>JADKYO010000014.1:3064389-3728778 GCA_016758845.1 Nigrospora oryzae | reverse complement strand
GTACGGGTCCCCAGGTCAGTACTAAGAAGGCAGGGCACGGGCGGGCGGGCCGGGGGGCTCGTACGTTCTTCACGAACAGCGACAGCATCTGCCGGACGCGGGGGTGGGTGATGTGGACCACCTCCACGTTGCTGCCGTACAGGACGAGGGCCGTCGGCGAGGCCACCAGCGCCGCCGGGAGCAGGGCCTGGTTGTCGGCCGCCTGGGCCTGGCCGCCACCCTGGGCGCCGTACGGCACCATGGCGTTGTTATTGCCGTTGTTGTTCGACATAGCGCGGGGGTCGGACGGGCGCAAGGGAAGGAAGGCAGGTACGGCGACGGCGACGGCGACGGCGGTCGTACGAGGCGGCGGCGGCGTAGGTGTGGATATAGACGTGGGTGTGGATGTGGGTGTGTGTGTGTGTGTATATGGGTGTGGGTGTGGGTGTGGGTGTGTGTGTGTAAGTGTGTATGTGTGTAGGTGTAAGGGTAGAGAGGTCCGGAGAGGAAGGACTAGAGGGGAAGGAGGGAGGCTTCTATATCGGAGCCCTGGCGAGGGGGGAGGTCGACCGTCCGAAGTGCTGGGAGCTGGGCCGGCGTGGTGTGCGTCGCCTTAACGTACGGGGGGTCACGGTGACTGGCCCGTCGCCATCGTGACTCACGGTGAGCTGGAGGTACGTACGGTGGGCTCGTGCCCGGCCGTACGAGCTGTCCGCCGGCCTTGTGCCGCCCCTTCCCTCCCGTGAGGCCGGACGCGCTACGGCTGCCGATCGTGCGTCCGCCTGCTGCGAACCTCCCCGGCCGCCCCCCCTCTATATAACCCGAGCTTGCCGCCGGCGCCCGAGCCTAGAGTCGCTAGCCGCTACGTACGGCGCCTCCGTTTGCTGTAACCAATATCCCCACCTAGCTGACTGACTAGCCGCTAGCCGCTGCGTACGGTGGCCCCTACTCCTAGAGAGTAAGGCGAGGCCGGCCCTTCTTATACGAAATGCCCGGCCGCTAAGTCCGCTATTTCGTATAAGAGGGGGTTATACTTAGTTCCGTACGGTACCCTAGCTCCACCTTAAAATTAACTTTAAACTATTAAGTAAGCTGGCCCGTATATTTCCAGAACGCACAGACCGTACGGTATATATTCCTAGTTCTCTTTAATTTATTCCTTACCTTACTTTTATCCCCCCCCTTCCTTACTTTATCCCGACCCCCTCTTATATAACGCCGTACGACTATGTCGCGACCTTCCCCCTTACCCTTAGCTACCCCGGACCTAGGCCCGTTTACCCCCTTCCTAGAGTACGGCGTTGTGATCTGCGGTACGTGCCATATCGCGTATGTCGCCGACGAGGTCCTCGTGCACCTCCGTACGAAACATAAGCATATCCCCACGGCGACGCGGAAAGCTATCGCCGCCACTGTCCAGGCTCTCCCCGGTATTCTCCCCCGGTACGACCAAGGTACCGGCGTACGGTTTCCTACACCGGCCACCCCTGCGCTCCCCCAGCTAGGCCCTCCCGAGACCGGCGCGTACGCGTGCGACCACTGCGGCTATATCGTCGTATCGTTAAAAAAGATCGAGGCCCACGCCCGTACGGCACACGCCTGGGAGCACCCTGTGAAGCCCGGGGGGGCGAACGGCGTACGGCGCGCGGGCGATACCGGCGTCCGTCCGTGGCGTACAGGTGTCGCGTGCCAACGGTTCTTCCGGAACCGGCCGGGCTCTTTCTGGTTCGAGGTCCTACCGCCCGCGGGGGGCCCCACGCCGTCGGCCCCTACCCCGCTACCGGGCCCCCTCGCGGACCCGGCCGCGAATATCGAGGCGCAGTTTGCTACGGCGATACAAGGACACGCCGACCGTACGGCCACGACTATCCGGTCTAGCCACCGTTTCGAGCCTAACCCGTGGCTCGAGCGGACCGGCTGGGCTCGCCACCTCGAGGGCCTCGACGCTAGCGTACTACCCACGGCCGTGAGCCTCGACCCTACGGCTGGCTGGGCCGGCGGCACCGAAGATGATAGCGCGTCGCCGTACGTGCTACAGCTTGTTTGGTCCAGCCTCGACCGTCTCGTCGTACGGGCCCAGGAGGTCGCTGAACACGTGGCCGGCCGTCCGGTGCTATTCGAGTTAAGGAAACGCTCCTACGCCGAACACCCCCGGGTCCCTTTTCACAGCCAGGTGCAATCTTCGACGCGTGCCCGGTACTGTGCCGTATGGAAGCGGATCCTCGGCTTTGTTTGGCGTACGCAGCTATGGGTGCCCGACCAGGACCCCGTGCCGCCGTACGACTTGACTAGGGACCAGGCCGATGCCCTCGACGACTTATACGAACTCGGGACCCAGCTCCCCGCGGACGATAGCACCCCCCTCCGGCCGGCGCAGCGAGCGGCCCTCGACCAGGCGGTGCTTCGCTTATGCCTATGCCTATTAATGCACCCCCTCGTCGGCCCCCCGTACGAGAGTGCGCTATTAAGCGCCCTAGCTGTGCTTGCACTCCAGCCGCCGGCCGGCAGCGCCCCGTACGGCCCGGTTACGGCCGCCGCGGCCCCCGCGGCCGCGTCGGGGTTCCGTTGGCGCTCCCCGAACGACACCACCCCGGTGTACTCGGCGGTCATCTGGGTCGCCCGGCTCCTCGGCCTTCTGGCCGCGTACGAGGCCTGTGCCGACACCCCCGACCCGGCCTCGTACGAGCCCCCCCTGGACGGTCCGGGCTCGGGCGCCACCGTGGACCTCGCCCCTCTCCGTCGCCCCCCGCCCTTAGCCGCCGGCAGCCCAGGCCCTGCCGGGTCGAGCCCCCCGGTGATTAAGCGCGGCCTCCTCGATACCGTACGGTGCGTGGTTCGCCTGTGGCTTACGGTCACCCACCCCGGGAGCTACCCCAGCCCGATAGACTGGGTGTTCGAGACCCGGGCGTACGGTATGCGGGTGGCCTTTTCTACCGCCCTCTCGGCCCACATCCAGTGGGTAGGCGAGCGTATCCAGTACCTCGATACCGCGTTCACTATGCCGCAGTTCGTCGGTATGGTACAAACCCTCACCCTGGAGCTAGGCCGTACGATGCGCGACCTCCTGCTCCTCGCCCCGGACGAGCCGCTGCCCCCGCTCGACCTGCGCCGCCTCTACGACCGGCCGAACGAGACCGCGGCGGACTACACGTTCCTTACCGACCCGGGGAATACCGCGCTCCGCCATACCGACGCGGGCTGTGGCACCGTACGATTAAGCGTACGGGTGGCCCGCACCGAGGCTCTCCGTACGGCGTGGTTCAGGCCAGACGGACGGCCCCGTAATAGCGCCCTCCTTCGGTATAGCGCCCTTCTTGATACGTTCCGGACCGTCCTGCTCCTCTTAATGCACTTAACCGGCGGGCAGCCCGCCCGGGCCCCGGAGCTGCTGAGTATCCGGCACCGGAATACACCGTACGGCGGCGCACGGAATATCTTCCTTTGGCACGGGCTCGTTTCCTTCACCACCAGCTACCATAAAGGGTATAATTACGGTAAGCGCCTAAAGGTCGTCCAGCGGTACCTCCCGGACGAGGTCGGCGTGCACCTCGTACGGTACCTCTAGCTTGTCCTCCCCTTTTAGGAGGCGCTACACCACGTCACAACCGGCCGGGTAGGGCGGAGCGAGTTCCTATTTACCGCCGACCTACTACGGGATACGGCCGCCACGGGCGAGGAGCCCCTTTAGACGGGCGATAAACTACGGCGGAGCCTCGAGGAGGCCTCCGTACGGCTTCTCGACGGCAACCGCCTAAGCGTGAAGTTGTACCGCCACGTGGCTATCTCTATCTCCCGGCAGTTTCTTAACGGCGACTTCAAAGACGCTGCCTCTAGGGCGTACGGCGAAGACGACCCGGGCCCCGGGAGCGAGGACGACGACGAGGAGGGCGGCGAGTCCGCCGTATAGGCGCGCTAGGCGGCCCACAGCCTTCGTACGGACATGGTCGTGTACGGGCGGGAAACCCAGCAGCTGTTCTCAAGCACCAGCCTCGAGCAGGAGCAGTTCCGCCGGATCAGCGTCCAGTGGCACCGCTTCCTCGGCTTCCCCTCCGCCCGTACGGGCCTCTCGGCGGCCTCGCTGCTGCCGTACGAGGCCGCCCGGGAGAGGGCCCGCCGGTCGCGGCTCGAGACGCTCCGCTCGACCCCCCTCGTGGTCCCCCTCCGCGCCATGCTTCTGTCCCCCGACGCCGCCTTCCGGGGCCAGCAGGCCACGGTCCTCGAGGCCGTTATACGGGGCTAGACGCCCGTTCTCTAGATCGCCGGCACCGGGGAGGGCAAGAGCCTCTCCTTCTTCCTCCCGGCGTACGCGGCCCCCGAGGGTGTGACGGTCGTCGTCGCGCCCCTCGTCTCGCTACAGGGGGACCTCGTACGGCGCGCGGACGCGTACCGGATCGAGTCGGCCATCTACACGTACGGCGCCCCTACGCCCGCCCGCCTGGTCTTCGTGTCGCCGGAGTCCGTGGCTACCGACGCCTTCCTCGACTTCGTCCGCCAGCTAGCCGAGGCCCACCAACTGGACCGGGTGGTGATCGACGAGGCCCACCTCGTCCTCGACGCGACGCCCTCGTTCCGCCCCTCGCTCCTTACCCTTAGGCCGTACGGTGGCGAGACTCGGGGTGCAGTTCCTCCTGCTGACCGCCACCCTGCCCCCGCGGGATATGGCCGTCTTTGCCGAGAGGGTGGGCATTGACCTCGCGCGGACCGCGGTGTTCCGGGGCAGCACCGTACGGCCGCAGCTGGAGTATATTATACGGCGCGTGCGCACTGCCGAGGAAGAGATGGACCAGGCCGTGGCCTATGTAGGGGCCCTTATGGCGTCCCTCTCCGACCCGCAGGCCCCTCTAGTGATTATTTTCGCTACGTCCGTCGCCCGTACGGTGGAGATTGCGAACCGCCTCGCCTGCCCCGCGTACCACGCGAAGGTCGGGACACCGCCCAAAAAGGCGGCCATCCTGCAGGGCTGGATTAACACCGGGGGACCGATCGCCGCGACGAACGCGCTAGGCCTCGGGTTAGACGTTCCGAACGTACGGTTCGTGATCCACGCCGGTGCCCCCCGGGACCTCCGCGACTACGCCCAAGAAAGCGGACGGTGTGGCGGGACGGCGTACGAGGGGCTTGTGTGCTCTTTAGTACCCAAAATAAGGCCGCCCACGACGCTCCGCCCGGCCCGCGGCCCGGACCGGCCTTATGGACAATGCAGGACTACCTGCAGGACACGTACGGCTGCCGCCGGGTGGTACTAGACGCGGTGCTCGATAGCGATATCGACCGTACGGGGTGCGCGGGAAACGAGGTACCGTGCGACTTATGCCAAAAAGAGCGTCGTACGGGCAGCCCTGCGGTGGAACGCCCGCCAGCGCCGGCCGTGGCAACTTGGGCTACCACGGCGGTCGGCACCGCGGCCCTCGACGCGGAGCGGCAGCGCCTCGCGGTATACCACCAAGCTCTTTTCGCCCGGCAAACGGCGGTGACCGCCGTACGCGAGGTGGCCGACGCCGTACGCCTCTTACAGCAGGTAACGAAGGCGTGCGCCGTATGCTTAGCGTACGGTGCCGAGCCGCAATACCACGGCGTAAAGGGCTGCCCACGACCGCGGAACGACCGCGTACGAAACGAACTACGCACCGCGAGCCGCCGGGTCGTCCAATGGCTCCGGCAGCTCCGCTTAGCGCCGTACGCCGGCTGCGATGTTTGCCTCCTCCCCCAGGCCTGGTGCCCGTCTTGGGAGGCCGCCCACGGGGACGGGGGGTCGTTTCGTCGAGCGCACCCCGGGCGGTGCCACTACCGTACGGTACTTGTAACGATCTTTACCCTCGTGCAGGCACTCGCGCCCCTCCGTACGGCGTTCGTAACGGCGGCGAACGAGGAGCTCGTACGGTCCGGGTACCCTACCGGCCTCGCGAACGATACCGTATGGTCCCCGCCTGCCGCCTACACACAAGGACGGCTCTCGTACGGGGACGTCGAGATGAGCGGGCTAAGCCGGTTATTTATAACCGCGGCGAGTATTTTTAAAAGAAATATCGGGTATATCGAGGAAAAGGATTTCGGGTTTTAGTTTTTCTTTTAATTATAAAAGTAAAAGGTATTATTAAATATTAAAAAGTCTTTATTAAAAAAAAGTAATATTTAAATTAAAGTAAAATAAATTAAATTAAACTTTAAAATACTTATATAATTAATAAAATATAAAAGGTAATAAACTTATAACTTATTATATATATAAAATAAAATTAAAAGAAAAGGATAATTATAAATATATATATATATATATATATATATTAATAAAGTATAAGAAGTAAAAAAAGATTATAAAAGAAAATATTTAATAAAAGTTATTAATAATAAGTTTTATAAAGATTTAAATAAAATATTATTTTATATTTATTTTAATACTATAATAAAATAAGATATAATAAATATATTATTAATTAAAATATAAAAGGTATATTAAAAAGTAAAATTAAGATAATAGAAGAATATTAATAGATTTAAAGAAATAATAAAAAGAAGGATTTACTTTATATAAAATAAAATAAAGAAAAACGAGAAAATTTAAAAATAATATTTTAATAATATATATTTAATATTTATAATAAAAGGATTTTATAAAATATTATAAAGAAAGTAAAATAAATTAAATAAATAATAAGAAAAGTATAATTAAAAAGAATATTTAAAATTTAATTAAAAAAAAGAAAGAAATTTTAAAAATAATTATTAAAAAGAAAATTTTAAAAAAATATAAAAAAGATAATAAGAATAAAAAACTTAATAAGAAAAAAGTAAAAGGTTTAAATATATAAAACTTTAAGCCTTATTTTATTAGCTTTTCTTTATAAAAAGCTTATATATATGCCCCCCGTTAACTTATATACCCCCGGTTTATATAAGAGAGCTTTTATATAAGGGACCCCCCCGGATTAGCCCGCGCCCCCCCGTATCCGCCCTACTATAACCTTAACCTAACCTTATACTTACGAGGGCGAAAGGGAGGGCCCGGGGTCGGGCCGTCGTATAAGACGACGTATATAGGCATATAAATTAAGGGAGGGGTAGCGGCCGGTATAAAAGAGAGTATATTATATATAGCCTCTTACTAAGAGAGAGAGAGAGAAAGAGAGAGAGAGAAAAAGAAAGAACGATACTAAGAATAAAGGAGGTCCGTATCTACCCGGGCGATATAAACGCCCCTACGCTTAAAGCTATCGTCGCTATTAACGTGCCCCGGAATATCTTCCTCTACTTACTTTATTATATAGGTATAAGTATAGCTACGATATACTTCCGGAACCGCTATTAGCTAAAAGGCGCGCCGCTTAAGGCGGTACTCGCCTTCTATTAGTCCGCCGTCGAGGGCAGTATAAAGTTAGCCTATTAAAAAGGAAGAAAAAAGGCTAACCGTCGGTAATATAAAGCTAGCCCGTCGGAGAGGGTTATTAAAGGCTAATTATCGGTAGTATATAACTAGCCGGTCGGAGAGGGTTATTAAAGGTTAACTATTAGAAGTATATAGCTAGCCCGTCGGAGAGGGTTATTAAGGGTTAACCGTTAAAGATAAAGAAAAAGGGCTAACTATTAATAGTATAAAGTTAGCCCGTTAAAAAAGGTTATAAAGGGCTAACCGTCGGTAGTATAAAGCTAGCTTATCGGAGACGAAGAAAAAAGGTTAATTATCGGAAGTATATAGCTAGCTTATTAAAGAAGGTTATAAAAAGTTAACCGTCGAAGATAAAGAAAAAAGGTTAACCGTCGGAAATATAAAGCTAGCCCGTCGGAAATAAAAAAAAAAGCTAACCGTTAGAAATATAAAGCTAGCTTATTAGAGAAGGTTATTAAAGGTTAACTATTAAAGACGAAGAAAAAGGGCTAATTATCGGCGGTACGAAGCTAGCCTATTAAAAAAAGTTATAAAAGGCTAATTATCGGCAGTATAAAGCTAGCTTATTAAAGAGGAAGAAAAAGGGTTAATCGTTAAAAGTATAAAGCTAGCCCGTTAAAAAAGGTTATAAGGGGTTAACCGTCGGCGGTATAAAGCTAGCCCGTGGAAAATAAAGAAAAGGGGTTAACCGTCGGAAGTATATAGCTAGCCTATTAAAAAGGGTTATAAGGGGTTAACCGTCGGAGATAAAGAAAAAAGGCTAACCGTTAGAAATATAAAGCTAGCCCGTCGGAAACGAAGAAAAAAGGCTAACCGTTAGAAATACGAAGCTAGCTTATCGGAGAGGATTATTAAGGGTTAACTATCGGAGACGAAGAAAAAGGGCTAACCGTCGGCAGTATAAAACTAGCTTATTAAAAAAAGTTATAAGGAGTTAACCGTCGGTAATACGAAGCTAGCTTATTAAAAATAAAGAAAAAAAGCTAACTATTAAAAGTGCGAAGCTAGCCCGTTAAAAAAGGTTATAAGGGGTTAACTATCGGCGGTATAAAGCTAGCCTATCGGAGACGGCTATAAGGGGCTAACCGTAGGCGGTACGGAGCTAGCCCGTCGGAGACGGCTATAAGGGGCTAACCGTAGGCGGTGCGGAGCTAGCCCGTCGGAGACGGCTATAGGGGGCTAACCGTAGGCGGTGCGGAGCTAGCCCGTCGGAGACGGCTATAGGGGGCTAACCGTAGGCGGTGCGGAGCTGGCCCGTCGGAGACGAAGAAAAAGGGTCAGCTATCGGTAGTACGCAGCTAACCCGTCGGAAACAAAGAAAAAGGGCTAACCGTCGGCGGTGCGAAGCTAGCCCGTTAAAGAGGGTTATAAGGGGCTAACCGTCGGCGGTACGAAGCTAGCCCATCGGAGACGAAGAAAAGGCGTTAACCGTAGGCGGTGCGGAGCTGGCCCGTCGGAGAGGGTTATAAGGGGCTAACCGTCGGCGGTGCGTAGCTGGCCCGTCGGAGACGGCTATAAGGGGCTAACCGTAGGCGGTGCGAAGCTGGCCCGTCGGAGACGGCTATAAGGGGCTAACCGTAGGCGGTGCGGAGCTAGCCCGTCGGAGAGGGTTATAAGAGGCTAACCGTCGGCGGTGCGTAGCTGGCCCGTCGGAGACGGCTATAGGGGGCTAACTGTAGGCGGTGCGGAGCTAGCCCGTCGGAGACGGCTATAAAGGGCTAACCGTAGGCGGTGCGGAGCTGGCCCGTCGGAGACGAAGAAAAGGCGTTAACCGTAGGCGGTGCGGAGCTAGCCCGTCGGAGACGGCTATAAGGGGCTAACCGTCGGCGGTGCGGAGCTAGCCCGTCGGAGACGGCTATAAGGGGCTAACCGTAGGCGGTGCGGAGCTGGCCCGTCGGAGACGGCTATAAGGGGCTAACTATACGCGGTATATTATTAACCGGGATAAAAAGAAAAAAATATAATAAATAATTTATATATAAAAGAGGTATTATTATAAGAAATTTAAACTATTTAAAGAAGAAATAGAAAAAAGAATATATAAACGGTAATAATAAGAGAAATAAAGTTTAATAAGTATAAAGGTTAACCGTTATAAGTATAATAAAAAAAAGAAAGTAAAAGAAGAGAAAAAAAAGTAAAAGGTAAAAAAGAAAGATAAAAAAATAAGATATAAGAAAAGAGTAAGGTAAAAATAAAATAGAATAAAAAAGGAGGAAAAAAGGAAAAAAAAAGAAAAGTATAAGAAAAAGAGGAGGAAAAGAAAAGAGAGAGAAAAAGAGAAAAAGAGAAAGTATAAAAAAAGAAGAAAAAGGGTAAAAAAGAAAAGAAAAAGTAAAGATAAAAGAATAGATTTGTTAAAAGTGGAAGGGTAATAATTAAAAGAGGTTAAGGAGTTAAAAAGGTTTAAAGTATAAAAAAAAAGAAAAAAGAAGATAGAAAATAAAGAGAATTAAAGGAAGGAAAGGAATTTAAAAAAGGTAAAGATTTAAAGAGGTTTAAAAAGTAAGAAGGTTTAAAGCTTATAAAAGTTTAAAAGAAAAAAAAAGAATTTAAAAATAAAAAAGGTATAAGGAGTTTAATAATAAGGGAAAAAGAAAGAATAATAAAAGATAAAAGAGGTAAAAGAGATTAAGAAGATAGAAGGAATTTAAGAATTTTTAAAATAAAAGGATAATTAAAAATAAAAAGAGATTAAGAAATTTAAGAAGTAATAAATAGATAAATATAAGTATAAAAAAGAGATAAGTTTAAGAATTATATTAATAAGTTTAAGAATATTATTAATAAGTATAAGAGAAAGGAAAATAATTTTTTAAAAAGGTATAAATAAAAAAGAGAATTAATAAAAGTATATATAAGAAGAATAAAAAGAATATAAAAGAAAAGAAAAGAAAATAGAATTAAAAGAGAATTAAGAGTTATAAGGAAAATAAAAAAATAAGGATAAATATAAGTTAAGGTAAAGAAAAAGGGAAAAAAGAAAAAAGTAAAAAGAAAAGGGTATTAAAAAAGGAGGAGAAAATATTTAAAAGGGGGTATAAGTATAATTATATTAAAGAGTGAATAGATATTAAAAGGGGTATAAGTATAATTATATTAAAATATTAAGAAATAATAAATAAAAGGTATAAGTATAAGTAAAGTAAGAGATTATAAGATATTAAAAGGGGGGTATAAGTATAATTATATTAGAAAATGAGGAGATATTAAAAGGGGGGGTATAAATATAATTATATAATAGAAATAAGAATAAGAATAAAAATAAAAAGGAGGATAAGAATAAAAAAAGGAATAAAAAGAGAAATAAAAAGGAGAGGAAAAGTAAGAGAAAGAATAAAATAAAAATAAAAGTAAAAATAA
This sequence comes from Nigrospora oryzae, assembly GCA_016758845.1. Taxonomy (NCBI): domain Eukaryota; kingdom Fungi; phylum Ascomycota; class Sordariomycetes; order Amphisphaeriales; family Apiosporaceae; genus Nigrospora; species Nigrospora oryzae. Next base: position 3,718,052 of record JADKYO010000014.1, on the reverse strand, counting down.
GAATAAAAGAAGAATAAGAGTAAGGGGAAGAATAAAAGAAGAATAAGAGTAAGGGGAAGAATAAAAAGAAGAATAAGATTTAAAATTAAAAAAGAAAGAAGAATAAAGGTAAGAATAAGAAGAAGTATAAGAAAAAAGAAAAGAGTAAGAATAAGAGTAAGTATTAAAAGATAAAAAAAAAGAAGGAAAAGAAAAAGGGAAAAAAGAGAGAAATAAAGGGAAGAAGAAAGATAAGGTAAAGAGATAAAAAAGGAAGAAAGAGAATAAAAAAGATAAAAGTAAAAAAGAGAGGAGAAAAGGGAGAAGTAAAAGATATAAGAAAAAGTAAAGGTATATATATTAAAGGATAAGGAGATATTAAAAGGGAGGTAGTTAAGAAGAAGTTAAGGTTAAGGTTAATGAAAGAAGTAAAAGAAGGGAGGAAGTGAAAGAAGTAAAAGAAGTAAAAGAAGTAAAAGGAAAAGAAGTAGAAGAAGTAAAAGGAAAAGAAGTAAAAGGAAAAGAAATAAAAGTAATAGTAAGAGGAAGATAAAAAAGAAATTAAGAAGAAAAAAATATTAAAGGATAAATATAAGAAAAAAGGTAAAAAGAAAATAAGGAAAGAAATAAAAGTAAGAATTAAAGAAAGAAGAAAAGTAAGATAAAGAGTAAGAATAAGAAAAAAGAAGAAAAGTAAGATAAAGAGTAAGATTAAGAAAAAAGAAAGAAAGGGGATTAAAATAAAGAAGAAATAAAGAAAAGAATAAGAATTAAAAAAATAAGAAGAAAAGTAAATAAAGTAAGTAAGGTAAAAAGAGGTAAAAAAGTAAAAGGAATTAAAAAATTAAAGAGGAAAGAGGATTAAGAAAATAAAGGATTAAGAAGTTTAAGATTATAAAAAGGTAAGGAATAAAAGGTAATAAAAGAATTAAGAGATAAAAAGAAGAATAAAGATTTAAAAGATGAAAGAATAGAAAAAATTAAAAAAAGTTAAGGAAAGGAAGGAAATAAAAAAATAAAGGAGGAAAAAAAGAAAAGATTAAGTAAAAAAGGAGAAATAAAAGAAAAAGAAAGAAAAGGAAGAAGAAGAGGAAAGGAATAAAGTAAGAAGAGAAAGAGTAAATAAAAAGAAAAGTAAAAGTAAAAGTGAGGGGAAAAAAAAGGTAATAGTTAAGGTAAGAAAAAGTAAAGTAAGGGGTGATAATTAAGGTAAGATAAAGTAAAGTAAGAAAGGATAATTAAGGTAAGAGAGATTAAAGTAAGAAGGGATAGTTAAGGTAAGAAAAAGTAGAGTAAGGGGTGATAGTTAAGGTAAGAGAGAGTGGAGTAAGGGGTGATAGTTAAGGTAAGAGAGAGTAAAATAGGAAGGGATAGTTAAGGTAAGGAAAAGTAGAGTAAAGGGTGATAGTTAAGGTAAGAGAGAGTAAAGTAAGAAAGGATAGTTAAGGTAAGAAAAAGTAAAGTAAGGGGTGATAGTTAAGGTAAGAGAGAGTAAAGTAAGAAGGGATAGTTAAGGTAAGAAAAAGTAAAGTAAGGGGTAATAGTTAGGGTAAGAGAGAGTAGAGTAGGAAGGGATAATTAAGGTAAGAAAAAGTAAAGTAAGGGGTAATAGTTAAGGTAAGAGAGTGGAGTAAGGGGTGATAGTTAAGGTAAGTATAATAAAGTAGTATTTATATATATATATATATAGGTGTGAGTATATAAGTATATAAGTATATATATATATAGGTGTATATATATAAGTATAAGTATATAAATGTAAATGTTAAGGTATATAAGTATATAAGTGTGTGTATATATAGGTATATATATATAAGTGTATAAATATTAAGGTATAAGTAGATAGGTGTAAGTATATAAGTATATAAATATATAAGTATATAAGTATAAGTATATAAGTATATAAGTATAAGTATATAAGTATATAAGTATAAGTATATATATATAGGTGTATTTATAAGTATATAAGTATAAGTATATAAGTATATTAATATAAGTATATAAGTATATAAGTATAAGTATATATATAAGAAAAAGTTATATAAGTAATAGTAAAAGTGAAAAAAGAAGATTAATAAAAGGGGAATAAGGTGATGAAAAAAGATATAAAAGAATTTAGAGAGAAATAAGGAAATAGTAATAAGTTAAAAAAGTAGAAGTAAAAAAATAAGATTGATAGGAAAAAGAGTAAAGGTAAGAAAAGAAAGTTATAGAGATGATAATAGAAGTAAAGAGAATAGAATAAAATATTATAAAAATAAAGATAATAATAAAAGTGATAAGAAGTAAAAGAAATAAGAGTAAAAGTTAAAAGAAGATAAAATTATTAAATAAAAATAAAAGAAATAGTGATAAAAGTTATAGAAATAAGAGTAAAAGTTAAGATGATAAAATTATTAAAGTAAAAATAAAAGAAAAAGAATTAAAGGAATGATAATAAAAGTTATAGAAATAGGAGTAAAAGTTAAGAAGATAAATTATTAAAGTAAGAATAAAAGAAATAGAGATTAAAGGAATAATAATAGAAGTTATAGAAATAGGAGTAAAAGTTAAGAAGATAAATTATTAAAGTAAGAATAAAAGAAATAGAAATTAAAGGAATAATAATAGAAGTTATAGAAAAAGGAGTTATAAAGATTATAATTAAATTATAATAAAATAAAGTAATATAGATATATATATAGATATATATAAGGATATAGATATATATGTATATATATATATAAGTATATATATATAAGTATATATATATAAGTGTGTGTATATATAGGTATAAGTGTATAGGTATGGTATATAGGTAGAAGTATATCGGGGTAAGTATAGGGTTAGGGTTAGGGTTAGGGTTAGGGTTAGGGGTTTTTATAAAAACACCCATAAAATTATTAAAGTAAGAATAAAGAAATAGAGAGTAAAGGAATAATAGAGTTATAGAATTAGGGAGTTATAAAAGAGATTAGGGTAATAATAGGAGTTAACCCCTAAAAGTAAACCCTAAATTATTAACCCTATACCATAACCCTAACCCTAACCCTAACCCTAACCCTAACCCTAACCCCTAAACCCTATACTTACACCTATATACTTCTACCTATATACTCATACCTATACACTTATACCTATATATACACACACTTATATATATATACTTATATATATATACTTATATATATATATACATATATATCTATATCCTTATATATATCTATATATATATCTATATTACTTTATTTTATTATAATTTAATTATAATCTTTATAACTCCTTTTTCTATAACTTCTATTATTATTCCTTTAATTTCTATTTCTTTTATTCTTACTTTAATAATTTATCTTCTTAACTTTTACTCCTATTTCTATAACTTCTATTATTATTCCTTTAATCTCTATTTCTTTTATTCTTACTTTAATAATTTATCTTCTTAACTTTTACTCCTATTTCTATAACTTTTATTATCATTCCTTTAATTCTTTTTCTTTTATTTTTACTTTAATAATTTTATCATCTTAACTTTTACTCTTATTTCTATAACTTTTATCACTATTTCTTTTATTTTTATTTAATAATTTTATCTTCTTTTAACTTTTACTCTTATTTCTTTTACTTCTTATCACTTTTATTATTATCTTTATTTTTATAATATTTTATTCTATTCTCTTTACTTCTATTATCATCTCTATAACTTTCTTTTCTTACCTTTACTCTTTTTCCTATCAATCTTATTTTTTTACTTCTACTTTTTTAACTTATTACTATTTCCTTATTTCTCTCTAAATTCTTTTATATCTTTTTTCATCACCTTATTCCCCTTTTATTAATCTTCTTTTTTCACTTTTACTATTACTTATATAACTTTTTCTTATATATATACTTATACTTATATACTTATATACTTATATAATATACTTATATACTTATACTTATATACTTATAAATACACCTATATATATATACTTATACTTATATACTTATATACTTATACTTATATACTTATATACTTATACTTATATACTTATATATTTATATACTTATATACTTACACCTATCTACTTATACCTTAATATTTATACACTTATATATATATACCTATATATACACACACTTATATACTTATATACCTTAACATTTACATTTATATACTTATACTTATATATATACACCTATATATATATACTTATATACTTATATACTCACACCTATATATATATATATATAAATACTACTTTATTATACTTACCTTAACTATCACCCCTTACTCCACTCTCTTACCTTAACTATTACCCCTTACTTTACTTTTTCTTACCTTAATTATCCCTTCCTACTCTACTCTCTCTTACCCTAACTATTACCCCTTACTTTACTTTTTCTTACCTTAACTATCCCTTCTTACTTTACTCTCTCTTACCTTAACTATCACCCCTTACTTTACTTTTTCTTACCTTAACTATCCTTTCTTACTTTACTCTCTCTTACCTTAACTATCACCCTTTACTCTACTTTTCCTTACCTTAACTATCCCTTCCTATTTTACTCTCTCTTACCTTAACTATCACCCCTTACTCCACTCTCTCTTACCTTAACTATCACCCCTTACTCTACTTTTTCTTACCTTAACTATCCCTTCTTACTTTAATCTCTCTTACCTTAATTATCCTTTCTTACTTTACTTTATCTTACCTTAATTATCACCCCTTACTTTACTTTTTCTTACCTTAACTATTACCTTTTTTTTCCCCTCACTTTTACTTTTACTTTTCTTTTTATTTACTCTTTCTCTTCTTACTTTATTCCTTTCCTCTTCTTCTTCCTTTTCTTTCTTTTTCTTTTATTTCTCCTTTTTTACTTAATCTTTTCTTTTTTTCCTCCTTTATTTTTTTATTTCCTTCCTTTCCTTAACTTTTTTTAATTTTTTCTATTCTTTCATCTTTTAAATCTTTATTCTTCTTTTTATCTCTTAATTCTTTTATTACCTTTTATTCCTTACCTTTTTATAATCTTAAACTTCTTAATCCTTTATTTTCTTAATCCTCTTTCCTCTTTAATTTTTTAATTCCTTTTACTTTTTTACCTCTTTTTACCTTACTTACTTTATTTACTTTTCTTCTTATTTTTTTAATTCTTATTCTTTTCTTTATTTCTTCTTTATTTTAATCCCCTTTCTTTCTTTTTTCTTAATCTTACTCTTTATCTTACTTTTCTTCTTTTTTCTTATTCTTACTCTTTATCTTACTTTTCTTCTTTCTTTAATTCTTACTTTTATTTCTTTCCTTATTTTCTTTTTACCTTTTTTCTTATATTTATCCTTTAATATTTTTTTCTTCTTAATTTCTTTTTTATCTTCCTCTTACTATTACTTTTATTTCTTTTCCTTTTACTTCTTTTCCTTTTACTTCTTCTACTTCTTTTCCTTTTACTTCTTTTACTTCTTTTACTTCTTTCACTTCCTCCCTTCTTTTACTTCTTTCATTAACCTTAACCTTAACTTCTTCTTAACTACCTCCCTTTTAATATCTCCTTATCCTTTAATATATATATACCTTTACTTTTTCTTATATCTTTTACTTCTCCCTTTTCTCCTCTCTTTTTTACTTTTATCTTTTTTATTCTCTTTCTTCCTTTTTTATCTCTTTACCTTATCTTTCTTCTTCCCTTTATTTCTCTCTTTTTTCCCTTTTTCTTTTCCTTCTTTTTTTTTATCTTTTAATACTTACTCTTATTCTTACTCTTTTCTTTTTTCTTATACTTCTTCTTATTCTTACCTTTATTCTTCTTTCTTTTTTAATTTTAAATCTTATTCTTCTTTTTATTCTTCCCCTTACTCTTATTCTTCTTTTATTCTTCCCCTTACTCTTATTCTTCTTTTATTCTTATTTTTACTTTTATTTTTATTTTATTCTTTCTCTTACTTTTCCTCTCCTTTTTATTTCTCTTTTTATTCCTTTTTTTATTCTTATCCTCCTTTTTATTTTTATTCTTATTCTTATTTCTATTATATAATTATATTTATACCCCCCCTTTTAATATCTCCTCATTTTCTAATATAATTATACTTATACCCCCCTTTTAATATCTTATAATCTCTTACTTTACTTATACTTATACCTTTTATTTATTATTTCTTAATATTTTAATATAATTATACTTATACCCCTTTTAATATCTATTCACTCTTTAATATAATTATACTTATACCCCCTTTTAAATATTTTCTCCTCCTTTTTTAATACCCTTTTCTTTTTACTTTTTTCTTTTTTCCCTTTTTCTTTACCTTAACTTATATTTATCCTTATTTTTTTATTTTCCTTATAACTCTTAATTCTCTTTTAATTCTATTTTCTTTTCTTTTCTTTTATATTCTTTTTATTCTTCTTATATATACTTTTATTAATTCTCTTTTTTATTTATACCTTTTTAAAAAATTATTTTCCTTTCTCTTATACTTATTAATAATATTCTTAAACTTATTAATATAATTCTTAAACTTATCTCTTTTTTATACTTATATTTATCTATTTATTACTTCTTAAATTTCTTAATCTCTTTTTATTTTTAATTATCCTTTTATTTTAAAAATTCTTAAATTCCTTCTATCTTCTTAATCTCTTTTACCTCTTTTATCTTTTATTATTCTTTCTTTTTCCCTTATTATTAAACTCCTTATACCTTTTTTATTTTTAAATTCTTTTTTTTTCTTTTAAACTTTTATAAGCTTTAAACCTTCTTACTTTTTAAACCTCTTTAAATCTTTACCTTTTTTAAATTCCTTTCCTTCCTTTAATTCTCTTTATTTTCTATCTTCTTTTTTCTTTTTTTTTATACTTTAAACCTTTTTAACTCCTTAACCTCTTTTAATTATTACCCTTCCACTTTTAACAAATCTATTCTTTTATCTTTACTTTTTCTTTTCTTTTTTACCCTTTTTCTTCTTTTTTTATACTTTCTCTTTTTCTCTTTTTCTCTCTCTTTTCTTTTCCTCCTCTTTTTCTTATACTTTTTTTTTTTTTCCTTTTTTCCTCCTTTTTTATTCTATTTTATTTTTACCTTACTCTTTTCTTATATCTTATTTTTTTATCTTTCTTTTTTACCTTTTACTTTTTTTTCTCTTCTTTTACTTTCTTTTTTTTATTATACTTATAACGGTTAACCTTTATACTTATTAAACTTTATTTCTCTTATTATTACCGTTTATATATTCTTTTTTCTATTTCTTCTTTAAATAGTTTAAATTTCTTATAATAATACCTCTTTTATATATAAATTATTTATTATATTATTTTTTCTTTTTATCCCGGTTAATAATATACCGCGTATAGTTAGCCCCTTATAGCCGTCTCCGACGGGCCAGCTCCGCACCGCCTACGGTTAGCCCCTTATAGCCGTCTCCGACGGGCTAGCTCCGCACCGCCGACGGTTAGCCCCTTATAGCCGTCTCCGACGGGCTAGCTCCGCACCGCCTACGGTTAACGCCTTTTCTTCGTCTCCGACGGGCCAGCTCCGCACCGCCTACGGTTAGCCCTTTATAGCCGTCTCCGACGGGCTAGCTCCGCACCGCCTACAGTTAGCCCCCTATAGCCGTCTCCGACGGGCCAGCTACGCACCGCCGACGGTTAGCCTCTTATAACCCTCTCCGACGGGCTAGCTCCGCACCGCCTACGGTTAGCCCCTTATAGCCGTCTCCGACGGGCCAGCTTCGCACCGCCTACGGTTAGCCCCTTATAGCCGTCTCCGACGGGCCAGCTACGCACCGCCGACGGTTAGCCCCTTATAACCCTCTCCGACGGGCCAGCTCCGCACCGCCTACGGTTAACGCCTTTTCTTCGTCTCCGATGGGCTAGCTTCGTACCGCCGACGGTTAGCCCCTTATAACCCTCTTTAACGGGCTAGCTTCGCACCGCCGACGGTTAGCCCTTTTTCTTTGTTTCCGACGGGTTAGCTGCGTACTACCGATAGCTGACCCTTTTTCTTCGTCTCCGACGGGCCAGCTCCGCACCGCCTACGGTTAGCCCCCTATAGCCGTCTCCGACGGGCTAGCTCCGCACCGCCTACGGTTAGCCCCCTATAGCCGTCTCCGACGGGCTAGCTCCGCACCGCCTACGGTTAGCCCCTTATAGCCGTCTCCGACGGGCTAGCTCCGTACCGCCTACGGTTAGCCCCTTATAGCCGTCTCCGATAGGCTAGCTTTATACCGCCGATAGTTAACCCCTTATAACCTTTTTTAACGGGCTAGCTTCGCACTTTTAATAGTTAGCTTTTTTTCTTTATTTTTAATAAGCTAGCTTCGTATTACCGACGGTTAACTCCTTATAACTTTTTTTAATAAGCTAGTTTTATACTGCCGACGGTTAGCCCTTTTTCTTCGTCTCCGATAGTTAACCCTTAATAATCCTCTCCGATAAGCTAGCTTCGTATTTCTAACGGTTAGCCTTTTTTCTTCGTTTCCGACGGGCTAGCTTTATATTTCTAACGGTTAGCCTTTTTTCTTTATCTCCGACGGTTAACCCCTTATAACCCTTTTTAATAGGCTAGCTATATACTTCCGACGGTTAACCCCTTTTCTTTATTTTCCACGGGCTAGCTTTATACCGCCGACGGTTAACCCCTTATAACCTTTTTTAACGGGCTAGCTTTATACTTTTAACGATTAACCCTTTTTCTTCCTCTTTAATAAGCTAGCTTTATACTGCCGATAATTAGCCTTTTATAACTTTTTTTAATAGGCTAGCTTCGTACCGCCGATAATTAGCCCTTTTTCTTCGTCTTTAATAGTTAACCTTTAATAACCTTCTCTAATAAGCTAGCTTTATATTTCTAACGGTTAGCTTTTTTTTTTATTTCCGACGGGCTAGCTTTATATTTCCGACGGTTAACCTTTTTTCTTTATCTTCGACGGTTAACTTTTTATAACCTTCTTTAATAAGCTAGCTATATACTTCCGATAATTAACCTTTTTTCTTCGTCTCCGATAAGCTAGCTTTATACTACCGACGGTTAGCCCTTTATAACCTTTTTTAACGGGCTAACTTTATACTATTAATAGTTAGCCCTTTTTCTTTATCTTTAACGGTTAACCCTTAATAACCCTCTCCGACGGGCTAGCTATATACTTCTAATAGTTAACCTTTAATAACCCTCTCCGACCGGCTAGTTATATACTACCGATAATTAGCCTTTAATAACCCTCTCCGACGGGCTAGCTTTATATTACCGACGGTTAGCCTTTTTTCTTCCTTTTTAATAGGCTAACTTTATACTGCCCTCGACGGCGGACTAATAGAAGGCGAGTACCGCCTTAAGCGGCGCGCCTTTTAGCTAATAGCGGTTCCGGAAGTATATCGTAGCTATACTTATACCTATATAATAAAGTAAGTAGAGGAAGATATTCCGGGGCACGTTAATAGCGACGATAGCTTTAAGCGTAGGGGCGTTTATATCGCCCGGGTAGATACGGACCTCCTTTATTCTTAGTATCGTTCTTTCTTTTTCTCTCTCTCTCTTTCTCTCTCTCTCTCTTAGTAAGAGGCTATATATAATATACTCTCTTTTATACCGGCCGCTACCCCTCCCTTAATTTATATGCCTATATACGTCGTCTTATACGACGGCCCGACCCCGGGCCCTCCCTTTCGCCCTCGTAAGTATAAGGTTAGGTTAAGGTTATAGTAGGGCGGATACGGGGGGGCGCGGGCTAATCCGGGGGGGTCCCTTATATAAAAGCTCTCTTATATAAACCGGGGGTATATAAGTTAACGGGGGGCATATATATAAGCTTTTTATAAAGAAAAGCTAATAAAATAAGGCTTAAAGTTTTATATATTTAAACCTTTTACTTTTTTCTTATTAAGTTTTTTATTCTTATTATCTTTTTTATATTTTTTTAAAATTTTCTTTTTAATAATTATTTTTAAAATTTCTTTCTTTTTTTTAATTAAATTTTAAATATTCTTTTTAATTATACTTTTCTTATTATTTATTTAATTTATTTTACTTTCTTTATAATATTTTATAAAATCCTTTTATTATAAATATTAAATATATATTATTAAAATATTATTTTTAAATTTTCTCGTTTTTCTTTATTTTATTTTATATAAAGTAAATCCTTCTTTTTATTATTTCTTTAAATCTATTAATATTCTTCTATTATCTTAATTTTACTTTTTAATATACCTTTTATATTTTAATTAATAATATATTTATTATATCTTATTTTATTATAGTATTAAAATAAATATAAAATAATATTTTATTTAAATCTTTATAAAACTTATTATTAATAACTTTTATTAAATATTTTCTTTTATAATCTTTTTTTACTTCTTATACTTTATTAATATATATATATATATATATATATATTTATAATTATCCTTTTCTTTTAATTTTATTTTATATATATAATAAGTTATAAGTTTATTACCTTTTATATTTTATTAATTATATAAGTATTTTAAAGTTTAATTTAATTTATTTTACTTTAATTTAAATATTACTTTTTTTTAATAAAGACTTTTTAATATTTAATAATACCTTTTACTTTTATAATTAAAAGAAAAACTAAAACCCGAAATCCTTTTCCTCGATATACCCGATATTTCTTTTAAAAATACTCGCCGCGGTTATAAATAACCGGCTTAGCCCGCTCATCTCGACGTCCCCATACGAGAGCCGTCCTTGTGTGTAGGCGGCAGGCGGGGACCATACGGTATCGTTCGCGAGGCCGGTAGGGTACCCGGACCGTACGAGCTCCTCGTTCGCCGCCGTTACGAACGCCGTACGGAGGGGCGCGAGTGCCTGCACGAGGGGTAAAGATCGTTACAAGTACCGTACGGTAGTGGCACCGCCCGGGGTGCGCTCGACGAAACGACCCCCCGTCCCCGTGGGCGGCCTCCCAAGACGGGCACCAGGCCTGGGGGAGGAGGCAAACATCGCAGCCGGCGTACGGCGCTAAGCGGAGCTGCCGGAGCCATTGGACGACCCGGCGGCTCGCGGTGCGTAGTTCGTTTCGTACGCGGTCGTTCCGCGGTCGTGGGCAGCCCTTTACGCCGTGGTATTACGGCTCGGCACCGTACGCTAAGCATACGGCGCACGCCTTCGTTACCTGCTGTAAGAGGCGTACGGCGTCGGCCACCTCGCGTACGGCGGTCACCGCCGTTTGCCGGGCGAAAAGAGCTTGGTGGTATACCGCGAGGCGCTGCCGCTCCGCGTCGAGGGCCGCGGTGCCGACCGCCGTGGTAGCCCAAGTTGCCACGGCCGGCGCTGGCGGGCGTTCCACCGCAGGGCTGCCCGTACGACGCTCTTTTTGGCATAAGTCGCACGGTACCTCGTTTCCCGCGCACCCCGTACGGTCGATATCGCTATCGAGCACCGCGTCCAGTACCACCCGGCGGCAGCCGTACGTGTCCTGTAGGTAGTCCTGCATTGTCTATAAGGCCGGTCCGGGCCGCGGGCCGGGCGGAGCGTCGTGGGCGGCCTTATTTTAGGTACTAAAGAGCACATAAGCCCCTCGTACGCCGTCCCGCCTACACCGTCCGCTTTCTTGGGCGTAGTCGCGGAGGTCCCGGGGGGCACCGGCGTGGATCACAAACCGTACGTTCGGAACGTCTAACCCGAGGCCTAGCGCGTTCGTCGCGGCGATCGGTCCCCCGGTGTTAATCCAGCCCTGTAGGATGGCCGCCTTTTTGGGCGGTGTCCCGACCTTCGCGTGGTACGCGGGGCAGGCGAGGCGGTTCGCAATCTCCACCGTACGGGCGACGGACGTAGCGAAAATAATCACTAGAGGGGCCTGCGGGTCGGAGAGGGACGCCATAAGGGCCCCTACATAGGCCACGGCCTGGTCCATCTCTTCCTCGGCAGTGCGCACGCGCCGTATAATATACTCCAGCTGCGGCCGTACGGTGCTGCCCCGGAACACCGCGGTCCGCGCGAGGTCAATGCCCACCCTCTCGGCAAAGACGGCCATATCCCGCGGGGGCAGGGTGGCGGTCAGCAGGAGGAACTGCACCCCGAGTCTCGCCACCGTACGGCTAAGGGTAAGGAGCGAGGGGCGGAACGAGGGCGTCGCGTCGAGGACGAGGTGGGCCTCGTCGATCACCACCCGGTCCAGTTGGTGGGCCTCGGCTAGCTGGCGGACGAAGTCGAGGAAGGCGTCGGTAGCCACGGACTCCGGCGACACGAAGACCAGGCGGGCGGGCGTAGGGGCGCCGTACGTGTAGATGGCCGACTCGATCCGGTACGCGTCCGCGCGCCGTACGAGGTCCCCCTGTAGCGAGACGAGGGGCGCGACGACGACCGTCACACCCTCGGGGGCCGCGTACGCCGGGAGGAAGAAGGAGAGGCTCTTGCCCTCCCCGGTGCCGGCGATCTAGAGAACGGGCGTCTAGCCCCGTATAACGGCCTCGAGGACCGTGGCCTGCTGGCCCCGGAAGGCGGCGTCGGGGGACAGAAGCATGGCGCGGAGGGGGACCACGAGGGGGGTCGAGCGGAGCGTCTCGAGCCGCGACCGGCGGGCCCTCTCCCGGGCGGCCTCGTACGGCAGCAGCGAGGCCGCCGAGAGGCCCGTACGGGCGGAGGGGAAGCCGAGGAAGCGGTGCCACTGGACGCTGATCCGGCGGAACTGCTCCTGCTCGAGGCTGGTGCTTGAGAACAGCTGCTGGGTTTCCCGCCCGTACACGACCATGTCCGTACGAAGGCTGTGGGCCGCCTAGCGCGCCTATACGGCGGACTCGCCGCCCTCCTCGTCGTCGTCCTCGCTCCCGGGGCCCGGGTCGTCTTCGCCGTACGCCCTAGAGGCAGCGTCTTTGAAGTCGCCGTTAAGAAACTGCCGGGAGATAGAGATAGCCACGTGGCGGTACAACTTCACGCTTAGGCGGTTGCCGTCGAGAAGCCGTACGGAGGCCTCCTCGAGGCTCCGCCGTAGTTTATCGCCCGTCTAAAGGGGCTCCTCGCCCGTGGCGGCCGTATCCCGTAGTAGGTCGGCGGTAAATAGGAACTCGCTCCGCCCTACCCGGCCGGTTGTGACGTGGTGTAGCGCCTCCTAAAAGGGGAGGACAAGCTAGAGGTACCGTACGAGGTGCACGCCGACCTCGTCCGGGAGGTACCGCTGGACGACCTTTAGGCGCTTACCGTAATTATACCCTTTATGGTAGCTGGTGGTGAAGGAAACGAGCCCGTGCCAAAGGAAGATATTCCGTGCGCCGCCGTACGGTGTATTCCGGTGCCGGATACTCAGCAGCTCCGGGGCCCGGGCGGGCTGCCCGCCGGTTAAGTGCATTAAGAGGAGCAGGACGGTCCGGAACGTATCAAGAAGGGCGCTATACCGAAGGAGGGCGCTATTACGGGGCCGTCCGTCTGGCCTGAACCACGCCGTACGGAGAGCCTCGGTGCGGGCCACCCGTACGCTTAATCGTACGGTGCCACAGCCCGCGTCGGTATGGCGGAGCGCGGTATTCCCCGGGTCGGTAAGGAACGTGTAGTCCGCCGCGGTCTCGTTCGGCCGGTCGTAGAGGCGGCGCAGGTCGAGCGGGGGCAGCGGCTCGTCCGGGGCGAGGAGCAGGAGGTCGCGCATCGTACGGCCTAGCTCCAGGGTGAGGGTTTGTACCATACCGACGAACTGCGGCATAGTGAACGCGGTATCGAGGTACTGGATACGCTCGCCTACCCACTGGATGTGGGCCGAGAGGGCGGTAGAAAAGGCCACCCGCATACCGTACGCCCGGGTCTCGAACACCCAGTCTATCGGGCTGGGGTAGCTCCCGGGGTGGGTGACCGTAAGCCACAGGCGAACCACGCACCGTACGGTATCGAGGAGGCCGCGCTTAATCACCGGGGGGCTCGACCCGGCAGGGCCTGGGCTGCCGGCGGCTAAGGGCGGGGGGCGACGGAGAGGGGCGAGGTCCACGGTGGCGCCCGAGCCCGGACCGTCCAGGGGGGGCTCGTACGAGGCCGGGTCGGGGGTGTCGGCACAGGCCTCGTACGCGGCCAGAAGGCCGAGGAGCCGGGCGACCCAGATGACCGCCGAGTACACCGGGGTGGTGTCGTTCGGGGAGCGCCAACGGAACCCCGACGCGGCCGCGGGGGCCGCGGCGGCCGTAACCGGGCCGTACGGGGCGCTGCCGGCCGGCGGCTGGAGTGCAAGCACAGCTAGGGCGCTTAATAGCGCACTCTCGTACGGGGGGCCGACGAGGGGGTGCATTAATAGGCATAGGCATAAGCGAAGCACCGCCTGGTCGAGGGCCGCTCGCTGCGCCGGCCGGAGGGGGGTGCTATCGTCCGCGGGGAGCTGGGTCCCGAGTTCGTATAAGTCGTCGAGGGCATCGGCCTGGTCCCTAGTCAAGTCGTACGGCGGCACGGGGTCCTGGTCGGGCACCCATAGCTGCGTACGCCAAACAAAGCCGAGGATCCGCTTCCATACGGCACAGTACCGGGCACGCGTCGAAGATTGCACCTGGCTGTGAAAAGGGACCCGGGGGTGTTCGGCGTAGGAGCGTTTCCTTAACTCGAATAGCACCGGACGGCCGGCCACGTGTTCAGCGACCTCCTGGGCCCGTACGACGAGACGGTCGAGGCTGGACCAAACAAGCTGTAGCACGTACGGCGACGCGCTATCATCTTCGGTGCCGCCGGCCCAGCCAGCCGTAGGGTCGAGGCTCACGGCCGTGGGTAGTACGCTAGCGTCGAGGCCCTCGAGGTGGCGAGCCCAGCCGGTCCGCTCGAGCCACGGGTTAGGCTCGAAACGGTGGCTAGACCGGATAGTCGTGGCCGTACGGTCGGCGTGTCCTTGTATCGCCGTAGCAAACTGCGCCTCGATATTCGCGGCCGGGTCCGCGAGGGGGCCCGGTAGCGGGGTAGGGGCCGACGGCGTGGGGCCCCCCGCGGGCGGTAGGACCTCGAACCAGAAAGAGCCCGGCCGGTTCCGGAAGAACCGTTGGCACGCGACACCTGTACGCCACGGACGGACGCCGGTATCGCCCGCGCGCCGTACGCCGTTCGCCCCCCCGGGCTTCACAGGGTGCTCCCAGGCGTGTGCCGTACGGGCGTGGGCCTCGATCTTTTTTAACGATACGACGATATAGCCGCAGTGGTCGCACGCGTACGCGCCGGTCTCGGGAGGGCCTAGCTAGGGGAGCGCAGGGGTGGCCGGTGTAGGAAACCGTACGCCGGTACCTTGGTCGTACCGGGGGAGAATACCGGGGAGAGCCTGGACAGTGGCGGCGATAGCTTTCCGCGTCGCCGTGGGGATATGCTTATGTTTCGTACGGAGGTGCACGAGGACCTCGTCGGCGACATACGCGATATGGCACGTACCGCAGATCACAACGCCGTACTCTAGGAAGGGGGTAAACGGGCCTAGGTCCGGGGTAGCTAAGGGTAAGGGGGAAGGTCGCGACATAGTCGTACGGCGTTATATAAGAGGGGGTCGGGATAAAGTAAGGAAGGGGGGGGATAAAAGTAAGGTAAGGAATAAATTAAAGAGAACTAGGAATATATACCGTACGGTCTGTGCGTTCTGGAAATATACGGGCCAGCTTACTTAATAGTTTAAAGTTAATTTTAAGGTGGAGCTAGGGTACCGTACGGAACTAAGTATAACCCCCTCTTATACGAAATAGCGGACTTAGCGGCCGGGCATTTCGTATAAGAAGGGCCGGCCTCGCCTTACTCTCTAGGAGTAGGGGCCACCGTACGCAGCGGCTAGCGGCTAGTCAGTCAGCTAGGTGGGGATATTGGTTACAGCAAACGGAGGCGCCGTACGTAGCGGCTAGCGACTCTAGGCTCGGGCGCCGGCGGCAAGCTCGGGTTATATAGAGGGGGGGCGGCCGGGGAGGTTCGCAGCAGGCGGACGCACGATCGGCAGCCGTAGCGCGTCCGGCCTCACGGGAGGGAAGGGGCGGCACAAGGCCGGCGGACAGCTCGTACGGCCGGGCACGAGCCCACCGTACGTACCTCCAGCTCACCGTGAGTCACGATGGCGACGGGCCAGTCACCGTGACCCCCCGTACGTTAAGGCGACGCACACCACGCCGGCCCAGCTCCCAGCACTTCGGACGGTCGACCTCCCCCCTCGCCAGGGCTCCGATATAGAAGCCTCCCTCCTTCCCCTCTAGTCCTTCCTCTCCGGACCTCTCTACCCTTACACCTACACACATACACACTTACACACACACACCCACACCCACACCCACACCCATATACACACACACACACACCCACATCCACACCCACGTCTATATCCACACCTACGCCGCCGCCGCCTCGTACGACCGCCGTCGCCGTCGCCGTCGCCGTACCTGCCTTCCTTCCCTTGCGCCCGTCCGACCCCCGCGCTATGTCGAACAACAACGGCAATAACAACGCCATGGTGCCGTACGGCGCCCAGGGTGGCGGCCAGGCCCAGGCGGCCGACAACCAGGCCCTGCTCCCGGCGGCGCTAGTGGCCTCGCCGACGGCCCTCGTCCTGTACGGCAGCAACGTGGAGGTGGTCCACATCACCCACCCCCGCGTCCGGCAGATGCTGTCGCTGTTCGTGAAGAACGTACGAGCCCCCCGGCCCGCCCGCCCGTGCCCTGCCTTCTTAGTACTGACCTGGGGACCCGTACGACAGAGCAAGCAGCGCGCCCTGTGGGCCCTGCCCGCCCGCGACATCGAGGTGTTCGCCGGCCGCTGGGTCATCGCCAACGTCGTGCGCCGCGATAGCTACTTCAACGCGACGCTCATCCAGTCGCGCGGCGACCGTACGGCCCCCCCCTGCACCCGCTGCGCCCAGAACCCCGGCCGCGGCCCCTTCGTCCACTACGTGCGCGCGCCCGGCCACTTCGGCGGCTGCTGCGGCAACTGTAAGTGGCCCGACTACGGCCGGCAGTGCTCGTACCACGGGCGGGACGGCCCCATCGTCATCTCGTCGGACGAGGACAGCGGCGACAACAACGATGGGGGTGGTGGTGGCAGCGGCCGCTGTACGACCCGCCAGGGGGCCCGCCGCGCCCTGCCGCCCGGCTCGAGCGCCGATAACGCCCTGGTGATTGTGTGAACGGCCGTACGGCCAGCAGGGGCAGCGCGGTGGTGGTAGGAGTAGTGGTGGTGGTGGTGGTGGTGGTAGTACGGAGGACGGGGGACAGGGCAGGACAGGACAGGACTGGACGGGGGGTGGTAGAGGGGGCGTTCGGCGTACGATACCCGGCCGGTGTTTTTCGCAGTGCCTTTCCGTTGTTGTTTTTTTTTTTTCCCCCGCCGCCCGGCGCCCGGTATAAGGGCCGCCCGAATACAGATCCTTTGCCTTATGTGCCTGGCCCATCCGTGAACCCTGCGCCCCCTAGACCGTACGGCACAGCGCCCGGTAGCAGGGGGGGGGGGTCGGAACCTATCTGCTTCCGCCCCTCGGGCCACGGGCCGGCCGGTACAGCGCCCGGTAGTGGTCCAGCTAGTAGCCGTCCGGTACAGCGGCTGGTAGCCGGCCGGGGTGGGGGCCCAGTAGGGGGCCCGTAAGGGGCCCGGAAGGGGCTGGTAGGCGGGCGGGTAAGGCGCCCCGGGGTGGTCCAGTGGCCGGCCAGGGAGCCGCGCCGTACGAGGGGCGAGGGCGAGGGCGAGGGCGAGGGCGCGCGGGCGGCCCCGCTCGTGGCCGTACGGGCAGGCCAATGGCGCGCATAGAACGCAAGGCATAGAACGTAGGCGCCGTGGGCCCGAGCGTTGGGCTAAGCCGGTCCGTGCACGCCACCGAAGGGCGCAGAACGCAGGCTGGGTTCCGGGGTGCATAGGTGATAGGTCTATTTATTCGCGGTTAGTTTAATAACCTAATCGTATAGGAGGGTGCTATCAGCGTACTAATTAGCTAGGTAGTAGGCGCCCTTTATAGCGATGAACGGCGGGAGGCACTAACCGTCCGAATAGACGCCCTAAATCACGGTGACCTATTCCCGATTGCTAGGCTAGACCTTCTTTCGCTTTCCGCTCCGATCGGCGCCGGTTACGACTATCGAGGACGTGATTTAGCCTATTATAAAGCCGGTCTCGTCGAAGTTATAGATATCCTCGTCCTAGATACTGTATTTCGCCTTTAGATTTACGAAAAGCGCGAACCAGCCTAAGATCTTTTCAGGGTCTTCGTAGAGGGCCCTCTAGTAGTCGTATATACGCGAAAAACGCGTCCGGAGTTATAGTTATCGCTTAACGAAGTTCCTAGCTTAACGCGTCCTAACATATAGCGCGTTATACGACGCGACGAGGATATTCGCTATATCTTCTATATCGTGTAAGCGTGGGGCAAACCCTCGCGAATCTAGGTCGAGGATATATTAGATAAGCGTCTTCTCTTCGAGTTTAGTAAGGCGACACTTATTACTACGTATATCGTCTCGGGCGCGTTTTCCCTTTATTCTATTACGGATAGTAGATTCGGGGACGTGGAAGATAGATATAGCGCGGCGCACTATTATTACGGGGTCGTTCCGAATCGTCTAAACCGCGAGAATGATTTGAGACTCTTAGGAACGTTATAGTATGTTTAGTTATAGAAATATATATATCTAAAGTAGACGAAGTTAAATATAGCTAGAGTGCATATCTTAATTAACTATATAGCTTAACTAATATATACGTTAAGGCTTTATCTTTATTATATATTTAATTCGATTATTAAGTATAAGCTTTATTATTTAATAAAGTTAGTTATATATAAGTAATTTATTATTTATAAGAGGCTTATATATTAATATCTTTAAAATAAGTCGGTATATTCTTTAAGAACTAATAAATATCGGTATAAATTATATTTTTATTAGATATAACTAATCTTTCATCTTTTAAATTAAAATAATAAAGGTTAAAAATATTAATATTATCTTATTTAAGATATCGACTATTAATTATAATATTAAAAGTATTATATAAGGTATCTTAACGTTTAGCTTTAAAAGATTTTTCTAATTTTAAATAATTAAATAGATCTTATCGATTAAGTTAATTATTTAAACGATTAAGTAGGTTTTAATTTTATATGTTTTATTAATTAAAGTTACCTTATTTATTCTAATCTTAAAATCCTTATATTTATATAAACTCTCTTAAGATATCCCTTATTTTATTATAAAGGGGTTTATAATAATTATATTAAGCTTAAAATAAAACTTAAAGACAAACTCGACTTATTTAAGCGAAATACCGGTTTAATGATATATTATAATAGTCGTTTAATTATCTAAATACTAGTAAGTATCGATTTCTATTTAAAGCTTATATAAATACTAATATAAGGAATAATACTAATATAAGTTCGGTAGCTATAATTAACTTAATAGCTTTATCGCCGGTATTTTATTATAAAGAAGATCGCCTTAATATTATGTTCTTAATCTCGGCTATTATATTTATATTTTACTTATAATATTAATGACCGATCTCTTTTAGTTTTTTTAGTCTAAGTTAAATAATATCTTATTATTATATAAGGTATTAAATCGTCTTTTTACTAGCTTTTAGATTTTTAGGTTATTATAATATATTACTTATTATATAAGTAATTTCGGCGAACTTAAATTATAATAACTCGTCTTTTAATTTATTACTCTCCGAGTTATTAAGTCGGTTCTTAATATTATTAGAAAAATATAGTTTATTTTTATTTTATAAAGAAATAATTAACTTATTTTATTTTAGATATTAAAATCTTATCTTTATTAATATTTTAAGTATATTTTATTACTTTCTATTTAACGTGGTTATTATTAAAAGATAAAAATAATACATTTTAATATAACTAAAGATAATTCATTAAAGATATAAGAAATAATATAAGGTATTATCTTAATATATAAAAGCGTTTATCGGAAAAGATAATTTAATATTAATAGAATATTCGGTAATTTAGAAAAAAAACTTTTAACGGTTAATAAGTAATAATAATAATAAGAAATTATTAAAATAATATTATTTTAACCGATATGTTTAATTTATTTCTAAAACTCTTTAATATATTTATTTAAAGGACCGATATAATATAAAGATCTATAACTAGTTAATAATTTTCGATATAAATTATTAAATTTACTTTCAAGACTTTATCGATAACCTTTATAATAAAACGGACTTATAACTTTATTATAAGTGTTGGATATAAGGATTTAGATATTTATACTATGTTAAAATCGATAAAATAAGCTTTAAAGACTAAAAAAAGATGCTATTATTTAATACTAAAAGTAGAGGGGTCAAATAAAAGGTGATATATATTAAGTAAGGTTACTACGAAGTGGCCCCTCTTATAGGAGAATAGCTATAGTGGTGGGGTGTAACCCCTCTAGGTAGCAGCGTGCCCACTATCGCCACGCATCAATAGCTGTCGAGGTGACTAAAACAAACGCACGTAGCAACTAAGCGGTAGTTATGTTGGCCTTCTTGTCTAGTGTTTTTGGCCCGCCCGAATGCTGTGGCCCACTGGGAGCGTGACTAGAGGGCCGAGTGGTCGCTGGGGGCTGTGAGTGTATCGTCCACTATTAAGCTGGCGAACGAGACATTAGAGAAGGCCCGGTCTAGCGTGTTGCCCCTATCGTGTGTGGCCCTGGAGTATTCTCTAATAAAGTACAGGCTATGTGCCACTGCCCAGGTGGCAGTAGAGCGTCCGGTGCTGTTTTCTTCCTAGGTGGTAATAGCGTTATTTACACTATTCTTCTTAGTACAAACCTTACGTACCGTATGAATAAGTGTCGCACTGGAGGGAGCGTGGCAGGTAACCGGTTCAAGGTTGTCTTATTAGGAAACAAAGGAAAAGGTGCCAGATGTGGCAGTTTATATACCCGTAGCTGGGGAACGCTCCCCACATGCTCCACAGGTCCTAGAGTAGCTCCTCACGTGACCTGTGGTTGAACATGGGAATAGCCTCATATTGCCACAACAAGGTAAAACGTTTCTAATGGGTTTGTATAAAGTTTCTTAAACTGAATTCGAGCCAGCATGCTAGACTTTGCTAGGAATGAAATTTCATCGTTGGGAAATTCTAAGCGCTGTCCGGGCTGTACTTATTCTTCAGCAAAGGGTGCCCCATTATTTTATAGGCAACTAATAAATGGCGGCACCGAGCATGGGAGTTGCGTTTAAAGAGTCTCAATTCTCTCGAGGCAGCTATTTAAAAACCCGATGGCCGGACCAGTACGATGCGTCAGTATACCACTTGCAATCAAAGACAACATTGATCAGCCACTTGCACAGGGCTTCCCAGTTTGGCACGTGGCCCGCCTCGCGAAGTACCATGTCGTAAACGACTAGTACCCGCCACAAGCCTTTGAGGTACTCAGTGAGTGCTCCGCGATCAGCCATAATGTCTTTAGATTTTCCAATTTCCCAGAACGAGTCCGTTCGACGGTAGAAGAAATGCCAGTGCACAAGGTTTTGCGCATCTCCATCACACGTGTTGGCCACGTCGCCAAGCAGACGACTGTAGCTCAACAAATCCATGTAGGTCTTATGCGCAGAGTTCCTAACCCTGTTTTCGTCCTTGATTGGCTCGCAAACCCCGGAGCCTGTCTCCTCAAGCGTGAGGAGCAAGTTAAGGTATATATAGGCGCGAAGGCTGTGTGCAGCAAGCAGGTCGAGACCGAAGGAGTGGCCGCTACCCAAATGCACGAACGCATGAATATCCAATTTGTCGTAGTTCGCCAACAGTAGCAATGATTCCGTGACTTCACGCCTGAGGTTATGATGCTCGGCCGACGCACTGAGTGCAGGCGACATCCCGGTGGCCTCGATCATCATGATCTTCAAAGTGTCGGCGTAACAGTGGTTGGTGCCTAGCTCGGACGCGCACCACCGGGTGATATTCTGAAGTGTCGAGGCACCCCAATCTCTGTATCGGCAGTGGGAAATAAGGTCGTCATCCAGGCTGTCGTCAACGTAACCGAAATACCGATGCTGTAGGGCGTCTGGGTATACCATGCGCGTCTCTGGGTAGCAATCCTTCAAACTCGTGTCCCTCTCTGGGCTGGGGATGGAAGTGCGCCATGACTCGGCACGTCGTCGGTATGTTGCTTGGGGTGCAAATTTGGCCCGCTCTGTTTGTGAGAACTCGGCAACACGCTGTGCCAAAGCACGAGAAAAGTAATCCACTTCTCTTTCCTCTTTTTCTAAGCCAAGTGCAAAAATGTCTTTACGCTTTGGCTCATGTGTGTGCGAGAACCTGCACTTGACGTTAGAAGCTAGCGTGTTCCAGGGTAAAGCGTGGGCTTGGTGTGCCATTCTGAAAAATGTGAAAAGCTTTGAATACCGAAAGAGTCGTTGGTATTATTAGATCCCGCTTAGAGATAAAATAAACCAACACTGAGCTGGGGCATGGATAGACAACAATTATGTACTTGGGCTGTTATGAATTTTGTCCTAGGGTATACGATGAAACGGCTGAAACACTAAATACTACAGGACAAAACAACCTGCGCCGGATAACAAGGCACTTAGCGGAGAAAACCAGCCTGTAGCGTGAAAACGTTTTGTGATCGCTTTCTTGTCCACTAAAATTCATCCTTGTGTTTCATATATCGTACATCTATCTTTATCTGACCGTGGACGACGGATCGCCAATCTTCCATTACTACAGCAGGCCTAAAGCAGCCTATGTTTGTTGCCCCACACCCTACCTGTCGCAATAGATGAGGCTATCTCAAGGTCTTGGCGTTGGAGATAGGCTACATGGGGCTTCGTGGGGTGGATCGGAGCCACATGTGGCGCACCGCCTTGGCATTGGGAAGCTACCTATATAGACTGCCATTTGTGGCACCCTTTTCATTTGTTTCCTCTCAATAAATGACCGAATCTCGAGCCTGCCATGCCCTCTCCAGTGCGACACTACCTAAATAAAAGTCTTACAATATTAAGCTAAAAGCTTGGTCGCCAGGTAACACATCCACTCACTATTACACCCGCCTAGTTTCAGCCCCTGTCTCGGACCTTGCTTCAGCCCCTGTTTTATCCCTTATTTCAAACTATCCCTAGATCTTAAGCATTAATTACGCAGTTTTCCTCGGTCTGCGCCACTATACTAAGTCCGCACCCTAGAAGGCGACTTGCGTTCTCTACTTTTTGGTGAGCCGCTGACGTAATGAAGAAGTATTGGAAATGGGGTGCTACGACCCTAGCGCCGACCTGCATAGAAACCAACTACGGCGGCTACCAACCCCGCGCCACGAAACAATACCTCAGCCACAAGGGACAGATCAGCCACAGACAGGATTTGGCAGGGTCAGGAAACGGATTTCCGTCCCTCGTGCGAGGTCACGTGATGAATCACCAGGCTTGGCACTGATCCAGCGCCATAGATCAGTGGGTCGAACAGTGAGCCAACACCAAGGGATCAGTTGGGCCGGCAGTGATCCAAGGCGACCCCCGATACCGGTGAGTGAATGACTTGGTATATATAAGTCAGAAGGACTTCCTACATAGACAGTCATTAGCTCAGTGATCAATCTAAGCATCTATCTTACCCATAGATGTGCTAACGCCTAACGACCTATCGTGAGATCAGTGACACGCATCCTGTCACGGTTCAAGGAACGGGAGGCCTTTGGTGACCATGAGGTTCGATTGAGATGCGAGAACTACAGCTGAAGAGAGAAAGAAGAAGCAGAAGCTCCATCGCAGGTGCTGCCTGGAAGTAATAAATCAATCCTATGGCGAACTCTCTGCCTGCCTGGTTAGCCCGTGCCTTATACTCGTACCTCCGTACCGTAACACACGATAGGTTTGGTGGCCTAAGTCTGGGTAGGCCCAAGTGGCGGGAGTCGAACTTAAGGTATAAAGGTACTTAGACCAGACCTTTAGATAAGTTAGCTAAGGGAATATATAAGTTAAATACTGCTTAAACGCTGCCTAAAGGAAACACCTATATTTATTACTAAGGGGTAAAGACTATACGACTCCTTCTTTTTGTATCTGGATAGAACCACTTAGTTTATTAAGATCATCCGTTTCTCTAACCGTGACAGGTTTATTGCTAAAGTTTAGCGGGTTTCTAAGGCTTAGTTTCTTACCTATTGAGCTCCAAATAAAGCTTAGTGAGGCTTATACACTAGGCGTGTTCATATAGTATATGTCGCGCCTCGGAGGCACTAGCAAGATAGTATAGGGCCATACAAGGTTATCTATTAGAAGGAACTAATAAAAGAGATGCCAGTCATGGCGTGCTATATATAACCGCTGGCCAGGGCCCCTGTAAGGCCCCTCCACGTGACCTGACTAAGCAACATCCACTTGGGAATGCCCTCACGGTGCGACAATATAAAATGGCAGTGTATGGATTGCTGCGTGTAACAGGTGACTGAGAACCTTTTCCACTTTCTAGTTTTATTCACCTCCTAATGAAAGCGACAGTGTGTCTTGGTAGCAAGTGGCCATGGTCCCGCTATGGTGGTGGAGCTCTCTTGCAATCCATGCACTGGGAAATGTTCCGGCCTTGAGCGGCGGTCCCCCAAATTGACGAGCTCAATACAGGTTACTCTCGTCATATCTAGCACGAATCCCACTAAGCCGCTCGAGCAGTAGATTTAAAGCTCATCGTGATTGGAAACCTGAAACGAAGTTAGTATTCGGGTTTGTAGGAACATTGCTCGTTTTGGACTTACAGATTTCACATCTTCATTGCTGTCTTCGACGACTGCGATTTCCCCAACCACAGGCAGAGTCCCGTCTAAAGACTTTAGGGCCAGCTGTTCCTTGATACTCTCGCTAGCAGCTATATCCCGCTCCTGAAATTCTTGAGCAGCGGCTAAATGGCGCTTACTCGTTTCTGGGTCGTCGAGGAGACCTTCTCTAAGGAAAGCTCTGTGTGTGCAGAGTTGTAGTCCTGATATGCCATCTTCGACTGTAACCTTGAGCATATACGATGTGCCGTCATGGATCAAGGTGAAAGAAACTTTGATTTGCGGCACACCACGAGGAGACGTGGCCACGGGAACCTCCAATTCGCCGATGAAATCATACCCAAGGGCCACAGGTCGTTCTCCTGCAATAACTTTAAGCTTGATGGTTGATTGGTTATCAAAAGCGGTGGAAAAGACGCGCGTTCGGCGAGTAGGCAGTTGGGCGTTGCGCGGAATTACCACGGCCATCAACCCCCCTGCTATTTCCACGCCGAGAGACAAATTGTTGGTGGCGTAGTCTATGAATCCGCACGTGGTGGAACCGTCGTCGCTCCCTAGAACATAGCCAATTTGCGCCGCGCCGAGAGCGATAGCTTCGTCAGGGTTGATGCTTCTCCGCAACTTGTCCCTGAAGTGGTCTCCAATGAGCCTTTGAAGACTTGGGATATATCCGGAGCCGCCGACAACTATAACATCAGTTACCATGTCATCTAAGACATTCATATTATCAACGCCGTCTCTGAGCAGCTGTCGAGTAGGCTTCAGAATTTGCTGAAAGAGATCCGTGTTGAGCTCCTCAAACTTGGCCCGGGTTAGCGATTCCGAGAACTCCTTGTCTTGGAAGAAGCCCTTGATATGAATGCGAGATGACGTGAAGTAGGATAGGTCCCGCTTAGCCCCCTCCACTGCGTGATGAAGGCGTTGCATAGCATTGTAATCGGCAGTGATGTCAACCGAATTCTTTTTGTTGAACTCCTTCACCAAATAATCGACGACCCGTTGCGTGAAGTTGTTACCGCCAAGGTGGGTTGAGCTATAAGCCAGAATCTCGTGTACGCCCAAATCAATCGAGATGAAAGCGATGTCGGTAGTACTAGCGCCTATGTCGTAAACTTTGACAAGCTGCTCCCTGTTCTCAATTTCGGCCAAGTCGTGCGCTATAACGGCAGCAATCGGCTTCTTCACGGTGCTAAGAACGCGGATGCCAGCAGTGGCACCGGCGTTTTCTATGGCCAGTCGTTGATCGTCATTGACGTAAGAAGGGACGGCGATGATCGCATGAGTGATGCGCTCACCGAGGTATGACTCGGCGATGAGCTTCATCTCTCTAAGAACAACAGCTGAAACATCCTCTGGTGTGACTCGCTTAATGGTGCCGGACGGTAGCTTGAGCTCGAAAGCGAGTTTTCCATCTTCGTCAATAATTTTATAAGGAAGCCAGTTTGCAGTAAGTTGAGCTGCACTGTCGTTGAAATGTCGGCCGAGAAAATGCCTGAATACAGAATCGTGCATTAGCTCTTTGTATTTGTGTTTTTCTTTCTCTCTGTTTCTTTCCCGCTGCGGATTGGATTTCAAGTGGTGGATGCTCACTGCGCGTTGCAGATTGTTCTAGTTGGGTTGGCCGCTGCATAAGCATCGTCAACAAGAAACTGCCCAATGTCGGTATAGGCGACACAGGTAGAAGTCATGGTGTTTCCTTGGGCGTTAGAAAGAACATTTCTTGTTCCGGAAGCCATGACAGCGACTGAAGCATG
This sequence comes from Nigrospora oryzae, assembly GCA_016758845.1. Lineage (NCBI taxonomy): Eukaryota > Fungi > Ascomycota > Sordariomycetes > Amphisphaeriales > Apiosporaceae > Nigrospora > Nigrospora oryzae. The sequence continues at coordinate 3,691,711 of JADKYO010000014.1, read as the reverse complement.
TGTATTGCCCAAATCCTATAGAGTGCTGGTCGTCAAAGGTCCGTTGTCCTTGGGTGGCTCAGGAAGGAGGGTGATGTCTAACTTACGATGCCAATCACATAGCCTAACTCCGATTCTGAAGCTACCATAGAAAAGAAAAGGCAAGTCCCTACGATGAAGCTAATCACGAGGGTCTTCCACCTCAATGACCCGATTTGTGGCATCATGTGAACAAAGATGAAAGAGTTCACTCATTCGTGACGTTACTGAAATCGACCAGGGGTTGATGCGCGAGATAGGTGACAGGGTTCCGAGACGCTAATGTAGCATAAAATGTTGAGAAACGATGCCTCTTCCAGTGCGTTTTAAATAGTGGCGACCTAAATGCACTTTGCCTAGTGAACACGTTGCATCGTCATACTTTTTTTGCCCAGATTGTATCCACTAGGAACTATTAGTGTCTCTTGGCAGAGAAGCGGGGACGAGGTACGGAGTAGAGGAGACCTTGATCTCCGGGGGCCGTGCAGATTCACGTGACCTTGCTGCTGTGGTTTACACTGTATCTTATTAAGAGCGTCTTAAAACTAGCTTATAGAAGTCGTGAGGTTTATACGAAGCGTTACTTTAGGCCGTGATCGGTAGTGTCGTAATTCCATAGATGATTGCACTTTTTAGAGTTCCACGTTACGTTTACGGACACGCCTGTGGCGCTTTAGTACTTCGCTACCGCTCTATGCATGAAATCGTTTGCAGAATCAGTACAATGGAATAAGAAGGCAACTGGACTGTGCCCAGCGTGTACCGCGCCGGCGCACTTCCCGATTTAAGCTTGGACCCCCCTTAAGACGCCAACCCATCAGACCGCTACCAAAAAACGGAGATATCGTCACATATCAATTAACGTAGATGTCATATCAGCCGGCCATGCAGATCAGCCGGCCATGTAGATCAGCCGGCCGTATAGATCAGCCGGCTACTTCCTGCTAATTTCGGCTGTGTCAACTTTACTATGACATAACTCCACCACGAATCATAGCAAAGCCTTTAAATGGATCTCAGATTACCCTGGCGGTCCAGGCGATCCATAAGGACCCAAAATTATCTGTCCGACGCGCTACATCTATCTTTAACGTCCCCCGATCAACCCTAACCGACAGAATGAACGGGATACGCGCCATACAGGATACCCGATCGGTGCGCTATCAACTGACGGAACTAGAGGAGAATGTGATTATAACGTAAAAAATAGACCTAGATTCGCGAGGATTCGCGCCCCGGATACTTAACGTAGAAGATATAGCTAATATTATCCTCGCGATATATAACGCGTCACGCGTCAGGACACGTTAGGCCTCGAACTTCGTTAAGCGATAACTATAGCTTAAGACACGTCTTTCTTATATATATAATTACTAGAGGGCCCGTTACGAGGATCCCGAGAAGATCGCGGCTTAATTTAAGCTTTTCCGTAATATAAGGGCGAAGTATAATATCCTCGACGAGGATCTATATAACTTCGACGAGACCGGCTTTATAATAAGCTAAATTATAGCTTTAATAGTCGTTATAAGCGCCGATCGCGATAATAAACATAAAAAGATCTAGCTAAGTAATCGGGAATAAGTTACTATTATCTAAGGTATATATATAAATAGCTAATATATCCCGCCGTTTATAGCGGTAAAAGGTAAAACCTATTTTATAAATTAATATATTAATAATACCTTATTATATAATTAAGTAATTAAACTTACCTTAGATAGATAGACTAATACCGAGATAAGCTTAAATTAGATTTGGTATTTCGATAAATATATTATTATATATATAAAAGGCTTATATTAGATACTAGCTATCGATAAGTACGAGAGCTATATTTTAGCCGAATTCTAGACTTTTTATAAAGAAAAGAATATCTTAACGGCTTTTATACCTCCGTATTTATCGTATTTACTTTAGTTACTTAATATTAGGTATTTTAGTTTATTAAAGCGGGCGTATAATCGTAAAATCGAAAGTTTTATAAAGGTATATATAAATTATATTACGAAGGCCGAATTCCTTATCGCTTTTTAAGCCGCCTATTTAAAGGATTTTACGCCTAATAATATTAAGGTGGGATTCTACGGCGCCGGTTTATTACCTCTTAACTTAAAAAAGGTTATCTTAAAGCTCGATATAAAGTTATCGACGCCTTTACCGATAGGAAGTCTCCCGATAGTAGCTATCCTATAGGCCTCTTAGATACCGTATAACTTAGCCGAGGCGACTTCGTAGACTTACTATATCTAAAATCGAATCCGCTATTATTAAGAAAGCTCTCTAATATTAATTTTATCGGCAGTTAACTAGTTTACGAAAGGTGCGATAACGATAATACACGAGAATGCCCTCTTAAAAGCTAAGGTCTAAAACCTTCGAGAAGCGAATATTAGCCCCGCGAAGTATTATAAGGTAAAAAGAACTTATATACGAAAAGGAGGCACACTTAGTATCGGCGAGGGATAAGATCTTTTAAATTAAAAGGATATAAATACGTAGTTAAAAGAAGAAACGCGTACGAGTAATAGTCGTACGACGTAGTTATAACCGCGCGAATAGCGCTATAATATCTATAGAAACGCTAGTTATAATACGCGTATATATGAAATCGATATAGAAACCTCTAGAGAGTCGGATTCCTATTAGTTTAGATTAAATTAAGGTATTATAGTTATATAATTAGTTCATTTATTATAAAGGTGCTGAAAAGTGGCCGGCTGATCTATATAGCCGGCTGATATAACATCTACGTTAGACGTATATAATAACGTATGTTATTTTAGAAAGAATAAGAGACTAATAGAGGCAGGTTTTTAATCAGATAGTGCTATTAACATTGAATACCAAACATTAAAGGCTTTTGAATCGTCTCAGTTTACTTTCAGATGTCCGGAATCGAAAAATAACTAACTTTGTCTTCTCGCTATATAGCTATATTATGAATCTTCGGTTCATCGCGATATAACTGATTCATAGGAGATAAGAGACTAGCGAATGTATATCCATAAAGGGGGCATTTATGAGCACATATCTTTCACTGTGGGTGGTATAGGTGATTTGTTTTCAAGATTTTAACTGGCCTAGAAGGAGATGACAGATCACCTTATACCCCATTTTATACCCCATAATCGGTCAGCCACAGCAGTATTCCTTGCAAAGGTCTCTATAGTTGTTTGCTGCCTCCCCCGGAGCTAGTTGCTTGCCTCCTCATGGACTATGCAGTGATAGCACCATCGACCGTCGAGACCTGGCTAGTGACGTAGGAGGCCTTCGACGAACCCAGGAAGGCGACTGCTCCGGCAAGCTCACCAGCCTCGACCCAGCGCTTCATCTGCGTCATCTGCATGGCGCCCTCGACCGACTCCCGCGATACTGCGTCCGACATGGGCAGCTCTATACCGCCCTTAATCGCGCCAGGGCCAACGGAATTAGTACGGGTGCTATAAAACGCGTCCTCCAAAGCGAGCTGGCGCAGGATTGGTATGCCGGCCTGCGCGATGTTCAGGAAGCCGTAGACGTCTGTCTCGATGACATCGCGGAACGACACCTCCTGAATCTACGCTAGCGGGCCCGTCTCGTACAGGTGGCTGGCAGCCGACAAGACCGTGTGCATACGCTGGTTAGTGTCCACGGCGTGCTTGAAGACGGCCTCAACTGCTGTGCGATCCATAATATTACAGACTATCGCGCTCGCCTGGCGCCCGAGCTTGCGCAGTTCCGCTAAGATGGCCTCGGCATTGGCCGCGCGCGACCGGTACGTGACGACAGCGTTGGCACCGCGCTCCGCCATCAAGCCAGCGCTAGCGCGGCCGAGGCCGCCCGGGCCGCCAAACACCACGGCGCACCCTTCGGTGAAATCGGGTTGGGTGACACCGAACGCAATAGTACTTTGTCCCCCGTCATTCTTTGGCGGTGTGCGGCTAGGTGGCTGAAATGTTGATCTATGCACTAAGTGTGAGTGCCTGAAGGAACCAAGGATTTCTTTTTACTCCTGCATGATTAAAAAACAAATCAATGTGGGCAATTGCTGTCGCATGCAGTCGTCATGCGGAGTATTCAAATGTTTGCCCTTAAAAGGAAGGTAGAGAGGCTGGGTGGTGTGTGATTATGAGCGCAAACCGCGACCAAGCTGTACGATGCCTAATTAAGGGGGTGGGAAAGCAGGCCATGCTCTAGCCCCTACATCTTCTCGCGGCTGCAGGATTGCATACGCCTAGAGATTAAGTATTAGCGAGATGACATTGGTAACGGACAATCTCTCTCTAGGAGAACATGATTACGTGGTGCGAAGCACGCTTTAAGGTGGGAGGACCCCGTACAACTCGGTCCTGAAATCGGTAGACCGTAGAGCAAAGGAACAGGTTATTCCACCGTAGAAATAACGGTGTATACGCTAGCGGGCAGGAAAACCCAGTATGTTTTAGTCTAAGGGATTAGACGAGATAGGCATAATATTTAGACGAAACATGCATAAGGATTTAGACGAAATATGCATAATGATTTACACGACACTTGCATGTTTCTTTAGACGAGACATATGTAATGCTCGAGCTGAAAAAAGGAGGCTAGGCAGTTTAGGTTCCTAATTACGGAATTATTCGTACCAAGTCACAGGTAAGATTAGACCTTGGCAGAATCCAAATCCGATAGACTGTAGCCGACCCTTGTTTTGTATCATCTCATAGTGATTACACGGGAGTGTACAAGGTTAACATCTAACCAAGTGAGAACCTGTAGTACTTACTGTAGGATCGAGTTCATCTAGTCCCTTCGCTTTCCATTGAGGAGTAGACCGGCAATGTCGGCAAAGGAATTAGTATCACCTTCCTAATCTAAGGATGTTGCGTAAAAAGCCTAGTAAGGGCGCTATTATAGAAATAGAAAGTATTGCTGTAGTCGAATCACATATAAAGTATGCTAGCCACTTCTTTATTAGGGTCTCCCTTTTTATTCCACCAAATCGTTCAGATATCTTAAAGCACACTCCCGCTTTTTGTTGGTTCGCATTCTCTAATTTCTGCCACAATTTTGTTTACTGACGCTCACGATGAAGACGGCTTTTGTTACTGCCCTGTTGGTCTTGGGTGCCTTTGCGGGACCGTTGCCTATATGCTCGGCCAAGTCACCTACGCCGTGTGTTTGTCCAAAAGGCACTGACTACACCGAATCATCCACCTTTTCCATCATCGGTGCCGAGATTGCCGATGTTGAAGCTCTCCTTAACGACTGTACGTGGTCTTATCAGATTCTCAGAATAGCATTCGGGGTAGCTTTTGTTGCCTTTACCATTATGTGAGAAAACAGATGCTAATGCATCGTCCTGACAGTCTTCGACTCAAGCTGGTTCGGTGTCCTGCCGCACACTACCACTGGGCCTAACAACAAGGTCGGCTCTACCCGTACTAGCACCTTAGGCGACTACGAACTCGCAGAAAAAGTTAGTATTTACCATTTCGTCCCTTGATTTACGGAGGAAGTTTCCATAATCTTAAAGCATATATGCAGTCCCACGATCGCTAACCTATTCGTGCCTTCGGAATCTTATAGTTAGTTGAGTACCGCGTCGAAAAAGACAAGTCTTTTATCCAGGTTTTTGAGCAACTGAAATCGACAATACCCCTTCCGTTCATTGATGGAACGGGATCTTTCAGCGGCTGGTGGGTGACAATCCAAGGCACGCGCATCTTCCAGTTCACCACCCTGGTCAGATGGAGTATCTACTCATGTGAAACGGGTAACACTCGCAGTAAGTCTAAGGGTTCCTAAAGTGACTGCAATTTTAGGCCCGATATTAACTGCTACTACTTAGGCTATGCTGAATTTCATGAGATTGCTTTGAACAACGCCACCAGCATCCTGGACGCCGCTGGTAAGATTAAGGGCCAAAACTGGGGTCCTTTCTCAATCCAGGCTTTCTAGATTATAATAGAATAGCCTCAAGAGTGGTTTCGGCTGGAATGTTCGGATGCTTTCTTATATACTACTAGTTAATATTTGCCTTCAATCGGGGTAAAGCATAATCAACTTATGTATTGGCTTCTAGTTATCCTTCAAATAGTATAAAAGCAGCTTTCCCTCTTTACCTAACGTGCCCCACATGCAAGCACAAGAGCGGGAATAAGGAAACAGGACAGCTTCTCCCAGTGGCCGTAGCAGGTGCCGATGTAGAGCATAGCCAAGACGTAGTGGGCTTTCCGGAAGAATTCGTAGCTGGTCAGGCGAATTGCCCAGGGGGTACTGAACCCGAAGATCAACAGGAGGAAAAAGGTGGCAACGACGCCCTAACGCATATCCAACTGCTTGAATAGCGCGATAAGCACGTAAGGCTGGGGTTAGTAGAGCTTCAGCTCAATAATAAACTAGCCGACTATGTGGAGCACACCCTGAGCGACGATGATGTAGCCCAGACACCGATGGAGAAAATTGAAGCTCTGGTACGGGACGCCCGTCAGGAGGCTGAGAAGCGACTCTCGGCTGGAGACCAGAATCGAGAAGGGCGTCAGAGCATACGCCAGCACTCCGACACGATTCGACCACGGACCCAGGGTCGTGCGCGTGGTGTAGACACCGGGCTGGCCGTTTTTGGCCGGCGTGATCCACTGCCGATAGTATATGCCACAGAAGGAGAAGACGAGAAGGTAGGCGGCAATTATGGAGAGAACTAACACCTGGAGGCGCGTTGTCCGTCCAAAGACGGCTCGCAGCGAGTCCGGGAGGAGATAACGTCGAATCGCCACGGACGTAGCGTTCCTAAGGCGCGACCTCGGGACCGCCGACGACGGCGACTTGGCTGTCTTTTCCATGTCGGCGGCAGCGACGGCGACAAACTCGTCCGCCCGGGGCGACGGCAGGAAGCGGCGACCCAAGGTCCAGAGGAACAGAATGCCGCTGACGATGCACCACATGATGCCGGGCCGACGATGCACATCGCAGCCCCCACATCCTCGGGGTACCGGGTCCCTGGCTTCTGTGGCCTTGCTAGCAGGCCTCCCGCTGCAAGCGCGATTCTCGACCGAGCCGTACACGCTGGATGCCATTTGCAACACGTCCAACGTGGATCCAGCAATGGCTTCACCGACCAGCCGATGTGGGTATCAGGCGCACGTTGTCTTTTTTGCCAAGCTCTACAGCTTACTATGTACGCCGGCGCACCCATAGCCGAGTGGATTCCCCCCTGCCCATTGGCTGTGCGCCGCACGGCTGAAGACACGGCCCCCTCTCTCCGCTTCCTGGCCCGCTTGCCTGGTGGGCCGACGTTTCGCCGTGGGGTTGGACGAGGCCATGCATCCCAACGGAACGGCCTATAAGAGGTCCGGTACCGTCGCCCAAACAGCTCCTGGTGTAACCATACGTACCTTGGCACATTGTCACGATGGGGAGCATCGTACAGCCCAGCGAGGCCGAGACACCAGCCGCCGACGCCCCAGCGTTCCGCTACGTGGTCCCGGACTGGATACTGCACAACATCAAGACTGCCGACGAGCTAAAAGGCATCGAGGCAAAGCTTTACATCGTCGATGACGCCGAAGAGAATGGCCAGAGGACGCCTGACGGGAGCCAGGACGCGCCTAGGGAAGCATCGGCAGCGGAACCCGGCAGTAAAGGGACGCCGCATGCATCCATGGTCCAGCCCGACGAGCCGCCTATCGCTAGCGACGGCGCCAGCCCATCTCGCATCCTAACTCACGAGAGCCCAGTGCCTGGATCCGACCTATGTCGAAGCCGCTGTTTCACTATCCCCCGCCACACCTTCGAAGACGTGCTGGATGCCGCCGCCTCCATCTACGTCAACCAACACTCGCGGAATTTCATCAGCCGGGGCAGTGCCCTCGGTCTGTATTGCCAAATGCGCCATGGCTACCAATTCCTGGACGAGGTCGTCGTGCGAATGGCCCAGGAGCTGCAGGGCTCGCTCGTCTCCCTTCACCCTCACGAGCTGGAGAATATGGCGATGGAGCTCTACGACCAGGAATGCACCGCTGTAAGCGAGGGGCGCATCGAGTCGAGCAGTATCAATTCGGGGGAGAGGCGGCCTAACACGGCCTGGGATGTCTTTGCGTACACGGACAAGATGTTTGCAGCGCGCACCGAGCGGAAGGCCGAAGAAGCGGAAACGAGGCGGGCGCGGAAGCCTGTCTTGGCTCTTTTAGAGGCGGCCAGGGCCAAGGGCGCGGCCGAGCGTTCCTCCTCGTGCTGTCCCCCACCACAAACACCGCCTCTCATTCTCTACATCCGAGACGCCCTGCTCCTGTTCGACACCTATAAGCGCCGGGGACGCCGCATTCTATGCCGGATCCGCGATGCCGTGAACGAACAAAGGGAGAACGGCCACAATGTCCTCATGGTCATAGGTGTGACGCACACAGACAAGGACGCCGAGGGGCAAAAGGTCGACGCCGTCGTCCCGTGGAAGCTCGTCGCGTGCGAGTGCTCACTGTGCGATTGCGTTAACCTGAAGGACTGCGATTCGAGCCTGTGCGACCTGGGCGTACCGATGCGTAAGCTGGGTGCGCGCGGGATGCTCCGGAAGTCGCTGATGCCGCTTTCCGTGCCCCAGGGCTGGGATGCGACGACGACACGCAGTTTGGGCGGCGCCCTAGGCTCCCCCGTAGCCGCCAAGCTCCGGTCCTTTAAATACAGGCTCCAAATGCGGCTGGCGGGCTATCCTTCCCAGCCGACGGGTCTGTTGGAGCGGGACAGTGACTGGCTCGCCTTGCTTTCGGAAGAGGCGACGAATGGCCTCTTTGCTAAGATGAACAGCGACTTAGAAATGCAGACGGCTTTTGGCCGCATCGTGGGCAAGACGACGAGGAAGCAGGTCGTCGATCTCGCCGTCATCAAGGCCGCTTTCCTCTATCCGGAGGAGGCCACAGAGACAGCGAGCGCCCAAGACTCCGAAGACGAAACCGAGTCGAGTGAGGACGCCCAGGTCGACGCAGACTCGGACGAGGGTTCCAGGAACGAAGTCGACATAAGCGAAGCGGAGGAGACCAAGAGAGCCAAGAAGGCATGGGACGAAAAGTTGTCGGCAATAAAAAGGCAGACCAACGAGCACGAGGCCAACATCCTGCCGTATGTTGTGGACCCGGGTACGTGCCACGTGGGATATCACGGGAAGAAACTCTGCTGACTTTCTTGAAAAGCTTCGCTCGATGCCGACTTGGACGACGTGGTTCTCGACCAGGATGTCTTGGCCAGAATTAAGACGCTGGTTCACCTGTCACAACTCCGACCTGCCGCCGCCTCCAAGTTTCTCATATCCCAAATCCGCACCACGGGCGCGCTGTTGTACGGGCCACCGGGGACGGGCAAGACGCTGCTGGCGCGGGCCGTCGCGCGGGCGACGGGCGCGCACATGCTGGCCCTGAGCCCCGCGACCATCGGAGACAAGTGCGTGGGCGAGTCGGAGAAAACCATTGAGGCCGCCTTTGGGCTGGCACGGCGCCTCTTTCCCTGCATCATCTTCTTCGACGAGGTCGACGCCCTCTTCTACCGGCGCAGCGGCGACGACAAGAGCTGGCAGCGCGCACAGCTCACGCAGTTCCTCCACGAGATGGACGGTCTCACCCAGGACCCCTGCGCCCCCTTTGTCCTGGCGGCTACGAACCGGCCCGCCGACCTTGACAGCGCCTTCCTGCGCCGCCTGCCGCACAAGGTGGCCTTCGGGGCGCCCGACGCCGCGGCGCGCGTCCGCATCCTCCGCGTCCTCCTGGACGACGACGACCTGGACCGCGAGACCGTCGACCTGGATCACCTCGCCGCCCGGACCCCTGGCTTCTCGGGCTCTGACCTCCGCAGTCTCTGCGGTCAGGCCGGCCTCGCCTGGGCTGTCGAGCAGGACCTGGCCGGTGCGGCCGCCCCCGGCAAGGACACCGCTGCGTGCAAGGTCCACCTCACCGACGCCCACTTCCGCACCGCGCTTACCCACCTCCGACCTAGTATAACGCCGGCCGATTTGGCAGCGCTCGACGAGTTCACGCGGCAATTCGGGCCCGCCAAAAAGCTGGCGGTGGCATGAAAACATGATAGAGACACAGGTTGGAGACGGGCTTGGCTGGGGCTGAGACCTAAAAGAGATAGGAGATATGGCCGGATAGGGTAGTCAGATTTGGGATTTGTTAATCACCTTTTGCTAAAGTTTGGACACTGAAGGGATGGCCACGCGTTGAATCTTGGGTTGCAACGCCATTTAGGCACGGTACGCGGTCCAGCAGCTGCTTATTCGCTCCGTCTAGCGACAGCCGAACTCTTCCACACATGAGCTACGAAAGTGCGCGGTGGTCGGTGGGTGCAGGCGCTATAGGCAGGGAGGCAGGCCATTTACTTGTCAAGGTAGCCCATTACATAATGCATAGGGTCTACACTGTTACTTACTGCTTGTCGATTTGGTGGGCGATGGGTGTTGGGCTCCCGTGGGTCTCTGGGCGGAACAACGGCCCCAGCCCAGCGCCCTCAAGGCCGCCACTGCGAACAGAAATGTTGATGTGGCCATGCAGGACACGACTCACACGTCCCTAGAAGCCCTAGGAAGACGGCCACAACCCACTCAAGAGGACAGGCCAAAACGCAGCCTACGGAATGTTCCACGCGTCGACTACAGCGTGCTTGACAGTCTAGCTACTATAGACGATGAATAGAGCAAGCCATCGGACACACTCGACACGTACCGAGTTAGGACGACAGGTCCTTAAAGCCGCGCAGGCTAACGTGGGAAAATCGCCGCCGGCGCATACGGCCTTACTACAATAATGCTAGGAAGACCATATCGACGTGGTCCTCGTATAAGAACAATCCGTTACAAACGACGGCCGAAACAAATTTAACTCACACCCGGGCTATAGTGCTTACGTCCCGATCGATAGCTAGGACGGAACCGATTCTTAGCCTCGGGTTATAACTTACGTTAACAAAACTAGTAAGTTAAAGACGAGGTAAAAGAGGCCTTAGATATCTAAAGACCTCCTATAGCTCGAGATCGACTACTTCACCTTTATCAACGTTTATAAGCCCTTATAAGAACCGCGAAGCTAGGTAATATAACTCCTCTTAGACTTATAACCGCTACCCCGTTATATAATCGCCGGGGACTTTAACGCGTAGTATAACGTTTAAGACCCGGATATACCCTAAACTCGAAACGGGGGAATCGAGATCTACGATTAGGCTACCGTAAACGGACTTAGCTATATTAACGAGATAGGGATCTTATAAAGGAGTAAGGAGGCGATAGCTCGGCGTATAGTCGTAGAGGCTTACTAACACGAAAAGCAGAGGGGTCAAATAGAAGGTAAGATATATTAAGTAAGGTTACTACGAAGTAGCCCCTTATATAAGAAAATAGCTATAATAGTAAGGTATAACCCCTTTAAGTAATAGTATACTTATTATTGTTATATATTAAATACCGCCCTTAAAAGAAATATATATCGCTAGTTTTAGCGATTCTTTATATTATATAATTTAATTAATATATCAATTAAACTCTTAATCTTTAATCCTTTATCTTATATTATATACTACGATATCGTATTATCCTTAGACCTTATTCTCGTCGCTAGATATTAGCTCTTCTATAATATTCCTAATATTTACTAATTAACTTTATAGCTTTAGCGAGATCCCCTTTATATTACTAGGTATTATACTTATATTTATAACCGAGCTATTTAAGGAGATATTTTAGGCCTCCTTTTCGCTTATCGTAATAATACTTAAGGATAGCTTTTACTTTATATTTATTATTAATATAAAGCTAGTCGTCTCGAATTAAAGTTAACGGTAATATTAAATATTAAAAATAATCCTTACTATTAATATTAAGCGATAAATAAGTAATAAAAATAACTAAATAAATATAAAAGTTAAATAAAATATCGAGATAATATATTAAATAGCTAATATATTCTAAAACCTTATATAAATTAATATATTGTTATAAATAAGCTTTATTTAAATAGCTTCATAAATAATATCCTTAATTAAGGCGAAGGAAAACTATATTACTAATATTAAATTTTAATAATTAATAATAGTTATTATATTATAACTTAGCTTATATTATTATAAAGTTTATAACTAATTAAGCGTTTCGTTAAATATATTATTATAAAAAGTAAATATTAGATAATAATTCCTTATTACTAGTCTTAGTAATTATATTTAATAGTTTAAATAACTTATATCTAAAGAAAAACTTATAAGCGGATATATTTATAGTATTATTATTATAAGTATTATTAAGGTTTTATTAAAGACTTAAAATAATATTAACTTAAGACTTATTAAGGTACTTAAATCAAGAATAATAAATTATAATCTTAACTATTTAATTCTTTTTTTAATAAGCTATTAGCTTAAAGGTAATATATTATTATTATTAATAGTTTAATTCTTAGCGAAGATCATAATCTTTTTTAGAATTCCGAAGTAAATTTTTAGTTATAATTATGACACGAAAAGCAGAGGGGTCAAACAGAAGGTGGTGTATTAGGTGAGGTTGCCACGAAGTGGCCCCTCTCATGGGAAAATAGCTATAGTGGTGGGGTGCAACCCCTCTAGGCAGCAGCGTGCCTACCATCGCCACGTATCAAATGCCGGCCTCAAAAAGAAACGCATATCGCTGTCCTCAGCGATCCCTTATATCGTATAATTCAGTTAGTGTGTCAGTCAGGCTCTTAATCCTTAATCCTTCGTCTCACGCTATATGCCGCGACGTCGCGTCATCCCTAGACCTCGTTCTCGTCGCTAGGTATTAGCTCCTTTATAGCGTTCCTAGTATTCACTAATTAACTCCGTAGCCCTAGCGAGATCCCCCTTATACTGCTAGGTATTATGCTTATATCTATAGCCGAGCCACTTAAGGAGATATTTCAGGCCTCCTTTCCGCTTATTATAGCGGTGCTTAAGGATAGCCTCCACTTCGTACTCGTCGTAAGCGTAAGGCTAGTCGTCTCGAACTAGACCTAGCGGTGGCGTTAAACGCTAGAATAGATCCTCGCCGATAGCGCTAGGCGATAAATAGGTAATAGAAATGACTAGATAAATACGAGAGTTAGATAGAATATCGAGACGGTACGTTAAACGGCTAACACGTTCTAGAACCCTATATAGGCTAGCGCGTTACTACGAGTAAGCTTTAGCTAGACGGCCTAGTAAATAGTATCCCTAATAAAGGCGGAGGAAAACTATATCGCCGATATCGAATTCTAACAGTCGATAACGGTTATCGTACCGTAGCTTAGCTTATACCGCCGTAAAGTCTATAACTAGTTAAGCGTCTCGTCGAATATGTTATCGTAGAAAGCGAACGTCGGATAGTAGTTCCCCGTCACCCGTCTTAGTCACTATATCTAACGGTCTAGGTAGCTTATATCCGAAGAGGTACTCGTGAGCGGATATATCTATAGTGCTGCTATTATAAGCGTTATTAAGGTTCTACTAAAGACTCGGAATAATATTAACCTAGGACTCGTTAAGGTGCTCGAATTAATAATAACGGATTACGATCTCGACCGTTTAATTCTTTCGTTCCGATAAGCCGTTAGCTTAAGGGTAGTACGTTATCGTTATTAGCAGCTTAGTTCTTAGCGAAGACTATAGTCCTTTTTAGAACTCCGAAGTAAATTTTCGGTCGCGGTCGGATACGATTCTAAAGGGGATACCCTAATCCGTTAATACTAAGAACTATATAAGAGCCGTTCCCTAGTTTCTAATAGTATAAGTAGTATATCTAGGAATTAAAGCTATCCGTTTAGAGATAAGGTAGGAGACGGTTATTAGTTAATCGTACTAGGTGTAGTCCGTCTTTAGTTATTATAGCGTGCCCTTATTATCGATATTAGGGAGTCTAACGATAAAGTCGATCGCGATTATCTTTATAGGGATAGCATCGTATCGAATCGGCTAGTAGTCGCCTACCGGTTTATTCCGATCGGTTTAGTTCACTTTATAGACCGGATAGTGTTAGATATATTTCTTAATTATATACGTTTTCCTATGGATAGCTAGTCCCTCTAGCTCCTTGAGTATTCGATTTTATCCGAAATAATGCTTATCGTTATACGCGGCCTCTAAGAAATATTAAACTATAATTTATAAGACGTAAAGGCGTCTATTTAAAGGTTATCTTCCGATATAATATAGTAGTCCGTTAACGACCTTAAATATATATCCGGGGCACCGAAAGACCTAGTTAGTATCCTCGCTAACGACTTCGTTTTTTAGTTATTAGAGCTCCTCGAGGATAGGACGCTAGTAGGTATCTTAATAGTAAGCCTTAGTTATACGATATCGTAGGTTATCGTCTATTAAGGCTTCGGTCGTTAGCTAAATGTCGTCTAAGACTACCTTATCGTCTTTAGGTCGATTGTCTTTAGTTTTTAAGCGCGATAATACGTCCGGTATAAGGTTAAGACGTCCGGCTAGATAAAAGACACGGTATTAGTATTACGATAGATAAATCGACGTATTAACTAAGCGTCGGTTCGCGCGATCTATATTACTCGTGTTTAGCGACGTCTACTTAATAATGCCTTTAGTAGCGGAATAATCCGTTAAGACGATCGGTAGCTTATTACAGGACTAAATAACGGTCCTAGCCCTTTTAGAGGCCTAGACTAATACTGCTACCTCGAGCTCCGAAGGGCCGTATCGTTACTTAGTAGGCGTTAAGCTTCTACTTATAAATATAACGGGTTATACTTCGGCCGAAGGGATAGGTGTTTTAGGAGTCTAATAGTAAGGTAGCTTAGTATAGAAGAGTATAACTCTAAATCCTCTTTCTAGTGATCCGTCGACTTAGATAAAAAGTTATCGGTTAGGATCGTGATAATAGATTATATTATATAACGTTAAGGCCTCTTAAAGTGCCTTAAACGAAGCTAGTTCCTTAGGCGTCGGTTCGAATAATGTCTTCCGATAATACGCCTGCCGTTTACTTAAGTTACCGACCGGTGTCTCTCCTATTATTCGTCCTACCGTTAGAAGTTATATCTTACGCCGTTAAAAGGGCTTTATAAGTTATATATAGTAAGGGATAAGGTGTCGGAGAAAACTAGTAGCTCCTAGGTATTACTTTAGGGCTATTAGATTTTTCGGAAAAGTAAGCTTTCTTAAGGCTTCTAAGCGTTACGTTATCGTAGCTATACTAAGGCTATTTACTTTAAATCTAAGGAGTTTAATCAAGGGATAACCTAGGTAGCTCTTTTATAATAAGAAGGTAATATTCTTTAAGACGAATAGGTCGAAGATTATCGTAAGGTATCGGATATAGTTATCTTTAGTTTCGGAAAATACCACGATATTATTAATAAAGGCTCGGCAGTATTCCTTATAGTCGTTTAGTAGCCGATCTATAAATCGTTATATATATATTAGGCTATTTCGGAAACCTATTATAACGACGTATAATTATTTTAGCCCTCTTACCGTGACTATAATAAATCTGTTACGAAAGGCTAGATAAATAAGGAATTAGTGAAAAAAGCCGGTCGCGTCTAGGATAGACACGAACTTACGACCTCGGATACTAGAGATCACCTCGGCTTATAAGGGTAATAGGTAGTTATCAGGAACGGCGACCTTATTTAAGGCTCGTAGATTAACCACCGTACGGCCCTTCTATTATTAGGTCAGCTCTTTGCCCTCGGTATAGGTTCTATAGACGACGAAGACTAGATATATAAACGGCGTTAGTTAGGTAACGAAACTTATTCGTCCTTACATATAGAGCTTATCGTAGACCTCGTTAAGTAATCTACGATCCTTAATACTTAGAGGGTAAGGTCTAGAGTTTAGCTTATGGTTTTACTAGCCGTCGATAAGAGGAATCTTTATCTAGTCTTTTAGAGGAATATTAATCGGTCCTCTATCGATTTATAGCGTTAGAACGTTAGCGACGACCTTCTTTAACCTTCGGATGAGGGTAGAGTCAGCGGCGTAGATATAGATACCTTTAGGCGTCCGAATCTCTAGGATATCGACCGGTTTACGGATACCTAGTGCTATAGTGCGTTCTTCTTATCGAAGGTCTTATATATCGGGGACTTAGATCGTCGGTTCCGGAGCTATACTAATTATATTATAGATAATATCCGAAAGGGGGGTATCAGTCGGTCGATCGATCGGAGTCGTTAGTTCTATAATAGCTAGGGCCGTGAAGTCTATTTATAGATAGGTATCGATATTAGTAATCGAGTCTATAGTAATTATATATATTAACGGGGTTAAATTAAACTTAGCGCTAAGGTAAATAAGAGCCGTCGTTAAGGCCCTCGTTATATTATTACTAAGGCCGGTCGCTATATTAGCTGCTTATACTAATAATATCGTCGCTACTACTAGGGTAGAAAATGCTGCTTTCTAAGTGCTAGCGAAGAATCCGTTTAACGCTTCCTTCTCCTTAATGATACTAAGTTTAGCGTATTTATTAACTACTACCGGCTTATTAGTAGTATTAGTAGCTATTATAACTTACGGAGTTTTACCTTTTATTAGACTATTAACTACGACCTTATAAGTAGCTTTAAATATAAAGTCTCGGTTACTTAATAAGGCTTTATATTCTATTACGAGGTACACGGTCTTAGTAAGTATAATAATAACCTTCTTCTTATACTCGACACGTCTAATATAAGGGTTTATTATTAGTTAGACTTAGAATAGGGCCTAGAATTATAGCTTCTAGAAGTTAAGAGTATATATAGCGTAATCGATAACTACCGCGTAAGGATCTAGGAGTATATTTCCGATTAGGAGGTTCGGAGCTAGTTCCGGTATAACCTAACCTTCTAGGTTAAATCTTATGATTTCTAGACTAGAGACTCCCTTACCTAGTAAGTAGACCGAAAATTTAGCCTATTCCGTGACCTTAGTCTTACTCTTACCTACGCTATTTAGCGTTATATATCTTATCTCGATAGTATATTCTAGCGTTTTTAGAAACGGTCTACTTATAATAGTTTATCCGGAGCTAGGGTTATAATAAATCTCTATGTCTTATCCGTCTAGCTATAGACGTACCTTAACGCGTAAGTATATATAACTAAGCTTATTAGATTATTACTTATCTAACTTTAGTATACTACGAACTTTAGTTCTAATCGGTATATCCACGGTCTCTACGGGAATATTATAGGTGCTATATGCTATTTCCGTAGGTTCCTTAGACTCTAGAGCCTAAGCTAAGTATCCCGCTCGTAAGTATATAAATAATTTATTTTATATACTATAGGTCTTATAGTAATACGCGTAGGTTCGTCTCGTAAGGTCGGAGGACGGCTTATTTACGTTAATATACTAATCCTTAATCTTATTAGCTTGTCGATATTTCTCGACGTAGGATCGGAGCAGGTGTCGGTTACTAAACTTTATAAGACACCGATAATAGGTCACCTTCGTGTCTAACACTTATTATATTATATAGCTAGCCTCTCGCTTAAGTTCGCTATCGGAGCTTACTAAGCTATTAAGATCGCTTATGCTACTATAGGACTTATCGGAGTCGGCGTTAGGACGGACCTCTTCTTATTTAGACTCTCGGTCGTCCGTTATATATACTCTTACTTAACGTTAATCGCTCCGACGCTTATTAGGGTACCGTCGATCCTTATCGCGGTACTAGTTACGATCCTTATCACGTTAGTCACGATTTATATAGGTATCCCGTCTACCTTTAGGTGCTAAGAGTATCTAACGTTCGTCGATAATACGTTTATTCGGGTAGTAGTCATTAGAACGACCTTATTAGCGATCCTACGGGTATCGGTTACTCCTATACTAGTTATCTTACCGTCCCCGGTGGTATTCCTTTTAAGTAAACGGCTTATTATTACTGTCTCCGTAATCGAGACGTCGGTTCGTTAAACTATTTCTTAGAGTATACTAAGGATAAATTTACTACGCTAAACTAGCGATAGCTAGGCTTTAGTGCTCTACTAGTTAAAGATAGCCTTCTAGGGTATTAAATAAAGCGGGTGCTCTTAAATATTACTTAATCTCTAATCTATAAGACTCTTAGATATTATAGATTATATCTAGCTAGTTATTAGTCTTTACTTAGTAGATATATATTACTTTTATATACCAGAGCTTAGTGCTAAAAAACTTATCTAAAGAGGTCTCGTCTTTAGCGATATTATAGATAGTTAGATAAGACTAGTTAAACTTACGGGACGCTACGCCGATATCTAAGCTGAAGCGCTGTTCTAACTGACTAAGTATATATATTAAGCCTCTGCCTCTTTATAAGGCTTTATCCTCGCTATATACTTAGTTCGACTACTAAGTGCGGGCCTTACCGCTTAGTAAGGTTAGCTATATATAGATAATTTGTTATTCGTAAGAGGCTCGTATACTAGCGTCTTTAAGATAGGTCCGAATATTCTTTAAGAACTAATAGATATCGGTATAAATTATATCCTTACCGGATATAACTAGTCCTTTATCTTTTAGATTAAGGTAGCAAGGGTCGAAAATACTAATATCGTCTCGCTTAAGACGTCGACTACTAGCTACGATACTAGGGGCATTATACGGGGTATCTTAGCGTCTAGCTCTAGCGTTTTCTTCCGGGTTTAGACATTTAAACGGATCTTAGCGACTAAGCTAACCGTTCGGGCGACTAAACGGGTTTTGATGTTATATATCTTGCCGGTTAAGGTTACCTTATTTGCTATACCCTTAGAATCCTTACGTTTACGTGAACTCTCTTAGGACGTCCCCTATTCTATTATAAGGGGATTTATAATAGCCGCGTTAAGCCTAAAACGGATCTTAAGGATAAGTTCGGCTTACCTAGGCGAAACGTCGGTTTAGAGACGTATTATAGAAGTCCTCCGCCGGTATAGGGAATAGTGCTAGTATAGGTTCGGTAGGCGTAGCTAGCTTAGCGGCTCCGTTACCGGTGTTCTACCGCGGGGAATATCGCCTTAATATTATGTTCTTAATTTCAGCTATTATACTTATATTCTACTTATAACGTTAATCGCTGATCTCCTCTAGTCTCTCTAGTTTAAGTTAGATAGCGTCTTATTACTATATAAGGTATCGAATTATCTTCTTATCGGCTTTTAGATCTTTAGGCCGTTACGGTATATTACTTATTATACGGGTAATTTCGGCGAACTCGAACTATAGTGACTCGTCTCCGGATCCGTCACCCTCCGGGTTATCAGGTCGGTTCCTAGTGTTATCGGAAACACGTGGCCTGCTTTTACTTCGCGAGAAAGTATTTAGCTTATTTTATTTTAGTCGTTAGAATCTTATCTTTATCGATATTTTAGGCATAGTCTATTACCCTCTACTTAACGTAGCTATCACTAGAAGATAAGGATAACGCCTTCCTAGTATAACTATAGATAACTTATTAAGGATATAAGAGATAGTATAAGGTGTTATCTTATTATACGGAAGCGTTTATCGTAGGGGATAGTTTAGTGTTATTATAGTATTCGGCGCGTTAAAATTATTTTTTACCTTAGCGTTTAGTAAGTAGTTGCTATAATAAGGAACTGCTGAAATAGTATTACTTTAACCGACACGCTTAATTCGCCTCTAGGACTCCTTAACACGTTTATTTAGAGGACCGATACGATATAAGGATCTATAACCGGTTGGTGCCCTTCGATGCGGGTCGTTAACTTCGCCTTTAGGACTCCGTCGATAACCTTCACGATGGAACGGACTTGCGGCTTCGTCGTAGGCGTCGGATACGAGGATCTAGACGTCTACGCGATGCTAAAATCGATGAAACAGGCCTCAGGGACCGAAAAGAGATGCTACTATTTGACACGAAAAGCAGAGGGGTTAAACAGAAGGTGGTGTATTAGGTGAATAAACTTATCTTTATTTACTCTTATAAGCGTTCTCCTCCGTTTATAAGTTTAATAGGAATCCTCTTAGCCTTATTAATATTAGAGAAAAGACTTAGCTAGAACCTAAAGAAGTCTAATAACTACCTTAAGCTAAGATTAGCTGAAGAAAGCCTTTAATATCTCCGATTAAACTATCTAAAATTAGATAATCTACGAGCCTTAATATATTATATTAAGAATATTACGATCTTAGATATTAAGAGGATAGATTACGAGTAATATATATAAACTTATATAAGCCGATAAATATATAAAGGAACCTCCGAAAATAAGTTACCTAAACTTTTCTAAAGGATCTCTTAAGACTTATTTAATTACCTTAAAGGTTTCGAAAGTTGTTAAGGTATAGGCAGGTAGGCAAGCAATAGAGTAGATTCAGGTTTTATGCTATAGGTCTAGGTTCCTATTCTGTTCGGTATAGGTTAGGCTAGTAGATAGGACGTAGCTTAAAGAGCTACTCTAAAGTCTTAACGGGACTTCTAGATAAGATATAGATTTCTACGCGCGTCCGTGCACGCCTTATATAAGCTTCGGTAGCCCCTATAGGCTTTCTAGGCCTGTCACGGGCTGGCCCCGTGATAGTACTCTACTCCTTAAGGCGGAGTTCTATCGACGCGGTAGTCTAGGCTTTAGTTTCGGTCTTAGGGTCTAGGTTTCTCCGGGTACCTTCGGTAGAAGTTAGCGACTATCTCGTTAACGTTAACGACATATTCGGTAAGGACTTCGGTCGGTTAGTCGTATCCGGTCTATTTAACGGTGTACTTTAGACGGGAGCCTCGGCCTTAGCCTCGGCTAACCTAACGAGAGTCTAGGATATCTTCGACTTCGAATTCTTCGATGCTATTAACCTCTATTAGCGGTGGTATCGGTTATACTTAGCTAGGAACCGGATTATCGGGGTTAGGGCGGAGTAAGCTAACGTAGAATATTAGATAGTTTCTTATAGACGCGGGTAAGTCTAGCTAGTAAGTATATAAGCTTACGACTTTTATAATAATAAAGGGTCCGAGTTACTTCTAATCTAGCTTCTTCTATAGCCTTTTAATCCGTATATTCTAAGCGTCGAGCTAAACTTTCTAGCTAATTTAATATCGACGGGCGGGACGCCTCTTACGGTTAGTATACTCCTTATAGCGAGCCTATATAAGGCAGATTTCGGACTTTAGTATCTCGTGGACTTCTTATATTTTCCGGGCGATATATTCGGCGTCTACGGTGGTAAGAGTATAGTTAAGATCTAGCGGTTTAAAACTAATCCTCGGGTAGAATCTATAATTTATAAAGAACGGTGTAGTCTTAATACTTTCGTTTAAGGTATTATTTAATACGAATTTAGCTAAAGGAAGCTAGCGGCTTTAATCGTCTTATAAGTAAGATACTTAAATATAGAGGTATTATTCTAAGAACGAGTTCGCTCGTTCGGTCTAGCTATCGGTCTCGGGGTAAAAGGCGGTAAATAGTAGGCTTTAAATACCTAGTCGGCGGGTTAAGTGTTCTTAGAACTATCCTACGAATTAAGGTCCGCGGTCTAAGATTATAGTTTTCGGTAGGCCGTATAGTTTCTAGATATTATTTAAGTATAGGCGTATAACTTCGTTAACGCTATAGATATCTCGGTAAGCAATAAAGTATTTTATCTTAGTTAGTCGGTAGACTATAACTAAGATAGCGTCGTTACCGTCGCTTTTCGGTAAGTATACGACGAAATCTATCGAGATATCTTACTAAGCTTATTTAGGTATAAGCAGCGGGCGGAGCACCCCTTATTTTACTTCGCGAGAAGAGGTAATACGGCGGTAAGTATAGTAGTTATTAGTCTATTACTTTACGAACGCGTATATTCGTGGCTAGTAATAATCTCGGGATAGGCTCTCGTATATACGGGCTCTCTTTAGGTATCTAGTTATAGTAATATTATAATATAAACGGGTTAATTTAGCGTAGAGTTTAGGTAGGTCCGGGACGCAAAGGCGATCCCGGTAATATAGTAAGCCGGCTCGTTCCTTATATTCCGCGAGGGAGATTAGAGGGTAACGGGCTTTCCTAGTATATAAGGCTTCTAAGATAAAGTAGACGGTCTCGTCTAACTTATATCCTTATATTATAAGATTCTAAATAGCTAGCGGTAGTAGCAGGATATAGCGTTCTAGTCGTAAAGACGGTATATTAATAGTAAGCTAATAGTCTAAGTTAACGGCGCTAAGTTCTAGCGGGCGGTTAGGAGCGGGTCACGATCTAGTTATAACGTTAACTCGAGTCGGGCTTTCCTCGAAGCGAACTGATTTCCTTTAAGGTTCGAAGTTCTCTTTCTTTAAGATAACTTTACTTTAGTATAATAGTCGTTTATCCCCCTCCTTAGGTAAGTCCTCTAACCTCTTAGTTAAGGTATCTAGCTTTACTCCTTATTTTCTAGGGCGATATATGATCTTAAAATTAAATCGAGATAAGAATTCGGATTATCTCGTTTATCGGCGGTTTAATAACTTCGTCGTTATAAAGTACTTTAGGTTCCGATAGTTAGTTATAACCTTAATTAGCGACGATATACCTTTTAGTTTAAGACGCTATTCTTTAAAGTAGTAAATAATTACTAATAATTCTTTATTATAAATCTCGTAGTTATACTCTATTAAGGAATATTTCTTCGAGAAGAAGGTAACTAGATATAGGATACCGTCGTCTTTATATTATAATAATACGTTAGTAGAGATATAATCGGAGGTATCCGTCTTTAGGATAATTTATTTCTCTTAGTCGAAGGGAGCTAAGATCGGGGCCGAGGTAAATACGTCCTTTAATATAATGTTTATAGAGGTAAAGTGACTATAAGGGAAGCAAACCTCGTAAGAGGCCTTATAGTCGAGTGCCGTCTTAAATTATCACTTCAGTACGGAGAGGAAGTGATAGGAGTGAAACCGTAGTATTAATGTTACTTGCTTCTATCTAAGAGAAAGGATTCCGACGGGGGAAAACACTCCTATAAGTAGGTGGATGAAATCCAGGTGGGGAAGACAGAGTAGGAAAGGTTAACTTAGAACTATTGGTTTGGCGCACGCTAGGGACTAATAGTCTAAAGTTAAGATATGAAAGCGCAGATAAGAAACTAGACTGCACTATATGATCCGTAAGGTTTAATAGTACCTTAGGACTATATCGGAAGGGTACGAAGTTGTCCGGAATCTCTGTACTAAAGTCTGGATCTTAAAAAAGGCTTTATCGAGGTATAGGATAAGTCTATACCTTTAATAACTATAGATAGGAGTAATCTCCTAACGACTCTATTATAAAGATTCAGTTCTAATCCCTATTCGCACCCTTAGTTACCAGTTACCTAGTCACCTAGTGTTCAGTTAGAAGTAAGCTAGGCTTGCCTCGTAGACGCTCTCTGTTCCTAATTGTATAAACCCTACGTCACGTAGTACTTAGGTATAGCGTTCGTTACACGCTAATCCGATAGGCCCTTCCGATATAACGAAGGATAAAGGAATAAGACCTCTTACGGTAACTACACGGGACCTATAAACCTTAATGTTATATACTACGATAATAGGCCCCGACTAAAGGGCGAATATTATAACTATAATAAAATAAGATACTACGCTAGAAATTATAGACAGCCTAAGAAATAATAATTTCGACTAATCCTTAAGCGTTATATTAATATAGCCTACCGAGGACTAACGGTATTAGACGGAGAGGGAAAAACAAGTACCCTTAGTATACCCTATAAGCTCCTTACTTAGACTATATATTATGAAGATAGCTACGGCACTTACTAAGCGGCTAAAGACGGCGCCGGATAATACCTTAAATAACCGCGAGTTACCCGTACTATCGTAATATTAAGACGCGGAGTACGCGGGGAAACGGCTTCCGCTATAACGAGCGAAGACGAAGCAGAGAACTTACGTTAATAAATAGAGTTCCCCGAATACTACGAGCTAAACCGATACTCGAACTTATAGCTAATCGAATAAGTTATGTTTCACCGAAGCTTAGATAAAGACGGATAGATCCTCTTTACCGGCGTACTACTAGAAGGAGATTATATCGCTAAATCCCTGATCTCCGCCGCTAAAGATAACGGGGAGTTATAACTATAACCTTTTATCGGCGATAATAACCGAATCTATCTACGAGCTAGATATTATAAATAGCTAGTATAGATTTTATATATATTCGACTTATGCTTTACTTATATCGAAGAAAAGCTTAGAAACTAAGTGTTTCCTCGCCGGTACGGACGCGAAGCTATCTACTACCTATATATAACACGCGAAGTTAAGAATACAGCTATAGAACCTACGGAATGATACGGGTTTATCCTAATAGAACTAGCGGCTAAATACCTACGCGATTATATAGCTAATAGACTCGAATAGCATTAATATAGGACTAATGAATACTATATTTATAGAGCTAAGAAGGTAAAGGCCTAGCTTATATTTAAAGCCTCTTACGAAAAGAAAGTTAAAAAGTAACGATAAGTATAGCTCGTGGTCCTTACCACCGGATATAAGGCTAGATAGCTAATAAGGATTCCTATACCGTTCGAATACGACGAGCATAAGATAGGAGCGGGATAATTAGTCTACGTGGAACTACTAAGCTCCGATACGGCATTAAAAGAGGAGTCGTCTAAAGACGACCCTATGCCACGATAATACGAAGGGCACCCTAGGCGACGAATTACCTAGTAGGAACGAGAAGACGCTCGATAGAAATAAGCCGCTTAAAGATAACGGAAGAATAAGGATTCTAAGTAATCGGGAAAAGAACGTCGCTAGCTATAATAGGGCTACACTTAGCTCGATAACCCGATAAGTCCTTATATATAACGGATAATAATATAAGAAACCGTTTAAACTTATATAATTATATCGTACTCGATATATAAATTATAGGATATACTATACGTGTTATATTAGATAGCGGCGCCTAAGGAAGTTATATCTTATTAAGAATCGTTAATCGGTACGAGATATTATAGAAATAGAAAGACGCCTTATACCGACTTAGGACCGTAGATAAAGATCTAGTATATTACGGAGGAGGACTTATCGATATAGAGATTATGCCTTTACTTATTACGATCTAAGGACGTAGCGAACGACTCGAGTGCGATATCACGGAAATATTAGGATACGATATAATACTAGGGATACCTTAGTTATAGGTGAGTAATCCTAGAGTTAACTAGAGAACCGGCTAACTTTAGTAGGATATATTAGGAAGAGACTTAGCCTTTAAGAAGCGTTAAAGAAAAAGACCCTTAAGTAAGCCTACGACCCTTCGAGTCTACCTTAAAATAAAAGGAACTAAGGAAGTCGAGCTAAAATACGAACCCGAAGTACTAAAGTAGTACCGGGAGTTTAGCGACTTATTTAGTAGAAAACTACCTATAGGAATATTAAAGTATAGTAGATAAGATTACGAGATACCCTTAAAAAAAGGTAAGGAGCCTTAATTTATATAAATATATCGACTTACGCTAGAATATAAAGAAGAACTTAAGAAATACCTTAAGGAGAACCTTAAGAAAGGTAATATTAGACCTTCGATATTATTAGTAGGATACCTTATACTCTTTATCCTAAAGAAGAGTAAGGACGGTAAACCTAAATAGCGATTATATATCGACTACCGAAAGCTTAACGAAATTATAATTAAGAACTATTACCTATTACCGCTTATTAGCGACTTATACGATAAGCTAGGTAAAGCTAAGATCTTTATAGCCTTTAACCTACCTAACGGGTATAACCTAATATATATTAAGGAAGGCGAAGAATAGAAAACAGTATTCCGAACTAAGTATAAATACTTCGAGTACCTAGTAATACCCTTTAGCTTTACTAATATACCGGTAAGCTTTTAGAATATAATAAATTATATCCTACGAGAATTTATCGACTACTTCGTTATAGTATATCTCGACGATATCCTAATCTATTCCGAGACTCTCGAGTAATATCGCGGATATGTTAAACTCGTATTATAAGTACTTCGCGACGTTAAACTACTAGTAAACCTAGAAAAGAGCGAATTCGAAAAGTAATAAGTTAATTACCTAAGGTATATAATATTAGTAAGCGAAATCCGTATAAAAGACTCTAAGGTTTCAGTAGTTAGGGACTAGCTAACACCTTAGAACGTAAGTGATATACGATCCTTCCTAGGATTAGTAAACTACTATAAGATATTTATTCACTAGTTCGGAAAAATCGCCACTCTACTAACGAACCTAACACGTAAAGAGGTTAACTTCTAATAGACGGATATAGAAGAGATAGCCTTTAAAGATTTAAAGAAGAGAATTATAGACGAACTAGTGCTATATATAATAGATCTTATATAACCCTTCGAGGTTAAAACCGATATATCGGATTATACGATCGGAGGATAACTAAGCTAATAAGATAATAACGGAAAGTTATATCTAGTAACGTTCTTCTTTAAGAAACTTAACGGATTATAGCTTAACTATTAGATCTATAATAAAAAGCTAATAGCAATTATCGAAGCATTTAGAGAATAGAAATACTATCTAAGTGGTATTATATACTATGTTAAGGTATATACCGACTATAAGAATCTCGTATCGTTTATAACAAATAAGGAACTTAATAAACGATAGATCCGATAGATAGAATTCCTTTTAGAACTTAATTTCGTTATTATTTACCGAAAAGGTAATAAAAACGGTAGAGCCGATACCCTTAGCCGCCGACCGGATTATTAGTAGGAAGTACCGATCGAGATATATACGATCTTTACTACGGATTAGGAGGGAAACCTTATATTATTCCGATAAATCGATATAACCTACCGAGTCTAATATAACGATTAGACTAAGTAAATATAAGAAATTAATAGTAACGAATCCTCTAGGTATAACGGTAAGACCGAGATCCTTAAACGTCTTTAGGTTAAACTTGTTAAAGACTTCTACGAATACCCCGTTTATAGATATTAAGGAGTATTTAAAACCTTAAACTAAATTAAGCGATATTACGACTATTATAAATTAAAGAATATCGTTACGATAGTTATCCGAGAATACGATATATATAATAAAGTAAAGGCTTCCTGATATAAACTATACGGAGAACTATAACCTATCTTACTACTAGATAAGGCGTAGAAAACTATCATATTAGACTTTATTATAAAGCTACTACTATCGAAAAAGCCGATAACTTAAGCGATCTACGATAGTACCCTTATTATTATAGATAAACTAACGAAGTATACCTACTTCCTACTATATAAGGAATTAAGTAATATAAAGGAACTCGTATATATTTTCCTTAGGACTATCGCTAGCTAATATAGACTACCGGAATAGATTATCTCTAACCGAGACAAATTATTTATAGCTAAGTTCTAGAAATCACTTATAATATAGCTAGGTGTTAAGTATAAGCTATCTACGGCTTATTATCTATAAACGGATAGATAAATAGAACGAATAAATTAGACACTTAAATAATACTTACGATGTTATATTAACTACGAGTAGAATAACTAGGTCGAATTACTTTTAATAGTATAATTTGCTTATAATAGCTTAGATAACGAAACGCTCGGTATATTATTATTTAAGGCTAACTACGGATTTAATCTAGAGATTATACGAGTACCTTTATTAAGAGAACTCGTATTAATAGCGATTATCGCGGTTAATAAACTAAAAGAATTATAGTAGGGATTATAAGAAGAACTAGTATTCCTATAAGATAAGATAAAGACTTACTACGACTAGTTAAGATTAAAGGGACTAACCTTAAAGAGGGGAGATAAAGTTTACCTACTCTATAAAAATATTAAAATAAAACGATTAAGCGAAAAACTCGACTTTAAAAAGATTAGATTATTCGAAGTTAACGAAGTTATTTTAGTAACTAACTATCGATTATTACTACCTAATATAATACGAATATACCTAGTATTTTATATCTTATTACTCGAACTAGTATTAGTAAATACTAAACTCGAAACCACGCTAGAAGTCGAAATAAATTAGTATAAATATAAAGTTAAAACTATCCTCGATAAAAAGAAAATCGGAAACACTTAGAAATACCTTATTAAATAGAAAGGATACCCACTAGAAGATAACACTTAGGAACCTAGGAACCACTTATAGAATATATAATAGGCTTTAAAGGACTTCTAGGAAGAAGACCGAACTCCGCTAAAATAGAAGGATCTAGTTTAACGTTTAGGTGTACGGCGTTCTAGTCGAGTACGAAACTATCGGAAATAACCGGAGGATCGGAAGAAGCCGGAACGGCGCCGGTCGTACGATGACGCTCCTCCTCGGCTGCCTCCTCGCGCTTAACCCGCTCTAATTCCTCCACACTGTCGATACCACGACGAACGGCTTATATCATCTTTTCGAACTATATCTTCTTCTATTTCCGAAAACGAAGGACCTTCTCTTCCGCCGCTTAAAGTTCGTTCTTTAGTTTCTAGTGTTACGTCGTAATTCGCCGAAGCTTATTAGGGGCGATACCCTAAATATTATAACATAAACGACCTAGACGAACGTATTCTATATAACGAGAGGAATCCTAAGGGGAGACCTTATAGGACTTAAGACTACGGCCTTTATAATACGAATAAGAAGGTATAGTGATAGAATACTAAAGAATAGCGGTTAATAAGGCGTCTCGCTACTTAGTCTTTTTAGCGCGCGATTTTCGTTTTTTAATTCGACCTAATATAATAAGTATATATTATAAAAATATAAGGGAAGGAAGAATAGAACTCACTAAGATACCTAACGATATAGGTGGACCGACCTCTTTATATAACCGTGGCTTTAGGGATAAAGACCTTAAAGAGGGGAAGGGTAATGTTACGAATCGCCCGAACTAATAAATATCTTATAAGAACGGATAAGCGTATATATAGCTAAGAACTAGCTATATAAATAAGCGAACACCAGCCCTAGGACTACTAACTACTAATATAGCTATACTAAGGCTAATCATGTGACTAGATCGCTAGCCTTAGCACCGATCTAATAGGTAACTAGATATATAGGATATAATATATCTAAAACGATCCGGATATATTAGATATAAACCGATTCAATATATCTAGTAGTATCAGTAAGGGAATAACTTAATATATAAGTTAAAAGGATTTCTTATATAAATAGTTATTACCTTAGTGATTAATCTAAGTATCTATCTTACCTATAAATAGGCTAATACCTAACGACTTATTATAAGATTAGTTATATATATCTATACTATTATTAACTAGTTACTTAGTTAACCACCGTTATTACCACCTAGACTAGTGTTTAAGTAGGATAAGTCGGATTTATCACTAGACGCTCTCTAACTTGATTAGTATAAACCCTACGTATCGTATTACTTAGGTATAGCGTTCGTTATACTTATATACCGCGGTTATCCTTAGACCGGACGTTACTTTCGTTATAGCGTTACTCTCGAGGTTCCTTATAAACCTAGGACCCCTTTATTAGAAAGTAGCGGAGAGAACTATCCGGTATCTTTATAATATTAAGTTCCTCGGCCTTTAATTCTTATATAATAAGGATAAGGCTTAAGTCCTTATAGTTATAAGTGACGCCTTATTTATAAATAACGAATCTACCAAGGGATCCTCCTATAGATATATTATCTTATTTACAAGAGGATTAATTACTTAGAGAGCTTTAAAATAAGTAATAGTTATAACTTTAACGATAAAAGCCGAATTAGTTACTTTAGATATAACGGCTAAAGAAACTATAGCGATAAAAAGACTATTTAGAGATCTAAAGATCGACCTCGGATTAGTCTAGACCTTATATTACGATAACTATTAGATTATTAGGCTTATAGTAAAAAAGAACTAAAGAATCACTACTAAGTTTAAATATATAAATATTGTAAATCTCTAGCTAAGGTAGGAAATATAAAAGGGATCCTTTAAGGTTACTTACCTCGAGATTAAACTTATATTAGTAGACGGACTTATTAAAAGCCTTACGAGACTTAAGTTCGAACTCTTTAGATCTTAGCTTAACTTTAAAGACGTAAAATAACTCCTATATCGCTAATTTAATTTAAATATTAAAAGTATTATAAACTCGAAGAACTATAACCTTATAAACTAGAGACCCCGATATTATATTAGGCTATCGGATCTAATCACTTTAATTACGGGGATAGCTATAAGAGACTACTTTATTAGAGACCCGACTTATATTAAGTAATAGATAATAAAGCCTCTTAACCTTAATTTAAAGGAGGTTAATCTCCTCTTTTAATATTATATTCTCGGCGATTAAGCGTTTATTCACTTTAAATATCCGCTCTTTCTTTCTCTTATATACTTATAAGCGTTAAGCTAATTCGTTAGAATACTTAATCTACTAATTAAATATTACTCGACCCTCTCTTAGCTAAAGATTATAGCGCTTAAAGAAAGTAGGAAGACTATTTACCGAGGCGTATAAAAGAGGGCGGGGCTCGTTAAAAGGAACTATCGAGATCTACGAAGGATCTAGACGTAGTTTCTCCTTCTTTAACGCGGGAAGGAGCTTTAGGCCTTTAGAGATTAGTTTCTAATTTATAGCCGTATTTATTATTCTCTCCTTCTTACCCTTCTCTTTAAACCGTTAAAAAAGAATCTAACCTTCCTTATTAGTGCTTAAGACCTCTAGATTAACGTTATTAATAATAAATCTAGTTATTCTACTAAAGGCTTAAGATATATAAGTCTCCGCGTTATTTAAATCTTCTAAGTCCTTAGAAGTCCTATCGTTAATCTTAATAATCTTACGATTAATCATAAGATTAAGAACTAAGGCTCTCTTTAAAGCCGACTTTAGAAGTTTATATCGCTTTACTAAGTTCTTTTAGGTCCCCTTAAAAGGTATAAAAGAAACTAAATAAGGTCTCTTGATATCTCTTTAAGTAGATTATAGAGGTTACCGTATAAGCTAGTTAATAAGAGAGTCTAACTTCTTTTTAGTTACGGAGATTTAGTCTTAAAGCTCTCGCTCCCTCTTAGATAATTAACAGGTTATTATAAGAACTATTAGGCGTTAACTAAGGCAAATAGTCTCCGAATCTCTAAGCTTATTATCCCCGTCGGATTCGTTAGTCTCTTACTTTTCCTTATCCTTATTAGATACTACTATAGAAGAGACTCTAGTAAAAGACGGTCTAGCCGATTAATAAGGACTTCTAAGGGGAAATTAGTAATCCGGAAAAGCGGATTTAATAATCTTCGCGTTTTAAGAAGTAATATAACCGATCTCGTTAGTTTAAAAGGCCTTTAAAAATAAGAGATAAGTAATAACGCCGTTAGTCTTATTTAAGGCCTCTTCGTAGCGGGCTTATAATAATAACGACTCTTAAGTTATAGCTAAGTTTATATTACTCTCGTTCTTGTTAAAATATTCGACGACTATATCTAACGAATATAAAAGAAGTAGAGATTTATAATTAAAAGTATTAAAGACTAAGGTTATAAAGAAGGTAAAAGGAGACTTATACTTAAATATAACGTCTACTATTTAGATATGTCTTATATTTAGATTCGTCCTTTACTCCTTAATACTCTTTATCTCCTTTAGACGACGCTAAAGATTTAATATAATATAAGTAAGCTTAGTCTCTTTTCTAAGAGAATCGAAACTACTTAATTATCTTATCTCCTTTCTTTACGATAAAAAAAAGGAGACCCGGGCTAGTTTCTACCTACTTATATATAAGATCGTCTATTAGCTTAGGAAACGACTAATAAGAGGCCGATATTATACCTTTAAAGCTAAAGGTATAATAAAGGTTTAGAAAATCTTAATACTAAATAAGCTAAGAGAAGAGGTTAATAACTATATAAGAACGCTAAGCTAAAGAAATAAACTTATAATACTTATATTTCTATTTAGGTTTCGAGTCTCTTTTAAAATCTCGTGGTTTAAAAATACTATTATAAATATTAAATAAACTAGTTAGTTATAAGTCTTACTAAAAGGAGAGGGTACCGCTAATTAACTATCCCGAATCTCTTAAGGATATTAAGAGATCCGACCTCGAGAAACCTACTAAAAGGAGAGACTATAATAGTCTTCTACGAAAAAGAAGATAAAATAAATAATAAACGATATCTAGAAGGAAGTAATTAGTAAATCTAATACTACCGTAACTACTAAAGTACCGCGTATTAAAGACGCCTCTAATCTCCGCGATCTCGATACCGCTAAAATTAAGAGAACGAGAGGAATTAAATATACCTACTACGTAATCTCTAAGTTAAATACGTATAAAGAAAATAACGCTATAAGGTAAGTAAAAAATAATAAGACTTAAACCTAGGATAAAGGAGGTATAGCTATAGTTATAAGTATTAACTAAGGTAGGGAGGAAAATAAAAGGCACTAACCTATTTAAGACTAGTCTTTAGGATATCTACTGACCTCCTTAAACACTAGGAGAATAGCACTCTAGATAGAGACTCTATAGACCTCGAAGTCTCTAAGGGGTATATCGTGCTAAGAACGGGACCTACGTACCGTCATAGAATCTCCGGTCACGTGAGGGAGGTAGGGACTCAGAGATTTTGTGGACCTATTCTCATATGTATTTAAGACCTATTTAACCCCTAAAACTCGTTAGGAGGCCCGGGCATCTATCACTCTCTACACGTACCACTACCTTGAAATCTCCCACGCGTGACAACCTTAGTAGGGAGTGAGCTCTAACTAAGATGTCTGCTTATAGCGTATAAAGGTACATTGGGTTGTCCTCACCGAGCTCGGCTGCCTCTTCCTCCGTGATGCCTTGGATGCGCCAATCCTCCTTGCCTGCGAGCTTACGCTGGTTCTTGCGGCGGAAGTGTAAATAGACAGCGGTGTGGATGCACATAGCAAGCGCAAGCATGCCAATCGTGGCGCCATACCCAGGGCGGTACGTCGGCGCGTGCTCGTTACTGAACAGGAAGGGAGAAGCGACGCCGGCGGAGTTCGCGATGGTAATAAAAATTCCACTTGCAAAAGCGCGCTTGCCGTAGCGTGGCTGGTTCACCGTGATCCAGGCCATGCCAGAGCCAGAACCGGTCCATAGTCCGATGGCAACCAAGAAGCAGCCGGCAAAGCTCAGCCCTGTGCCCTGGTTGGCAATGAGCATGCAATAGCCCACGATCATGATGGCGCCGCCGCCCATGCAGAAGAGCCCACGCTGCTGGATCTTATCGCTATACAGCGCCGCTGTCAGGTAAGTGGCAAAACCGACAATGTAAACGGGAACAGTGAGGCCTTGAACCTGAGCTGTGTTCCAGTCCCCCATTTGGAGGATAATGGTGGGCAGGAAGACGCTAAAACTGTATAGTACCGAGTGCGAGCAGAACTGGGCGATAGACAGGGCCCAAATGGTCCAATCCTTGACGCCGGCCATTACATCGGCCTTATGCAAGAGCTGTCCGCTCTTGGTCTGGCCGACCTCGGCCTCACGAAGCAGCACGAGGCTCTCACGCTCCTCCGCTGTTAAAAACTTGGCCGTCTCGGGGCTGTTTGGTAAAACGAACGGGATGGCTAGTGCGGTGAGCACAGTGGGGATGCCATTGATGGTGATGATCCAGCGCCAGCCACGCCAGCCGGCCGTACCCTGTTCGTTATTGTCGAGGAAGCCAATACCGTAGGCGACGAGGCCGCCGACGGCACCCGAAATGGCAGAGATGGAGTAAAAGTAGGCGTTACGGAGTGAAATATGCCGCTTGTTATAGAACATGGTCAGGTATAGCATGATGCCGGGAAACAGACCAGCTTCAAAGGTACCCAGGAGTAGCCGGCATGCGACAAGAGCCCCAAAGCTGCTGGCGAATCCAGTGAATATTGCAACAATTCCCCAGAAGAAGACCAGGCCCGCGATGTAGCGCGCTGGCTGCAGTCGCTTAATGATCAGATTGGACGGCGTCTCGAACAGCTAATTGCAAGATACGGGAAGTCAGTAACCTACTTTAGTTACATTTCTTGGCTATCTTTTGTCTCAACTTACACAGTAGGTGACAAAAAGGATGGATACGGCGATCTGGAACTGGTTACCCCTTAAGTTAAGGTCCTCTTCGATTCCGTATAGTCGCGCATTGCCGATACCGACTAGCGGAAGGTTCGGCGGTCAGTCACATGGGCAGTGAACTGGAAGCATGGGGAGCGATACTCACCTCGGTCCATGAAGTTCATCAGGTAGATCCAGCACACCATGGGAATGATGCGGCGGTCGAGCTTTTTCATCAAACGCTTCTCCTCCTCGGCGCTCACCACGCGGCGGGGTCCTGTAAGGCTGCCCCCATTTTCGACCTCGAGCGCCTTCTCGCCGGCATCGACCTTTGTCTCGGGAAACGCGGGGTCGGCGTCGACCCGGTCGCCGGTTCGGAAGGCGTCCCCCATAGAGGATCCACGGGTTCCGGGGTAGAACGGGTGGGCACGTGGAGAAGGTGTGGAGGGGTAAGGAACAGACCAGGTACTAGGAGGCTATTAAGCGGGTGATATTTCAAAAGATCGAACGGTCTCGAGTTGTTCAATATTCTGTCGCGCATGTCTTTGCTTTTAATATAGACGAGCGCCCCCCCCCCCCCCCCCCCCCCCGCCCCCGGAGGGCTGACTGACGTCCCCGCCCTTATCCACGAGCGACTTGGACCCAAACCGTTGAGAATCGGCGTACAGCGGGCGCCACGCCGTGGCGACATGTTTAGAAGGCCGGGGTATCATGGAATTGGTTGCTTGGCAGCCGTGGGGATGGGCTTGGTGTAGTGAATTGGGGTAGGCGGCGGCTTGGCACGGAAAAGCGGCATCACGATGGCCACCACATCCGTTCACCACCTCCGCTCTGGGACCCTGCGGGGAAGGGAATCAGCCCCATAGAAAATATGCCGAGCAGCGCCGAGACCTATGGGGAGACCGCTCTCGGCGCCTCGCCTCCTTAACCTCATCTGCCTACTACTCCCTCGGTGCGGCTGCCAAGATGGCCAAGACGCCGGTCTAATCATTCCCCGTTATGACCCAGGCCTACCCAGCAGCTGCCGCAATCTCGCGGGCTGCCGGATAGTGTTATAACGAATCAAGTATAACCTTGGCAGCTTGGGTCTTCCACTGGCATGGACCACTAACACTGTAACGGCGCTGCCCAACGCAGATACCGGGGTATGTCAGCATTGACCCTGACACCGTTACGCCTCTTAGCGCCCTTCCATCCGACTGAGACTCTCGTGTAGCCGGTAAGATGCTACTTGCAACGCGAATCATGGAGAGCCTCCGCTCGACCGTCAGCAGCATGTCGACAAGAAAAACAGATGTGGTCATATAGAAGGTCATGTATTAGATCAGGCTGCCACGAAGTATATAACTTAAATAGGTTTTTAATTAAATAATTTCTTTTAATTTATTTCAAGTTAATTACTATTTCTTATTTATTAAAAGAATTTATTTTTAAGACTCAGAAATTTATATTTATTATTATATAAAAAGTTTTAAACTTTAATATAATTATCTTTATTTATTTTAAGTTATTATACTAATTTTATAAATATTGAAAGAAAACTTAATAAAACTTAATAATTTCAAGATATATATTTAAGGGATAAAAATAATACTTATAATTAATATTATTACTTATATATATTTTTATATAAATTTTCTAAAATAAAGCTTTTAATAGATTAAAAAGTAGAAAAAGATGTTTTTTAACTTATTAAAATTAAGAATTAAATAAAAAGATATCTTTTTTAACTATAAGATATTATAAAGTTAAAGAAGCATTTATTTATTTATTAAGATTATTATAAATCATTATTAAGAACTTTAAAAAGAAAATAATATACTATTTTAATTAACTCTTATAATTTATTAAATTATGATATTTTATTCTTTTTAAGAGTTATTAGCTTTATTTTAGAATTATAATAAAGATATTATTCTTATATTATTTTAAACTTTTTAATAATCTTAGTATTACTTATATTTATAAACTTATATAGCCTTTATAATATAAATTATTAAAATTTATATTTTATTATATATATCATATATATAAGAAAAATATTTTTATAAGAATAATACGGGTAGTACTTATAAATATATATTTACTATAATATTTTAAAAGTTAAAATATTATTAAATAGTTTTCCTTTAAAGGATAAGATAATTTATAACTATAGTATAATTTAATAATTAGATTAACGTAGATATTATATCAGCCGGATAGTTAAATTAGCCGGACACTTTCTACTAATTTCTATTATCTTAACTTTACCGTTATATAACTCTATTACGAATTATAGTAAAGCCTTTAAACGAGTCTTAGATTATGCTAGCGGTTTAAGCGATTTAAAAAGACCTAAAATTATCCGTCCGACGCGCTATATTTATCTTTAATATCCCTCGATCGACCCTCTTCGATAGAATAAAAGGCATACGTGCCGTATAAGATACCCGATCGGTCCACTATCGATTAACGGAATTAGAAGAGAATATGATTATCATATATATAATTAACCTCGATTCGCGAGGGTTTGCTCCCCGGATTCTAGATATAGAAGATATAGCTAATATTATTCTTATAACGCGTTATATATCACGCGTTAAGACGCGCTAGGCCTCGAACTTTATTAAGCGATAACTATGACTAAAGACGCGTTTATCTCGTGTATACGACTATTAAAGGGCCCTCTACGAGGATCCTAAAAAGATCGCGGCTTAGTTCGAGCTTTTCTATAATATAAGGGTTAAGAACGGTATTCTCGACGAGGATCTATATAACTTCGATAAGACCGGCTTTATAATAGGCTAGATCGCGTCCTCGATAGTTATTATAGGCGCCGATCGCGACGGAAAACGTAAGAAGATCTAGCCGGGTAATCGGGAATAGGTTACCGCTATTTAGGGCGTGTGTACGGACGGCTGGTACATCCCGCCGTTTATAACAGTAAAAGGCGTCTACTACCTCGCGAATTAGTACGCCGATAGTACCCTATTATACGATTAAGTTATTAAACCTACCTCGAATAGATAGACTAATAACGAGATAAGCCTAGACTAGATTCGGTATTTCGATAAATATACTACCACGCATATAAAGGGCCTATATCGGATACTAGTTATCGACGGGCACGAGAGCCACGTTTCGGCCGAATTCTAGGCTTTCTATAAAGAGAAGAATATCATCACGGTCTCTATACCTCCGTACTCGTCGTATCTACTCTAGTTACTTAACGTTAGGTGTTTTAGTCTATTAAAGCGGGCGTACGGTCACAAGATCGAAGGGTTTATAAAATCGCACGTAAATTATATCACGAAGGCCGAGTTCCTGATCGCCTTTTAGGCGGCGTTTTCTAAGGTTTTCACACCTAATAACGTTAAAGCCGGATTTAGAGGGGCCGGTTTAGTCCCTCTAAACCCGGAATAGGTCATATCGAAATTAGATATCAAGTTATCGACGCCTTCGCCGACTAAGAGCCTCCCGACCGCGACTATCCTATAGGCCTCTTAGACGTTATATAACCCGACCGAGGCGACTTCGTAGACTGATTATATTAAAAGTCGAGTCCGATATCACTAGGGAAGCTCTCCGATACCGATTCTATCGGCAGTTAACTAGATTACGAAGGGTACAATAGCGATAATACACGAGAATGCCCTTTTAAGAGCCGAGGTCCGTACCCTTCGAGAGGCGAATAGCAGCCTCGTAAAACGTCGCAGAGCAAAGAAAACACGTATAAGGTAAGGAGGTACACTTAGTATCGGCGAGGGATAAGACCTTTTAGACTAGAAGGACCTAGATAAGCAGTTAGGGGACGAAACGCATGCGAGTAGTAGTCGTGCGAGGAGGGCGTAACCACGCGAAAAGCGCTATAACACCTACGGAAACACCGGTCATAATACGCGCACTTATAAGATAGTTATAGAGACGTCTAGAGATTCGGATTCCGATTAGATTAGATTAATTTAAGGCGTTATAGTTATGTAATTGATTAATTTGTCGCGAAGGTGCCGATAAGTGTCCGGCTGATCTGACTATCCGGCTGATATAATATCTACGTTAAGTCTTTATATTATTTAAATTTTCTAAGTTTT
The DNA here is from genome assembly GCA_016758845.1 of Nigrospora oryzae. Classification (NCBI taxonomy): domain Eukaryota; kingdom Fungi; phylum Ascomycota; class Sordariomycetes; order Amphisphaeriales; family Apiosporaceae; genus Nigrospora; species Nigrospora oryzae. The sequence goes on along the minus strand of JADKYO010000014.1, from coordinate 3,653,722 downwards.
TAAAAGTCTTATTATTAATCTCGATAATCTTATAATTAACTATAAAATTAAAGACTAAAGCTCTTTTTAAAGCCGACTTTAGAAATTTATATTACTTTATTAAGTTTTTTTAGATCCTTTTAAAAGGTATAAAAGAAATTAAATAAGGTCTCTTAATATCTTTTTAAATAAACTATAAAGGCTAATATATAAATTAACTAATAAAAGAGTTTAATATTTTTTTAATTCTAAAGATTTAATCTTAAAACTCTTGCTTTTTTTAGAAAATCAATAAGTCGTTATAAAAACCGTTAAATATTAATTAAAGTAGCTAATCTTTAAATTTTAAGCTTATTATCTTTATCGTATTTTTTAATCTCTTAGTTTTCTTTATCTTTATTAGATATTATTATAAAAAAGACTTTAATAAAAGACGGTTTAATTAGTTAATAAAGACTTTTAAAGGGAAATTAATAATTTAAGAAAATAGCTTTAACGATTTTTAAGTTTTAAGAAGTAATATAACTAATCTCCTTAGTTTAAAAAGCCTTTGAAGTTAAAAAACAAGTAATAATATTATTAATTTTACTTAAAGCTTTTTTATAATAAGCTTATAGTAATAATAACTCTTAAATTATAATTAAGTTCGAGTTGTTTTTATTTTTATTAAAATAGTCGATAATTATATTTAATAAATATAAAAAAAGAGACTTATAGTTAAAAGGTATTACAGATTAAAGTTATATAGAAAATGAAAAGAGATTTATATTTAAATATAATATCTATTATTTAAATATCTCTTATATTTAGACTCGTCTTTAACTTTTTAATATTCTCTATCTTTTTTAAATAATATTAAAGATTTAATATAATATAAATAAGCTTAGTCTCTTTTTTAAGAGAATTAGAACTATATAATTATCTTACCTTTTTTTAAAAATATAAAAAAGACTAAGGCTAGTTATTATTTACTTATAATTAAAGTTATTTATTAACTTAAGAAATAACTAATAAGAAACCGATATTATACCTTTAAAATTAAAGGTATAATAAAGGTTGAAAAAATCTTAATATTAAATAAGCTAAAAAAGAGATTAATAATTATATAAGAATATTAGATTAAAAAAATAAACTTATAATACTTATATTTCTATTTAGATTTTAAATCTTTTTTAAAATCTTATACTTTAAAAATATTATTATAATTATTAAATAAATAAATTAACTATAAGTCTTCTTAAGAAAAGGTATTATTAATTAATTAGCTTAAATCTTTTAAGGATATTAAGAGATTCGACCTTAAGAAACCTATTAAAAAAAGAGACTATAATAATCTTTTATAAAAAAGAAGATAAAATAAATAATAAACGATATCTAAAAGGAAATAATTAATAAATCTAATACTATTATAATTATAAAAGTACCGTATATTAAAGATACCCCTAGTCTTTATAATCTCGATATTATTAAAATTAAAAGAATAAGAGGAATTAAATATACTTATTATAAAATCTCTAAGTTAATAATATTAAAAGTAGGGTAAAAAATAATAAGACTTAAACCTAAGATAAAGGAGATATAACTATAATTATAAGTATTAACTAAAGTAAAGAGGAAAATAAAAGGTATTAACTTATTTAAAACTAATCTCTAAGATATTTATTAACTTAATTAAATATTAAGAGAATAACACTTTAAATAGAAACTCTATAAACCTTAAAGTCTTTAAGGGGTATATCGTGCTAAAAACGAGACTTATATACTGTTATAGAATCTCCGGTTATATAAAGGAGGTAAGGATTTAGAGATTTATAGACTTATTCTTATATATATTTAAGACCTATTTAACCCTTTAATCTTATTAGGAGGGGGTAGGCATCTATTACTCTTTATATATACTATTACCTTAAAATCTTATATTATTGATAATTTGTTATTAAAAGATAAAGATTATAGGTTTCCTCCTCCTTTATATATTTTACTTATAGTTTTTATATTTAAATAACACTATTTAATTTATTAAAACCCTCCTTTCTTTAATTATAATATTAAACTTAATGCTCTTTTAAGTTAGATATAAATAAGACTTTATTTATTTAATTACTATTAATTTCTTTTTATTAATTACATCTTTATATTTATTTTTATAGCCGATTTATTTAAAAAGCTTAAGATTTAAGCATGATAAAATACTTAGAATAAATATAGATTTAAAATACTAGTATGCTTTAAAGGGTATATTAAGGTATAAGCTTATTAAGTAATATTAATTCTCTTAATTATTAGTATAAGCTATAATTCGGCTTATAACATTATTTATAAGCTTAACCTAGTTATAAATCGTTTATTTAAAATAGGGTATCTTTAATTTCTAATATTATAAAGCGGGATATTTAATTTATATTAGAGGACTACCTTTTAAATAGCCTTTATTATATTTTAGTTTATATTTAAATAAATAAAGCATTTTATCCGATTATTCTTTTACTTTATATTAAGTGATATTCCATTTATAACCTAGTAATAACTTTATTAACTTTATTAAAAGAACTTACTAAATTAATACTTAAGATATATAAACACTTAAAATGAAAGATTTAAATATTTTTATTTAAAGAGATTTAGTAATTATAAGGGAAGTAACTTTAAAAGGCCTTATACTTAAGTGCTATCGTAGACTATTATATTAATAAGAAGAGAAAGTCATAAGAGTAAAACCGTTATATTAATATTTTTTTAACTTAAAGGGAAGGGATTTTATTAAGTGAAAACACCTTTATAAATAAGTAGATTAATAATCTATATAATAGGTTAATTAATTATATATATTTATAATGAAAGGATAAAAACTTTAAAATTACTTAAAGGTAATAAATAGGGTAGCACCTTTTCTATTATTAACCTCTTTCGAATATATTAAGTATATATTTATATTAAATATATATACTTATATACTAATATTTCGCCGACCTTTAGCTATCTATTTATTTAGAGTACCCACTTAAAAGCGAGAGAAACTTTATTATAATCAATTAATAGTAATATCAGAAGGATACAGTGTATTTCGATTATCGTAAAATTTAAGGCTATAAAATTCACTTGCGTAATTCTCTTGGCTTCATTGCTTGATTCTAGCAGCCTCCCCACCATATCGAGATGTGGTCATAGTGTAGAAAGTGTTGCCAGCACACAGCAGGAGCAGGGTATCGACAAAGCGCCAGTGTTCCAGTGTCATTCTTTCATCCGTCTTCAAGCGTTCACACTCGATTAGCATCTCCTGCTCGTTCAACAGCTGCAGAAGGAAGGCAGCCGCTTTAGCATCGTTAATGGAGAGGCCACAGCTCCCACGTAACACCTGCACCAGGTTGATAAAGACGACAGTACGGCCTGACTCGAATGAAGCAAGCTCCTTGTCGAAAGAGCCAAGGTCGTTGACAATAGAGATGTGGTCGCCGGCGAGTCGGAGAACCTTTTCAATAAGAGGGTCGGTTAGGTCGACGGGCGATGCGATGCTTAACTTGCAGGCGGCAGCGAGCCACCAGTTGGCAGCGTCCATCCAACGATAGTCGAGGTACTCTCGGGGGGACTGGAACCCTCGGGGCTCGGGTTGTGAGTGCATCACCCACTCCAGCATCCTTTCGATAAAGTCATGACCGGCATTGCTGCCAGTCCTCTCGTCACAGGCTCGGCACATAGCCACGATCTCGTCGATGCGCGTTTGTAGCGGCGTGCCCTCTGTTTCGGTTGACCGTGGCTTCTCGCCTCGCATTCGTGCGACAAAATCGTCCTGGACGTTCTTCAGATCTTCGCCCGGGGCCTCTTCCCAAGAATCTATAGGAAGGATCAGCACAAGACGGAATCATGCTAACACTGGAAAAGAAGAGCCTTACCATCAAACATAACCACGAAGAGGATTCCGACGGCGATCAGCTTCATGCGCTCCTCGTCAGCCAGGGGAAAGAGATTGATGGCAAAAGTCACAAAACGCTCGCCTAGCGGAGCACGGAGCTCCCGCTGACCAATCGTGGCAAGGTTCCCCCCGCGAGACAGCTTGGCATTGTTGTAACTCTGGTCAGCCGCGACCAATTCACACAACTCCCCTGCATATTGTAGCGCCGCCCGCCAGTATCGGTTGTGGCGAAGGCAGGTAAGGCCTGTGTGGTAAGGCAGCCCGGCGGCTTTCGGGTCGATTGAAAACGCGTTGCCTACGAAGGGGTCCACGGATGCCCTGTCGGCAATAGGGACGTCGAATGACCAGTCTTTGGCAACGAGGAACGAGGGGAGCTGTGGGATGTAATTCCAGGAAAATACCACAGGGATCACATTCTCCAGGTCTTCTGCTGCTGCAATCTTGTTCAGCTGGAGGGATTGGGTCGTCATAGTCGGTATCTGAGTAAAGTGGAATCGTGCTTAAATAATAATAGTAGGTAATCCTGGTTACTGAATGTCTCTGCTTAATGTCAATTGGATATTTTAGGCAAAAAGGGTTTTTAACGAAGGACTTTCACGCATTAATATTCATGAACAGAAAGACATTTCGCCTGTATTTTCTGAATGGATCCTTCTGTGCCTTATCTTCATCTAGGAGCGGTCAGGGTGCTCCCCGGCTCGGAATATCAAGAAACGGGGGCCGGAATCCGAAGATGCCCATGCTAAGGTGTATGTGGGCCGTTAGTATGCCCAGGCAGTATGAAACACTAAATGTCTCGGGGTCCTATTCGGAATAGCCCGTGCGTATACATATAGTAAGGCGGTAAAGAAAGCCCGAACTTATTACTATTAGTAGTCATCTTTACGGTCTAGAAAATGCCATAGTATTCCGGCCACATATAAATGAAGCTGTATTATAAGCATGGTATAACGGTGGTGCAACCCTTTCCTTTGTTACGACGTAGCTGATAAGGCTGATAAGGCCGTGTTCGGTACACCTTCTTAGAGATGGATTATAGGCTAACCTCGGCTATAGGTATGCAAACCTCGACTACAAGTACTTTTCTATGCTTACAGCGGTGGTTTGCCCCATAATCTGACGCTGGAAAGCTATACCGAACACGGATTAACAAGGTCTTAGATAGCAGTTTCTAATCTCGTACTCACCTTATTAACGGGCACTAGCTTTGATAAGACGTAATAGCTCTGACTCGAGTTGTTTTAGTTGGATACGGGTCATCTGTTTGACACCAGACGATTTCTAGAAGCCTCGGAAGCTTATTCCTTTGGTGCCACTAATTATGCTTTTTGAGACGGTCAGCCGGCTGACTTAGGGGTGGAGCTTCGGCAGTTGGTTCGGAGGGTCCTAGTGTGGCTGTGACGCTAGAGCGCTTGGGTAGCCCCGACAGCCCAATGCCAGCTATCTCGGGGACCCATGCTACCTTGGGTGACATCGATTCGAGACCGCAACTTGGAAAAGTAAGATCTAAGAAAAATTACAGGAATCTACATGCCTTGCTAGCTGTACTCCCCACACTATAATTTCTGAAGAGGATACATCCACTCTTCCTCCAGTGCCTTGTTAGACCCCCTTTTATGTTCGAGGCCTTGGAGTGAGCCCCGGAAGGATCTCTGGATAAGACAATGTGGAGTACACGCAGCTAGCCTTCGGGGAACCCTTGGCTAGGGGAAAGCTCTTTTTACAGAAGCCACCGCGGCGCCGTAAGCCCTTTAATAAGACTTTCGAGAGGATTCATCTCCATCTCCGACATCATCGCTATCGCCGGCTGTCGCTATACAGAGCTCTAGAGCAGACATAAAGGGTCCTCTAAACCTTCATACCTCTCTATCACGATGTGGGAACCTAAGCAAAGGAATGGTCCGTATAGGTGATCCAAACTGTGAGAAATTTAAGCTGAAGGAAGGAATAATCCATATACAGGTCTCGCGTGGGCGCGCGCGAGTTAAAAACACTAAAGCAAAAACAATCTGAGCTGCCGGTACACTCCCTAGACCTCCAGTTCTCCAAACCCCTCGAGAAGACTTTAAGCGCTAGCGGAATAGACTGACAAAAGGCACTGGCAGAAGGAACTGGCAGAAAAGACCGGTGGAGGGAACCAGTTGGTGGAATAGTCATTGGACTTGATGAGTGAACGGGTTAGTGGACTTATCACGTTGCGTGGGCTGGAAAAAAGACGAGGCTACAGGGACCGAAGAATAAAGTGAGCTGTGTGCTAGGGGGGCTCTTGCATCAATTGAGCTCCAACTGAGCTATCCCCACAAGCAAGATATACGCAAACCAGTGGGTGGGGGCGTCATGCATGGCGCCTAGTGGGGGCCACGTTAGCGCGCGTAGTTTACAGTGGCTTACCAACGTTGCATGCAGACTGGTCTCAGGGGTAATTTACGGCGTCCATATTTAGCCTCAACTAGAAGAATCAGGGAAAGATGCTCATAGGAAATGGCTTACGGATTGATAGCTTTACCGGGTCTCATAATGTAGTCCAGCAGCCACATGTACCATGAAACAGGGAAACATAGCCATCCTTCGTATCCCTACTCCTGGCCAGAATCCTAATCGCGTAGGGCAACTCATCAAAAGGCAGCTGGCCCCTGAAACGCAACTGTTTCTAGGATCCTGGCACGAGATCAAAACACACGTGACAGATTTTCAGCTTCGGGTAAAAGTCTCTAGCTAGGCCTCTATAAATTCTTAAGCGCAGTCCCGGTCAGGAATGAAATTATCATGCTTTGGTACAATCATTTCCTTCCTCAGTGCCTTCTCCATCTTATTTAATTCATTCAGTCACAATGTACCTACCCAATCCTATCACGGCTGTCGTCCTGGATATTGGCGATGTTCTTTGCAGTTGGAAGCCCGCATCGGAGCTCCCTGTCCAACCCAAGCTTCTTAAAGAATTTCGCACTTCGCCTATCTGGCAGGAATACAACTGTGGCCTCATTGGTCAGAATGAGTGTTACTCACGCCTTGCCGCGCGATACTGCGTCCCTTTTGACGACATAACTACAGCCTTTGACCTAGCGAGAGCATCTCAGGGCCAAAATGATGAAGTCGTCGCATTCATTCGAGAGCTTAAGGCGGCCTGCCCGGACCTACGCGTGTACGCTATGTCCAACATTTCTGCACCCGACTGGAAGGTCTTGCGCGCAAAGCCCTTCAACTGGGAGATTTTTGACCGGGTTTTCACATCCTGCGAAGCTGGCATGTGTAAACCCGAACTTCGCTTCTACCGTCAAGTGCTAAACAAGGCCGGCATTGACCCCAGCCAAGCTGTTTTTGTGGACGACAAGGCCGAGAATGTGTTAGCCGCTAAGTCGGTCGGCTTCCGAGACGGAATCGTGTTCGAAAAAGCAGAGGAGGTTCGCAGGAAGCTGTTGACCCTGCTGGGTGACCCGGTCGAAAGGGGTAAAGCGTGGCTCCGGTCGCACGCAGGCCAGCTTTATTCCGAGACGAACACGGGTGTTGTTGTGCCCGATAACTTCGGGCAACTACTGCTGCACGAACTCATGCATGATAAGAGCCTGATCAATCTCAAGCCCTTCGACCGGACGTGGAATTATTTCATTGGTAAGCCTGGTTCCAACTATCTATACCAACTCTAGGGAGATTCCGACTTATGAAGACTAGGGGCCCCCTTTGGCACGAGTCAAGATTACCCAGACGATGTGGACACGACATCCTATGCCCTTAAGACATTGGAACTGAATCCCCAAGTGGCTCAGTCGGTGATGGACGAGATGGTCTCGCCGGGTATGACCACTTCAGATGGCATAATTAAGGTAAAACAGTCCCGGGATGATCACCGTTGATGGCTAGCTGTTAGTGGATGACTGATGCGAGCTGGTCTTGCTATAGGTTTACTTCGGCGAAGACCGTGAACGGACCGACCCTGCCGTATGTCTCAATATTTTGCGGTGTTTCTACGCTTACCAACGTGGCCTGGATCCCAATCTGAACGCCACGAAGGAGTGGGTTTGGGACGTCCTCCTATATCGCGCTTATACCGACGGGACAAGATACTATCACCAGCCCGACGTTTTTCTGTACTTCTTCGCGAGACTGCTCGCCGAAAACCCTGGTTCAGATATTCACCGAGGCACCGCAGGACTGCAAATCCTTGCTCTGCGTCTGAAGGAGCGCATCAATGTGATGGCTGACCCCATGGGACTGGCAATGCGGGTACTGGCCTGCCAGCTCATAGGTCTCCATTCTCAAGTCGAGGGGGACTTAAGGCGGTTGCTTGCGACGCAGCAGGTTGATGGCAGCTTCGAGATTGGCTGGCTGTGCCAGTACGGCAAGACTGGAATCAAGCTGGGTCATCGAGGACTAACCACAGCTCTGGCCATTACGGCGATTGAGGCAATGCAAAACCCGACATGGTCTGGGGTTTGGACACCGCCGGTTGCAGTTTCTGATTCAGGAAGTTCCGAGAAAAGAGTTCAAGGCGCAACAACAAGGGACATTCGGTATAGTACAGATCCCTTGTTAGTAATCGACGCTTAGAAAATGGCTTCAGTTTGTTTTTATCATGGTTTTCTCGTTTAAACAGCCTGTTCATGGAAATAGCGATGATTATTTATCACATCTAAAATAGCCAGTCATATATGCTAAGTAATATAATACAGCTTTTGAAAGTGATTTATTTAAGGATAAATAATCTTAAATAGCGCGTTATTTTATATAATATATAGACTTAGGAAATATCGAAGTTCGAGTAAAAGAGACTATTATAAATCAAGCTTAAAGCAGTAAATCGTATATAGATCCGTGGTGTATTATATAATAGGTCTCTATTTCAGTTCAATAAAGGGGATATAAGTAAGGAGAATTAAGCTATAATATAGCTATTAAAGTAATATTATAACGACTCCTTAAATAATATAAAGCTATTAAAAAGACTTAACTATTAGATTTAAGTAATATTAAATAATACTTTAATCCCTTATATTTTAATAGTAATAAAGTAATAAGTAACCGATAAGTAGAATAAAAATCGCTTAATATTAATAATATTAAGAAACTTATAAGTAGGTTTTATTTCGTAAAAGGGGATGTAATTATAATAAGTATTACTAAGCTATTATATATAAAGGTATAAAATATAAAGGTATTTAAAGTTAAATCATTAAATAGATTAATTAAATAGATTAATTAAAAGAAGAAAGAAGTTAAACGCTACTTATAGGAAATTACTTTCATTTACTAGAAAGATGTAAAATTTATAAGTCTCCTCTTCGTTTTTTCTTCTTTATTTATGATTTTTATATATAAATAGAACTATTCTATTTATTAAGACCTCTTTATTCCTTTATCCGTAACATAAAGCTAATAAACTAATATCTTTAAGGTAAGAGACTTTACTTCTATTAATATTATATTTATTATCATCTATATATATATATATATATATATATCTTATTAGTTTACTTATATTATGTTATATTATAAGAACTTATTGTCACGGGGCCAGCCCGTGACAGGCCTGGAAAGCCCACAGGGGCCACCGAAGCTTATGTAAGGCGCGCACGGACGCGCGTGGAAATCTGCATCTTGTCTGGAAGTCCCGTCAGGACTTCAGAGTAGCTCTTCAAGCTACGTCCTGTCTGCTAGCCTGACCTGTACCGAACAGAATAGGAACCTGGACCTGTAGCATCGAACCTGAATCTACTCTATTGCCTGCCTGCCTGCCTATACCTTGACACTTATTAATAAGTATTTGTCGCACCGTGAGGGCATTCCCAAGTGGATATTTCCTAGTCCGGTCACATGGCATTAGGTTTGCCGTACTCCGGACGGAGGTCCGGTACGGCACCGTGACAAAGCCTCGCAGGGGCCCTGACCAGCGATTATATATAGCACGCCATGACTGGCATCTCTTTTGTTAGTTCCTTCTAATAGGACAACCTTGTAATTGCCCCCAAAATCTATCTTGCCAGTGCCTACGAGGTGCGACAGTATTCTACTGAAGATGTAGTTTAAGTAACTTAATATTAAGTTATTAAAAAGTGGACCCCAATTTACTTACACTTTTATTAAGTGAATAAATCTACGGTAAATAAAAGAGTAACTTTTTTAAAGAGAAGTTACTTATTATAACTATTAAGCTATTAAATATATGTTATAGCTTAGATAAGAGGCTTATATATATATTTACTTTTATTTACTTAACTTATTCTTATATTCGATAATTTCTTAGAATATCTTAAACTGACTTTATCGCTTTAATAGGAAATAACAATAAATTAAGAGCTACTTTTATTAATCGAGTAGAAGTTTATTCTAATATAAATAAAGCTTTGATCTCCCCTTTTAATGGTTACCATTATATTCGAGAAAGTCGAGGTCATTATACTTATAATGAAAAGTTCTAAGTTAACTAGGAAGATATTAATGGTTACTCAAGCTGCGGCCCTTTCCATATAAGGATGTGGCTTTCGAAGCATATGTAATCATACGTTGAAGCTACATGTTAGTGATGCCGAATGATTCTCGTGCTGCTCCCTCTACACTAACTGCCTCTTAGAATGGTTCTTCTCACACCTGTTTCATTCCTGGTTGCTTCCACATGGTCGGTAACTAGGCATTTCCAATCATCAGTGCCATGATAGACGGTGAAGGTGTCGTCATGCGTCTGTCCCGTGCTCAGAACCGTGCCTGCCTGCCAAATCGCATCCCCGGCAATGCCTTCCGTCTTGACCGCCAGCTTCTGCCAAGGCCGCTCTGTAGAGCAGTGACCTTTCGAGGAAGGTATACCATCTTTCCCCAGGAGAATGGGTGAGAATCTGTGAATACTCTTTCCAGTGGAGGTATATGCACTTACATTCTTCTAAAAGGCAGGGCTTTTTAGCGGCTACGCATTTTGACGCGTGCGACGTGATCCAAGATGTGGCGAAGCTGACAGGGACACCCCCTGAACCAAGATAAGAGGCATCAGCACACACATGTTTACATTCAGCCAACTGTTCTCTCGTTATTGACTCACAGTTGGTGGGATACATGTGGAATGTACCAAAGTCGATGGTTTTGATCTGCAAGTTGCGCCAGTAGTCCAAGCCGTAGATGAGCCAGTACGGCAGCCATCCGCCCCCAGTCAATCCCATGCCTTCGTCGCCGAGTGTGACAAGGTGGTGCGGATCCAGTGATTTGACCAGTGCCGAAGTCTCCTCAGCCCAGTTGAAGATATCATCCGTGCTGCAGAACATGCATCGGGGCTCATTGCCCAATTCCCAGGCAAAGATAGCAGGCGATCCAGCATAGCGGGTGACCACAGCACGGATATACGTTCGATACTGGGCCTGGGCCTGCGGGTGCTTGTACCAGGTAGAGCTCCCAGGGCCAAAAGCGGTCGTGTAGGCGGGGATACCGCCATAGTCCTTCCAGTTATTAACGAAGGGGATAATGAGCTTGATTCCCCGCTTATAAGCGCCGGCGACAACGTAGTCGAGTCGCTGAAGTCCATTGGGACCCATATTTATGACTGACCCGGCCGCTGATAGGTGTTGGAACCATACGGTCGCTGGGTCCTCTGGTATGCTTGTCACGTCGTTGAAGCCCCACACGCGCAACACCCTAATGCCTGAGTCGACGAGCTGGTCAAGCACCAGGTCGATGTCGGTGTCGTTCATCAGGAAGGCGAGCCAGTAGATGTTGGTGCCGACCATATATTGCGTCTGGCCGTCGATGATGAACCGCGTCCCGTCTGTGCTTGCGAAGCCGGCTGGTGGCAATGCGCGGGGCTGTGGTGCTGAGACGAAGAGTTCAGGCGGCTTTGTGTCCAGCGGTGCAGCGGCGACAGCCAGGGCCGAGGTAAGGAGCGTCCACAGGAATCTCATGGTGACTTGCTAGTCGCGATAGGCAGTGTTGATGCAATGGAACCAGGAAGCGCTGTATGCACGTTGGGGAAAGAATCGGACGATGGCCTGACGTGTAGAACACCTATTTATCTTTATCAACTTCTAGATTTTGGTGAGTTGTGATATGATGTCGACATCAACAGGGGGCGGGTCTACGATGCTACGCTAAGTCAGGGGTATAACCATAGATATGTCCAAATCTAGTGCTATCCGAGGAAAGGGCCAATTTTCTAGCAGCATGTGATTGATAACCCCACTTTCTTAGAGATTACCGTCATGCCTTTATAAACGGCAGGCCATCCGGAGTTTCTTCCTACGACGCTAATTGCAACATATGTTAGAATAATGATTTACACTGTCTTCACCTTACGCCAGAAGAGTACTGTAAGAAAAAAAAGCACCTTTAGTAATTGAAGCAGAAAATTTCTTTCCAGGGGTGAGTGGACATCCGCAGCTAGGGCTTGATCCTCGCCGGCGATTTTATTCTTTCATATTGTATGGCAATATTCCAGTTCCATTTCATTTTTGGTGCATATTGAACCCCAAATGACTCTGAGAAATATCCTGGACTCATCCAAATGTCGGATTCCATTTGTCTTTTCGGCGGGAGCACGGTGGGGACTGGGTCCTAGCCTGTCGTCTTCGGCAAGTCAGGCAGTATATTCAGAGCCACGCAGGCAGAGTAGGCACTACTAACACGAGTGAAGAGGTTTCTACTCATAGCCTCGCCGGTGATGGCGCACGCCTCACGGGCACATTCGCATGCCATGGCCTCGTCGGTGCTCTGGCGTACCAAAAAGTCACCACGGAAGGCCTGGTTCGCCTCCTAGCGACCCTCAAGACACTTGGACTCGCGCATGGCGGCAGCTTAAGTGTTGAGGCCGCAGGTCGGGGTGGCTGGACACATCTTACTGAGCACGAAGGAGCCGCACTCAATGGTGTTCACAAAGCTGTAGCCAGACTTAAAGTAGGCATGGCTCGACCAGGTCCCGGTAAAATGCACAATACCGCTACCCTCATCTTCGTGGTCCTCGGGGTAGATGTCGAAGAAGCCAGCCTCGCAGATGCCCACACCCGTGGGTTTGGACGGCACAGACGTGATGTCAAGGACCGACACCCCCCCTCCCCCTTAGTTGAACTGGTATAGTAGATGGTTCACGACGTACTGAATATGGTCGATAGTGAGGCGCTTGCCTTTGTTCAAGCCCCTGTATTCCGGTTTCTCCAGATCGCGGCTGTCGAAGATGTGCGTCCTTGGCAGGCCCCGGGACAGGGGGCCCACGTCATCGTGGCGCTCATCGAACTCATAATCAAGAAACAGATATTCCTAATTCATCTCGATGATAAACGCGCTCTGGTGGACGCACTCGTTGCCTGAAAAAGTAGTGACTAGGATGATGTTGGTGGCGTTACCAGCCATTACCAACCTTGTTCGTCACGTCGTAAATGGTGAGCGTGTTCTCGTTGTCGCCGTAGCAGATATCGTGACATTTGTAGCGTGTATCGGTCCCCTATACACCAAGAGCTGCTCGTTGTGCACGTAGTTGTCGGCGGCCGCGCATCTGTGGCTCGTGGAGTTTGCCGGATCCGTCATGCCGTTGAAGACCAAGCCGCCGGGACAAGGCAGCTAATCAGGCTGCACGCGAACAGTCTCAATGGCAGCTACAGAGCCGGCGACGAAGCTGCTCTGTGATAATTTCTTTTTTTAGTCCTGCCAACCACAAGGTTGCTCCAGTGCCCAGTCAGGTCAGCCTGGCTGAACGTTTAAGGGCTCGAGGCATCTAGTCTTGTCAGCTTAGGCAGGTCGAAGAGAAGCCGGCCTTAATGGCCAGGCCAGCTTAATTGACCTAGACAGATGACAAGACGCTAAGGTTAGAACGTGCTCTTTCTGACGCATTTGCATAAGGTGGACAGCAGTACTTTTATGCAGGCTGGTGGGCACATTAGATGTACCAATGCGTGTGATGCTAGGTGGCTGCATAGGTAAGGGTGAGTCAACAGCCACCAGCCACCAGCCACCAGCCACCAGCCACTAGTCACCAGCCACCGGTCACCAGCCATTATAAGCCGATTCCAGTTACGCCACTTGATGACTCATCTGCAGGCCCTCGAGTTGTGGAAGGTCGCGTCGGATCTTCACAGTCGAACACACATCCACCTCGACTGCCGTCCTCACCCACGCCACCCACCGCATCTCCACCCGCCCTCATCGTCTCCTCGCATTGTCATCGCAGCTCCCTTCGATCCCTCCAACCCATCACGTCTTCCACGCGCACACGTACGTCGCTCACTGACCGGCCCGTCACCCATCGCCCTGACCACCCTACTGCTCGGGCTGCTTGGCCGACTCGCCGCGTGAGTAGGACTGGGCTCCCGGCGGAACCCGCCCAGGCTTCACATCCAGGCCCGTCCCCCGTCGCCCCGGTCATTCTACTACTCGCGCAAGAGCCCCCCAATGCCGCTCGAGTAGGGTCAGGATCCGCCGGAACCCGCCGCGTCGGTTGCCGGCCGTACGTTGCGCGCAGGCGGCGAAGCAGGAGCAGGATTTCATGCCATGAGGCCGTTATAGGTAAGCATCCGACCCCCCCACCCTATCTACTACCTATAGGATTAAAACCGCGAACGGCACTATGCCGACCACCGGCGAGACGCGCTTCATTCATGGCGCAGTTGTCGTGCGCGATGATGACGCGGACGGGCGATATGCTCGATGCTTCACCGACATCCATCCGCCGTTTACACTCGACGCGATACACAGACCGTCCGCCTCGGTCCTCTTCCGCTTGAACGTTCCCATCAACCGTGCTTCTACCCCCACTACCATCACTTTGCTCATTACGCCCGACCGGATTGCCTCACTGCGCACCACGATTTGCGATACGAGCGCCGCGGACTATGCCGACGACACGGCGACTGCAGGCCCACCATCCCTGGGCTTGGTTCGTGAGCGCCTGGGCGGCGTTCGTCTTGTCCGACAACTCCGGTTTCAACTGCATAGTGGCCTCCATCCCCAGCTGGTTGTGCCCGCTGGTTTTGCCCTCGAAGATGAACCTGCCGAAAGCCCAGCACGACGTGTCTTTGCCTTTATTACGTGGCTGGCGGCTGCTTCAATGTTATCCATCTACATGCCGCACAACGCCCTACCCACAGCCAAATTGAACACGTTCAACGAGGCTGTGCGGCAGTTTCCATCTCTGACGGTGGCCCAGCGCCAGGCGTTTGAGCGCACGGTGGATGTACGCAGGTGGTACAACGGCAAAGGCGGTACCGTTGTCCACATCAACAACCTGGAAGACCTTCCCAGCACTGCCGCCAGGGCCAAAACGGACGCTGACGCGGTTGCCGTCCACACGCCTGCGGACTACGAAGATTCCCCGCCGCAATACGACCCCCCTAGCAAGCGACACGTGGCGACGAGTCCTGACGACGAGACGCGCGCTGTCCTCAGCAACATCTCAGTAAGCAGTGATCTAGACACCAGTTCATCGGCCGATGTTCCGGGCAGTTGGCCAGTCGCCAACAACGGTCCTCCACCAGAGTACGACACCAGTCAACGGCAACACGCTTTGCCGCGTGCCACCAAACGCCTGCTGCATTGCGGCAGCGAGGACGTTGATCTGCCCCGCTCGCTAAAGAGGAGAGATGCCAAGCCTGAGTCTTCACGGCCGGAAGGAACGGGCTTGTCAACGCTTGAAGATAGGGTGCAGCTCTTGCTCCAACGCCAGCGGCATCAAATCCAAGAGCTGCAAGAGGAGGTTGACGCTCTGAAGAGGCGTAACAAGCAGCTTGAGGGACGCCAGGATGCGCTCGAGGTGTCACAGGACGAGCTGCAGACATCGCACAACGAGACCGACGACAAGGTCGAGTCCCTCCTTGTCCATGCTAGCGAGCTGGAAGACGAGTGCGAAGCGCTGAAGAGCCAGTTGCCCGATGTAGGTCTTGAGATGGAGGACTGGCTTGTGGCACACATGAACGACAGGGTCAAAGATGGTATTGAGGAATGGTTACACGAGAACTTGTCCGACACTATCCAAGACTATGTTGAGAAACAAATCGCGGCCCATATGGCCCATGTCAAGGCGAGGATGCGCAGCGCCCTAGTTGATTGAACTCTATTCCTGTTGTGTGTCAATCCTAAGAAGATGTGAGCCATGCCATCTGCCGCAGAGAACAAGACCGAAGTCCACAACCCTGCTCTCTCCTAGATCTGCACAGACACGTGCCTGATCCATGTCACAGGCTCTCACACGTACGGCAACGACTTCTTGAGCCACAAACCCTCCGTGTCGTCGCCTCTGCGCAGTGTGCTGGCCATGTGGGGCTAATCATCGACGACATCGACGTCGCTAGTCTGCACGGCAGGAGCACGGTGAAAAACTACAAGAACGAGGCTGCTGTCATCCAAACCCAGCTCCAGCACCTAGGCCGGACCGACGGCCACGTTGTGCCGTGCGTGCTCGAAAAGAACCACGTGGGGCATGAAAAGGGCGCAGCTGGTACGATATGCTATTCGTCGTCTTCGCAGTCAACTCGTGCCTTCAGATGATGGCCAGCCAAGTCCATGATCCCCGCAAACCGCAACGTTGATAACATGTACGTTGTGCTGTAGCAGAAAGTGTATCCGCTCTTCTCCTCAGAGATATAACGCGAGTTGTCGCCCATCAAGACCTTCTCCGTCACCTTACTCGGCGTACAGGGCAAAAGTGGCCTCCCGTATCGTGTGTGTCGACCAGATGCTCATGGGTGGCATCTGTGGCGGAAAGCTGGTCAAGGTGAAGTCATCCGACTTCAACAAGGAAATGGACGGCTGGAATGAAGAGAATGAGCTTCTCGAGAGTATCTGGGCCTGGGATTTTCCGCAATTGGAACGAAGCAGGACCTCCACATACTGCAGTCTTGGAATATGAGATAGGCGAATAGACATAAATATCAACCACGATTAAATATTTGTTTTCTTCAGGGGTGGGTGAGATGACACGGCTCTAGCTATAGCCATTGCAGACTTCAAAATTTCCATCAAGACTATTCCCACGCGACATCGATGTTTCTTCGCCTTATCGCCACATGAAAAACGAAACTGTCTCTCTTCTCACACACGAAGAGCTCTCGCTTGGGAACATCGGCACCCCTGTTAACCCATGTATTCAGCTACAGGCCACGGCGTCCAAAAAGAATTAGCCCGAAGATAGAGGTATAATAATATATAGCAAAAAGTAAAAGGAGAAGGGAGCCGAAGGCTCATTTTGACAAGAGTGGGATTCGAACCCACGCCTCTTGCGAGACTACGATGTTCCTTTTATCCATAACGTGAGAATCATGATGGAAACCTGAACGTAGCGCCTTAGACCGCTCGGCCATCTTGCCTGTTTGATTACTGAGAAAATTGTTAATCAGGTTCATGATTATGGCGAGGCTTAACGGGGTTAAGCATGGGTCGGTGTCGACGATGAGCGGCCTCGCAAGCCAGTGAACCGGGTAAGTTAGATCGATCTACCGTTTTCGGGGTTAATGTTGACAACGGTCTAAAGTGATTAAATAAGTGTGGAGTACCCACCCTGAAATTTGGAGCAAATAGTTCGTATACTCCTCTGTCCAGCCCGCCCCGCAAGGACAATGACATTACATAAGGCAAGTGTCTGAGTTTTGGTACTGCTCAATTTCCTCCTGGAGTGGCCAACACTGGCAACGTGACACTACGAGGAACGATTTTGAGGGTTTCTGAAAACCGAACGACGATTGCCCGTTAACTAGAGGAACCTTTTCGTTTTGTATAAAACACCGAGACAGACTAACGTAGACCAGTACATGTGGCCTCGTGGCTCAGCGATTGAAAGGGAGATACAAGTGTTGTAACTCGATCTGGCGGTTAGAAATAGGTATACATAGAGGGTGTCTCCCTGGTCCGGTTCACGCGGTCTCCCACTCTCTCCAATCAGCAGATCATTAGTTGAGCCACATTCATTCAGCCACAAGCGCTCACACCAAGCGCTCTCCCTCTTCCAAACAGCAAACTACAAGAAATCTCTCACTGGTTCCTATTGAGTACTGCAGGCGAGGGTTCCAACGTGCATGGGAAGCCCTGTTGAACACAGCAATGCGGGTCCGGATGGCAACACGTGAGATGAGAGTGACAGTATCTAAGCGACTATTAACTGTCATTGTGAAGCCTCTCAGTAACCAATCCATCATGGGCCGACAGGAGGTGGAAATGAGGCTTGTCTTTGTCGTCTCCCGGCGTCAGCGTCGGCACCGGGCGTAGAGAGGATAAACCGAAGCACCTCTTCCTCGCCGGGGTGTCGTCGGCGCCGGCGGGGTTCTCCGAGTGGGCGGGCGGGCGTTGCATCTGTCGTTTCATCAGGTTGGCCTAGGTGCGGGATAGAGCCGGCGATAGCGTGCCCGCCGGAAGCTTCGGATGGGTTCGCGATGGCAGTGGACGGACCGACTTGGGCGGGTGATTGCGGCGGCAAGTTTTTCACCTTGGGCCTTCCGGGCACCAGGCAATGCCGCTGCAAAACGCGTACCTTGTTCCGCGCCGACCAGCGGCCCTGGCTTTCCGGGCTGCGCGACGGCCCGGCTAGCGCGGCAGGTTAGGAGACTGGTGCCAATGCCGATGCGTCTTCTAGTTTCGGGAGTTCCTCTGGGCGAATGTCAAAGATGCCGGGCCCATTATGATGCTTTCCTGGCTCTGAGCATTGCTGTCCCGGTCCTGGTAGTCGTTGTTGCTGCTGCCGCTGCCGCTCTACCTCTTCCTCTGCTTTGGCTCCGTCCTAGGTGATCGCCGAGCCGAAGGTGAAGCTAGAGATGAATGAGTAGGGTATACCCATTTCCCATAACCGGGAAGGCAACCCAACCTATTTTCTATTGTTCTAATAAAATGGAACAAGGCACACGGAACGAGGTTCGCAGACATGTTTCTCGAGGATAAAGTCATCCATCAGTTGTACCTAGGGAGCTTACGGGTGCGTGACGGGGAAATAAGAGCGGACCTCATTCAGCCTGCTCCAATGAATTACCTTGGAAATCCTCCTCGTTCTCGATACGCGCCCATGGGTTCAAGTATAAATTGGCGGTAACACGCATTAGAGCGTAATACAACCGGTAGACGAGTCATCCTGGAAGATGCCGCCGAAAAAGAAAGCCTCGTTGATGCCTTTCTCTTGGGTACCCTCAAAGAGAAAATTGTTGATGTTGGCCCCCCTCGGCCGTTTCTGTAGGCCAAAGTGTGTCTCGCCCAGCGTCGTGGGGGCCCTGCCCGAGATGTTGTTGAAAGTCGGGGGCACCACTACCTTAAGGGGCTCGTTATCGACGCTGTAAAGGACCGAAATCATGCTTGACGTCACCGGGTAAGCTCAGGGTCCGGAGACAGAGGACAAGGCGGTGAGCCGAGGGGGCGGAAGGTGGACATACTTGGTATCGAAGTTCAGGTTGATCCCCACGTTGTGCCACACGCCGTCGAGCAAGGGGGTTTGGAAAAACTTCTTGACGGGCACGTCCCACTTGTAACCCTCGACGCGCAGGACCTTGGCGGCCACGGCGGGGCCCACCATCTCGGCGCCGGCCTTGACGGACCAGAAGTCGGCCTGGAAGTCGGCAGCCTCATGGAAGGCGAGCAGGTACTCGTGCGAGTAGTTGAGCGGGCGTGCCGGATCGGTACGGAACGAAAGGTGCCATGTCTTATGGCCCGACACCGTCTCGTTCTTTTGGTTCACCAAGAGCTCGGTCCGGCGCAGCGCCGTCTCGAGGCCCTCAGACCCTGAGAGGAAGACGGACTTGTCACTGTTCCTCCTCGTGAGCGGGAGTGCGGGCGGAGGAGGGGGCTCTTACGTCAAGCTGAGAGCGACGGGCTTGGTCTTGGCCTGGGCATCGAACTGCAGCGCGCACATTAGATACACGGCCGAGGCGGGCGCCAGCCATCGGGTGGGGAGCTTACACGCGACGGCGGCAAATTGGGAAACTCGATGATTTCGGCCCAGCTGACGTTGGGGCCGATCACATAGTGTGGGTTGAAAAGGCTCTGCGGCGTCGAGAACTGTGCGGCTGTGGCATCAAGGGGCACACGGCCATCGAAACTCAACGTGCAGGGCGGGCGACCCGCCGGGGCGGCCGAGAGTGCCAGGCCTCCGAGGAGGAACAGTGAAAGAATGTGAGGGGTTGACATGGCCGCTCCGTGGTCACAGAAGCCTTGGATAGACAGGGCGGTGGTACTGGGGAGGCGGCGGTGGACTTGATGGACGCGGATGGCCGTGGGGAAAAGGGCCAGACTGTCAATGTGCTGGTTCGCGATACTTATCTAGCCCACCGAGATTACAACGGTAAGTACACCAGCCCATGGGAAGCCGTGGGGACCGACAGGCCAACCCATTGTTTGATCTTCCTGTGATGCCGGCCTCACGCGTACGAGCATCTGCCGGCCATGCTCTTCACGGAGAATTGGCATCGCCGGATATACGCAAATGAACAGCGCGCGGAACTTCCCATTAGCGTGGCGTCGACCCGGAAAGGCAAGTCCAGGGGTCGACGCGGGGAGGGAGTCATGTCAGCATAGCAAACTCAAAGGCCAGCAGCGCGAGGCTATCGCGGCACGCCGACCTGCCGAGATGGCGGTGGCGTCGGGTTGCGCGGGCTCGAAGTCGTCCTGGCCAGCGTCAGCTGGTGCGGAGTCGGAACTCGTGGATAAATGACCCGGTACAATGGCCGGCGGGGCCACCACGGCCGTCACAGGCGGTAAATGGGCTTCCGAAGCCGGGATGGGGCGTCTCGAGTGCCTGTCTGTCACCATGGCGCCAACAGATGGCCAGCGGTAAGCGAAACCGGCCCAATGCATTTTCCCACTGGCGTGGAGGCCCTTTGCAATCCTCCTATGCATTGTGGCCCAAGACCAGGGTGCAGGAGCCGAGCTTCGGCTGGTCGCCTGGACACATGGCCGTTTCGCCACTTCCCAGGTAAAACACGCCGCTCTCGGATTTCCGGCGATGGCTGGACCGCGCCAGCCGCGTCCTTCCGCCACCGTGGTTGCCGTTGCGATCCCAACACGGCCCGATCCAGGATGGGCTGGGGACATGCCTCGGTGGTTGGACTGGTACGGGTAGGAGCCGCCGGAAGACGGTGGCCATGGACGGCATGGGCTGGGCTGGGGGGTGGCGCGCATATCGGAAAGACGAGACGGGGCAGATCAGGCAGCGGTGGGTGGTTATGCGATGGCGCCGGCGATGGAGGTGGAGCCAGACGATGGTGTTGCTTCTGCAGGAAGGACCTATCGGCCGTTCCACTACGGGGATGCCACAGGGCCGTTGCGGGGTGGTTCCCGGGCTAGGGGAAAGCCCGCGTGCGGCGCCAGGAGGCCCCCTACGCCGGCCCAAGCGAGTACCTGGAGGGTACTCCGTACTTGGGTAGTCCATGGCGGTGGCCCGTACTTTGGCAGAAGCGTCGGGAAGCAGCCAGCGTCCCGCCACACGCCCTGCTACGTAGGTTGGCGCACCCGCGGCCCCGTACCTCGTGGTGCCCAGGAGAAACGAGGTGTACCCACGCACACGCCCACATTCCAGGCACCTGCTGTTTCCGTGGCTAGTGACGCCGGGTACCTTCGTCCCTTCAAGGGGTCGCAGTGCCGGATCCGTTCCGCTCATCATTCCCTCCTCCCCTCTCCACATAGCGTGCATCCATCCATCGCAAGCCAACATCTGTCGCGTCCTGGTGCGCGCCGCACGCCGTCTTTTCTCTGTCTCCCCTGCCCCCGGCTTTTGGCGTCCCCCCTGCTCATCATTGCTTTCTGCATTGCATCCCGCCATTGCATCTGCATCTCCCGCCCCGACGTCCGTCCTCCTCGCCCCCCCACCCGCCGCCGCATCCATGCCGTCTTCCGGCGGCCCAGGCGGGCAATGGAACGTCGCGGCGCTGCTCGCGCGCCGCCCAGCCGCGCCGCCCAAGAACAAGCGCTCCCGCGGCGCGCGCTTCGAGTCCCGTTTCGAGTACCTGGTGCAGTGGGAGGACCGCGACCCGACCACGGGCGAGCCGTACGAGCCCAGTTGGGAGCCGACGACCTACATCACCCCGGCCGCCATCGAGTCCTACTACATAGATAAATACGAGGCGGTCGCCGCTGCCGCCGGCGACGTTTCGGCCGCAGCAGTCTCCGTCCCGGCTCCCCAAGAGAAGGCGGCCGCCGCCGTTGCCGTCGCCGCCGTGCCCCCCAAGGCCGAGGGCGAGGCAGTCCCCAAAAGACCGAAGAACGCGCACGCCGACGACGCCACCCCCAAGCGACAGAAGAGCGCCCGCGCCGCCAACTCCAGCTCCAAAGAGAAAGAAAAAGAAAAACAGGGCGCCGACGTCCCCGCCGCCGCAGCACCCGCCCCCCGGAAGCGCGGCACGTCGCCCACCCCGGATAAGGAGAACACGAAGAGGATCCGCGTGGCCGACATGCTGCTCTCATAGAGGCGACCGAGCGACGCAGGCCGCCCGGCCAGCAGACCGCACGAGACAGAAGGCTATGTCGGTGGTGGCCGGCATTCGACTGCCCGCTGAGCGCTCCGGAAGTCCCTGTCCGGGCAGGCCGAAAAGGGCGCGAGCCGGAAGTAGTATGGCTGTCGCGGGTCAGCCGGCACTGCCTCACGTTTACCAGGACTCGCAATTCGTCTGACGCGAGCTGTTCGAGGTGCTCTTGGTTTCGTGGGCCCGAAGACGCTGGCATAGCATGGACATACTCGACTGACGGGGGTTGGCGACGGCGTTGGTGAGAGCTACTGGCAGGGCTCCCGGGCTAGCATTCCTCATAATGGACCAATGCGCTGGACCGAGGCCTTATTCCTGGCGCCGGCCATGGCCAGAGACAAAAAGACTTGGGACAAGCATCGCGCGAGGCTCCTAGGATGCACCCGTCGGTAGACTCTTCTAGGAATCTGCTGCTTGTGTGCAGATGAAGCCTCACTGGGGTGCCTAGCCGGAAACGCCGGGGCGCAGGGCTGAGCAGGGGAAAACCAAAAATCCATGCCGCCGGGCCACGGTCCCGTCGGTGCGCCCTTGCGGGCTTCAAGTCGGGGGTTGGGGGTTTCTCTGTTTGGGCTTCGGCCGTAGTTATCAGATAGGTAATTACAGACAACTGTAACCCAGCATCACACGCGTGTCTACGCCGCACCCTTTTTTCTCTCTCCCACCCTCTGTGAGCAAGTGTGCATGTTTATATATATATGTATCTGTGTGTACGTGTGTGTATGTGTGTGCATGTGTGTGCATGCGTGTGTATGTGTGTGCATGTGTGTGTATGTGTGTTTGAATGTGAGGGGAAAAGGAGGAGAGAGAAGGGGGGCGAAGAGGAGACACGACCGCTGGTGCTCCAGTTACGGCAAGTATAAACTACACGTAGCGGGAAGATGGCTGAGAGGAGCTAGTCTAAGGGTTCGTGTAAGTTGGTAGCGCGGCTTGGTGCTTGATGTGAAGGAGGACAGACTGCAGTTAATCAGTCTATAGATCCGATGCCAGTCTGAACCAATCCCAGACTTTATCTCCCCTCCCGGCGGGAACAGACCTCACAGCCGGCCAGCTGGCCAGGCTCACCTCCTCCCAGACTCTGCGGGGTTCGTGCCCTGACATGGCTTTTGCCTGCGATTGCCAGCCGTGTAAGCGCCCGTTGGGCCACAAGTTTGCTTGGCCCCTGTTGTGGAAGCCGCCTCATTTGTCGCGTCTTCGTATTGTACTAGTTAGGGCGACATATACAACGTCCTCTTGTAACGCCCTCACGGGCTAATATGCTCTATCGTCGATGGTCATGCGGTCTGAAAGCAGCCCATCGGGCGCGCAAGCATGTGTGCTAGTGACGGCTCAACCTAAGCGGCCGTCTGGTGAGCAGCAACCCAAGACGTCTAGGTAACCCTCAACAACTCATAATATTGCAGCCTCACTCGCTCACCAATCTATATACAGAAAGCCTCAACAACTCATGATATTGCAGCCTCACTCGCTCACCAATCTACATACAGAAAGCCTTGTCTGTGCGTAAATCTAGTGGCTGTCGTAGCTCCATATCAGGGACAGGCCATTGTTCTCGCCTGTGTCGTGTCCATGGCCCATCTTCCGCACTGAGGATATTCTGAAATACCAGTGGGACACCCGACTGTGCGTTTTCTGCTTACCTTTGTTGTTCTTGTGCAGCCGCAACCAGAAGGGCGGTATCTCTCAGCGGGCGTTGAGACTAGATACGCAAATTGGTGCGGAAGCAAGATGTAGTACCAGCGAGGCCAGGGTCCCGAGAAGGAATTAGCAATGCTACACGGGCCAGCATAGCTGTGTCCGCCGCTAGCAATATGGATCACCAGCTGCATCAGTAGCCATAAAACGGCCTGTACTCTTGTCCCTCGGCGCTTTCGCTATTGACTTTGCCACTCAGGACCAGCTTAAACTGGCCAGGTTTTGGAGTCTGCCCATGGGATGAAGCTGCTCGAGGGCCGCAGAATCAGAGGCAAAGACGCAATTCTTTCAATTCTATTATGGTGTTCAACTGCAGATTTTACCGTGGCTTGCGCGTGACCCCTTCACTTAGGCTTACTGCTCTGTCTGTTCTTAAAACTGCTGCTGGGGCGCAAAGGGGCTGGACTCTCTGCCTCGCGGGGAAGGGTTGATTTTGATGCGAATAGGCAGAGCGGGAGAGTGACTTTTTGAGTAGATTTCGAGAGGAATCCTGGGAAACTACATGCTACTAGATGCATTCAAGCAGCAAACTGATAAGAACTAGGACGACGATGAAGGGGGTTGGTTTACACGAGAAAAGCATCTAATGTATCTACAGAGAGAAAAGCCACCGCGTTATATATGTCCTCTAGCACTAAGTTAATAACGGTTAAAGCTGTGAACCTGACGCATAGCAAATGCAGTTCGTGTCTTGATTCTTCGGTCGGTACTCGCGACCAACCGAGGCTGGCAGCCCAAGGCAGAAGATGGGTCATCTATGAACCCGACTCAACTGTCTGGCAGCTACTATGCAGCCAATGACCAGGCAGAACGACATTCGAGTAAGGGACTCTACCCATGGTGTTATGCTGTCTGATGAGGACCGCCCCGTTCGATTCTGGTGTCTTTAACAGCTTCGTAGCCACTAGCATGGGCTTCTAAGGGGCACGTTGGGGAGGGCGAGACACTTGGCGTCCTCGCCTTCACCAGCTGCTCTTTATTGCCGGAGCAGCTAAACTAGGGCAGCATGCTGAGGCGTGTAGGACTCAAGGGCACTCGCTTCTTGCACTGGATCAAGCTGTTCTCGAAGGCGGCCCGAGGTTCTTATGCGGGGCTGGATATCTTGGGGCCCTGAGCCAAGTATCAACAATTGCCTCGGGGGTTTGTCAAGAGTGCACTGTGTTTTAGAAATAACTACAGCGCCAGTCTGTACTATGGGATGATCAGATTGCTCTAGTTCTACTCAAAATATGTAGATATTTCCAGCACAGTTAATTGTTCTTCTGATAAGGCTATTTGTAAGGTCTTAACGCTATTAGAGGTCACGTGAGGGACTTGAAAAAGTGGCTAGGTCTCTTTCGCGCACCGTTTCAATATTGATTATCTAATCATATAAATCGTTCCATGTAGTATTCTTGTTCTTTTGTGCCTTTTAATAAACATCTTGAACAGCCAGCCACCTGTTCGCTTTCTCATCCAACAAAACTCCAGTGCGTATACTTGCACGCTTGGTTAGGTCTACTGCTCGCATGTGTGGCCCCATTGGCTCTCTCACAGCTTTCCTTTAGGGGGAAGCATGTGGTGAAAAGCCAAGCCACACAGCTCAGTCCCAAGGCAAAGCCTGACATGCCCCGAAACTGAGGTACCAAAAGAAAAAGCACACGCCATATCCCCAGTTCACATGGCAAGGCCTTCCAGCAGGGCCAGCCGTCGCTCCTCGGTCGCCACCATGTCCTTCCAGAGGTGCTGCCCGCGGTAGTCCTCGCGGCGGACGCGCTTCTCTATGATCTGCCAGCCCTCGGGATGCTCAGGGTCAAGCACCTTGATCACGTCCCAGCGGGGGAGATGGCCCCGGGACTCGGCCGTCTCGAAGGCAGCGGTGGCGATGAGCACCAGCAGCGTGAGGGCCTGGGCGTAGACACGGGCCTGGACGAGCTGCTGCGCCGCCGGAAGGAGGCGGTTCCGGCGGAGGAGGGCGAGGGCAGTGGTGATGGAAGCGAGCCACGAGGCACCGACGACGGCGTAGCGGTGGTGGCGGCCCCACTCGCGGGCGCGCTCGCGGGGCGTCTGCTGGGCGACGGCGAGCTGGTGGGCGCGCGTCGCGGCGTCCCGGTAGGAGGCGTGCGGATGGTTGGCGGCGTGGAAGGCGTTGCCGTACCGCTCGGCGTTGACGATGGCGCCGAAGGTGCCCGCGCCCGTTACGAGCCAGGCGCGGAATGGCAGCGTCAGGCTCCGCACCCCCGCGTACCGCCGCGACGCCGCCAGCACCCCCGCCCACCCGAGCCCCAGGCAGACGGAGCCTCCCATGGCACCGCCCTTCAGCACTTCGGCGTAGTGCGCCTTGGCCTCCTCGGGCGAAACGACCTTCATGGCGGGTGGTGGCTGGGAACGGCAGCAGCGGGCGTGACGAGCTGAGTGCCCGTTACCGGATTGCGCGATCGGAGGGCGATGGTGGGTGTGCTTTGGTTTACAACGAGGCAGAAGTGCTTTGGCCTTGGTGGCTGCGGTGCAGTGGTATTCCGGATTAAGCCAGAATGTGGTGAAATCGGACGGGTCCTTGCTATGTACAGATGGGCGGTTATATATCTCGAAAACGGATTGAACTCCAAGCGTACCACTCTGCACGATTTCGAGGCACTCTTGCCATGCGTGCATGGGGCGTGCCCATCGAGCACATCGGTGCGGCACCCGCAGCAACACGAGCAGCCGCGGACGACAACAAGAGAGGGGGGTGCCATCAGCCGCATCTCGGTTGGCCCGTCAGCCTGATTCTCTGTGACATGAGACGATGGCGTGTGTTGACTAGCCCCAAGGCCGAAGGAGGATGGGCAGTTCCTCAGATGTGCCGCGGCGAGGCGTCGGTTTCAATCGAGCCGTCCGCGGCCCCCGGGATGGCATCCGCAGATTGGATCGCACACAGAACCTGGGGCCGCGCGGAAAGGATGGGCAGATGCCGATGCAGGCCCCTCGACTCCCTTCGTGATATCGGCTGACAGTAAGGCGACACTCGTGCCAAAGGTGGAGCCCCGAGGCTGTCTCGTCGTCGGCCGTGGTCTCGGTGCAAAAGGGGGGAAGCGGGGCCCAGTGCCGCGGCCCATCCAGGGTGGAGCTCCCCTTTATGTCGATTCGGCGCTGCTGGCTATGATAAATAAGGAATGGCCGAAGCAAGAGGAGCCAGGACTAAATACCAGGGAGCACACACTAAAGGGGTTCTAGACCCATCCTCGACTGCCATGCTACTGGAGGTTGTCGGTCTGTTGGCAGTCTAGACGGTGGCACCAGAGGAGACTGCTACCAGTGAGAACTCAGATAGCCGGGCTTGATGGGGGGTGGACGTACAGTTGTTTCACTGTTCTCGCCACTGAACGGGTTAGTGTCGCCATCGAGCCGCAGGATAGTGGTGGATATGTCAACGGCATGAGGGGGCGTGCAGCCCGAAGAGTGAGGGGAGAGTGATTTGGTATGCGGCGCCTTTGCGACGAAGCTCCGTTTTAGACTCGGTAGTAGTCATCCAGTGGTAAAGTTACCCGCGAACTGCAGTGGCCAAGTCTAGACCGAGACGCCAGGGGAAGCCAATTAACGTTGGCCGTTTTCTGCCTTCCGGAGAACCGGAGACCCTCAGCGCACGACGACAGTCTCTTCCTGTCTCCTAGAGTCGCGGAGGTGTCTCTCACTTGGCTCTAGAGCAGAAGAAAATGAGAGCCATAATTTCTCTATTGAATTCAACCTTGCCCTCCACAGAATGGGTACCACTGGACCTTTTCTATGTGGTCATTGTTGTCAGAAGTATCACCTGCTGCTTTTGGATACCAACGTAGCGTAGCCGAGATGACGTCAGTTGTACGGCAGTCTGTATTTTAAGTTGGTGCGGATGATTTCCATCGTTGCCTAAATGACGGCTGTACGGCCGTTTAACTTCCTAGAAATTCTGGGCCAACCTAATTACGCGTTTTTTATTACGGGTATATCCCCCCTTTCCAGTATTCACGGAGCACTTATGGTCATTGAAATCTTGGCAACCACTCCAGTATTCCTGTTCAATCCCCATTATTTTGCAAACAAACACCACTACTGCCCGCCGTTAGTGAGAATCAACTGTTGTTCTTCTATCGAAGAAAATTCGGAAAGATGTTGTCCTCGGCTATCGTCATCGTCCTGGGCTATATGATTTGGCTTTCCGCTGTGATTGGAGGCGCTCTTTTGTACAAGAAGTAGGTCATAATTGATTTGCCAAATTCACATACTAACTGAGTATTTTAGATAAAATGACGGTGCAATCATACTGCCAAGTATGATGATATAAATCAATATCATCAGCCAAGAAAGGTAGAGCTTCCTAATGTGTGCTCGGCCTGCTAAGAGCCCAACGAGATACTCATTACTGGATCCGTAGGGGACAATGAGCTTCGATATCATTGAGTGTTCTAGCTCCATTACGATCTCTACCATTGGGCAGTCCTCAGCTTGGGGCTGGACAGAACCCCCTCCCCTGCTGAGGATACCTTTCCAGAGGCCATGATGGCGTCACCGACGATGAGTCGTCTTGGCTCTTTTATTCGAATCCCAAAGTTGGCTGATGCACCAATACCTTTTTATCAACCCTTCGATCCCCACGGCAACAAGCCCAGCAGACGTCTCGTTGACCGTTTTCATTTTACGCGGCCACCTCTCGCCACCTAACGACACCCTCACCATTGACAGCACGAGGGACTGAGATACCGTGCCATTCTTGACGCTATACCTGGCGGTGGTACTCACGGCATTCTTCGCAACCCATTTTATCACCGTTGTCGCCTATCCCACTGTCCACGATGCCGCTACGAGCGCGCTAGGAGCCTGCGAAAAGGCCGGATCCGGTGATTGCACCGGATACGGCGGCAGGTGCTAACAAGATACCCATGGCATCCTCTAGTTCGTCATTAAAAATGCTAGGTCGGCGGATGCTCATCCAAGTGCGCCTTCTGCTGTAGGCAGGGTAACAGCGTCGAGACGCACGACAACACCATGAACCGTTTGTAACGTATGCCAGAGCAGGGACGACGGTTAATGCAAGATCACGGGCCCTCACTCGTTTCCAGAGCCCTCCAACCCCTGCCCCTGGCTTCAACCACCAACCCTCCTTGATGGCCACAAGGGTTGCTTTTTTGATGAGTGGACCTCCGACTGGCGATCTTCAAAAATCATGGGACTCAGGCGCCATGCTCCTGAATATACGACATATAACACATGAATTGATTCGCTACTTAGTAAATATCCACCCTTAACAGCCCCGCACATGAACAGAAAAGATGAAATCACCTTGGTGTTTCAATATGCATTCTGCCATCTAACTGAGCACCGTGGTATAGCTACATCACGTGGGGAGGATTGTTCAATATGCGCCTACTGGTCACGCGGCGACACGTGAGTTGAGGGACCTTCTCACCAGGGAGTCGGGGTGTGGGGCTTAGCATAACCTGAATCCGGCGGTGTTTTTTCCTCGCGCGGTCAGCAGTTGCTGATAAGCAGGATAACGGCACTCGCTGCCAAGGCGCTCTCTGCGGGTAGCCGGGCGGCAAATGGACAAAATACGATACGGTGTACCAGCCAGCCAGCGCGGCTTCACGGCACCCCGACCGGGGCGTGGCTGGCGTATGGATGCGGGTAGCACGCGACCACGCGCGTGGGGCCAATGTTCGCCAAGCGTGGCAGCGTCCAACACAGCAAGGCAGGGCAAAGCTCGGCAAGGCCCGGCGCGCCCCAGCGCTGCCGAAACGCTCGGGGGCCCAAGAAGCTAGTGTGAGCGCTTCGGGAAGGTGAGATTGTTCCTTTCCCCCAAGGGCACTCACTGACAGGCTGACGGCCGATCGCTCGATGCCCCCCCCCGGCCGAGGAAAAAGTCGGGGGCTTAAATACGCGCGTTAACGCCCCTGCGCGGAGATGGGCCGGTCGCTTCTAGAAAGCATAGTGGAAGTCTTGAGTCTTACCAAGTCCTCCGTCTCTTCCCACCGTATTCCTGGACCGTGTCGTGATTAGCGACTGCTACGAAGGGAGGAAAGCTGTCATAGACTCTTCACGGTTCTTTCCCCTCGACGTCTGCGGACCCAGTCGCAACGCATCCACTCCCCATCGACTGTTCCCCCCACTCCCTCTTTCTCGCCATCGCCGTGACTGCGTCGTGAAACCAACCATGGGGCTCGTCCACAAGCTGGGCCGGTTCTTCGCGCCCCAGGCCGAAAAGGAGGACGACGGACGGGACATGTGGCCGTCGCGGGCGTCCTTCGTCCTGGCGGCAATGGGCGGCGCTGTGGGGCTGGGCAACCTGCTGCGGTACCCGTCGCAGGTGTTCGCCAACTATGGGCTGCAGTGGTTCATCCCCTACCTGATGGCGCTGCTGCTGCTGGGCATCCCAGCCCTCCTGCTTGAGATCAGCCTCGGCCAGGCCTACCGCGGCGGCTGCGTCGTCGCCTACCACCACCTCCACCCGCGCACCAAGGGCGTCGGCCTCGCCATCATCTTCGCCGGCTACGTCATCGTCACCTACTACGTTCCCATTCTCGCCTGGGCCATGACCTACTTCCGCCACTCCTTCCAGAGCCCCCTGCCCTGGACCGGCCGCGGCCGCGAGTTCTACCTCGACGACGTCGTTGCCAACGTAGCGCCCGTCGAAGGCGCTGGCAACTATCTCACGTACCCCGGCACCGCCCTCGTCGGCGAGACTGTGGGCTGGTCCCTTTTCACCTGGGCTCTCGTGTGGCTCTGCATGTGGAAAGGTACACGCGCGGTTCCGCCTGCTGCCTCCTCCCCCCCTTCCTTCTCCTTTCTGGTGGGGTGGCCACGTACCGTGTAAGAGAGGGAGAGGGGCTGACCTTGTGACCAGGCGTTGGGCTCACCGGCCGAGTTGTGTACATCACCATGAGTCTCCCCATCATCATGGCAATCGTCCTCATTGGTGGCTCCGCTGCGCTGCCCAACTCGATTGACGGTATCAGAATGTACATGGGCCAGTGGCACTCGGAGAAGCTGGCGACCGGAGACATCTGGCTCGCCGCCGTGGGCCAGATCTTCTTTTCCATTGGCATCGGCATGGGCTACTTCACGTCCTATGCGTCATACAACTCGCGCTTCTCCAACGCGGTCCAGGACACGCTCATCATTGCCTTTTCCAACAGCATGATTGAGGTCTGCGCCGCCTTTGCCGTCTTCAGTGTCATCGGCTACCTGGGCTTGCGTCCCGAGGATGGGATCGTGTTGGGCACCTTTGAGGTTGCCTTCTTCACCTACCCCGAGGCTATCGCCTCCATGCCCGGCGCCAACTTCTGGGCCGTCCTCTTCTTCATCACATTGATGCTCCTGGGCATCTCGTCGGCTTTCGCCATGCTCGAGTCTGTCGTGACCATGGTTTGCGATTCGAGCTGGGGCGGCAAGTTCCCGCGCTGGATTGTGTGTACCGTTATCGTTGTCATTTCGTTCCTCTTCTCTCTGTTGTACTGCACACAGTTCGGCTTCTACCTGCTCGACGCCATCGACAAGTGGTTCAACAACACCACCCTCATCTTTGTTGTATTCAGCGAAATGGTCTCGGCGACCATGATATACCGCATGCGCGATGTTATTGACCAGGTCGGTCTGGTCTCGTGGCTTTTCTTCAACCTCGGCTACCTGGGCTCTATAATCTTCGGCCTGGTCGTGGCCCATACCGTCATGGCTGGGGCTGGCGCGGGTTTCGGCTTCGGTCTCTTCTTCCTGTGCGCAGGCACCGCCGTTGTGCTCGCAAAGACGCCCACTATCGCGGCCCCCCGCTTCTGGGGGAAGAGTCAGTTTCTCTCTAAGCTCTGGATGTTAGCATTCTACTCTGTAAGTTGTTGGTCCCCGTGGCAATTCCGTGCCAATGAGACGGCTAAGATAACTGGCTAATGCATGTGCCGTGTTTAGGGAAACCAATTAGCCCGAGACCTCAACGTCGTAATTGCTGTTGGCAAGGCCTGGGCGATCCCAATCTACTGGGCGCCCATCGTGCGATTCATCAGCGCCCCCATCTTGGCTATTATTTGCGCCTTCAACTACCCCCAATTCTATGAGCTGCGCCACGACCCGCTGCACATCTTTGCCTTCGCCAGCGCCCACGTCGCCATGCTTCTGGTAGTTGCAGGCTTGGTTGTCCCAAGATGGTTCAGCGTCATTGTGCCACCCGAGCGCAAGATTGACAACGTTCCTCCTACTGTGCCGGGCGTGACGTCTGATCCGAGCATCGTGATTGGGGCTGTGACACGAAGGGACATCTCTCCCGCTAACGGTGAGGGCAACCTTGAAAGGGGTATCAATACGGGAAAGAAGTCTTCTTCGTGAGGAAAGTAGAGATGAGTGCCCCGTACGTTGGCTTTCGTGTACTTAGCGACGGGTATCACACGGACCGCCTCCTACGGCTGAGGATACTGCCACATTGTAAATGTCCAGGGTCAACTAGAGACCTGAGTCACTTCGGCGAGTGTACCAACTGTTTCTGATAGCTACATCGATAGAATGGCGGAGGCGGTATATAGCTCGACTTATGCGGCCGAGCTGTTTGCGAATAGTCGTTAGCGATTGTGGCGGGCCGGGCCTCTATAATCGCTCTATAGTAGCGGGGAAAAGGAAACCCAGAGGCGATTTTCGCACGATATAACTAGGATGAGGTGGATTCATCTAAATGATAAAGAGCTACGCTCTTAGTATCACCTCGCTAATAAGGCGTTATATATACGTTTCAGTGAGCTTTATTTAATTAATTCGCTTTACGTTTATTAGGCATTACCAAGCCGTCGTATTTTGCTATCTACGGTTCTATTATTATATACCGTATAATAAAGAGCTTTTTTAAAGGGTTTTTATTTATTGCTATAAAAATATGAAATCAAAAACTCTCATTCATATAGAAATAGATAAATATTGACTTTTAAAATTATAATAAAAACACGTAGTCGGTAAAATAATCTTATAACTATAACTATATATGAAACGGCGGTTATAGAATAATATAATAAACCACTTTTTATAGGTTTAAACAAGTATATTAATAACTTATAAAGTCTTTAATTTATAATAATTAAGTGTTATATTAAGATTAGATAATAGTAAAGGAAATAAATAAGATAATATATATATAGAATCTATCTCTTATTTATAAAGTAGTTTATAGCACCTCCTTAGTAAGGTTCAAAGATTAGTTAAAGTATTTCAGTATTTCGCATTATTTCTATTTACTTATATATTTTACCTATAATTATCCCTTTTTATATTTACTTTATTATATATAGCTATATGTAATGGGTTGAACCCCTTCTAGCAAGGACTCAGGGAATACCCTTCGTACGACCCACAGGATCCACAGGATCCACAGAACTCTCTGGCATCCTCACGAGCCTACGACTGGAGGCAAGAGACTTGTATATAGAGCAGCACTCCGGACACTGGACAGAGGGAGGAATCTCTTCCCCAGAGATTCCTTCTTGTACAGACAGACAATAGACGTCAGAGTGTGACACTCGGTCTTGGCCCCTTACATTAGGAATCTCTCTTATTTTACAATGTCTCAACCGCCGTACGAGGAACTCTTGGCCCAGTTTCAAGAGTTGCACCTCGCAGTACGAACCCTCCGAGACGAAAACCAATCCCTCCGAGAAGCTATGCGCGTACAACCACTCCCAACCGAGGACGTTCCGGCGCCACAATAACCCGCCATGTGGGCGGCTACGGCCCAACGGCCACGGCCGCGGATGCCAGACCCTGCCCTATTTACCGGCGACGACTCAACGTTGTATCCCTAGTTCGAAGCTAAGCTCACGGCGAAGATCGAAGTCGATAAGGACGCTATCGGAGATGACCACCAGCTTATGTGGTACGCTTTTAGCAGACTTAAAGGGAAGGCCGCAGTACGAGTTCTACTATGGATTCAAACGAAACAGGAGACCGACCCTGGTTCGCTTAACTGGAGAACGTTTAAGGACTTCCTCCGGACGACCTTCTCTGACCTAGAACGTCGTACGAAGGCCATCAGTCAGTTGAATACGATTAAGCAGCGGGGCAAAGACCTCAGGGAATTCCTCGGAGAGTTCGACTAACTTCTGCTTGAAGCGGGAGGCCTGTCTTAGGACGACGACGTCAAGAAGGGATACCTTGACTTAGCACTGAACCGAGAACTGCTCAGAGGACTCGTTAGCGTTCAAGTAGCAGCCTCGTACGAAGACTATTGCCGGCAGGTACAGAAGATCAACGAGCAGATCCAGAGAGCTAATAACGCGGATCGACGTTACACCTACGCTACGAAGCAAAACCCACTCGAAGGAAAGTCACCTAAGGGGCCTGACGCTATAGAATGGGAACCCTCCCGCGTAGGGACCACTCGAACGAAGATACGAGACCTCTAAGACCGGCGCAGATTAGGACTCTACTTCCGCTGCGGAGAAAAGGGACATAAAGCTATAGACTATAACACCGATAAGAGAAAGTCGGGAAAAGAGAACCCCTAAGGTAAAGTCGCGTCTTAAGGGATAAGGAAATAAGAGGAACACCCGTACGAAACCAGCGGAGCAGCCGGTATAAGGACGTAGACGTAACCCCTTTCGTAATCGAATACTTTATTAATAAAGCCGCATTTGCATATACCCTTATCGACTTAGGCTGCCTCTGTTACGGCATCATTAACGAAGGTTTCGTACGAAAATACTCCCTTCAGCGCATCCCTATCCTACCCCGGCCAGTGGATGGGTTTATTAGTTCAGGAAGCTTTACGGAGATGGCCCGGATAGCCTTAGATATCGAAGGACACCGAGAGGAAGCATACCTCTATATCGCACCACGAATACTAGGGTACGACCTAATCCTTAGTAAGGCATAGATAACTAAGCAAAGAGTGAAGATTCTCTTAGGAGAAGAGGAACTGATCATCCGAACAACGGGAGTACACGTAAGAAGCGTCGGAAAAAAGAGGACCGCCTCGTACGACCACATGCCTATTAGAGCTATCGGATTTAGACATTAGCTTAAGAGAGGACGAAACCCTAGCGCTAGGGTATAGGTATTCGCTACGAGTATAGCCGATATCGAAAAAGCTCTCTAATTAAAGCAAAAAACGGACCCCCGGACGAAGCTCCCACGGTAGTACTAGGAGTTCCTTCCCTTATTCGAGGATCCGAAGGACGGGCCTTTACCCCCGCTAAGAGGACGAGGGATCGACTACAGTATCGAGCTTATATGAGAGGGAGATAAGGACCTAGAAATTCCTTAGGGACCGCTATATAATATATCCCGCGAAGAACTCCTAGTTCTTCGAAAGACTCTAACCGAGCTCCTCGATAAAGGCTTCATCCGTGTTAGCTACTCGCCTATAGCTGCGCCTGTCCTTTTCGTACGAAAGCTAGGAGGGGGACTTAGGTTCTGCGTCGATTATCGAGCCTTAAACAGGATTACAAAGAAAGACCGCTATCTATTGCCGCTCATCTAAGAAACTCTAGCATAAATCGCGAAAGCGAAATGGTACACGAAACTCGACGTATCCGCCGCCTTCTATAAGATACGAATCGCAGAAGGCGAGGAGTGGAAAACAGCATTCCGTACGAGGTATGGCCTATTCGAATAGCTAGTTACCCCTTTCGGTCTCGTCAACGCTCTAAGCACCTTCTAGAAGTTTATTAACTGGAACCTACGGGACTGCCTCGATGAGTTCTACTCGGCCTATATCGACGATGTCCTCGTGTATACCGATAGGAGTCTCGAACAGCATCGTACACACATTAAAAAGGTATTATAACGCCTCTTTAACGCGGGGCTCCAGTTAGATATCGATAAATACGAATTTGAGGTCATAAGGACGAAGTACCTTAGGTTTATTATCGACGTACGAGAAGGCATTCAAATGGACCTAGAAAAGATCCGAGCAATCTAAGAGTGGAAAGCTCCTACCTCCGTACGAGGCGTATAAGCCTTCCTAGGCTTCGCGAACTACTACCGGAAGTTTATACGGAACTTTTCAGGAATAGTAGCGCCCCTTATACGACTCACGAAGAAGGACGCCCCTTTCCTTTAGGGACCGGACGCGTAGACAGCCTTTGACCGTCTAAAGGAGATATTCATACGATAGCTGATACTTCTCCCTTTCGACCCAGACCGTACAATAGTCCTAGAGATAGATTCCTCTAGCTACTATATTAGAGGAATCCTATCCTAGTACGACGACGAAGGACTCCTCCGTCCTTACGCCTACTACTCGAAGAAGCTATCTCCTTCAGAATGTAACTACGAGATCTACGATAAGGAGATACTAGCTATTATCCGCTGCCTCGAAGAGTGGGATACCGAACTACGGTCCGTCTAGGAGTTTACAGTTATCACCGACTATAAGAACCTAGAATACTTTATAGTACCTCGGAAGCTAAGCGAGAGGCACGTACGGTGGGCTCTAATCCTTAGCCGTTATAACCTTCGTATCGAGTACCGACCAGGCAAGTAGAACACCGGAGCCGACACCCTATCTAAGAGGGAACAGGATATACCGTAAGGATCGGAAGATGAAAGGATCAAACACCGTGAGTTCCAACTGGTAACTCCGGAGATGCTGAAAAGCTATCCAGCTATCCGAGTCGCGGCTACTTCCTTTACTTCGCCGGAACTCTAAAAGCTATAGGAGGAGGGCGTAAACCACGACCAGTCGTACCGTACGATTAATAAGGCTATTAAGGATAACGCTAGGCGGTTCCCTGCGTCGCTACGGCTGAAAGTCTCGATATCTGAGTACACCTTAAATAAGGACGAAGAGCCCTTATTCCGCGGACGACGATAGGTGCTAGACTACGAACCCTTACGTACGAGACTAGTCTTCGAAGCCCACGATACACTACTCTCGGGACATCCAGGCCGCCACCAAACCTATATGACACTCGCACGCGACTTCTTCTAGCCAGGAATAGGTCCTTACGTACGGCGGTACGTTCGGAACTGCGATATATATGGACGATCAAAGCCCTGGAGGGACTAGAAATAAGGGCTCCTAAAACCGCTCCTAGTGCTAGATCGAATTTAGAAAGAGGTCTCTATCGACTATATTACTGACCTACCGAAGAGCTTTTAGTGCAGTAACCTAATAGTTATAACAGACCGCTTAAGTAAAGGGGTTATTATCGAGCCACTATAGGAGACTATAGCGGAAATAACGGCGTTAGCCTTCCTAAGAAAGGTGATTAGCTAACACGGTCTACCGTCCGCTATTACTTCGGATAGGGGGAAGCAATTCGTCGGCTATTTCTGGAAACGGCTATGCTAGCTCCTGAGTATCGAATAGAGACTCTCTTCCGCCTACCACCTAGAAATAGACGGGTCAACCGAGCGAGCAAACAGTTCGGTTGAGGCTTTTATCCGGTCGTACGCCGCCGAATACCAGGGGAGGTGGGCACTCCTATGCCCTATAGCTGAGTACGCCCTAAATTCTAGGACGTCGGCCACCACGGGCCTTAGCCCCTTTTTCCTTACATATGGCTACCACGCGACGCCCTTCGAAACGACTGATAACGACACCTAACGACCGTATCACGACTAACACAGCCCTATCCAGAGGGCCGAAGCAATCGTCAAAACGGTCATATAAGTATCATCCTAGGCCTAAGCAGCTATAGCCGAAGCCTAGCAGACTTAAGAGACGTACGCTAATAATTACCGTACGGCAGCGCCTTAATACAAACCCGGCGACACGGTTTGGCTAAACCTTAAGTCTAACTCTCTTAACGGACTAAGAAAGATGGACTGGAAGAACGGGAAGTTCAAAGTTGAGGAGGTTATCGGCTCACACGCTGTTAAACTTGACGTGCTAAGAGGAGAACCGGTCTTTCACGTTAATCGCGTACGACCTGCTTTAGCGGACCCCTTACTAAGTCAACCAAAGGACGATCGACAGCCACCGCTAGTCATAGTGGATAGAACGGACGAATACTACGAAGTAGAGGAAATCTAAGACGAGCGAAAAAAGAAGAGAGGTCGAGGCTAGCAGACCTAATATAAGGTCAAATGGGTTGGATACGCAGAACCTACGTGGGAACCTGCCTCAGCGCTCTCCGGTACTATCGCTTTGAGCCAGTGGCAGAGAGAAGGAAGCCGGAACCGAAGACGAAGCTCAGAAGGGGGGAGTAATGTAATGGGTTGAACCCCTTCTAGCAAGGACTCAGGGAATACCCTTCGTACGACCCACAGGATCCACAGGATCCACAGAACTCTCTGGTATCCTCACGAGCCTACGACTGGAGGCAAGAGACTTATATATAGAGCAGCACTCCGGACACTGGACAGAGGGAGGAATCTCTTCCCCAGAGATTCCTTCTTGTACAGATAGACAATAGACGTCAGAGTGTGACACTCGGTCTTGGCCCCTTACACTATATATAATTATACCTCTTGTTTTTATATCTTTTTATTTCATTAGTTATTTAATTTCTTTTAATTCTTTTATTACCGATATTAAACTATTAATTTATATATTAGTTTAAACGCCTTTAATATACATAAAACTTAACTTATAACGTTTATTATAACATTTATAACTATAGCTAAGATTATAAATTAATAATAAATAGATTTTATATTTATACTTATAGGTATCATATTTTAATATATACTTCCTTATTAAGTTATAATGACTTAAGTATTATTAATATTAGTGTAATACTTCACTAATCGTTATAAATATATATTAGCTCTTTATTTAGTTCAAGCTCTTTATTTACTACGTTAATTTAATAGTTCCATTATTATAAATTCTATATTTAATTAAAAGGTAACTGTTTATATTATATTAAGAAAGCTATGCTAATATAATCATTATTATAGTCCTTATTATTAAGTCCTTTAATTCTCTTTAGCTATTAATACCTTTTTCTTATCTTTTTATATTTAAGATATTTCTAGTTACTATTCTAATATAATATTTAACTTATTTATAGGAGCAATAATATAAATAAATCTTTATTTTAAAACGCTTAATAAAAGACTACGGTCGTTTAATCGATTTTAAAAGTATAAATATATCTAATATGAAACCTATAAAAAGTATAATAGAAACCTTTTATTAACTTTTAAGTAAGTAAATTAATACTATAACATATATATTAATTAAGCTGCGTAATTAATTAAGATATATACTCTAGTTATATTTAACTTCGTTTACTTTAGATATATATATTTCTATAACTAAATATATTATAACGTTCCTAAAAGTCTTAAATTATTCTCGTAGTTTAGACGATTCGGAACGACCCTGTAATAATAGTGCGCCGCGCTATATCTATCTTCTATGTCCCCGAATCTACTATCCGTAATAGAATAAAGGGAAAACACGCCCGAGACGATATACGTAATAATAAGTGTCGCCTTACCGAACTCGAAGAGAAGACGCTTATCTAATATATCCTCGACTTAGATTCGCGAGGGTTTGCCCCGCGCTTACACGATATAGAAGATATAGCGAATATCCTCGTCGCGTCGCGTAACGCGCTATACGTTAGGACACGTTAGGCTAGGAACTTCGTTAAGCGATAACTATAACTTTAGACGCGTTTTTCGCGTATATACGACTACTAAAGGGCCCTCTACGAAGACCTTAAAAAGATCTCGGGCTGGTTCGTGCTTTTCGTAAATCTAAAGGCGAAATACGGTATCTAAGACGAGGATATCTATAACTTCGACGAGACCGGCTTTATAATAGGCTAAATCACGTCCTCGATAGTTATAACTAGCGCCGATCGGAGCGGAAAGCGAAAGAAAGTCTAGCCTAGTAATCGGGAATAGGTCACCGTGATCTAGGGCGTCTATTCGGACGGTTAGTACCTCCCGCCGTTTATCGCTATAAAGGGCGCCTACCACCTAGCTAATTAGTACGCCGATAGTACCCTCTTATACGATTAGGTTATTAAACTAACCGCGAATAGATAGACCGATAACGAGACGGGCCTAGACTAGCTTCGATATTTCGAAAAACATACTATATCGTATGCGACCGGCTTATTTCGAATGTTAGTAATCGACGGGCACGAGAGCTACGTCTCGGCCGATTTCTAGGCGTTCTATAAGTAGAAGAATATTATTTATATCTCTATACCTCCGCACTTATCGCACCTACTCTAGCCACTCGATATTAGGTGTTTTAGCCCGTTAAAGCGGGCGTACGGTAGCGAAATCGAAACCTTCATGAAGTCACTTATTAACTATATTACTAAGGCCGAGTTCCTTATCGCCTTCTAAGCCGCGTATATGAAGGTTTTCACGCCGAATAACGTTAAGGCTAGATTCTCCGGGGCCGGATTAGTGCCTCTCGATCCGGAACGGGCTCTCTCTAAGCTAAATATAAAGATATCGACGCCGTCGCCGTCGGGCAGCCTCCCGCTAACGGGCCTCGCGTAGGCATTTTAGACGCTATATAACCTAACGTAAGCGACTTCGCAAACCGATTATATTAAAAATCGAGTTCGCTAGCACTAAGGAAGCTCCCCGACACCGATTTTATTAGCTATCGACTAGTTTACGAAGGGGGCGATAGCGATAATATACGAGGCCGCCCTCCTCCGGGCCGAGGTTAAAACGCTTCGAGAGGCTAATACCGGCCTCGTAAAACATCGTAATACTAAAAAATCTCGCTTATAAGAAGGAGGAACACTTAAAGTAGGCGAGGCTTAAGACCTTTTAGCCTAGAGGGACGTGGATACGCAGTTCGCCGAGGAAACGCGTGCGAGTAGCAGTCGGGCGACATAGTCGCGACCGCGCGAACGCCGGTGTGGCATCTGCGGTAACACCGGCCATAATACGCGCATATGTGAAGTAGAGGTGGAAACGTCTGCAGAGTCCGATTCCGAATAGTTTGAATTAATTTAAGGCGTTCTAGTTAGGTAGTCGATAGATTCATACGTGAGGTGCTTAGGAGTGCGTATCTTAATTAACTGCGCAGCTTAATTGATATATACGTTATAAAGTTTTTAAATAATAATAATCAGATATTATATTTACTTTATATAATAATATAATAAATATGAAAGTCTATATGAAATTTTTATTTTACTTTTTAAATAACTTATAGTAATAATCTTATAAAGTTTACCTTATTAATTAAGGGCTTTTTATTAATTAGTTATTTGTTTTTAGTTTTATCTTATTCTTAGAAATAATAGTCTTTTTAAATTATATAAATATAAAATTAAAAATAGAATACTTTTATTATAAGTAGATAAATTATTAGGTTATTAAGGAGTTATATATTAAGAAAGAAGAAATCGAAAAAGATTTCTTCAAACTTTAATTAATACATAGCGATTAATGAGATCGAGTGTTCCGTCAAATATACTGTTTCGAGTAGAAACATCTACATATATATAACCTAGTAACCTTCTATGGGTACTGATCGGGCAATGGGTTGTTGAATCTGAAGACGTTATGCGGGTCCCAAAATTTCTTTAGCTTGGCCAGGCGCGGCAGCTTATCTTGGCCGTAAATGTTCTCAATCTTTTCGTCACCGTGCGCGTAGTTGACAAAGACCTTGATGTCGCTGTACCCAGAACTGGCGGCCACGACTTGGCGCATTTCTTTGGCCAGAGCCGTAGCTGTTTGTGCCGTGACACTGTCCCCTTGCTCCCAGGTCATGGCGGCTTGGCTGTGAGGGCACGATCATGTCAGTTGGGTGGCTTGGTACCTATTGCTTTCCAGGGCCGTCAGAGGCCTGGGCCCTTGTCTGGAAGATTGCACTTACAAATACCCCGTCGCGTCGCGCAGTGGCCAGGCCGTCTGGTCGGTCGGAACAGCGGCCACGGCTTGGTTTGGGTAGAACTCGAACCGCAGCGTACTGTTCCGGCCGCCAGGGTAATCATTGTAGAACTCGGAAATCTTCTCAAACGTCTCCACCATTGCGGTCGCATTATAGGTCTTTAGGCTGGCGCTGTAGATGTCCCGGGTGACGCCGTCCTGACAGACCATGTTGGAAAGCCCGGAAAAGGTGATGTCCATCTGCTTGTTGAACGGCACCTGCAGGCCGACCACGGGAGATCCAAAATTCAGTATCGGCTTTATAGCATCGAAAGCGTCATTCTTGCTACCCCTATAGATCCAGTTTGTGAGGATCTGCGCCTCCTGAATGGTGCTGTTGTAGGTGACAAGAGCGATAGCTGCAAGTTCGGCCGGTATCTTGCCGCTGTAAAGCTCCAAAGACTTGAAGAACGAAGAGCTCATAGAAGCTGGGATTGTAAAATCAAAGCTCATGATTTCCCCTTGCAAGTTGGCCGTAGACTCAAGACGGTAAGTGGCAGAAGTGACAATGCCAAAGTTGGCACCAGCACCGCGTATAGCCCAAAACAGCTCTGGGTTTTGGTTTGGCCAAGCTGAAACATCATGGACCTGTCCATTGGCAGTGACGATGCGGGCGGAAAGCAGGTTGTCACTCATTAAACCAAAGAGGCCCTGAAAACGGCCAACGCCACCACCTAGAGTAACGCCGATCACGCTTGGGCAATGTGCCGATGCAATTGCTTCAATAGGTCAGCCATGCATTTAACAGGTAGGTATCGAGCTAGTGGACCTACGCATTATGAAGCCAGAGTTATAAATAGGATCCAGTATATCGCCAATTGACACACCAGGCCCTACAGTCAAGGTCTTAGCAGTTTTGTTAATTTCGATGGATTTCAGCTGGCTCAGGTCAATAGCCAGACCATTCCTAAGTCTTCCAAGTGTCGAGGTGTAGCCGTGACGCCGTCCGGTTGCAAGAAAAGAGATATTTTCATTCCTTGCTAAGTTTACCTAGCATACGGTTAGCCAGCCGTGCCTAGAAGCTTTCTCTAGTACGCACAGCTAGAATAACATCCATTTCTCTTGCCGGAATGATCGAGGCGTTATAAGTAGGAGGCGTGGCTATGGTCCATCGCTCGGTGGATTGGACGAAGGAGTCGGAACCAGGAAACGAAATAATCGTCTCGGATGACCAGCCTCGGGCGGGATCGGTGAGAAGTGCTTTCAGATCAGGCGCTGTAGCAGCAGATTCTATCACGCACAGTGAGATTAGGGCTAAAACTATAGACCACTTCATTGCCGCAACACTGTAAAGTCTAAGGGCCAAAACAATTGATTGAGAAAATTCGTCTGCAGCTAGGGGGGGAAGCGCGGAGTCTTGCAACTCGAAAGCGACGTACTTTTAATCTTTCATTAGTAGAAATGATTGGCCCTATAACTGGGTCAGTTCCCTTCCAGCAGACACTGTTTCTCGGGGTTTTCCTAGTATACTTTACGACTGGGGATGCCGAGCTGAATGCTGAAAACAGCCGGCTATTGATTGACATTTATGCGTACCAAAGGCCTGACCCGCACTGGTCCCTGCCCGCCTATGTATGCATTGGATTTTGGTCAATCCTGAGCGCGCATAAGTGACGTACCTCAGCTGTTGCCAGTAGACAAGGGCATAAGGTGAGGTCAGCCTCTTCGATCTTTACCCATGCCTGTACAAGGAGCGCTTATGATGTTTACTGTGGAGAAGTGCCGGACATAATACCTGCCCGCCAAATGCCTCCATAATCAAGGGAAAAACAAGAAAACGAGCTTACGTCATGCATCCGAAATTCCGGAAGTGTGATTCACGGACGTGTTTTCGCGGCAATTTCAATTTGTAGTTTACCCCTGGCGTGCCCCCCGGCGAATCTTAGGTGCATGAAAGCTCCGAGAGAAACACATTAATGCGAGCTAATCATGCCATGTCCGCCCCCCCGAGCTTATATTAGTCAAGTTATTCTGGGCAGTGAACTTCGAGCTCTATTCACGGCATGTGGTATCCGCTTTCACTTCGACGCCGATTTCCACTCAAATATTACTAAAACTAATTGAGGAGATATAGGTAAATGCCGAGAATCTTGCGCATCAGGTTTGAGTGTGATGGCTGCACGTTCACATGTGCCTTATGAATACCTAGAAAGCGAAGGGGTACTCAGTGGATTTCTCGAGCGGACCAGCGTTTGATTGAATCCTTTTGTCAAAATACAGCTTCTTTGATTATGCAAAGGACTTTGGGTGTTCGTGCGACTAGCGTTGATATTCTGTGAATTAGACGTAACAGTTATCAAGCTCCAACGCCAAAAGTCTTCTGCTTGGGCTTCCTGCCGACCCGAAATTACCGAGGTTTCCAATGCCTACCGCTACTTCAGTCCTGAGGATTGCGTGGGCAAGATCGTCTTTTCCCCTGAGGATCCCAGCGCCCGCACGCCCGCGGCACCGCCTCTATGCCCGAGTCGCTTCGTTCCCGACAAAGTTAATCTCTTGACCGGCTGCTATGGGTGGGAGGAGGGGATGGAATCTGGGTTGCAGTCGGAGCGGCTGAAGTATGGCCCGAGATGTCCGCCACTTTGCGTACCTGGTTACCTGGTTCGACATTCCAAGCTAGTAGCAGCTCATAGATGGTCTCAGGACGGCCGATGCAACGGCTCAGGTGGTATGCAGCGACGTATA
Source organism: Nigrospora oryzae (assembly GCA_016758845.1). Lineage (NCBI taxonomy): Eukaryota > Fungi > Ascomycota > Sordariomycetes > Amphisphaeriales > Apiosporaceae > Nigrospora > Nigrospora oryzae. Next base: position 3,609,310 of record JADKYO010000014.1, on the reverse strand, counting down.
CGAGACAACGGACATGGCGGCCGCCGTGGGCCTAGAAAAGGTCCTTTTCACACGCATAGCCATCACTGCATCGCACCAGGCCGATGGCGGCATGGTGCTGCCGGTATTGGGCGTCGACAGCATGATGGTCCCGAGATCCGCTCCTGGTTCCGGGCTGCCTTCCGCGTCGACATGCCCTTCCTGCATATGATGAGCCCAGCCCCTGGTTATGATTTACCCGACAGACATGGCTTGCCGTGCCGAGATGGTCTTGGATCGATGACCGTTGGAAGGTATCCCGGCCCCACTCTCGGCCATATGTATATTGCGGGAGTCCTCTCCCGTTTCTTCTTGTTTTCTTCATCCCTGCTCTTTTCTTTAATCAATTGATCCAGTCCACCATGTCTCAATACCAATTTTAGAATAAAATAGCAGTGTAGTCTGTGCCTTGACAGTCTTTGCAACCAGCCCCCGGCGGGACCGAGTAGATTCGTGCGCCTATTTGTATTTTAAGATTGACGTCGTTGGCTCCTGATACAATACTTTCTTGAACTGGAAGCCTTACTGGGAAGAAGAGGCACAGTAGGAACGTTCTCCAAGACATCTTCCTGCTTGTTGGAATTGGAATGCGCTGGCCATGCTGCGTGACCAAGCGCCGGCCGGTACTGACGATGGACTCATTCCTGTCGGTATGGCGGTAGCCGGATCTGCAGCTCCTCGGGTGTCATGGTGATTATAGGGATTGGGCCTCGGCCCCAGCTTGGTGAGGTGAATGGCGCTGCTGGAAAGGGTCACTCCGTAGGTAAGGATGCAGAGGGAGGCTGGGCGGGCACTGAGGCGGCACGGGAGTCGGCGTCAAGAGTCTTCGGGCATCGTCGAGTCCAGTCTGCACACGGGGTCTTGCATGAGGCTTACCGAAGAGCTAAGGCTCCCAAATACGCTGAAGGGCGCCTGTGGTTCGGCAGAAGGAGGCCTGCATGATACGGGGGGAGTCCCTAGAACCAGTCCCCCGCGTCAACTAGAGTGCATGCAGCGCTGCTGACCACGCCACTGCATTAAGCACCTACGAGCCACATTGGCTCAGCTACTGCATGATGTCGCCGACAGTGCATCCGGGGCGCATGCCAGGGTCGGAGAGAGGGGCGAGGCCTTCAAACCAGAGCAAAAGATGGACGTAGAGCTGTCGGGATTGAGCCCCAGGCCAAGGGATGTGAGCTGCCTCCTGGGCAAGCCCAACCTCGGCGTGTTGCTCTCGAGTACGTCATTGCTGCGCCGGAAACGGAGGCGGGCGCCTGCGGCGGGGCGGAGCGACCTTGGCCAGGTTGCTATTTCTCTCCGTCGGACCGGCGGACCCGGTGCCCGCGCGTGCGTGCCAGCAAGGCGGTGGTGATAGTGGTCCGTTGCTGCCTTGCCGCCTCGGAGACGGGGAGCCGTAGAGGCGGGGCGGGATTGAGAATGGTAGGAGCCTCGATCCGGGTGCCGATGGAGCGGAGGCGGGTTGCAGCCGCGGGGGGATCGTGTTCGGCCGCGCCTGTCGTCGGCGTCGGATAGAAAGCAACCAGCGTCGGACGCAAAGCAACCAGCGTTGCCCAGCGCTGGCCAGCGTGCCCGTCGGTCCGCGATGGTGGGCGCAGGCGACGGTGCAAGGCTCTACCCATGGCGGGGATCGCGATGGCGATGGCGATGATGGAAGCCCAGGTGCCATGACGCTGGGGGCGGGGTACGGGCCTTTTTTGTTTTGTTGCGACAGCGCTGCTGGCTACCGGGCAGTCTACCTAAAAGAGCCCGGGTCCGTCTTGCTTTGCCCCATGGCGGAAACTAAATCCCCCCCCCACGGTGCCTTCATTCCTGTCTTGCTCGAATGCTCGAGAGGTCCACTGCTTGGGTCCAATTCTGGTCGACTGTGGTTGCAAGCGTCACCGCCCCCAGTGACAAGCGTGCGCGCTCTGTCGAGGTATGGCCCAACGAACCCCGAAAGCATGTCGTACCGTACCAGTCGCTGTGCTGCCTTGGTCCCGGGCCGCCCGGATCCCCGTTCAGATGCAATGCAACCGGAAGTCTAAAGAAATGCCGAGGCAGTTTGGGGCGGTGTCGGTGACAGGGAAGACCCTACCCGACCCGCCGGGGCTCTGGAGAATGCAGCTCTGCATTCCCCGTCACCTGCACAGTGCTGTAATACTCTGCACAGGCTGGCCCCTGGCGTCGTCCTGGTCGTCCCCCCCGCTTGGTGAATGCGCCCCCTCTCTGTGAATGCGCCCCCTCTCTGCTGACCTGCACTCCCTTCTTCGGTTCTTTCTCCGACTGCCTGCTTATCCGGTTCCCGCGGGGCCTCTCCTCGAGTGCGCCGTAGGTGCTGATCCTGAGTGGGCGGACAGCGGATGGACGGTCCTGGAAAACCGTGACAACGGCGGAGCTGAGCAAAGCCAGCAGGCGACGGCGGCTCATGCCGCCACAACGCTAAGCCCGACTGCGTAGGTCGGACCACGTGAACGCCGTCCTTTCTGCTTGGCGAGGGCCTAGCGGGGCATGGCATTTTGACCGTCCCCGACCTGCTCCCCACACTGCCGGGAGGTAAATATGCAGCATGCACCTCTGACCGAAGCGGTGCCCGCAGCTCCCGGATAGCCGGCCGAGCAGTTCCTGGTTGCTGGCTCCCCAGCTGACACATGTTCGCTTATGCGCGGGGCAGCACTCGGTGGCAGAATCCCTCTGCCGCCTGTGGTGACTGCGGAGGTACTGTCTGGACGCGTTCGAGTCATCTTACACCAGTCTGCCCATTCGCGTGCTGCGGAGACAATGGGACTCCCTGACTCAGGTGTCCGCTCCCAAGTCATTTCAATATACCATCGTTTTGCCCGCTACCGGGAAACCTAAAGTGAAACCTTGCCCCGGTCTCGAACCCGAGTCGCACTATTCTAACCGGAACAGGAGACATCATTGAGAGGCATGTTCCTGGAGACAGGTGCATCTCGGGCGGCGCTGCGACCTGCAAGTGGCCAGCTCGTCGAACGATGCCAAATAGCGCTGTCAGAAACTGAACCCAGCAGGTGAGAGGCCGACTCGACTGCACCGATTTATCCGAAGGATCTTTCCGGGATCCTGCGTGGGGAAATCAGATGATTCATAACGCCCGGGTTGTACGCCAAGGTCATGTTCCCATGTTCAGCTGCCGGCACAACAGTAAGCAGCGACTGTGGCGCCCAAGAAATCACGGCTATGCGCTCCAGCGATCCGATGCCAGGAGGGTACGATAGGCCCCCGCTGTCCACTGTCAGGCCATCGCTGCCCGGCCTCACGTCCTCCTGTATATAAAAGAGCAGCGCCTGTCCCAAGACGGTCCACTACTCGCTCTTGTGCTTATCCAGCTTCGCCCGTGCTGAGTTTTCGCCGCCCGCCGAGATGCATACCACCCCTCTGATCTTGAGTGGCCTGACCGCCTTGGCCCAAGGCGCTGCGCTGGTCACCCGGGCCGACATCAACCAATGTCTCGCGGCATCGGGCGTGCCCTACGACGTCAAGGGCTCCGATGACTGGAGGGTGGATTCGGCCGCCTTCAACATCCGTCTTCCTTACACTCCGGTCGCCATTGCTGTTCCCAAGACGATAGACCACATCAAGAGCGCGGTTCTATGCGGCAAGAAGCTCCGGACCAAGGTCTCGGGTCGGTCCGGCGGTCACAGCTACGCCTCTTTTGGCTTGGGGGGCGACAATGCCCACCTGGTCATCGAGCTGAGCCGTATGCACGGTGTGGCATTTAACCAAAGCACGGGGGTTGCTACCGTAGAACCGGGTGCAAGGCTGGGCCATATGGCTACCGTCTTATATAACCAGTTCGGTCGCGCTGTCGCCCATGGCACTTGCCCAGGGTAAGTCGGCAGAAAGCCGGACCTGCAACACTTGGCTGATTCCTATATAGTGTCGGCATCTCGGGCCATTTTGCCCATGGCGGCTTCGGCTTCAGCTCCCATATGCACGGTTTGGCCGTCGACTCTGTTGTGGGCGTCACGGTCGTCCTCGCCAACGGCGATGTGGTTGAGGCATCCGAGACGCAGAACGCGGACCTGTTCTGGGCTGTCAAGGGTGCCGGTTCCAACTACGGAATTATCGCATCCTGGAAGCTGAAGACGTTCGAGGCCCCCAAAACCCTGACTTACTTTGGCGTTAGCCTTGGTTGGAACAAAACCACGGCCAAGACTGGACTGAACGCGCTCGAGGGCTACGCCATGAATGACATGCCCCGCGAGCTGAACTTCCGGGTCTCCGACTACGGCCGTGGGAACCCTGGTATTGAGGGCCTCTACTACGGAAACGAGGAGCAAATGCGCGCCGCCCTTGCCCCTCTACTTAGTAAAGCAGCGCCCGAGGCCAAGATCAATGATCCGACGACTGTCAGCTGGATCGAGGCCGTGACCCACTACGCTTTCAACAACACCATCGATTGGACTTGGCCCAGCCCGGTATGCATTGCTTTGTCCCCCATCCTCGGCCGCGAGGAGTAAAGCACCACTAACACTTCTCGATAGCGTGAGAATTTCTACGCGAAGAGCGTGGCGCTTAAGGGCCTGAACGGAACTTCGGCATCCAACTTTGTCGACTACTGGTTCGACACCGCCAATGAGCTGACCTCGCGTGCCTGGTGGTTCCAGCTCGACATGCATGGCGGTAAGAACTCGGCCATTAGTCAGGTCTCCAACAGCGACACGGCCTACGCGCACCGCGACAAGCTTTACATCATCCAGTTCTACGACCGCATCGAGAACGACGCCGTCTACCCGGCCGACGGCTTCAGCTTCCTCGACGGCTGGGTCGACGCCGTAACTAAGCCGCTCCCGGCCTCGGACTGGGGCAAGTACATCAACTATGCCGACGCGAACCTCGACCAGGAGACGGCCCAGCGACTCTACTACGGCGAGAATCTGCGCAAACTGCAGAAGATCAAGGCCAAATACGATCCTGAGGAGCGGTTCTGGTACCCCCAGTCCATCCGCCCCCGCCCTTGAGTGAGGCGAGAAAAATGATGGAATAATTCAATGCTGTGGGCTTTATCACCGATTCAAACAAGGTAGATCGGAGCCTTGTACTCTTATAAATCCGCTTCTTCAAAATAGAGACTCAGAGTCTGCCTAGTTAGCCACATATTGAATGATTCATGACTAGTGACCAAGCGAGGATAGTAAATCCGACACAAGTGATACATCTAAAACAAGCGAGACAAGGCCTGAATGCACCAGTACACATTTCCATTGGCCGCCATGTCCTTCGATAGACCCGGGACCATTAGCATGCGACTCGTTGTTCCTTCTTCATCCTCCACCAGCATGATTCTGTGAACAAGAAATAGCTGGGGCCCAGGGGAAGGAATGAAGCACCCATGTATGTGCCGTGGTGGATACGATATCCTCCCTTGCTGCGAAGATCTGGCGCTGGGCCGAGATTGGTACGCAACAACCGAACTGCCTCGCCATTATCCTCATGGAAGCTTTATGCAGCGCGAGGGGGGGCTTGTTCAATTCCGGATCCCTGTAAGTAGGACAATAGAGCTTGAGACAGACTGTAGTAAAGGACGGCGTCTAGGACATAGCAGACAGTATTATCGTTGCCTTCAACGTTAAGTAGTGGATATATGCCGCTCTCGGCATCCACAAGGTACACAAGGTCTAGGCGTGGCTAATGACTGCGTGATCAAGGACCTTCAAGGCTCCAAAATTAGGGAGTGGTTCCGTATGGCTTTCGTCAGCCATCATTGCTGACATGTGCGTGATAATCGCGGGCTGGGCGGACACTGGAATAGCGAGGGGGATGCGGTGAGTATATGGATGCGTCGACAATTGGTGTTTGGCGAGTCAGGCGGCCACCCAGCGCTTCAGGGGATTTAACGCTACCCGGGCGATAAGGTCAGTGTCGCAAAACCCACCGCTCGAAATTACTCGGCGGTCGGCCCCGTCGCCAACCGAGTTCCCAACGTGAGGAAATCACGCGGGCTGGGAGCTTGGGGGGCCACTCGACGAACGGTAGGATGCATGAAGAAGAAGAAAAAGAGAAGATGCAACCTGTCGGCGAGCTCTCCTTCTCCCTTCTCGTGGAGCACGGCTCGCCATCCATTCTTTCGGGTCGGAACGTTCCAGAACGGTCGGAAGGGAGCTAAGACCCAATGGGTAAAGTGCAAAGGAGAACGCACCTCCGTCTCCGCGGTCGTAGCCGAACGCGTATGACCTCACAATGGGGAGGCCAGTACGTGCCGAATGCGTCCGTCTAGCCTCCCAGCCACTCTCCCCCCTAATCCTGCCAGACGCCCATCGAACCGCCCAACCAATGCGGGGAGGACGGCTAAATACCAGTATGGGGTGGGGGGGGAATTATGGAGAACCCCTGCATCCCGGCCCTTGTCGCCAAGAGGCCAAGTTCTGTAGGAGCATAGCCCATGGTCGCCAAGAGGGCCGTACTTGATTTTCCGGTCTTCGGCTCCCGATCTCATCTGGGTAAATGGAGATGCGTGTCAGGTAAACGCATCGCGGGTCGGGCATGCGCAACGCGTGTGCGCATATTTACAGGCCCTCCTCCCTTTCCGCCTCCCCGACGCTCGCCTTCCCTTCTGTCCCACTCGTGTCCCTATCCTGGCCCAACGCGTCGTCGCACCTACATCATGAAATCCACGAAGACCGTCTTGCTGTCCGGGCTCTCCTTGGCCTCCGAGTCGTTCGCCGCCAAGCTCATTGCCTCGCATTTCTCGGGCCCCGTCTACACCCTTGACCTGACGTTGGCCAATGCGACGAGCGGTACCCTCTCCGTCGCCGGCCAGGTGACGGGGTGCGGACGGATTCCGGCCTGGTTGCACGTGGACAAAGCAAGCAAAACCGTCTACTGCTTCGACGAGAGTTGGTTCGGCAGCGGAGTTCTGGCCCAGTTTTCGGCTAGCGAGGATGCCTCGTTGACGTTGGCGGCTTCTGCACCGACCCTGGGCAACTCGGTGCACGGTTCCCTGTACGGAGGAGCTGACGACAAGAGCTTCGTGATCACGGCCGAGTAGTGAGTAGCTCATTTTGCCTGCTGCATCCCACAAAACGTTGCCCATGCTTACGGCCATACCAGCTCGCCCTCCACCATCACAACGTACAAGCTGCCTCTCGGCCAGAACACGAAGCCCCTCCAAAAGCTCGAGTTCACGATGGCTGCGCCGGGGCCCCGTCCCGACCGCCAGGACAAACCCCACCCACACGCTGCCTTTACCGACCCCAGCAAGGATTTCATGATCGTGCCCGACCTCGGTGCCGACCTCACCCGCATCTTCAAGATCAACAAGGCGACGGGCGAGCTCACGGCCTGCCCGGCTGCCTCGTCCCTGCCCGGCGACGGCCCCCGGCACGGCGAGTTCCTCGAGACGCAGGGCGGGCTCAAGTACTACAGCTTGAATGAGGTCGCCTCGTCGGTGGGCGTGTACAATGTGACATACGCCGGCGGGTGCCTGGCGCTGGATCTGACGCAGACGCTGTCGACGTTGGGCAACCGCGCGGGCAAGACGACCGAGAAGGCGGCCGAGATCCGCATCGCGGGCGGCCACTTGTACGCGTCCAATCGCAACGACCAGACGTTCGGCGCCGAGAAGGACTCGCTAGCCATCTTCAAGATCGGTGCCGACGGCGCGCTCACCTTTGCCGAGCTTACCAACTCGCACGGCTACTACCCCCGTCCCTTCCAGATCAACAAGGCCGGCACCTACGTCGCCATCGGCGGCCAGACCACTGCCAACGTCGCCATCGTCGCCCGTGACGCCGCCACCGGCAAGCTTGGGCCCTTGGTTGCCAACATCAACCTGCCCCCGCGCGGCACCTACGGTGGCGAGGACGGTCTTAGCTCCGTCGTCTGGTATGAGTAGATGCCATTGTGGGCACTCGGGGGTCCAAGCTGCCAATCTCTACCGAAACAAAATCTTCATTTGCTGTGCGCACCGTCATTGGGAATCTTCTGGAAAGTAGGCGAAGTGAAGTCCTTATGCTCCCCATTGGGTGTGAAGTTCTACATCTCCTACCGCGAGACGCCGATATAAGTCCCAGAAATGGGCATCGTAGCTCGTGAGGACGACCAATGCCGTGCTAGATGGTGAATAAAAGCTCCTGGTCCGTGGGTCGTAGGGGCAAGTATTAGGGGTTAAAGCACATAAATTTCAAGTAATCGTTTCTCATACGCGGCCTGCCTTGGTCTTTTGTGTTTGGGTAGCCTTGGTAGCCAACATTGCGGCTCTCAGATACTCCGCTGAGCTGAATAGGCACAAACCTTAAGCGAACGACCACCCGTCCCTTCACTGCCTAGCGCTTCTCCACATTGCCTTTTACATGAACTGGAAGCCATCTCCGATTAGTCGTCCGTACAAAGTCCTGGGTTCGGTGTTGCAATGCGTTGAGGAGTAGTGGCGAAAGAGGACCAGGCTATAACCGCGGGCCTGCTCGGCCTGGAACGGGATTCGACGAGCTTCCCGACGAGTCCCGCTTACCATTGTGGTTGGGCAGGAAGCTGTCCTGTTACAAACACGGAAAGACTACAAATTGCGGGCCAGTACAACCACTACGCAATGCGACGATCCTTTTACCTATATCTACTTGTGGGAGGTAGGGTAATGTTCCACTATTTGGCAAGCAACCCTTTATCGCTGTGTCCGGGTCGGGATGACAAATTGCTTGACAGATATGTCAGCTATCCCGCAGTATCAAAACCCTGCAGATTACATTCGGCTGATCTTGAGTTTCTAGTGATGAGCATGTTGCTTCCCCTAGTTAACGGTCTGACCACTCATCTAATCCTGACGGCAAGGCGACTGAAGGTCACAACTTTCACTCTGTCGTCAATTGCAGAATGAATCAAAAAAGGGCCTGAGAGGGTTGTGGAATGGCTTGTTCCGTGCTGCGCGGCATGATCTACCCAGGACCCTGTGGGGAAAGTGGCCGCCACCTTCGGTCGCAATAGGATCTCGCCCCGGCCCGTCCACGCCTGGAGCCTTATCTGATCGACAAGAATCCACCACTTGAGAGTGAAGTGCCGACACCCACTAAATAGTTAAAACCGAAACTAACATGCCTCTAGTGACTGCGTTTCTAATTTTGGGTCACTTAGTAAAGACCCCGGCGAGCCACCCAGAAGGACATGGGCTGTCCGCTGTCCCTCTCCATACCAGTGCCCTCTCGCGGTCTCGTCTCAGTAGATCCCGGTGAGCAGTGCTTCTACAGAAATGTGGCGGGGCCTTCCGCACTCTACCTGTTTAACTAAGCTTAACTTGGGCCATCGCCCGTGCTGTGCTCGGTAGCCATTCGATAGGACCTGCATGGCCTACCCCAAGTGGTTGTCAGGAGCTCCAAGTCCCTTAGCTCCTTGGCAACTGCAATAATAGCTCAATGCCCCTGAGGCGAAGTGAAGTGGAGCGGTGTTCGTATTCACTAAATCCAAGCCGGCACGTGACGGACGGATACTAGGGTATAGTTGCCGTGGGCCGAACCAGCGCCGGGCCATGACAGACGCTGGAGACTGCGCATAGCTCGAAATGGCCCCCCTGAAGCCGACTCAGACCAAGAATCCCCCTGATACGCCTTATACTCGCCGAAGCGCTTTCGTGGTTACATTTGAGATGGGAAATTGATCGCCTGAAGATAATAGGGGAGCGATGGCTAGACTAATTTCAGCGTGCATCTAAGGAGCCAACTAGTGGGTTCGCTTACTATTGTTTTTTTTTGTCATAAACTATCTTACGTCAGCCAACTGAAGCCTAGTAGGTGGGGAGTCAACCCCTAATGCGGAAAGGGAGGCATTAACGTTAACTCCCCCCTCTATCGTGGGGGTCTATTTCTAGTAGGATGGCTAGCGATTCGGTTACTTTAGGAAAATTTCTCTAGGCGCCAATGTTCCAGCGCAGAGCGCATGCACCGCACCGCCGCTCTAATATAAATACTGCTGTTCTTCCGTATCGGCCTCAGGCATGATTCTTGGGTAAGAAGCCAAAGCACACTCTTTGCAGGGCAGAATAATACACTCTTTCAACGCGGAGCAACAGACACTCGCTTAAGGCCGCACCACTCATCTCTCTATCTACAACCTCGTGCCATGTACTTGTCTTCTATTCTGGCCACTGCCGGCCTCTGTGTCGCCGCTGCCGTGCCGCGCCAGGCTGACGATGCCTGCACCAACCCACCAAAACGTGTTGAGTGGCGCACCCTGAGCGCCAATGCCCAGAAACACTACATTGATTCTGTCCTGTGTCTCACCACGAAGCCCTCAGGCCTGGGCCATGCCAAGACCTCGCGCTACGACGACTTCACCTGGGTCCACACCAACCTCGACAAGGAGAGTACGTGGCCCCCGTATCACTACACCTATGCTCTCGTCCTTGGAGTGCATCTGACTTACTGTGTTACCGCCAGTTCACTTCGTCGCCCAATTTCTCCCCTGGCACCGCCTCTTCGTGCAGGCATACGAGGATGCGCTCCATGACTGCGGCTTCGTGGGCGTGATGCCGTAAGATGCCCCCTTCGACTCCCCGTCAAATCCCTTTTGTTCTATTTACTTGGGGCTGATGAAACGTGGCTTACAGCTACTGGGACTGGACCCTTGATACCGACGACGTGACCAAATCTCCTATCTGGGACCCTGAGACGGGATTTGGCGGCAACGGTGACCCGGCCATCGATCCATTTTCGGGTGACCGTAAGTGTTTGGTCGACGGGCCCCTGAAGGGTCTGCAGGTCAACTACACGATGAGCGGCCTCGAGCCGCACTGTCTCGCCCGCAACTGGAACAGCGGCATCGCCTGGCCTGGCGACATGCTCGCTAGAGCCTACACCAAGGAGGCTGTCCAGAAGATCACGGTCCTCGACACGTATCAGGAGTTCCACCCCTCGCTTGAGGCTGGCCCACACGGCGCCATTCACTCGGCTGTCGGTGGCGACATGTCGCCCGCCACCTCGCCCAATGGTGAGTGGCCATTTCCCGCCCTGGCTTTCAAAGCAGCTTTGATCCTGGCTAGGGAACCCAGACTAACGGGCCTCGGCTACAATAGACCCCCTCTTCTTCCTCCACCATACCCAGATTGATCGTCTGTGGACCTCATGGCAGCAAGAGAACCCCGAGCAGCGGACCATGGACTTTGGCGGGCCCAAAAAACAGGGGGACGGCAGCCCTGAGGCTACTCTCGAGGATACGATGCGCTACCTCGGCCTGATACCCGAGGTCAAAGTCAAGGACGTTATGTCCACCCAGACCTCTCGCCTGTGCTACACTTATTAAAGAGCACAGTTCATGGTAGAGAGGATACGAGGAAAAGACCGACCCAAGATGAGCAGCTAGATAACTAAGGGTTTAGCCCAAAGATCGATCTCAGCTCCTTGGTCAAGATAGGGTTGAAGTCCTATACTAGTAGTATTAATATATGTACAGAGAGCTTAACAATAACAATTTGTATCCCCTGGCTTTCTCCGGCTTCTTAAAGATTGTTTTTATTAGACCGGATTTGGTCCGCTACCTTCTCGGCTAGCGCATAGACGGTACTCTGAGGATGGCCAGGCGGGAGGAGTGCGAATGAGCTCGCATCCACCACTCTGAGACCCGTCACACCAATGACAGTGGCGCTGGCGTCCACGACAGCCTCGGGATCGTCGAGCCGGCCCATGCGGCAGGTACAGCTGGCATGCCACTACAGGGGGAGGTGGGGAAAAGATGAGCCGGGGTTTCTCTACGGCACGTATCCTGGGGGGCTGGGGGGGGGGGGGGCTCAACTCACGACGGTCATGACGTCCTTGCGAATCGTTGCCAGGATCTCCTCGTCCGTCTCGACGCCGGGCCCGGGGTAGAACTCGACCGGGTCGGCGAGCACGTCGCGCATGGCACGAGTGGCGAAGGCGGCGCGGGCGCGCTTGTAGGCGGCGACGGCGACGGCGATGTCGGTGGGGTGCGTGAGCCAGTTGGGGTCCACGAGGGGCAGGTCGGCCGTGTCGGCCGAGGCGAGACTCACGTTGCCGCGCGATCGCGGCGCCACTAGCGCGGCCAGGAGCGAGGCGTACTGGTGGCCGTCGCGCGGCTGACCGACCATCAGGTTCGCGAAGTCGCCCACGTACCCGGGCGCTGCGAGGTACTCGACCTCGGGCCAGTCGGCGGGGAACCGCTGCGCCAGGTCGGCGGCCGCGGTCTCGTCGGCCAGCAGATGGCGCGGCAGCTTCTCCCACGCGAGGAAGTCGACTATGTTGTTCGTGAGCGGGCCCTGCCGCTGCAGCACGTACGTGGTCAGCAGCTCCGCCATGAGGTAGACCGGGTCGCTGAGCCGCGTCAGCGTCGGCACCTGCACCCGGTACGTCGGCCCGAAGAAGACGTGGTCCTGCATGCCCTGGCCGACGCCCGGCCGGTCCGCGATGACGGCGATGCCGAAGCGCTCGAGCATCGCGGCCGGGCCGATCCCGCTCACCATCAGCAGCTGCGGGGACTGGAAGGCGCCGGCGCTTACGATGACCTCCCGGGCTGCCCGGGCCGTGAAGGTGACGCCGCCAATCTCGTAACGCACGCCGGTGGCACGTCGCCCGTCGTCGAACAGGATCCTCTTCGCCAGCGCGAGCTGGAAGATTTTCAGGTTGGGCCGGTTGGCCGCCTTCTTCAGGAAGGAAGACTCCGACGTCTCCCGCCGCATGTCGCCGTTGATGGTCGCCACCGGGTACTGGCAGCCCAGCAGCTTGCCGCTGTTGAAGTCCTGGATGGTGGGAATGCCGATCTCGTTGAGCGACGGCTCAAGCCAGCTTGAAAATGGCTGTGCGTAATTCGGAAAGCCGACCTCCAGCGGTCCTCCACCGGCATTGAAAGCCGCCGGGTTGTATTGGGTCGTCGCATTCGCCGCTCGGGAGTCTGACGGAGGCCGGAAGGCTACGCTCTTCTTGAAGTAGGGCTCGAAGTTGGCCCAGCTGTAGCTATCATCGTCGACAGCGTCCGCCCACATGTTGTAAGACTCTGCTGTGCCCCGCTGGTAGAGCATAAAGTTCCTGGCTTCGTGAGGTCAGCGCTGCACTCGAGGTCATTCGTCGTCTGGATGGCTGAGGTGCACCCCCCCCCCCCCATACTGTCTCCTCGCCTTACCGGAGCTGCCCCCTAAGCATTTGCCGCGTGCGTAGTGTATTTTTCGCCCGTTCGCACCTGCTTGGGGGGTCGTGACGAAGTTCCAGTCCACCAGCGGATTCGTATCGGCAGGGTCAGCGCCGATGAAGATGGCATCTCCGGCCGGGACAGTGGATAGAATCGGGTTAGTTATCTCGTAGTATGTTCCGGCCTCGATCACCGCAACTCGGACGTCGGCGTCCTCGCTCAAACGCTCGGCCAAAACCAAACCAGCCGTACCTCCGCCGACGATAACGTAATCATAGTCTTTGCCCAGGTCGCGCTTCTCCTCTGCTTGAGCTGCTACCGCAGTCAGCAGAAGAGTCGTGCAGACTAGGAGCAAGACTTGCTGGAAATGGGGCCGCCTCATATTCGGGAGTCGGTGCAGAAAATAAAGCACAAGAACAGTCGGCTACAACCTTAAGTGCGATCGACCACCAGCCAGGACGTCTTTAAGTTTCCAGCCGAGCAGATGAAGGTGGATTTACTAGTTACTTGAGGACGCTTAGGAGATAGTCGTATCATGATAGGCCGCTAAAAGTACCTATGCGGGTCGGTAGGTTGCCTAGTTGGATTCCGGTATCTCCCCGGCAGTTAGTTCGTACACCGATAGTGCACATGGCAGAACAGGTTTTCGTTCTATCCGCCCCTGCATCCATGCAGAACTCATTTCCGCCCCGCCAACACGGATCACCACCGCTGTTTGGCCAAGGAAAAAACGCATGGGCCTGTGCCCTTGCGGCTGATCCATTTGAACCTCGGGGGACCAACAATTGTGGACACACGGTGGAATGCAGACCAAAATCTGCTGCATCGTTTGAATACATGCCTTGAGTATACTGCGAACTGCAATCAGCGGTGTGTCTCCCGGTGCACCATTGATCGTCAATACCCCGGGGAGGAGGCAGCGCGAGCGTCACTCACGATGTCTTCATTTCCTGCAGATACTGTAGTAATAATAGCGGCCTCGTCATTTGCTACGTAGGATGACGAATACTACTAGAGGAACATAATCCTTTCTATGCGCACCAAAGAAAAGGGCATTGCGCAAAGAAGAGATCTTTAAATCTATGCAACGTGACAAAGCTACAACACGATGTCGCGGAATGCCGGTCTCCAAGCCAGAGATTTCAACATCACCGAAACAGGAAAAGACCTGTTAGAGAATGGCAGGGGCCGGAAGATTCATTTTGTTTCATATATAAATAGCATGTAGCCCCCGTTCTCTATGCAAGGCCAGGGCAAACTATCTACTCTCTTATGTACCCATACCTTTGATCTCCAACGCGCGCAACAAAAGATCTGACAGCTGTCGAGGAAAACCAGACCCTTTACTTTTCAACAAAAGTCCCTCGAATATAGGCTTTGCTTGCAGAAGGCGAGTGCATCTCTAGCATCTTTCGAACGTAGAAGTCATATAAAAAGGGCAGAAAGAAATTATACAACAAGTGTAACAGCTCTTTTCAGATTGAAAGATAAAACGGAATAAGTAAGGTTGCTCACAAGAATTGCTTAGAACTGATGGAGTCGAGCAACTCAAATAGAACTTCAGAGTGGTGTGGAATGCGTGATCGGTTGAACCAAAGTAGAAATGCTTACTATTGCCGTGTACGGGGCATGCCAAAGCCGCTGACACATCTGGGCTACCTCCCTCATCATAGCGCTTCGTGAAGGTACGTCCGTCCGAAAGGTCCAGAAACGACAAGTAAATGGGGTTCCAAAAATATCAAGTAGCGCTGCTCGAGGAGGCCCCCAATGAAAAGATTGCCTCGGTCCTCTTCAGCTTTAACGACCTTCATGCAAGGCAAAATTGTATGATAATGTGCCAGGTGATTGAAGGTATTGGGGGATCAGGTCCTTGAGAGATATCACGCAGCGTGAGAGCAGTCGGCAAGACTCGCAGGCAACCCAATAGAGTGTCTTTTTGTTTCACTGATGCGTGGCTATGGGAGGTAGTCGGATATTGAGGTGCGGCGTCCCTGATAAGAGGGGTCTCGGTGCCTCCACCTTGGACCGCATTGTAATTAGACTCCTACGTCAGCAGCCACTTCGTGGCAGCCTGACCTAATACAACGCCTTCTGAAACACCTCCGTTCAGTTGCCAATATACGAGTCATTGGGAGCTCATAACGTATTATTCCGGAGTAGGAAGGGAAGAGATTGATTAATTATCGACCTGGTGTAGACTGCCTGGCCAAAAAATCCATCTACTTAGTCGGCATCTCTTCGACCCAAGAAAACCATGATGGGGAGCATAGCTATGCGACGCTTCGCACCGCCGAAACATCTCGTGGCTCTCACCCTTGCGTTCGTCACGGAATAGCGGGGAGCAGTTGGAAGAGCCAAAGTCGAAAGGTGGCGATGGAGGAATCGGGGCCACTCAGCAGCGCCAGGAGGAAATGTTCCGGTAGTACTGGTAGGTGTTCTGCTGACTCGGGAGCGCCACGGACAAATCATAATCGTAAGACAGCGAGACGCCGGAATCGTCACCCTTGTTGTTGCAGTGCAGGTAACTAATGTGGCGGGTCAGTGAGCTCCTCGTGACGGATAATATGTCACCGGGGGAGAAGGGAGCGGGAGCCGCGTACTAGTAGAACTGGCAGACACCACCCGTGTTGGTGGACAGAGAGACGACCTTGTTGTCGTAGGTGTCGCTGATAGAAGTCGAGCCGGCCGAGTCAAAGTCACGGAACGATACTGGAAGGGCACTCTACGTTAGAAGACAGCAAGCGTGGGAGAGGAACGGGGGGAAGCGGATGTTCGGCGACCCGAGCCGGGAGGTGAGCTACGTACTGCACTGGCCGGGGCGGGCGCCGAAGACCAGGCAGTTGCCCCGGAAGCCATCCTGGTCGCACATGAGGGTGAAGACGTATTCCGGGACGGTGGCGTTGCGGTTGGCCGGGGGGGTTTCGGGGCGCTCGGCATTGGTGCGGCGGCGCGAGCCGCCACGGCCATCGAACATGACCGTGTCGGCGTTCTGGAAGGGCTTGTAGGCGGCCGAATTGATGACGCTCTCCTTCAGGGCGAACGTGCTCCCGTCGGGGGCTGAGAGCACGTGCGCGCCCTCCGCGTCCCGGCTGCGACGGGCGGGGACCGAGAAGGCCGTGGCGGCCGAGGCAAGGGCGACGAGCGAGAAGAGCTGCATTTTTCCTAGCGGGGGTTTTGGACGGGGGAGATGATATTAGGTTAAAAGAGCGTGTGTATTGTGAGAACGAGAGACAGGCAAGGGCAGGGATCCGGAGAGGAGTGCGTCGAAGCCTGATGACGAAAAGGGTGGTGATTGGAAGGGGGGGTTAAGGGGTTACTTATACAGCACGCTTGCCTTTCCGCCACTGCTCTGTCTCTTCGCCGCGACTCAGCACGGCACTTCCGGTCTTCTGGGCAGCGGTCGGGCACCTCGCAACAGCCTGCGAAATTACCGCGCCCTCTCATTTTCGGATACGCCGATAGATCCGGGTGAATTATAAATGGCGAAGTGAAAGTAAGGTTTAATGTCCTCTAAACTCTTTTGTAAAGTGTGCATGTATCTGCGGAACACCAGCAATCGCTCCCTGAAGGGTGTTCCCGGTGACCCGCAACACTCTTCCTGGGTGGTTCCCGGTAGGAACGGACGACATCTCATATCACCGTTCTGGGCACCAATGCCTTTAAACCACCTGGAGGGAAGGCCCCGCCATATGGCCTGTCTGGCGAAGGCAATGTCCTTCTGCCCAGGCCCGCAAGCACAGGGACACCCTGACGCCGCCCTGTAGGAAAAGGTGGAGGACAGGCTGTGGTGACCCGGTGCAACCCAGAGGCCCTGCGGTTGTGTATTCAAGCCCGTGTCTCAGTTTGAACACGGGGGAGATTGGCTATGTGCATTACTCGCGATGCCCAGATCCGCCCTTGTGAGTAATGGCAGGATTTCTGCCGTTTTCCCAAACTGTTTCAAGGTCATACATGGCGCCGATTCGAGAGGCCCATGACCTTCAATCACCTCACAAAGATGAAACATGCATGTTTTTTCACATGCCAATTACTTTTAAGCGCCTCTTCGATAGTAGAATACGAGTTCCGTGCTTTCGCGCCAGCTTGCAGAATCCGCACTGCCGACTCCTCCCACATCACAACTGAACACACCTCCGGCGCCCGCGGCGGCCTCATAAATTTCGAGGATCGAGCATCACGTTAAAATGCTGAGAAGAATAAAGGGAAACGTGCCCCCCTGGTCAGAATGGGACCTAGATTCTGTTCCGTAAAGCTAGTATCCGATAGCTACTAGCAACATCCATGTCGGTGAAAGGTCGCACACAATGCCACGGCAATTGCCGGGCAATTGCCAATTTTTGTTGTCATGTGGGATAGACACAGCTAATAGCAACCTCCAGCCGGGCCTGGGCTGGCGGCCTTACCCCTAGTATGCGGTTGACAGTTTATATGACCAAGCATCCCGGGCTATGAAGTTCCCTCCGTCCATATAAACCCCCGCGGGGCCTCGGGTTTTTTTTTTTCGCAACAAAGCCTTGGCTGGTCTTGGCTAGTATCTCCCAAATTGTACGTTAGTCCTTATGAGTAGCCACCTGGTGGCTGACACGCGTCAGCGAAGTTACTTTGGCTGAGCGTTCCTGCTTGCCCTCTGACATTGGTTTGCTGCTTATTGTCTGCCTATTTTAGCATCCCACGACTGGCGGTGACTTGTAAACTTTGCCAGTATGTCCGCCAACAGAAGTTTGAGCGTGGTTTTCTTTTGTGTTGGCTGACAGGGTAGAGGGACGTGGCCACCAACAAGAGTAAGTGATTTGGTTTCAGAGAAACGCTCATAAGTGCGCCCTAGCGTCCAAAAGAAACTTGTGCCTCGCTCAATCTCGGCAAACACTCGAGATACTCCCCGTGCACCTAGGGGGGGGACACAGCCGCGCATCAACATGACTAACGTCGTTGGCCCATAGCGGGAGCTCGTTATTCCATCCCCCACGGGGAAACACACCGTGGGTGTGTCAAGTCTGTTTTGGGAGCCGTGAGAAAATAAATAGGACAACCGTCCCGTAACTTTCTTCCGTTCCTCGGGGAGTATTCGTGTAGGTCACCGACCGACCCCGTTTCTGTTCCGCTAAGCTAATCAGGGTGTGGCCAGCCGAGACCGCTGATACTGGATTTTAGGTTTCCGTTCCATACAAGACGAAGCGGGGATTACTCGATGGCCATGGAATGGGTGGTGGCAGTTGGTCTCTGCCGCGCAGCATAATCGGAGCAGACAAGGGCCTGTGGCTCAAGTTCAACGATTGGGCTGTGTGAGCAGAGGGTAGAGCAGAGTGGCATTACTTGTATCTTATTATCTTGCATGTACGTCATTTCCAAGTCATTAGTAAGTTTCGGCGCTCGCCTCACGGTCACGTCGCCCCCACTCCAAGTCCTCCCGGTGGCCCCGACGGCTCCGCAGGCTCGTGTCCGACACGGCGGACCGGGTCTTGGACAAAAAGCTGATGGCCGTTTTGGTCTTCGTCAGGTCGAGCTCGGTTGACTTCAGGATCCCCATCTCCATGGCGTCGGACCGCATCGTGTTGTTGGTCCGAATGTGCGACAGATTGGCCGCCGGGGAGTAGGGAGACGCGGGCTGCAGCCCATACGGGGAGGCAGGCGACCGGAGCGGGCCCGGAGTGGGCGGCTCCAGTACCAGCGCCACCTCTTCCGGGTCCTCGGCGTGGTCGCCGCCGCCGCCGTTCCGACCGTGTCCGCCACCAGGAAGCCCATCGCCATGGCCTCCCCGCCGAGTGAATAGGCGCTTTGCCAGAGCGCCGAGCCGGGCCATGGCCTTGGTGATGTCGACGACGGCGAAAGCCATGAAGATGAAGACGGCCGAGATGGCCAAGCCGCCGCCAAAGGTCCAGATGGCCACGTATTCGTCGTTGAGGTTGTCGAAGCTCTCCGTGTTGACGCCGAAGTAGCCGGCGATGAAGGACATGGGCATAAAGACGATGGTGACAATGGTGAAGACCATGACGGTCTGGCCGGAGCGTGCGGCGGCCAGGGCTTGCTCGCTGGCGAAGCGGGCCTCGAGCGCGTTGCTGTGCTTCTGCTTGAGGTCCAGGAGGTCCGTCAGGGACTGGTAGAGGCGCTCGGCCTGCTCGTCCATGGACTGGATGTCGCGCTTGTGGACCTTGAGGTGGCGCTCCTGCTCGAGAGTGCGCTTGCGGATGTCGGCAACGTGCCAGCTGTTGACATTATTACTGCGCAGGAGTCGGCTGTTTGATGCGGCGCTGAGGCTCAGCTCCTCGACGAGGCAGTTCTTGAGGTCGCCCAGCGTCCACAGCTGTGAGTTGAGGATCATGGTGAGGATGTTGAGCTCGTCGCGGATGTCGCGCACCTCGGTCAGCAGCGACGTCTCCACGCCGATGTCGAGCAGCCGGTCGAAAGAGCTGAACTCCTCCGTCACCGCCTTGCTCTTGCTCTTGCTGCTGCGCAGTTTGGACCGCCGCGACGGCCGCACCCATTGCTTGCTCTGCGTTGATGCCTGCTCGAACTGGTGGAACAGGTGTGTCAGGTCCTCCGTCACCCGGCCCACGGAGCTTTCAAACATGTCGAGGAACTGGTAGTCCTGGTCGTCGGCCCCGTGGCGCGAAAACATGCTGCTACACCGCCCCGAAATCAGGATGGCCATGTGGTAGACGCTCCGAACCGGCGGCCGGGTCTTGGCGTTCATCTCGGCCACAATGCCGTCCAGCACCCCCAGCGGGTCCTTGCGCTTCCCCATGTTCCAGCGCTCGGGGAAACAAGAGATGATGAGGTCTTTGTTCAGGACGAAAACCCACAGCTGGTCCACCATGAACACCTTCCGCTCATGGCCGTGGTCCTCGCAGTAGCGGTAGACGACCTGGTCCCGGTCGCGAGCCGACGTGTCGATACCCCGGTAGAAGAACTGGTCCAGCGTCCTTCGGGGATGGAGCGACGGCTTGCGGTTCAAGTAGGCCTCCAAGAGCATGGTATCGGGCGTCCGATCGCGGGAACTGGCCTGCTTGGCTGACGACACGATCTTGATGGCGTCCATCATCTTCTGCCGGCTCTCGTCCGTCTCGTAGTGGAGATACGGCATGAACATGATGACCTTGCCGTCGCCACCGGGGATTCCCTGGCTGAGCGTCATCTGCGACAGGTTGCTGGTGCTGCGCGAGATGCCCTTGATCTTGAGCGGCGTCGGGCTGGCGTAGCCGGGGTTGAGCGTGTCTTCCCCGCCCGGGGGGGCTCCCGCGTCGTCGTCGCCGGGGTGCTGGGAGGAAATGCGCTGGCAAAAGGGCCGCATGTAGTTGGCGTGCGGCAAGGGGCCACGGTGCTCCTGCTCCAGAGTCTTCATCAGGGCTTTGAACCCCTCGAGGTCCCGACATCCTGACTCGATGAACCAGTTGATCATGAGTGTTTCCACCCAGGCAAGCTAATCGCCGGGTCAGCAGAGGCTCCCCCAACAGAGCGGCAACATGAAGAGTCAACTCGGACGTACATTGTTGGCCGGAAGATGTATCCACTTGAACTCGCTCTTGGCATGTCCAGGGGGCCCATCCGTCCAAAGGGGAATCGCGGGCCGTCCGTTCTTCTCGTCCCACTTGTACAACAGGTCAAACACGGGGGTTTTGGTGACGCGCTGCTTTTCACCGTAGTCCTTGAACTCGACGACAGTGGCGTGGAAGGCCTGGGTGGCGTCCTGGACCGACTTGGGCAGGCGGCCGCTGTTGTGGCCCGGAGACAGAAGCTCGACGAGGTCATCGTGGCCACGCTCGGCAGCGTAAAGCCAGGCAGCGCGGCCAAAGTTGTCCCGGATGTTCAAGTCGGCCTCGGGGCACGACCATATCACCTTGGCCACCTCCTGCGAGTTGTTGAAGGCGGCCCAGTGCAGGGCCGTCATGCCGTTTTCCAGCGTGGCGTTGATGTCGGCGCCGGCCTTGAGCAGGATCTCCACGATGGCCGTCAGGCCCTTCTGGGCGGCGTTGTGCAGGGGCGTCCAACCTCCGTCGCTGGCGGCGTTGGCGTCGGCGCCGTTCTGCAGGAGAAGCCGCAGCATCTGCTCGCGCGGCATCGGCGGCACGACCTTCTGGCCGCTGGTCTTGCGGCCGTTGCTGCTGTCGACCGTCAGATGCAAGACGGTACGGCCGCGGTGGTTGACGGCCGTGATCCGGGCGCCCTTCTCGAGCAGCGTGCGGGCGAAGTCGTAGTTCCAGTGGGTGGCCGCCCAGAGCAGGGGCGTGCGCCCGATTTGGTCCTTGGCCTCGAGGTTGGCGCCCTGGGCGGCGAGCAACGAGACCGTCTCCATCGACTTGAACTGCGAGTTGGTCGCCATGGCCAGCAGAGGCGTGCGCCCGTCTCGGTCCTGGGCGTCCACGTGGGCGCCCTTGGCAAGCAGCAGCGCGGCGATGGCGTGGTAGCCCCTCACGCTGGCGGCGAACAGCGGCGTGTGCGAGGTGCGCACATCGCGCGCCTCCAGCTGCGGGCCATGGCGGAGAAGCTCTTCCACAACAGCGCGGTGGCCGGCCTGAGCGGCCCGGTAGAGCGGTGGAACCTCATCGTTGGCCCCCGGATTGACCTCGGCGCCGTAGTGGAGCAGCAGCCGGATGATGTTGACGTGGTCCCGGGCCGACGCCTTCTGCAAGGCCTTGCGCAGGGCCGCCCGGTCTTTCTCGCTGCTCCATGGCTGGTGATCGGTCAAGACGCGGCGCACGCGCTCCTCGTTCCCGCGCGCGCAGGCGGCTGCCAACTCGCGCTGGTACTTGTCGCGCGGTGTCACGGTGGCGTTGGAGCCCTGCGTAGTCGTCGTGGCCTCGCTGGTCTGGCTGGCCCTGCTGCCAAGCCTCGCGTGCTTGGTGTGGCTTTTGGACTTGGCCATGGGCGGCGGCTTGTGCAACTGAGATGCTGTGGGAAGCTCATCCTGCATGCGGCGCCCTCGGTGCCCTTTTGCTGCTTGCCAAAGTCCGTCGCTGCATTGATCTCAATGTTGTTTGCGAATTAAGGGCCGCTTGTGGAGTGGCATCTTGTTGACCTGATTGGCTTCGTCCCCCATATCCATGATCGGAAGTTTCTGACCCCTGCGGAAGCGGCCCCTGAACCGCATTTCCACTTGTGGGGTGGCAAAAGCGATATGCACGGGCCAGTGCAGCTATAGTCCCTGCTTTATACCAACATGCTTTACAATACTTGGAGATGTGTTTCATGCAATACTGTTGCCTCGTTCTTGCTATAGAGGCATGATGTGTGGAAATTCAAGATCAAATCTTTGTAGGTCCTCAGTTGAGACTGAACTTGGCATTCTTACGTTGATCCAATCGACGAAAAACCAGCCCTTGGAAGAAGTATTGACGAGTGACGAGTAGTCATTTGCTGGCGGCTCAGGATGGATATAATATATGCTAGAGTGGAAATCGAGGCAGGGACGCCGGTAACAGCCGGGTTGGCCCATGTAAAAGCAATGCTCTACTTGTCGACACGACCCCCCACACGTAGGTTGGGGTTCGGGGTTCTAGGGTAAATAATACCCCTTTCAAGTAGCCGCTGTAACAATCGTGCAAGCCCTCGACGATCGGGTGTGTAAGTCCACCACAAATGAAGGCACTGGTCTTGATCGTTGCGTCACAGACTGTTCTTTTACCGTTTATAAAGCGCTTGCAACAGATTCATACCAACCGCATTGGCAAGAGGCCTATTCAAACCCTTTTCTGCCGATGGACCGACATATTCCTCGGGAAACCGGCAAATGCTCACTTATCAACGCGGCTGGTATATTTCATGCGGTATGCAAGGAAACATGATTGCAAGGATCACTGAAATGACCACACCAAGCTAATGACGCTAAAGACACCGCAATGAATCAGATGAAGAGGCCAAGGATGCCCCATATGCCATGGGGAAAAGAATTTGTGTTGAAGTAGGCGACTTGTACTACCAACAAGTTACTCATTTACACATCACCTGTTTCCCACCCTCTGGGTACCAGATATCTCCCTTGTTTTGAGTCATCGACCTGTTCTACCTCAAAAAAGCTGTCGTGATTGTCAATTCTCCTCGAGCAGTGAATGCAAGCGCCTGCGCCGCAAGACTTCTCCTCCGAGCCGGCTCAAGTGAAGGAGGACCCAGTAGGTCGCCAGCAGACACATATTCGCTGGTGAAGCCGTTTTTTTTTAACTCCAAAACAATCTTCTATGGCAATGAATACAGTCATCGAGCGTAAAGACTATCTTTATCTGTAGTTGCAGAAGTTTCCCCTTGCATACCGACACAAACATATACATGGATTCATATCCCACGTTGATTGGTTGGGAAGGTCCCACAGCCAGCCCGGCGCTATTACTAAAAGGGCGGCTAGGCAGCAGTGCCCCGCCACTTACGATGAAAGGTACATCTTGAGATGACTCTTCACCTTTGGAGTAGAACACATCTTCCCCGACTCTTGGACGCCTTGGTGGTCAGTTTCTCCCCAAGACCATTGTCTTCAAGACTCAGGCTGGCCAGTATATAATATTCAAGTCCGAATCAGCCGGTCACGACCAGAAACCCTTTTTCGTCATGGAGTCCCCTTCTCACAGCGAGTATCACGTGCGTGATCTGGGCACCCGCTGCGTCACACTATTCCCCGCAAGAGCCCTTGTCGTGCGCGATATCAAGAATGTCACCCTCAAGGTACAGTATTCCTTGAACTCCAAGTCGCATGTGCCGGGGCCACTGCTGACATTCCTTACTAGCCGGGAGCAAACCAAATCACTGTCATCGGGCTGAGCCCCACCGTGGATGAGCAGTCCATCAAGGTCGAGGGCACGGGCTCCGCCATCATCACCGATATAGCGGTGGAACTTCTACCGAACCGAGATATCTTCCGAGACTTCTACCCGGATTTGGACTCGGATGACTCGAGTGATGAACACTCTGAAGATGAAGATGACCCAGAGGACGACGCCAGCGAGGACGCCGAAGCAATAGAGGCTGTGCGAGACAAGCTCGCTCTCGCACATGACGAGGAGAAGCGCGGACGCGAGCTTGTCATCAGTGCCGAGACTCAGGTCGTTTTTCTCAACCAATATGGCCACCGCCTTGCCACCGGTCAGAGCCAAAGCTCGTCCTCTGAAGAAACCGACAAAGGCCCAGAGGTCTCTTCAATAGTCCAGAACATTTCCCCGAGCCTCGACACGTACCGCACGCAGCGCACCAAGGCCTTTGAAGATTACATGGACGGCCTGGCCCGGCAGCGTGAGGCTCTCAAGGCCATCACCAAGCTTCAGAAGGAGGAAAGCCGCTTGCTCAAGCAGGCTGAGAAGAGACGATCCGCCGAGGCCAAGAAGAAGGCCAAGGAAATCAAGAGCAAGCAGAAGGAGAGGGCAAAGACCGACAGGCAGAAGCTCGAGCGTGCCAATGAAAAGGAACGCAAACGCCGTGAGCGGGCCTCGTTCTGGCCGAGGAAGGTGTATACCTTGAAGATCAGTCTCGACGCCAGCGCACTCACCCCGACGTCGCTACGCCGCGGCTCTGTCTCCAGCGATACCGCCAAGGTGTTCTCAGCGGCGGAGCTCGAAGACACGGCGGACGCCGATTCTTCCACCTCCACTTGCGATATCACCATCAGCTACATGACGACCTTCGCCTTCTGGGCGCCGGCGTACGACCTCGTTGTCTCGACCACGGAAAACACGGGCCATCTCTGCTTCGACGCGCTGCTGACCAACGAGACGTCTGAGACGTGGTCGGGCTGCAAGGTCGTCCTATCCACCTCGCACGCCGACTCGTCTCACCTGGACGAAGAGATTCCCGACCTCAAGCCCTGGCACGTGACGCTGGCCCAGGAGACGAAATACAGCCCCAAGGGCGACGCCACCCTTTCGAAAGAGGAGCGTGTATCGCGGGAGGCTCGGATCGTGTCCCAGCGCTCCACGCACAAGCCCCGGTGGGAACTCTTTGGCGTCGAACCCATTTTTAGACCAGGGGGTTTCAGTATTTTTGCTCCCGCTGAGCCGCCCAAGAAGCCCAGCCTATTCGGGACCCAGCCGCCTTCCCAAAACGGCGCTCTTTTCGGGGCCAAGCCTAATCCCCAAACCGCTAGTGAATTCGGCAAGCCTACTGCCCCTGGTGTTTCCGCCTGCACTAACGTGGTCTCTGGGCAAGCCTTTGGCGCGCCCGCCTCCAGCTCGGGTGGTCTTTTTGGGGGGCTGTCCAGCTCCAGCGCGGGCCAGAGAAACCCGGTTGGCGGATTATTTGGGTCTCAGAATCAGCAATCCCCAGGGGCGCGGCTTTTTGGCCAGCTCCCGTCTTCCACTGCGGGCGCCCCCCCGGTCGATTGCCCCCCAGTGGAAGTCACTGTGTCGCAACCGACCGATTTAAGCATGAGCTCGGGGCCACAGCCCGAACTGGCCTTTGCCGAGTCGGCATTCGAGGAAACGGGGTTCACCACAACCTACGACCTCCCCGGACTGAAGGCGCTGGGGCCCTCGTCCACCGCATCGAAGCAACGGGTGGCCCGCATCAGCTTCCCGCTCGTCACGTTCCAGCACAAGGTGGTGGCCAAGCACAAGGCAGCCGCGTACCTCAGCGTCAAGCTGCGCAACAGCGACCAGATGACGCTCCTAAAGGGCCGGACGGGGCTGACGCTGGACGGCACCTTCCTGGGCCGTACGGTCCTGCCGCGCTGCAGCCCGGGCGAGTGGCTCACCCTGAGCCTGGGCGTCGATCCCGCCATTGGCGTCACGTATCCGCCACCCGAAGTCAAGCACAGCCAGATCGGCCTGGCGGTGTTCAACAAGGAGAACAGCGACGTCTACACGCGCGGCATCACCCTGGCCAACACGCGGTCCGGTGCCCAGAGCCGGCCTGTGCGCATCACGGTCCTCGACCAGATCCCGCTCAGCGAGGACGAGCGCCTCCGCGTCGCGGTCCTACAGCCCGAGGGCTTGCGTCCCGACGGCCCGGGCGTGGCGACGGGCGTGGTGGTGAGCGAAGAAGACGAGGAAAAGGCATGGGGCAAGGCTATTGCCACGCTCAAAGAGGGCGGGGAGGTGTCATGGGACGTATCTCTGAATGCCGGGTGCAAGGTCAAATTGCCCCTGGAGTATCAGTGTGCACTTCCGTCCGGCTATCGTGTGTTTAATGTTTAGGCATACTGAGCGTCGTTGTGGTCCCGTCATTCGTTTCCTCGATTGCACAAGTTGAATGTTTCCATCTGCTCAACCCAGCACCAAAGGACGCTTATTCTAGGACTAAGGATCTGCCTTAGATCTCCGCCAGCCATGGTATTCAGCACCCTAGCAAAGTGACAAAATTGCAATACTTCGAAACCCGTAATCACCCCATTTCTCGTTTCCAAATCAGCCTCCTGTGTTTTCCAACGAAGGCTAAAGTGTCAAGACTAGGACTCGGCAAGAGCAATCCCGAGAAGGCCTAAATGTTCTGCTAGACCGGCAACCTCGGGGTTGACATGCCCAGAAGCGATAACCGAGCCTCATTCAGGTGGCGTCCTTATTGGCACCGTAAGAAAAAGGTCGAAGGGGCAAACCCCGAGCTACATCATTTTGCAGCGAATCCGATAGCAACCGTGACCTCGGAGTATCAACTGATGTATTGCGCTGCGGCTCAGGTTCCTTCCATTTCCATCACCAGAACTGATTGGCTTCTTTAATCTAGCCCGGCGGGTGGCATATTGTCCTTTTTGCTGATCACGACTACAACTCTGCGGATAGCATGGCAGAGCCCTTGTCCTCCGTGGCGTACTGCTCGTCGCTCTGTTCTCCTTTCCTTGACAAGGCCGTGTTTGAAGACTCACAAAGCAGTTGTCGAGCAGAGGCAGCCAAAGAGATTGGGGAAACAGATTTCCTATTGAGGCAGGACCAGGGGCATCCATAGTGGAGACCAAGGCCCTTGATCAATGGTGTCCACCATAAATACGTGCCATAGAACCCTTCAAAGCTTGGACAAGAATACAGCACATGCCTTAGCGAAGTAAGAAATTCTCAAGATTTTACTTGCTTAGACCTGAACTGACGAAATAATGTGAACTTTCTCTCATTTAGAGCTGTGTTACATATGCCTGTTTGTGAGCAAGTTTGCATATCCAGCTTCTTTATAGGTCAAATAAGAAGGCTAGGCCGTGATTTACGCAACTCGGTAGGCTTCTTGGCAACAGGAAGGTGACGAAGGTGATTTGTTTCGGGTTGGGTGATATGAATCGCCAACCTCCGGAATGGTTCAAGAGGCAAATGGCATCAAACGGCGGTAGCCTGGAGTCTACCGTGGACGACAGCATGGTTCAGCATTCGATCGCTGTGACCCTCACGGAAGTATGCCGCAAAGACGAGACAAATCACGTCCAGTTGTTAGCCTAGGAACCCGACTATACGCAGCAAACGAAAGCAATATTGGAGCGAAACGGTTTCACCATCGTTAGAAATTTTGGAGCTGGAGGCTTCGCAGAGATTGATGATGGCTCCGTGGTGTTCTCCGTTTTTCCCGAGGCACCGGTCAAGCAGATCATCGCCGACGTTGCACGGCCTGCTGTGATAATCACTAACGGGTTCACGACATTCAACGACCACGAGTAAGTTACCCTTGTTCTGGTCATTGGCATTTTTAACTAGTAGGGCTAGGAAACCGTGGGCCGATGCCGACTCGCCTCGGACAAGACAGATGTGGCAGGACTATGAGAGTGTTGGTTTTCCGGTTGCCCCTGGAGACACGCATCTAATAAGCAAGCTACGGGAGCTACATTTGTACGTGAGAAAGGCAATCGACATTGTCGAAGATCAAAGATGATGCGGATGCCCCTTCTTAGCGCAGTTGTTGGAGTAGAAGAGGAAAGATAGAGGTACAAAATATGCTGTGGGAGATACCTTGTGCGCGGCACTTCTATCACGAACTGGGTGTCGATCGGGTGGCATTTCTTGCCGCGCTGACGGTATGTAGAAGAGGCCGCCAAATTCACGGCCGAGGGCAGAATACTGTTTAACGCCTACGATTCCGTCAAGGCTGTCGGTTTATGCGCATCTTCTTGGCCTGCCTGACAAATAAACAACAATGAAAGACTTGACGCAAGCTCCGGGCGCTTCAGGCTTTACTTTTACGGAGCCTCAATAGGTTAGAAGAACGTGAGAAGATAAATACGGAGGAGCATACTGCTTCCGGTGGGATGTAGAGATATGACGAGCGTACTTTCGTTCAGCGTCCAGGCTGCGTATGCGGGTTGGAGGCGTAGCAGATATATACAGTATATGAACGCTACATCGAGTGGCGGACGTAACTGGTACCTTGTTCTCGACCATACAGTTGGGCGACAATGCGACGCCCATGCCATTGCTACGGGAGTCGCCCGTGTCACATCGTGAACCATCGCCGACGTTCCTGCGTTATCCTTTCATCTTGCCGTCGTGGTGGAGACTGTCCCGAGCGCACGTCACCCTATCGGATCCGCTGCGCGGTATATTCCGCAGTTGAGCACCGCCTACCGGCCTGGCGCTATCGAGTCGATCGGATCGGTGAAGGGACGCTGGTCATCGCATGGGGGGGTTTGTTGTCGACGGGATATAAAAGCAATAGGCGAGGCGGCCATGCCCGCGGTCGTGAGAGCAGCTTCGAGCTGAGTAGTGTCTTCGTTAGCGCACGCGTGTTCATAGCTACTGTAGTAATGCTATATCGTGGGGCAGCCGAAAGTGGGATCGTGATGAGCGACGTCAGCTGAAGCACTCACCGGCTTCCGAGGGAAGCGAAACGAAGAAGTACCCTACCAGGAACGCCTTCTGGCCCCGCGTAAGCAGCGAATGGTGCACTGAATGCCGAAGAAGGGCAGTTTCCGTTATAGAGGGAATAAACGTAGAAGCTCACGGTTTGCTATCTGTTATTAGCACGGAAATACCACGGCTCGGAGGTGGAAAGGTGAACGAGCCCTAAGCCGCGACTAGACGCGTCCCTTAGCCTATTCTATAAAGCTTAACTATTCTTTCAGGTACATATTAAACGTTTTAACCCTGAACACCCGCCTATATGGAGTGCCTACGCTCTAATACTCTTCCGGTGCGTAGCTGCGTTCCGATCTGTCCCTTATTTTAACCAGGGCTATTAACTATCGAGGGTGCCTTATTCCAAGCGACACCTTACGCACCCCGCCTACTAAGCGCGTGTGCAGCTACAGACACACGCCGGCGCGACACAACGAGCTAAGGCGTACGATGACGAGCTCGTAGTACAGCGCTAGCCAGGATTAAAAGGCGAGATAAGTTATTTAGGATACTAGCTTCTGCGGCGCGAAGTAAGCGGAGGCTCTCTCCCTAGCGTGTTCACTCGCAGTAATACGAGCCTGTTCCGCTATATAGCCTAGGGCTAGGAATCCGGCATAAGTAACCTGGCTAGCGTTCGTTATCCTTAGGGCCCTCGGCATGGTTCTACTGCTAACAGCTTACGATACCGACGATTTTGCTCCGCAGCGAGCTTGGTAGCAGTGGAGTCATCGTTGTAAGCGGCGGGCTACGGGCCGGCCCGTGATATCGTCTAGTGGAGAGGACGGGGGTGGGGTGCTGGGCAGGTTATATAGAGGGAATGTCCCAGCTTGATTCAAGGACGCTGTTCTCGCTTAGTGTTAAGGTTAACTCGTCGGCCGAATATACTAAGTGACCACGCCTAACATCGCTATAGTTTTCCTTCAAGGACACCAGTCCAGTTAATTTAAAAATTAAGACGTACTTTAGCTGATCTTATTCTATCTAAAATAGTCTCGATGATCTCGTCCTCTTTCCCCTCTATCTCCTTATTTACGTATTCTAAAAGCTCCTCCTTTAGTTTTTCTTCGATATATTTACTAGCAGTATCTATCTCCGCGTCTACCTCGGTTACGACGGTATACTCTAAGTCTTCCTTCTCGATAAACTTATCTCTTATAATAGCTAGTACCTTATCCTGTAATTTTTCACTTACCTCGGCTTCGTGCTCTTATGTATGCGTTACGACGAGCGTCTCTAAGCCGCTGATACGTTCGTTTAGAGATACCACCGTTAAAGCGCCCTCCTTAACGCGTTCGTTTAATCGTCGGTTTACCTTAGTTAGCTGCACTAGCTACGACATGATATCGTTTATCTTCTTAATTATAGTCGCCTTAACATCTTCGTATATACGGTAAGGAGGGTAGTCGGGTAGATCCTTAGTGCTCATACTTCTATAAGGTCGTTTAAGCGGACGCATTATAGCTGCGGCAGGGCTTAATAATCGGGGGACTACAGAGCATAAAACCACATAAAGGACTTGTTTAGGACTTACCTCGCTCCCGTCCTTAATTGCTTTCGGTAGCAGCAATCGCCCCGTATATCGTAAGCGCTTCGGGAGATGTTACCTTCGCTGACGCTGACGCCGAATTACTACCTCCGGTATCTACTTATATATACGAAGGGGGGCACTATGCCTTAGCAGCCCCAAACCGTCGACCGCCTTTCCCGCGGTATAAACTGGCCGTATTATAGTAGCGCTTCAGAGACCGCGTCGAACCCTTCGAGATAGTCTCGTAGAAGAGCTCGAGCTACGTCTTCTTAGCCTCTTTCGCTGGTACCGATAGAGTGTAGTTAATCTCGAGGCCTAGTGTCTGGAGTTACTGCACCGTCAAGGTACCGGTGCTAGATAACTCCGGGTCCGTCTATATATAGTTTAGGCCCACGATACCAGGTAGCTGACGTAGTTAAACACGTAAGTGATATACGGCGCCCTCATCTAGAAATATCAGACTTTCTATGTCCTCCGGCGCGAAGACGACAAAAAAGGAAACATTATCCTACTCTCGTAGTGCGATGTTAGGGAACCGGAGGGCGAGCCAGGCCTCGGATCGAGTAGCGTTGTGTCGAATGTCAAGGACGGCGTCGTGGGAGGCCGCAGCCTAAGTCACCTTCACTGGTGCCTTTCTGATGACGACGGTTTCCCCCCCGGGGCTAGTCTTGGAGTGCGGTTCATCGGGGGAGGCGGCGACAACTTCATCCAATTGACTGGACGCGCTGGAGCTTGCCCCCATGCGAGGCGATAGCGACGCTATTGAAAATCAGGCTGTGGAAACTTGAGGGTCATTAGCTAGCGAACATGCGGAGGGCAAGGAAGAGTAGTAAATATTGCCCCCTCATATAAGACGAGAGATCCCACCCGCCTAGGCTTGGTTTCGAATACGGGAGCAGCTTTGACTCCACCACTTGGAGATAGTCGAGCCGGAATAATGGGGATGAGCCGTCGCGGTCGCCGTCTGGGCCCCCGCGCTGAAGTCGAAGCGCCGAGTGCGCGCGTGGTCCAGACACCGAGACCCTGGTCCTTTCTAGCGAGCGTACTCGTAGGGTAGAAGTCAGCGTTGGCGGTCTCAGCCGAAAACAACAGGCAGCACTGAGAGCCGAAGACAGCGGCGGGCGACGCAGACGTTGCGATGCGCGGGCGATTAGATTGCGGGGGGAAATCGAGGATGGATTCGGATGACGATAGAAATGGCGGCGACCGGTGATGGGTCCACGAATGATAAATAGCGAGCCGGTCGGAGGAGTAGGTGTGGAGGCTGTGGCACAAATGAGGGGAAATGAAGGGGGCATGGATAACGAATGCTCTAACCTCCGTATGGATTGAGACAAAACAGATGCGGCGCTCGTATTAACAGAGGAGTCGCGCGTACCGCCTTATCTTGCACGATGGCCGACCGGCGCGGCTCTTCCATCTTGCCGCGGTGGCGGTAGCCGCCCCGCGTGCGTCACCTGTCGCACCCGTCACGCGGTATATTTGACAGTCACATACCGCCTGCCGGCCTGGTGTCGGTCCGATCCATATGGGCCGCCAGATCCCCTCGCGTGGCGGATCTCCTCCTGGGTGTGGACGCTTCCTCGTCGGGCGCTTCCTCGGGCGCCGGGTTGGCACGCCCATCGTGCGCCTGGTTGCCTGGGGGCGGCGGGAGCGGGGTGACGGACGCCGACGGCGTCAGGAGGGCGGAAAGTCCAGACGCGGCGATAGTGGCGGCAGTGGTGGCGGCGGCGCCGCGGGCAATCCGGGTCATGGTGCTGGTGCTCAGGCAGATGGAGAACTCGCCCGTGCACACGGGAGGGGCGCCGGCTTCGTAGAAGCGGGGGCAGACCGGCGTGGGCACGCACAGGTCCTGGGTGACGCAGGCCTTGCGGCCGCCGGGCCCGTTGCACACGGTCGGCTGGACGGAGGAGGCGCACCCGGCGCCCGCGTAGGGCGGCGGGTCGGCCGTGAGGGTTGGGATGCCCGACGGCCCCGACGGCGGGCGCGAAGTCGCGGGCGACCCGCCACGGCCTCCGCTGCGATCCCACCCCCAGGTTGTGATGGTTGTGCCGGAGAATACCGTCGTGCCCTGCGTGCGCTTCCAGTCGCTGGGTATCGGCTCACCCATGACCTGCTGCAGGCCGGCGTCGTAGGTAGGGCTGCGACACCCAAACAACACATGCCGCTGTCAGCAAACCGGCCATACCAGAACAAGTTTGACGTAGGGATGGCTTACGCTGGGCAAGTTCCGCCCGTCGACGTAATTGTCGGTGGCATGGCTGAGCATCCGCTGAAGATGGAACTTGAAGTAGCTGCGAGAAAGAACCGTTGTTAGCCCCTGACCACCCGTATCCCCCTTCGCCGGGCCACCCATCGAGAGATGAGAGTGACCTCGCGTACTCAGGTTCGCACTTACTGGTGCAGGAGGTGCTAGAGGCGTCACAAGAGACCCAGAAGTCGGTGACGGTTTCCACGTCGCAGTCCTCGTCACTGTTGTCGCCTTCGTCGCCACCACGGCCTTTGCAGCCTGGTCCCACGCGGTTATGGTCCTCACTGCTGCCCGGGCATGCTGGGCCTACGCACCCGCAGATCCCCTTGCAACCTCCACCGCGCCCACCGCAGTTGAAGATGCAGGGCTTGCCGCAGTTCTGGCCGGGCTTGCAGGTCGGCTTGGGGGCACCCCTGCGCCCTGTGATAGACGGCGGGTATCCCAGAGGAGGCGGTGGCAGTGGCGGGCTGGGGCCGTCTTCTGGGCCGATGGTGGGATAGGGCCCAGGCGAGTATGTCCACATCACAGGGGGCACCGATGGTCTCGTCCTCGTAAGCGTGGCGGGCGGGAAGACTACACTCGACGTCAGTCCCACAATAATCACGTCGTCGTCATCGTCTTCGTCGTCCTCGTCGACCCATACGACTTTCCACATCTGCACAGTTCAAATGGATGCCCCAAGAACGCCTGGTCGAGACCGGTGCCCTGACATTCCTCTTCCATTGAATGCCCCGTTGCAGTCAATGGTTCACCGCGCGGCCCTTTCACGACTTCCGATACGCCGCATCTACCCCCTTGTTCTTAGCATTCCCGAGACGGCATCTGTCTCCGTTTACCATGGCCCAGAAGAGCCCAGATAACGGCCCCTTCATTCGACTTCCCGAGGAGCTCCGCATCCACATCCTCAAGCTCTCCCCGGATCTCACATGCCTGTGGAACCTTGTCCAGGCCTCGCCCGCCATGAGCGGTGTGCTCGGCCGCTACCCTACGGAGATCCTGGAAACGGTGCTTGACCGCACTGTTCCCGGCCCCATCCTCCGTATCATGTGCGCCGTTTTGGCGGTCCGACTCTCGTACTTTCCCCCGTCCCTGGACGCGGGCCGCGGCATCGGGAACCTCGACCCGTCTATCACAGCTGCATGGGGGCATAGCCCCCCCGACCCGGGGCAAGCAGCCGAGGCAATGCGCTCATTCCTTGCCACAGCCAAAATTCTCCATCTATGGTGCCAAGTGACTCTGGGGCACCTAATCAGGAAGTCCCTGGAGCTACGGCCGTCTACCTTCGCTCGCTTCCCCACGTCCTCCGAGCAGGAGGGTTACAGCATCCTGGCGTTACTCCAACAGGCCGAGGCGGAAAGCCTGCCGTACCAGCCGCTCGTCACAGGCCCACCCTCACCTATGGAGGAGTGGCGGATGCTGAATGCCTTCTGGCTAATGCGGTTCTTCTTGGAGCTACGAGATGCCGGCGCAAGGGGCTGCCTGGACCAGTCGTGGCCACAGCAGCACTGCGACATACTATTGTCAAGTAGCGTGGGGTACTTCTTTGAACTGCACGACAGCCTCCAGCAGCAACTCTTAACCGTCCACGATTTCTTATCTTCAACCTCGGGGGCTACGAAAATGGGTGTTATGCCCTGTGCTGAGACGCCCTCTTTCACGATCGGCGAGGACAGATCTGGCTGGCCCATGGATTGGCCTTGGTCTAACACGGCCTGGTGGTTCCATCGCCACATGACTCACCCGGAGTACATGGCACCACCCCTGTTGGGATCGTTTGAAACTTATCGGAAGTACGGATTCGCAATCTGGGATGATCAACGCTTGATCGACCTCGGCTTTTTGAGGAGGGGGTCTATCCGAAGAGATTATCATTTTTACTGCTTCCGATGGCGCAGTATCGTGACCGAGGAAGAGCTTCCATAAGACTAGCTGTTATCCGAGCAAATACGGAGGCACTGATTGAAACAAAGAATACAAGAGGCAGAACTTGTGGCCGTGGAAATTATAGGCGCCATCGATGCGCTTTATGTCCATATTGGTAAGACTTGCTCTGGAGTGGAAGGTAAAATTTTACGTAATAAATGTTATTGAAATGGATGGTTCCTATGCATTTGACGTGTTCTTTTGCCAAGTGACTAAAGCCGGCAAGCAATTTCCGTCGTAATGTAGGGGTACATACCCGAACGTAGGTACATACACGAAAGTAACGGTAACAGTATAGTCGGCCTAGTAAGGCGGAGGTACCTAGTATAAGATAGGAACTATGACCAGGATCGCCCTTCGGTGCTATGTTATCGAAAAACGGGATCCCGCGCTTACTAAATCCGGCCTCCAGAACACCGCCTTCTCTCTTTAACCTGGAATATCCAACATGAATTCTGTCGCCAGAACCTGGTCTTAAGGTAGCTGTAGTTACTAAAAGCCACCCAGAACATCGTCACTGCATCGGCTTGGCCTCTGTTACTTTTACAATAAAGCCATAGTCGATGGGCAAACTGAATTCGACAGAAACCATCGGCTTCTGAGGGTGACGCAGTTGGAAGTCAAATACTCGCAGCAGCTGTTTTGATGATAAGCCATATACTGTTTGCCAAGGACGAGATAGGCCTACCTCGAAGAAGACTTTGTTGAGCTCCATGAAAGCAATCGGTCGCCCAGCGCACCTGTCGCGCTCGTCAGCCCCCAAATGCAACATATTACTTAGAACTCCGTCGAGATCGGCGAGAAAAGAAAAATGGCGGGAACTCACATCCAGCGTCCGTAACCGAAAAGAAGCTCGACGTTGCGCTGCATTTCTAAGCGGGTCTCCTCGTCGGCCTCCAGGAACCTCTCAGGCCGGAAGTCGTCGGCATCCTCCCCGAAGAGCGCCGGGGAACGGATCAACGCCCCCTGATTCACGCCGATATAGGTGCCCCCTGGGATGCACTTGCCGGCAATTGTGTCGCCCTCGGGAGGCACCTCTTTATAGAGTAGGCCGGCGCCCACGGGGCGCATCCGTAGCCCCTCGTAAATCGTCGCCTACCCACCGAGGTCAGCATGCCTCAGAACCCATGGGGGCGGCGCAAATACCCACCTGCAGATAAGGCAGTTCCCGCGCTTCGGCATTGGTAATGGGGCTTGACGCGCGGCCGTCGCGGATGGCCGACGCGATCTCGGCCTTCAGGCGCGCATAGACGGGCGGCGAAGAAATGATGTTGAATAAGGTGATGCGCATTACGGACGCCGTGGTGTCGGAGCCGGCGACGAACATGAACAGCGTCTCTACTTCGCATTCTGTCTGGGTCAATCCGCGGTTTATGAAGGAGCTCTGGACCGAAAGTAAGTATTTTCCACCAAGGGGGGCTAGTTTTCCCGTCCACCTCACCAGCATATCTTTCCCGTGGCCATGGCCAGACGCATATCTCTCCCGCACGGTCTCGTTGGCCACTCTGAAGCGGACACGAGATCAGTCTTCGCGCGCCCCTCGCGCCCTACCCGCGCCCAGCACGGGACAACCCACCTCATGAGCTTTCCAATGCCTGTCCGGTCTGTCTCCCGCGGCCCCGCGAGCTTCAAACCCAGCTCGGAGAATACGATGTTACGGATCCAGGGGATTTCCTGGGTCAGGGCGATCATGGGCAAGTGCTCGTTCAGCGTCTCGAAGAACTCGGTGGGGTCGTTGTCCAGGCGGCAACACCCGAACTCCTCGCCGAGGGCGAGCCTGGAAATCACATCGAGCGCCAGGTACCCCAGGACGCGTCCAAGGTCGAGGTAGCGGCACGCGCCGGCCCGGGGGTCGAACAGGTACTTGCGGCGGATCAGGCTGACCAGGGCCTGGACCTGGTTGTCGACGGCGGACTCGAGCCGGTCGGTTTCGCGCCCGCCGTACGCCGCGGCGACCTTGGCCTTGATCTGGTCGTGGTCCCGCGGGTCGAGTCGGGTGAACATGGTCGGGCAGTAAGGGTTGAAGCGGATCCCCTGGTACCACGGGGACTTCCAATACCGGCTCTTGGTGCTGTTGATGCGGCGGATCACGGCGGGGTCGGCCGTCGCCAGGTCGTTCGGCCCGACGCGCACCAGCGCGCCGTACTTCTCGGCGGCCGCGACGAGCTGGCGGGTTTGCTGGCCGCTGCGGCTGGCCCGCCCGATCCACAAGTACGAGAAGGAGGCGAGGAAAGGCCCGGGGATATGGCGGAGGCGGCGCCACGCGAGCACGGAGGAGAGGACATACCAGAATACTAGCAGGACCGCCGCCGAAGCTGCCAGTCTTGTCAGCTCCATTTCCGCAGGTGTAAGCGCCTGAGTGGCGTTTATGAGAGTGTACAGAGCCGAGCACGGCGTGCATTAACGAGATGAACGTCCCCTGTGGCTCATTACCATCGAATGCAATGGCGACGTTATATAGCGCCTCGTGCTTACAGTGAGGGGAAGCCCTAGGCAGCACACAATTCCCCCCCCCTCCCCACCTTGGGAACACGCCACGTTATGAAACACAGTACATGCATGATGCTCTCTGCCACGCCGCTTCCATTGGCTATCAAGTTCCCCGAGGCGCTCCGCAGATGCAGCTCATCCTATCCGGCGCTCTGGATCCGCTATAATCTCTTGATTGGGTAGTCACCTACTTTTGATATCGGAGTACATACTCAAATAAGCCGTCACAGCCACCGTAGGTGGCTGATGCTGCGCTCTTGTGGCGCACCAGGCATAGCCCATCTTACCAATACACGGTGCTTCAGGTGCAAAAAGTCCCTTTGTAAACAGTTCGAACCGTAGATTCTTCACGACCAAGGTATGAGAAATATAGCGGCATAGAACGATAGTTAGCACGGTTGTGGGAGCTGTACGAAGTGGGCTGCGAAAAATACATATCTGTGCTTGAAAAGCGCACATGAATGGGATTTCTGGCAAGGCAATCAAGCACATCATATTTACCAAGGTTGTTTATGTGCTTCCTGGGTCTTGAACACGCGAGTTGTTCTCAGTATTTGTACTGGATGAATTTATACTCTATTTGTCTCAGCCCTGAGGCCATCAACCCTATGCGCTTAGGTAGATCTTAATCATTTGTGAAATTCGCCGTCTTATGCTCCTGGATATTCCAAGGGTTGAACAACAGAGGGTGGGGTCTATTGGTTGAAGAAGAGTAGGAAAACCAGAACTGCTGGAGTGCGAAGACTCTTTTCTATATATAAGCGAAAAGACGGGCAGTATCGAGTCCCTGCCATCTTCCAACACCACGGAGGCATGTGGTGGAATCCGGTGCTCCCAACGGTCGTAAAATTTGGATAGTCTACCTTACCCCCGCCTCGTCGTGTTCAGTGACACGGCGGCGCCACCTTGGCATGCCAGCTTTGCCTGCCCCTGTTCCCCAAGTTTGCTTAGTGCTACCACTAGCCTGGGACGGGGATGGCTCCCGGACGCCATCGACAAGTCCAACGGCGTCACATGCAAGGTAGATGGAAGTGCTTGTTTTGCTTTCACTATGCCGCCCAAACTCCCTCGGCGAGCGGCCGAGCTATGGTGATAATGGTACCCGTCACGTTTGTCCTCGCGTCACGTCACCGTCCACGGTCAAAACAAGCATCGGGGGCCATTGCGGGTGTCACACTCGGCGAGATCCGGCCTCTCGCCTTGCAAGGAAAATACTGGTGTTGAACCATCGTCACCGCTCGTCAATCGCGGAAAGCCACAAGAGTTGAATCGTCACATGGGCCCATCACAACGGCAAATGCGATCACACCAGGCAGCCCATCTGTCAGGCTTTCAGTTGCAGGAGAGGCTGTTGCGCCAGCGGTGACGCGTCCGCGACGCGCTGCGGCTGGGTGGGGGCCGCCTTGTCGCGCGCGTCGCTCGGCGGCGGGGGCGGCCCCGTTTTCTCGAGCACCACGAAGCGGGCCTTGTCGCCACGGCCCTTGACGTAGTCTTTGAGGTCGAGGCTGGCGACCTTGACGAGGCCCTCGGCCGCGAGCTTCTCGACCTCGGCCTGGAAGCCGCCCGCCTGCCAGAGATCCTCGATAACGGTGGCCACGACGACGCCGCCCCTCCGGGCCAGCCGGACCAGCTCCCGCAGGGCCGGGTCGGGCCCGACGTGGCCGTGGGTGAAGGTGCCGGCGCACGTGATAACATCATACATGTTGGACGGCTTGGCGAGGGGCTTCGTCATGTCCCCAACGTCGAGGTGCCTGTACACGCCCGTCTTCTCTGCCACCTTGAGCATGGCGGGGGACAGGTCCAGGCCGTCGACGACGGTGGCACCGCCCAGCGTGAGAGCTTCTCCCACGAGGCCGGTGCCGCATCCCGCGTCCAGGATCGCGCCCTTCCGGTTCGGGCTGAACTGAAGGGCAGTCTGGGCAGTCAGGAGCGGGGCCACGTAATCTTGAGAGTCCGGGGCGAGATCATTGTTGTAGGTGGCGGCCCATTTGTCATACAGAGCCATGCAGTGCTGGCCATCGTGGCTGGCCCGGGCTTGCTCCAGCAGTGTGGAGGTAGCGGCTGAGATCTGGGACATGATGCTGGGCGTGAAGGGTCGTAGGGGCAACGGCTGGGGATGGTAGGCGGGGAATGGGAAGACACTATTTTCAGCACATCCGAGAGACCATCCGCGGGTTTGCCTGTGCCTTTATGCACTCCCCGGCCCAAGCATGTACCCAAGTATTACGGGGTCGGCCCATACAAGCCAGAACCTGGCCGATCGAGTATGCGTACGCCTCTTCGTTTCGCGTAACGCGTTACCGGTGGGAACATGACGTTGGGTTTGCGGGGCTTCGCACTTCTACAACCGTACAACGTATCCAGCCGCGGTGAAATTCCACTCCTCCACCCCGTCTGGCAGGCTCGGATACGATGCTTTCCTGCTTCCACTGGTGTAGCCGCCGGGAGGAACAGCAAAAATGCGGTGCGAATGGGACGGGCCGATTGGCCGGGCCGGCATGCCTCTCGAGAAGGTATCCCTTCCGCATGCATGGGACACATGGGTACGCGGGGTAGCAAAGCCGCAACGTCTGACAGACTGCGTAGTGGCCAATGGCGAGCGGGACGTCATCCGGGCCAATTGCTCGCCATTTCAACGGATCACGCAATTGCCCCGTCAACAGTGCACTGACGAGCGATGGCCCCCGTGGAGGATGAGGCGGCCTGGCGAAGAAACGTCGGCTGGGGCGCGGCCGGACAGATCTCGACGACCTGGACGTCCGGCGGCTCATATTTGTGTCGCGTCACATGCAAGCACTGACCTCAGCCTCTCATAACCCTCAGCTGTGCAACGTATAAAGTACACAGACCCGGGGCCGTCTCTCTGCCTGCGCAATGAAATCCTCCCCTAGTCATGAGCAACTCACAGTCGGTCTGTATGACGGCACCCGCGACCATGGCGAACCAGAGGTCTCGGTTCCTCGGCAAAAACAGCCCAGGAGATTGATTTGACGTGCAGGGGTAAATGGGGTGACCAGAAGCATGTGGTAGGGTGGGCCTCCATTCAGAGCGCGCCCTACAGTGGGACGGGGACCCCCACGCGGGGTAAAGTATGGCGATGAGGGGTTTTGTTTCGAGCCAGACATGAGTGAGAGGCCTCCGTCCTGCAACCGGATGGGCTCCGGTCCAATCCAGTTGATTCACGGTGCTTGGGCCGGGGCTCTCAAGAACCGGATTCCATCCAGCGCCTGTGACGCGGTACGATGGGCCCGTCGACCTCTCCACCCACCCGGGATCCTTAGCCGAAAGAGCCGTGGGTAATGCGCGAGAGCCCCCCTCCGCTCGTCCCCGGTTACATCTCCGGCCGCCTGCCCGGTGAATGCCCCCCTTTCCGGGACAGCTCCACGCCGGCACAGCGCCTGGTCGATATGGGGCGGAGCTCCTCCCGAAGGATTGAGGGGGTCATGCAGGAACTAAGGCTGCAAACGTCCACCACTCACGATGCCCGCCTCCGATAGCTGATAGCACCTTGTTACAAATCGTTTGCTCTCCCCCTGGGCCGCCCATTGCCGCAGGTTGCCGCCCGTTGCCGCCCTGTTGAAGGGTTCGCCGAGGGGTCGAGGCTATCGTCAGCAGGAAACGGGGTGAGTCGTGAATACGTCGGCTGTGATCCTAAGCCACACACTGTGGTCGACTGGACACCTGGGGAAATAGACAAAAGCAGCTTTCCTTGACGCGGCTCGAGTTATGCGCTTGCGCAATTCCTGGCTTGGGCCTCGATGCCATGGTCGCCAGATCGCTCGCAAACGTGACTAGCATTGGCTTTTCCGTGCTCGTGATCGTATCTGTGGGATCTCTGGTCCCACAAAGCTTACAATGTGCGAAGGTCGGAAGTAGTAAGATAAGTAATTTTAAGCTGTTGAGGTTTTGGCGCCCATGACAGCCGCAATTCTAAATACACATCTCTGACGGTTCATCGAGATATTCACCATAGCTTGAGATCATGACGATGGCCCGAAGCCTTCACCATTGCCAGAACTTGGTTATTCCATCCCCAAAAGGCCGTATAAGAGGTCATTATCAATCTTCTTTTGTTGGAATACTGGATACCTTACCCCGAACGTAGCGTCAGCTAAGGCAGGTACCTCAGTATGCTCTTAACGATGGATATCCCCGAGGCCCGGGGATGACCTTCGGCATCTTGGCTCCCCTGACAACCCACGTGATGCATCTCCCTAGATAAGGGGAGGGGGGGTTCCTGATATAATCTTCGCCTCCGGAACGCAAGTCCGTCAAAATCAGTCGGCACCCCTCGGGACCTTTAACTTGCAATATCTAACAAAGGAACCCAAGTCGATGCAGTTTCTCTCATAGTCCGAGCAACTTAGATGCGCCAGCTCCGTTCCAGTTCCTTTGCTCAATTTCCGGCGGGGACTAGGCTCGGGTGAAGCTTAGTTAGGCAACGGAGCGGCGTGGTGTAACGGTCAACTATACCAAGCCTTGCGGGTTTATTTCGGACGAAACGCACCGATTTTGAGCGCGGTACTATTAAGTCACCGACGGTACGTGGCATAATTTACAACCCTTACATTCATAATTCCTTCCTAAATTAATAAAACGTTTTCAAAACATATCTTGTCAGGACCTAGCCTATCTCGATGACATCCTCCAACCGTCTATAAAGGGATTGCTTAAGTTGAAAGGGTTACGGGTGAAATAATAGTCATGTTCCTAAGTAAATATACCATGAGGCGATGCCGACGAACCTTCGTGTAGTTATGAAGCAGGTGCACAAAGTTACAGTTGCGATTATTCCATGAGCCCCTTGCCTATTTTCACGTTCCCTCCTGCATCTCTCATTATTGGCTGTCAATTTAACTCTGTGGCATGATAAATGACGATGCTGCGCATTCTATGGGCACCAGGTACCAATGGGATCATCTCATGAACAATGAATACGCACCAACACACCCCTCTGACGAGACTGGAAAGCCAGCACTGCTCTGGCGATGCCGTGGTCAGATGAAGGAACTATTTGTGTTTCTTCTATTATACGGCGGCCATCATCCAGTCAACAAGCATCCAGGCTCAAGCTCTTGTTATGATTCTGCCATTAAGACACAAAGAAAACACGGAAGGATGATTCCGATAAGGCACGTGAGAGAGGGAGCTTTATTCACACGGCCCCACGCAATCGCTCACCTATATTCTTGTTTTCGGAACCATTGGGAACAGCATACCACGATACTCTTCGCTGTTTGACTATGTTCAAGGCAAGTGAGAGTATTTGCACAACAGACTGGACCAGTCCCCACGTGCGGTCTTGTTTTTGTTCTAGACTACGCAATGTAGCGACCTACGCACTTGGGTACAGTGTGGCGGCCGCCTTTCCCACTATTTTCAGCACCACGTACACACTGGCTCTCTTCCCCCGATGACAAGGAGAAGGACCAAAAAAAGAGAAAAGAAAAAGGCAACTGGCGTATCCGGGGATCTACAAGGGGTTATTATCGCGTTTGGGGTTTTCCTAGCCTTTTACGAGACGTGCATCCTGGCGCAGTGGGAGTGGCGGACATCGCCTGGATCGGCACGATGCAGCGCGCCCTCCTCCAGCTTGGCGTCTTCGTGAGCGGACCCCTGTATGACGGTGGCTACGTGCGTAGTCTCTCCAGCGCCAGCACTTTGCGGACTGTGGCCAGCGTCGTGGTCGCCAGCTTTGCGGCCCAATAATACGTCGTATTCATCTCCCTCGGCAACCTAAAAGATTGATCTGGGCTTACACTGTGTTAGGTATTGAGATTTGGACCAAACGCTTTCTACGTAGCGATCAGCGAACTGATAGTTGTGATGGCGAGGTCAATATGGGAATACTGGAGCAGCATTTTGAAGATGGGAGTTAATCGAAGGAGGCAATGGAGTTGTAGGCATGGGTGGACTGTGATGAGGAGTGGTGAGCACGATTGAAGTGATTCAAAGTGAGTGCCAGAAGAGCAACTTATATACTCCTTGTGTCGTGCTCAGGCTTGTGCAAGAGAATTCGATGGGCTCATGAAGAGGGTCTAGACCTTGATGGACCACCAGGCAATGTGACGCGGGGTTAATTTACGTCCTTCTGTATGGACATTCTCTTCAAGGTTCATGTCATCTCTTGGAACAAGACCTATTCCAAGGTAAGCTGCCAGATCTTTTTGTCTTAGACGCATAAGGAAACCCACAGCTGGTGAAAAAGTTTCTCAGTAGCACGATTATCAAAGTTAAGTTCTGTATCCGAATTAACTGATAAAATAAACATCACAATGCATCTAAAGCACTCTCCTTCTTTGGCGAAGCCACATATGCGGCTAGTGCGCCAAGGGGTGCGAGGCAATCTGCAGGCTCCCCCACTGCAAGTAAGCTGACCGTATAAACAGTCAAGTACCCATAAAGCGCGTAGATTGGTGGATCATGCTAAATATACGAATAACGTAACAAGGGGTGCATAAAACTCTGTAGGACGGTTATAAACAATGATTTCCCCTATGCAGGTAAGCTGACCGTGCACATTGTATCGTACGAGTAACACTTTCTTACTCTTTAGCGAAGCCGATTATGCGGCAAACCACTTCTCAGCTTCTAGATAGGGGCTGTCCACCTACAAGATAGCAGCAAAGAAATGCACAGTAGAAATCAGCCGGGCCTGGCCCGTTATGAGCATTTGAAATATCAGCGTTAAAATATAGATAAAGCCTAAGCCTTATAAGATAATAATAAAGGTTTCAACCACAATAACAGGTTAATTAAGCGCATCTTTAAGGAGCGGGGTACTATATAAATTATAACGGGCGTTACCATGGTTCAGGAAACCACAACTTTTGAAAATATCTTTTTTTAATATAATACAAAAAGAATAGGAAAATCAAGAAAAGATGAGTGTATAATAAGGCGCTTGTTAGTTTTTAGTAATCATACTAAGAAAATATATTAAGTAATAACGTTTTAGCCCTTTATTTTTAATTTATTTTTCAAATCTTTTCTTTAAGTACCTCAGCGCCAACGTTCCCATCTCTGTCACCTCGACGCATAGATCCCCGTCGAGCACGGCGACATCGGGCAGGTCGTCTAGAGCACAGAGCCGGTCCCTGCCTCTGTCGGCAAGCCTGCCGGTGTGGCCAGCATGGAAGCTGAACGCTCTAGGCGGTTACATCAGCTGAAAGGCCACCCAACGGCCTGGCCTGTCGCCAAGGACGACACTCTTGCCAATCCCAATTTTTGCTTTTCTCCATTTTCTCCGGCCGCCACTCCCGACCTCGTGTCAAAATTTGGGTTTTATGATGACGACTATGTCACCTCTACCCCAGTCACAATTGGCGAGTCGGCGTGCGATTACACCTGGTGGACAGCCCACGAGAAGGCGACTGACAATTGTGTGCGTTCGATCCGGGAGGCGGTACCTTCGACGCCCTTGCCGGCACAGTCCATTGGGACATCCAGGACCACAACCTTCTGCTTGACCCGGCCACAGGCACCCGGACGGCGCTGCTCGACTGGGGGCAGATACACACGATGCCCATCTCAACACAGACCATTGGCGGCGGACAACACGGCGACGCATGCCCACCTGGTCGCGTCCAGACGTCAGCCCGTGTGCACCGAAAACGCACCCACGGTTCTGGCGTTGGATGGAATTGATCAAGACCAATTCGCATTACATATATGTTACCCCTCAATCCCATCACTCACCACCAACTATTTGACCAAAATACTCTGCGAACCGTCTCCCCTAAAGCCTGTGCTCAAGTCAGCCTGAGGTGTCGGTGTTATAAACATACCGCAGGTAAGCTGCAAAGCATACAGCCACTTTTAGGGTGGTGCTTCTTATTATATTGCCCATAGCCTGCTTGGCGCGATCC
Source organism: Nigrospora oryzae (assembly GCA_016758845.1). Lineage (NCBI taxonomy): Eukaryota > Fungi > Ascomycota > Sordariomycetes > Amphisphaeriales > Apiosporaceae > Nigrospora > Nigrospora oryzae. The sequence continues at coordinate 3,564,454 of JADKYO010000014.1, read as the reverse complement.
TGTATTTGGAAGGAGGTCTGATCCGATAGGTGCAAATGTCGCTTCTCGGAACGGCGTATATGCGAGGGAATTTGAGGTAGGCTATCTTCTAAACGGCGTATCTACATGTGTCTCACATGACATGTCTGTACCTGGATTCCGCTATAAGGATTAAGGTGGAATCTAGATCCGACTTGTGTAATGAATTCTTTTCCGCAATTGCTTCAAGTATAAATAAACGGGCTATGGCGCCGCTGCTGTATTTGAAAATCTCGACACACCCGTCTTTGAATTGTTCCATCTGATAATCCGCAAATAGCCCTTCCCACCTAATCACAAAATGCATCCTTCCTTCCTCCTTCCGCTCATCGCCGGATTCGCGATCATGGCCCAGGCGGCAACGACAGTTAAGATCTGCAAGGACAGCAACTTGAGGGGTGGCTGTTTTGTCAAGAAGCTCAACTCTGGGCTTACAAATTCTATGAAAGGGGGGGGGGGGTTCTCACGGCTATAGCTTCAAATGCGATCGCCTCCACCCATGGCGTCTAACAGGAGCTCCTCATATTTTCTTTCCTTTTCAGACGCAACCTATTGGAGAGTCTACCTATACCGCTCAAATCGCCTCTAGCACTGTCAAACTGCCTGTCAGCTCTAAACCCGCTGTGCGATGCCGTAAGCAGCCGTACAACTACTTCCTAACCACTGGAAATGCCTTTATGTTCCTCACATTACCTTTTCACCTGATCACCAACGTCACAGGAGACGACGCCCGAGGCTATGGTTTTCTTGCACATATAACGCCAGCACCAATCATGGAGTCCTCGGGCCACGATCGGGCACATAGACATAAATATTATAAAGTAGATCGACTGATACTAAGCTTATATAAATGTGACGCAGCTACTGTATTCTTTTATAACGTTTAACTTTCATGTTGACTGATATTTACCACATATTACAGTTCAGGAAACTCGACGTCTTCATGAACCAAGTTTTTCCATTCAAATGCCAAAACTACAGATAAGGAAGGAGAGTGGAATTCACGGCTTCCAGAGTGATAGTGTCCTCTTTTCTCTCTTACCTGTAGTTCATATATTTTAATAGAGTAGCTTTATCTATGTAGAATCCTGGTGCCTTGAACCTCGGCAATCGTGAACCCAATCCTGGGCTTTATTTCTAGGTCATTTGAGCATAGGTGATAATATTGGTTGTCCTAGCCGATGTTACCGGTGTTACGAGGGGTTTAAAACTTAGGAACGTGTTCTGCGCGAGGACATCCAGCCACGCTCAAAAACAGTCATTGTCTGGCAAGCGGCGGAGAAACGAGAAATCGACACGACAAGAGAATACCTACAATGTGTAGATTTGTGATAGCACGAAGGTGGATTGGTAATCCAAAGCCGCACCTCCTTGTTGCGTAGTGGCTCCCGTCCTAGCTAGTTTGGCCCGTACAGATGTGCAACCCGCCGCGGCATCTTCGACGAGAATCACCTCCCTTCGACAGAGAGCGGGGGCACTTCCGTTTAACCCGTACATAATGCGTCATCGCTGTTGTGCTTTGGTTGCATGGGGAGAGGCCTGACCCCGGGGGAAATGAGCCGGTGGTTTGGCGTCCCCGGGGTCATGTCGTGCCTGCTGACTCCATACAGGGCGTTGTTCCGGCCGTCAGTACGGGTTGCGGGTAGTAGTAGTTCGTCCATCGGCAGGAAAGCGTCAGAGCGCATTTCCCCCGAAGCATTGCGGACAATTTGGAAAAAGTATTTAAGCACTGTATTCATAAAGATGGGGCCAGGTGAGGGTCAATGCGTATCATATTCCGTGTCGGATTTCGCAACAAGAGATGAAATTCAGAAATATGCCCTCTCTGTGCGAGGTCGACAACCCGTGCGACCCCAGGCACCGGCAGCATCACGGCGGCTCAGCCCCGTTTCGCTACGCCGTGTGACGCAATGGACGCGATGCGATGCAAATGCCGAGCGTCGGGGTTGGCCAGGCCAGCCAAGAATCCCCCCCCTCCCCCCGAAGGTGCCCCCTTCGCCTTTTGCGGGGGAAGATGGTCCGCCTCCCCCGCAAAAATATGACCCGCTGTGCAAGCCGCGATTCGCGCAGTCCCTCGGGTTCTTCCGTCTCCTCGGCGTTGGAGATGGCGGGGAATGGGCCAGGGTGAGGAGTAAGAGATGAATGGAGAGAGAGGTCGTTATGAATGGTTGACTGGGGCTGACGACGTGGGCATGATTGGGGTGGAGGAGACGGACGGTGTGTGCTATGCCGGGCCACCCCTCAATCCTATGTCCCCCTCCTTGCACGCTCTGGTAGACCGTTTCCGAAGACCAGGCAAGGGCGGAGAGGCCGAATCCCGGATTGCTCATCAAGCCACGGCCCAAGATAAAAGGCCGGAAGAGGGCAGCTTGGGGCCAATGACTTTTGCGCCTATGCCCAAACCGCCACCGTCCTCCATAGGGATCAGCAGGGGAGGGCGGAAATGCTAAGTTAGACTACCACTGGACGGGCCACCCCCTATATGGGCCACGTCACTAGAATATCAACACCACTTTATTCACTATGGTGTAATGGAGCCACCATGAGGCCTCTATAGCTAATATTGAACGCGTATCTCCTCCTCGACATGCTCTATCTCCTCGTCCTGGTCTGGTTCAATTTGAGGCGATTCCGACCGTCTATTCGGCTGGTGGCGCATAGAGCGCCGCGGGCGCTGAGACTCAGCCTCGTCCCGCAGCTGATCCTTGGCTTGTTGGATGTCTGCTATATCAACGAAGGCTTGTTGAGCCCTAGGGAGAACTCTGCGCTGTTTTTGAGGTCTCTGCCTCTCTAATGCAGCCTTCAATTGCTCCTGGCTATGCTGTAGTCCCACGATATTGGCGTTGAGAGTGTCAAGGGCCTTCTGGACCTGACGGCTCATGCGGCGGACCCCGGCAGTCTGCGGTAGGCCATCCTCTGCTAACACAGATGTCTCTAATTCCCTTAGTTCTTGGCTGTTCGTTGGAGTCTGGAGATGGTTTCCTAAAGCCTGGAGGGCTCTATCTGGTGTTTTCGGCCGGTCTAGTGCGTCTGCGGTCACGGCATCGGCCTGAATGGCTAGCCTGCTATTGAGCGCCTTAGATCGGTCCCTTGGATAGATGCCAGTTGACTCCCAGCCCCGGAGGATCTTCTCCTTCGTGAGGGCTTCAATCCGAGCCCGTTTCCAAGCCGCCACGAACTCTGGTTTGCCGGCGATGGTCACCATCATCGAATAGCAGGTCGTACGAAGGATAGACCGGAACCTGCGCTTTAACACACTGAAAGGGCCCACGTCAAGGGGCTAAAGGATCTGTAAGTAGTGTGCCGGAAGGAAGTTAAGCCAGACTCTCGATTGGAGACACTCTAAGAGGAAGGGCTCGTTAATATGGCTATTGTGACCATCGATGATGAGGTGGCGCCATTGGGAGGCCTTCTGAGGCTTCGTCTGCGGCAGAAACACCTCACGGAGCTAGCGGATGGCTATCTCGTTGCTTGACCAGCCTGAGCCGTTAGTGGCGAACTTCCAGTCCTTTAATTCGGGGTTATCCGGCATCTCCTCTGGAAACCATTGCTGTTGGACGTTCTTACCCCCGAAGATCACTAAAGGGTTTAGCGCTCGGCCGTCTCCCGAGACACACTCCATAATTGTGACCCAGTCTCTGTTGAGGGGGTCGTTAATGAGGACCTCTTTAAGCTCAGACGGTCCGATGACTAGGGGGGTATCTCCAATCCCGACTTGAGTCCCTATCTCGTCGGCATTGTATGTATATTCTGGGGGGATAGGCGACAGTAGGGGGTCATCTAGCCGGTCGAAGAACTCAACGATATTTGTTGAACACGCTGCGTTGGCGCGCCGCCAGTCATATCGGACGCTGCGCAGAGTCTTTAACTCTGGATGTCTCCGCAGGAATCTCCGGACCCAGTGTGTTCCGAGGGTCTGAGGGCCCCCTGAAGCTTGGGATAGCCTCATAGCGAACAGACGGAACCTTGAGTGTGGAGGAGCATAGCCGAGCTTGGTCTGCGTCTTAACCTAGCGCACCAAAAAGGACTCATTAGTTGGGGATAGGTTCTGACGCTTCTGAGAGGCCTCACGGCGCGAAGCACCGCCGTTGATATGGCGCTGTAGGGTGGTTCTAGATACCCCATGGCTGACGGCCGCGGCTCGCACAGATAGGCCACTTCGGTGGGCTCTAGCGGCTGCGCGCAGCTTTTTTTCGTGATCAGATAACATAGTATTAGATGCGTAATTGAAAGAGGAGTGGAATGGTATATTTTATTTATTTTTACGAGCGCTAGTAGTCGAGTTATTTATTAGTGACTGCGTTAGTGTTGTTGAGGTTGGTGATACTTTTTAGGTGGCCCACACAGGGGGTGGCCCGCCCAGTGGTAGTCTAACTTACGCTGTCGGAATACCACTGCCGCCGGGGAAGGACCCATAGAAGGATCCATAGGAACCCCCTCCCCTATGCATACACATCCGCCTGATAAGTCCTGTTGACAGCCCGCGGGCCGTGACATCATCGTCCAGTAGTAGCACGACAGCTATCTTGCATGCCCTTGTTTGTTCCTGCGGCATGCAATCCTTTTTCTTCTCATCACATCAAACGGCACCCGTCCACTCCTCTATTTTCATCGGGGTTGCTCTGTGCACTCCCAGCCTTGTCGCCAAGGTCGGCCCCCCCTCCCCTTTTCTCGCATTCGTCATCTCCTTTGACCACACACCCACGGGGGAAGCACGCGCCTTGCGCCCTGCGTGCCCGCCGCTCCCGTTTCCCACGATGCCTCTCGGCATCCTCCCGGACCGCCACCTCGAGCACGTGCCGGGCACGTCGCCGCTTAGCGTGCTCGGCCGGGCCGACCTCGAGGTGACGACGACGACGGGCGTCGACAAGGGCGCGCTGAAGCACGACACGACGGGCACCGTCGTGCTGGTGCCGCAACCGTCCGACTCGCCCAACGACCCGTACAACTGGCCGCGCTGGAAGAAGGAGATGTTCACCGTCGCCATCGCGTGGGGGTGCGGCTGTGTCGGCGGTGAGAGTTGGCCCCGAACCCCCTCCCTGTCCGGTCCGCCCGGGCCGACGGACCCCGGCCGAAACCGAGCTTGACTGACATGGCGCCTGTGTTCCCCCCTCCCCAGCTCTGGGCCCTCTCCTCACCTCGGCCTTTGTGCCCCTCGCGGCCGAGTTCGACGTGCCGCTGGAGCGCTTCACGCTGGGCTGCAACGGGGCCATGATCGCGGCCATCGCGGCGGGCAGCTTGATCTTCAACACGCTGGCGGTCAAGATCGGCAAGCGGCCCGTGTACCTGTTCACGACGGCCGGGCTCATCGTCACGAGCTTCTGGGGCGCCGGCGCCACCAGCTTCGCCTCCCTCGTGGCGGCGCGCACCGTCGGTGGCCTCTGCATGGCGCCCATGGAGGCCCTCGTGCCCGCGTCCATCGCCGACATCTGGTTCGTCCACGAGCGCGGGTACCGGAACGCCATCTTCAACCTGGGCGTGCTGGGCGGCATCAACCTGGCCTCTCCCATAGGTGCGAAACCCCCACCCGTCCGGCGGACCGGCCGGGGCGGCTGTTTTCTTCCTCGCGAGCGGAGGAACCCGCTGCTGACCGCGTTTCCAGCCGGCGCCGTCATCGAGTACGGCTCGTGGCGCACCTGTCTGCACGCCATGGGCGGGGCGTTCGTCGTGCAGCTGCTGCTCACCTTCCTCTTCATGCCCGAGTCGGCCTTCCGCCGGACCGGCACGCCGGACATGGACACGGGGGCGACGTCCGAAGACAAGGCCGTTGCCAAGCGCTTCGAGACGGCCTCGTCCGGCGCCGCCCGCGCATCGCCGCGCTCGTTCGCCCGGGAGCTGCGGCCCTACTCGGGCTACTTCGACCGCGTCTCCTTCTGGCGCACGGCGCTGCAGCCCTTCGTCATGCTGGCCAGCCCCGTCGTCCTCTGGGCCACGCTGCTCTTCACTACCAGCATGTCGTGGCTCGTGCTCATCTCCGTCACGCTCTCGCAGATCTTCTCGGCGCCGCCGTACAACTTCAGCGTGAGCGCCGTCGGCGCGTCCAACCTGTCTTCCTTTGTGGCCACGCTGGTCGCCACCGCCCTGGCCGGCCCTGTCATCGACGGGCTGGCGCGGGAGATGGCGCGCCGGAACAACGGCACGTTCGGTGAGTGCCCCCCCCCCCGCCCCTTTTGCATCGGGGACAAACGCAGAGCGTGGAAGACGCCACGGAAACCCCCACTCTGACCCGGACCCCTCCCTACCAGAGCCCGAGTTCCGCCTCCCCATCATGCTGTCGTACCTGTTGTTCACGGTGACGGGCTTCTTCGCGTGGGGCGAGTCGCTGGCGCGGCGCGACCCGTGGCCGGTGCCCATCGTGGTCGGCATGGGCCTCATCAACTTTGGCGTGCAGCTGGGCACGACGGGCGTCGTGGTGTACGTGGCGGACGCGCACCGCACCCTGGCGGCCGAGGCCTTTGCCGCCATGAACCTCGTCAAGAACCTCTTCGCCTTCGGCCTGACCTTCTACATCAACGACTGGATCGCCACCCAGGGCGTGCGCGCCGGCTTCTTCGTCATCGGCGCCATAACCGCCGGCGTCGTCCTGCTCACCGTCCCCATGTACGTTCTCGGCAAGCGCGCCCGCAGCTTCGCCCACCGCCACAAGCTGATCCGGCGGCTCGTCGAGGAGTGACGGGGCGCGGGGCCGTGATGCCGGGCGCAGGGAGGGACGCTTAGGGTAGCGACCTTGTCAAGTTACTGGGCAATAGCGACGTAAACATTGCAGCCAACTGGCCTGAATAGAAGGCGACGGTGGTCCTATGGCACGTCTTTTGAGTCCGGTCTGACAAGGCCTGCTGCTCACCAGGTGATGCAACCATCCCGGGGAGCTTTTGGCAAGATAGCGAGTGACGTGAGACGATCAACTTGAGGGAGCACCTTTGCATTCACACTGCCGACTCCCCCCAGTAGGACCCAAGTTTCTAGGCGTAGCCGAGGTTCCAAAAGTTCTCCAAATTCCGCCGGCTGTCCTCGTCGACGTAGTCCAGGTGGGGGCGCAGCGTCACGCGGTCGCCGTGGATCTCGGCCACGGCGCCGGTGATGGATGTATCGCCGAGGAGCTCGGCGACCCCACGGACGAGCGTCGCCATGGGCGTCACCGTCATGTGCTTGAACAGCTCCTTGGAGGGGGCGATATTGGTCTCTGGGGCCAAGGCCGCGCGTGCGGTGCCGCCTGGGTTAGCCAGCCGGGCCAAACCAACGCCGTCGGGGATAGGGAGGGCTTCGGGGAGAAGAAGAAGAAGAAGAAGAAGAAGAAGAAGAAGAAGAAGAAGAAGAAGAAGAAGAAGAAGAAGAAGAAGAAGAAGAAGAAGGAGACAAGCCAACCGACGTACCGAGCACGGCGGGTGCGAGCGCGTTGATCTGGATGCCCTTGCGCGCCAGCGGCCGCGCCAGCGACCGCACCAGCGCGATCACGCCGCCCTTGGAGGCGGCGTACAGCGGCGCCACGGGGAAGGGATACAGGCCGGCGTTGGATGCCGTGCACAGGATGGCCCCGCGCGAGCCCGTGTCGGCGTCGGGGGGGTTCTTGGCCAGGTAATACGCCGCCAGTTGGACGGCTGTTGGGTTGATTCGCACTTGCGTCAGCGGGTGACGGCCTTGCCCGGCCCGGAACACACACACACACACGGAAGCGTGGCCGTGCCGAGGGGGGGATACGTACTGTAAATGGTCCCCGTCAAGTTGACGTCGAGCGCCCTCAGCTCCGGCTTGCTCGGCCCCTCCTCGCCCTCGCCCGTCACGGCGGCCCGGAGGAGGCTGGACCCGCCGCCCTCGGAGACGCCGGCGTTGGCGCAGACGACGTCGATGCGGCCGTGGCGCGCGTGCACGGTGCGGAACGCCGCCGCCAGCGCGTCCCACGCGGCCACGTCGACGCCGCCCAGCGCCGCGATGCCGCCGTCGGCGTCGTCGTCGTCGTCGTTCGCCGCCGCCGGCGCCTGCAGGTCGACGACGACGACGCGGTAGCCCCGGCCGGCGAGGTGCTCGCTCATGGCCCGTCCGATGCCGCTCGCGCCGCCCGTGACGACGGCGACGGGTCGCAGGGCCGGCGCGGTGGCCGAGGGGGTGGCGCTGGGGGCGGCCATAGCGGGGCCCCGGTTGAACCAGTGATATTCCGCGTGGGACGGGGAGATTCCGGGCACGGGGCCTTGCAGCTTTGGTCGGGACCAGGCCAGGAGACGGGTTCCCGGCGGGCGTGAGGGGGCTTGGGTTCCCGGGCGATGGTCGAGAGAAGTTGCGGGGGAGGCACGTGTGTCTGTGTCCCGGGGTCGCCAGGTGGCCCGTCTCCACGCGTGATGCAAGGTGGGGAAGAGGCACGACGTGCGGGAAAATGGCCCCGGCACTCCCGCGGAAACACGACCGAGGCATCGCGTCTCTCTACCATCGCCGAATGGCCGGGTTCCTCGGCTAGGGTGCATGCTATTTCGGTGCCCCTTGCATACTAACCGCCAAGATTGTCTTGTGCTCTGCCGCGCCACCCGTTCCAACGCGCGAGGGGTGGGTGCAATGGGCTCGGGAATCGAGCTCATCGGCATATTAGGAGCACGTGCGTTCGCGCAGTGGCCGGGGCTGATGAGAAGCAATGACTACGTCTTGAACGAAAGGTGCAGCTTGCAGCTTCTCCATTCGACTACTGGTTGAAACAATATCGTCCATTAGCTCGCCCGGCAGGCCCTGCCTTCAGGCCTCCACCCCGTTCCTCTCCCGAAACACGAGATGCAACGGCGGCACGGCCATGGTGAAGTGGTCCATGATCCGGCTCTCGTATGCCTCCCACGTCTGGCCGGGGGCCAGGGCCCAATCAAACTGCAGCGCGACGCGGACGACGACGCTCCGCAGCTCCTGGATCGCCATGGGCTTGCCGACACAAGCGTGTTTTCCTGCCGTTGCGGGAAAGGGGGCGAGGTCAGCGTCACTGTTCCATCTGTTCCCCTGCTGGGGTTCCGTACGGCCAACGGCGTGAAAAGGCGGGGAGAGGGGAGGAACTGACCTGAGTGGAACGGAGAGAAAGCAGCACGGTCGCACTTCAGCTTGCCGCCATCGCCGTCACCATCTTGGCCCACGCCGCCCGGCCGTCCCTCCATCCAGCGCTCGGGCAGGAACTCGTCGGGCCGGTCGAACCAGCGTGGATCGCGGTGCATCACGTAGGGGGGCTGGATCAGCTCGGTACCGGCGGGGATCCAGAGACGCGGACCGAAGGCGCTCGCCGGAATGACGAGCCCGCCACCGCCCGCCGGCAACGCCAACGACGGCGGCGCCGTCACCACCCGCGCGTTGGCGCTGGGCGCCGGCGGCTGAATCCGCAGTGTCTCGTTGATGATGGCGTCGGCCCAGGCGAGGGTCGCGCCGTCGGCCAGCAGCCGCGTGTATGTGTAGGTGGACGGGCCGCCCGGGAAGGTGACGTCGACGCGGGCCTGGAGCCGGCGCCGCGCCGCCGCATGCGTCGCCAGGTACCCCAGGCAGTTGATCAGGGCGCTTTGCACCGTGTCGGCGCCGGCGGCGATCATGGACCGGCTCTCGCCGACGAGGGCCTCGCGCGTGCGCGGCGCGCTCGGGTCGCCGCGCTCCACCGCATCGAGAAGGAAGGAGAGCACTGGCTTGGGCGTCGGGTCCTCCTCTTCGTTGTCGTCATCGTCGTCGTCGTCGTCGTCGCTGTGGGGTTGCGCGGGCGCCGCCTTCACCCCCGGACGGCGGGCTCGCCTCCGCTCCGCCTCGTGGTCCGCCAGGATCTTCTCGCTGTGGTGGATAAAGGGCGCGAAGTCGCCCTTGCCCACGGGCAGGCGCCGCATCATGCTCATCAGCCAGGGTACGAACCGCAGGCTGCCCAGCACGGCGTGAGCCCGGCGCAGCGCTGTGAGCGCCGGGTGCGCCTCGGGGCCCTCGCGCTCAATGGCGCCGAAGCTGTGGCCGAAGCCGACGATGCCGGTAATGTCGAAGGACAGGCGCGAGAGGGCGTTGGCGATGTCGACGTGGCGCTCCGGGGCGCCGTGGGGGGGCGCCAGCCGCCCGTCGATGAGGCGACCGATGGCGTCCTGTAGACGCTCCGTGTGCTTGCTGAGGTGCTTGGGGCTGAAGGCAATCTCCCACGGCCGTCGGCGCAGGCGGTGATCCTCCGGGTCGCGCGAGAGCCCGAAGCCCTGTTTCGAGTTGTCGTTCCCACCCGCATGCGAGAAGAAGGTGCCCTTGACGAGATTGACCGTCAGGGGCAGGGCGTCGGCCCGCGCGATGGAGACGAGACGGGGTCCTATCGACGCGCCGTCAGCCGTCGTGACCTTATTCTCGCTCGTTTGGCTTACGCCTTCTGCGCGTCACGGAAGACGGGGAGGGGGGGGGAGCCACCACGTACCGATGCGAACGACATCGCCATACTTATCGTGCAGCTCTCGCAGGCGAACATGGAAGCGATAATCCCCTGACGCTTCCCGCACCGCCCAGAAGGAAGTGAAGCGGGCCAGTCGCGGCCCCGGAATGTGGCTCAGGGGATGGAAGTAGCCGCGGTAGAGCAGGATGGAGGCGGTAAGGCTGACCGCGAAGGAAGCAATGGCAGCGGCGAGGTAATACAGCGAGGCCAGGAGCGGCAGGCCGAGCCACGCGTAGCTGGCGTAGACGGACAGCAGACACAGCGCCCCGGCGAGGCCTAACAGGTTCCATACAACAAAATCGATTTCCACGCGGCGCGCGTACAGATGGTGGAAGGCAACGCCGGCCGTGGATGCCGCAGCAGCCAAGGCCAGGGGCACCGGAGGCATCTGGTCGCCCATGAGCATGACCATGATTGCGTGACTTTTCTGCGAGCGCCAGGGCGGGTTTCCCGGGCGAAGTTCGGTTTCTTCAACAAGGGCAGCCTCGAGAAGGGCGAGGCAGGTTTCGGATTTACCGGAACGAGCGCCTCCCCAGTGCCAGTCCGGCGGCCACCGGCCCTATTTCAGCTCAACCGTGGCTGCGCCGGAGCTGGTCAGCGTCAGGTCAGGAGACGAGCCAGCAACATGTTCCACGACGAGAATGTCCGGGTTGGGCGCGCCGCATAGAGGTGAGAGGAGACTGTGGTTCTTTTTTCTTCCCTTTTGGGCCGCTGGCATCGCGTGAGGCTTGCAAACCGGGCACGCACACTCTTGTACCCATTATGGACCAGCTCAGATCGGCGCCGGGCGAGAATGTTCTTCACACCGGTCCGTCGCAAACGAAATGGGGAGCTGTCGCCCACCGCGCGCTTGCCACACGCCCAGGCCAGCGTCTGGCCCAGGGATGGACCTGGGCGCCTGCGAGCTTGGGTATGGATACGGATGGAGTTGCCGAGATAAGCAGGAACAGGGAAAGGGAGTCGGGCAACCAGGGGTGCAGCTGGGCCAGCGGGCTGAACAGAGAGGGAAGGAATGCGCGTGTGCGTGACCGAAGCCAATGGGTCAAACCACATGGAAACAAGGGGAGGGGGGGGGCTGAGAAGATGTGACTCTGTTGACGCATCGTCCATGGCAATGAATGGGTGGATCACGATACCTGCGGGCGCGTGGGTTGGGAGGTTCGGCGAGCTTGGAAAAGCCGAGAAAAGCGAGGCCCGGGAGTCGACCCTAGCAACCCCCCCCCCCCCCCCCCCTGTTCCTTCGAGCAGGCGCCGGGGGCGGGCGGCAGGCAGCACGTCGCCGGAGGCGGTAGGAGAAGCGGCAGACGAGAGACGCCAAACCTGGCGTGGCCCCGTCGTCGGTGCAGGCTTGGCGGGCTACGGCGCCGGGCCTGGGCAGACAAGGAGAAGGGGGGAGGAGGAGGAGAGGCGGGAGACCCCGCTGGACGAGCGACGGATCAGGATAAGGATGGCAGTGATGGGGGGGGCGTGTGGCCGGATTGGGACGAGGGGAGGATCCCGGGCCCGCCAAAAACAGGCAGAGGGTTCCATCGTGGCTCCGTGCAGCTATTCCCGACAGGCACTGCCGAGATGACGGCCTGGAAGAGCCGGGCGCCTTCAGGCAGCCTTTCGCACTACTGGCCGGGGAGAGGGCGGGCGGGATGCCCGCAGGCGGTCATTTGGTGGCCGGCGCACCTGTCGCAAGCCGACACGCAGGGCGCCACGGGGGTCGTAGAGCAACTAGCTGGTATGGCCCCGTAGAAAATGCCCACATGGCCGACGGAGCCAGGCCTGGTGGGGGCTGACGCCTATTCGTACAGCGTCGTGAATACGCACGCTACGCGTAGTGTCCATGCTTCCACCCTGACTGGGTTGTGCTTGCGATACAGGTTGGAGTCTCTCCAACGCGCCTATGGGGAGGCCGCCCCCCAGCACCTAGTGCCCAAGCCCAACTGCCGAGCAGGGCTGGCTGACTAAGCAGATGTCAGCCGCCCGGGAGCTGGGCTCTTGGGCCTTTTCCCTCTCCTTCCTTTCTTTTCCTCGCCCCCGGGCGCGACCCGTCCCCGTTCCCAGCTGGAGATGCGTAGCGCGAGCGGACATGAGCCCTGCCGTAATCACCACTGCGCAGCCGACGCTTCTCGACAGGGAATGGGGGGCGGGGCAATGGTGGACTGACGCACGATCCTACGCTGCACCACGAGTCGCGGGGGGGAAAGACCCAGCAGCTCGGCGGCCGTGGTTCCCGCTTGCGCGCCACCGTCGCCCCGTTCCGGGCAGTATCACCGGAACCGGGCAGTATCACCGGAACCGGACAGAGGCGCCCAAAAGACGACGGCCGGCTGCCGAGCTGACGAGAATCCAGCCCCCCAAGGAGTGGATTCCATGACGTGCTTCACGGCGGGAGAGGCACGGGAACGACCAGGAGCCTGTCACCTGTCCGTCATAATTGGACAGGGCTTTCATCACGCTGAAGAAGGGGCCAAGGGGGGGGGGGGGGGGGGGCCCTTTCGCAGCCATCGGCCAGCGCACTAACGACAGACAAAGCCGTCGCCCAGTCCCCCCCCCCCACTACAGCGTTCGAGGTCATCTGGCATTCGCGTCATCTAAGCCTGTGTTCTCACCTTGCCCCTTCTGCCCTCCTCCCTCGTTGATGTGCCCCGGCCCTGCGCGTAGCATCGCTGTCAGGCCAGCTCCACCGTGAACTCCTGGCCGGCTTGGGACCGTAACCGCACGAAGCCGCCGTCGCCGCCGTCGCCGGCCCCGGACACGCGAATGCGCGGTGGCGGCATCCCCGTCGTCGTCGCCGCTTCCTCCTCCTCCTCCTCCTCTTCCTTCTCGCCGCGGCGGGCCTCCCCGTCGGGCTGCGGCCCCAGCGGCGCGTTTCCGACGGTGACCCAGGCGTCGCCGCCGCGGAGGCTCCGGATCGCGGCCCGGACGAGCCGCGCCTCGGCGTCCCAGGTGATGTCGACCTCGAAGCCGCCGCGGGCCACGAGGCCGCGGACGGCGCCGCCCGCGCCGGCGGCGGCCCAGGCGCGCGGCAGCGCCGGCAGCAGGCGGAGCAGCGGCGTCTTGGGGCCGCCATGGCCGACGAAGGCCGGGCGGCGGCCGTCGCCGTCGGCGACGTACTCGTGGCTCTGCAGGAGCATCTCGGCGAGGCCGGCGGTGCCGCCGTAGTTGCCGTCGAGCTGGAAGGCGGCGGGCGGGCCCGAGTCGAGCAGCGAGGCGCGGTGCGTCAGGTTCGCCAGCAGGTGCGCGACGCTGGCGGCGGCGGCGGCGCCGTCGCCGAGGCGCGCGGCGAGCGCCACGGCCCAGGCGCGCGACCAGCCCGTGTCGCCGCCGCCGGCGCTGAGGCGGGCGCGCAGCGTGGCGTGCGCGGCTGCGAACGTGGTCGCGTTGCCGCCCGCCGTCACCTCGGCCCCCGGGAACAGGCCCCACAGGTGCGACCAGTGCCGGTGGCCCGGCTCCGTCGCGTTGTAGTCCTCGAGCCACTCCATGAGGCCGCCCGCCGCGTTGACGCGCAGGGGCGGCAGCCGCGCGCGCGTCGCCCGCAGCCGCGCCGCCGCGAGCACGCGCGGCGCCGCGGCGTCCTCGGCGTCCTCGGCGTCCGCCGCCGCGAGCCCCAGCACCGCCTGCGCCTCCAGCACCACGCCCAGCAGGTGGCGCACCAGCGAGTTGTCCAGGGTCGGGCCGGCGGCCAGCGCCGTCGTCTCGCGCGCGGCCGAGCCCGGCACGTAGAAGGCGTTCTCGGGCGAGCTGGACGGGTTCGTCACGAGCCAGCCCGTGGCCGGGTCCTCGGTCAGGAAGTCGAGGTAGAAGAGCGCGGCGTCGCGGAGCGGGCCGTAGTGCCGCCGCAGCGCCGCCGCGTCCCCCGTGTACAGGTAGTGCTCCCACAGGTGCGTGACGAGCCACGCCAGCCCCGACGGCCAGTACGTCGAGGCCATGTAGTTGTCCTGCGGCGCGCTGTCGCCCCAGAGGTCCGTGTTGTGGTGCGCCACCGCCCCGCGCGCCCCGTACATGCGCCGCGCCGTCGCCTTGCCGCTGGCGTGCACCCGCCCGATGAGGTCGAACAGCGGCCCGTTGAGCTCCGCAAGGTCTGTACCCCGGTTAGCCCCTCCCCGGCCCGTCGCGGCCCGTGGCGCCGTGCGTGGGCGGCCAAGGCGGGAAGACACGTACTTGTCACGAACGCAGGCCAGTAGTTCATCTCGGTGTTGATGCTGGAGCGAGGGGCCGGGGCGTTAGCATCGGTCCGGGCCCGACGTGATGCGGGCGCCGGGCAACTCACTTGATGGTGTACTTGGAGCCCCACTGGGGATCCAGCCGGTCGTTCCAGATGCCCTGCAGGTGCGCCGCCATGGTCCCGTTCCGCGACGACGCGATCAGCAGGTACCGGCCGAACTGGAAGTACAGCGCGACCAGCTCCGGGTCGAAGCGCGTCGCCAGCGCCGCCACGCGGTCCGACGTGTTCATGGCGCGCTGGGCGGCGGACGAGGCCCCGAGGCTCAGGGCGACGCGGCCGGCCAGGCGCTGGTAGTCGGCGACGTGGGCGGCGCGGAGGCGGGCGTAGTAAGCGGCCGGCCCGTCGGCGCCGTCGCCCCCGCCCACGGCGGCGAGGTCGGCGAGCACGGCGGCCCGCGGGTCCGGCCGCCGCACCGTCGTCCACGCCGTAAAGTAGACCCAGGCCTCGTCGGCGCCCTCGCAGAGGACCGTGTCCCCGATGGTGCGGACGACGCCGCCGCGGGCCACGACGCGCGCCCCCGCGCCCAGGACGATGGCGCCGGGGCCGCCGCCGCTGCTGCCGCCCATGACGACGGTGTCGGGGCCCACCTTGGCGGCGTAGTCCTGCCAGCGGTTCAACGAGCCGCCCTGGCCGCGGCGCAGGTGCGCGGCGAAGGCGACGGCGCCGGGGCGGTCCGCGGCGATGCGGACGGCCCCGACGTCGGCGGGGCTGCTGACGAGATACTCGCGCGTGTACGTGACGTTGGTGGCGGCGACGGTGTAGCGGACGCCGGCGGTGGCGTCGGCGAGGTCGAGCCAGCGCTCGTAGCCGCGCACGTCCGCGCCGTGGGCCATGACGAGCTCGAGGTCGCCCACGGCGTCGTAGTGCCGCGTCGACACGGGCGTGCCCGTGTACGCGTAGCTGCCCAGCGTCGTGGCCTCGCCCGGCCGGCCCGCGCGCACGAGGCTCTGCATCTCGCCCATGTACGCCCGCGCGTCCGGGTTGACGCGCTCCAGCGGCGGGCCCGACCAGAACGAGTCCTCGTTGACCGGCATCGTCTCCGCCTTGGCCGCGCCCGAGACGGCCGCCCCGAGCCGGCCGTTGCCGAGGAGGAACGACTCGTTGTAGCGCGCGCCCGGCGTCGACTGCCAGATGCGCGACGGGAACGTCGCCGAGTCCGGCTTGGGGGGCCCGGCAAGGGCCAGTGCGAGCCACGGCCCCCAGGCCAGGAGCCGGCTGGGAACAGAATCCGCTATCCGCATCTTCGTGTCGGTAGAAGCTGCGGGGTCAAACGCGAGGTCGCCCTCACGACCAGAACCCCGAACCCCAGGGCCGACGACCCCTTCTATTGTATCCGTCCCCGAACCCCCAAGTCGCGTAGGGCGCCAAGGCCGAGAACCTCTGCCTGCCCAACCCGCTCGTGACGACAGGTGTCCCGGCCATGGACCAATGACGCGGCTCCCTCGGGCCCTGCCAACCCGAGGGGGGCGGGGGAACTTAGGCTATATGGCACCACCTGGCGATCGCGACGGCCTGGGCCGTGAGGTCCCAGCTGGCTCCTCGCCTTCTCACCCGTGGAGCGGGAGAAGACGGCGGGACCCGGTTGCTGGGCAGCCCGCGTCGGACCACGCGCGCCATGGCGGCCCTAGACCGCACTCCTCCTGCCGTACTGGTGGACGGCAGCGTCTCCCCATGGGCCCTTGGCCGGCCCAGCGCAGGCTGACCCGGCCCTGTCAGCAACAACAGGGTTCCCCGCGTTCCCCACAGGCGTATATACCCGGGCTTGGCCGCCGCTCTGGACGCGTACGGGCTGGGCCATTCTCTACCCGGGCACATCTCTTGTCGCCGTCGGCTTCCACCCCGACCCGGCGCAGATTTACGCACCGCGCGCGGCTTTCGTGACCGTCCGCCCAGCACGCGGGCCAGAGGGGACAAAACGCCCCCCGCCGCCGCCAGCCGTTCCTCTCTCGGACGGCCCGCCGGCCCAGACAAGATGGCGAGCCTGCTGGCTGCGAACAGCGGCTGGGGGTGTACGGGGGACGCCCCTCCCTCCAGCCGGACATCCCATCTGTCCCTCGTCACCAACCGGCAAAAAGTCGACACGCAGGGCGGCAAAAGAATTCGGTTGCCCATTACCAGATTCGAACTAGCGGCCTTTGCATCGCTCGTATCCTATACAAGAACAGAAATACAAGTGCAACGCTCTACCCCTGAGCTAAACGGGCTTACGGAGAGCTGGGGTTATCTTTACTGACGTGCCGTTGTGTTGCAGCTGGCCGGGGAGAGAAGAGGGGGCCGGGCCGTCAGGTTCCCCCGAAATAGCCACGACGGACGAGGGGGCGCAGGGGGGGGGGGGGCGGTGAACCAACGACGAATGGCACGAGTGCAAAGAATTCAGCCAGAGACTGCAGGCAGAAGAGGCCCAGTGCCCGGATTCCGACCCCCAAGAAGGCCGTTCTTGGGAATCCCAGCAGTGCCATCCCGACAGCCGAGTGTGTTATCTTCAAGAGCCGCCCAACAGGCGACGGCTACGGCACATCTTTCCCGCCCGGAACGCCGAGAGAAGGTACAGTAGATGCCCGACCCCCCCCCCTCCGTCTCGCCCCCGCTTCACACGAGCCCGAACGCCTCCATGCACTCGCGCAGGCCGGCCTCGTCGCGCGGCTGCTCGAGGTACGCGAGGCGGGCGCCCGTGGGCCCGAGCCAGCTCTGGCGGCGGCGGCACCAGAATTCGACCGCGGGCGGGGGCACGCGGGCGGGCGCGTCGCACGCCAGCACCCCCGCCGGCACCGCCGTCAGCGCCGGCAGGTTGGGGTTCCGGCACTGCACCGTGGCGGCGCAGACGGCGCACGAGGCCCGGCCCAGCATCTGCTTCCGGTCCTCCTCCTCGCTACGGCCCCCGGCCGGCGGCGGCGGCGACGGCGGCGGGTGGTAGAAGCGCACGGCGCCCGTCGGGTCGTCGAGATGGACTTGCTGCGATGGCCCCCCCCTCGCGGTTAGCGGTCGGCCCGGTCTTGTTCGGGGCGGGGGGGGACCCGGGAGAGAGAGAAGGAGGGAGAGAAGTCGATGGACGAGGAAGCAGAAGGAGAAGAAACAGCAAATTACCTCGGCTTTGAAATCCACGTACATGGCAAACGGCCCCCCGCTCAGTTGCTGGCACGTCGTGCAGTGGCACAGGTGCGAGCAGAGCGGCGCGCCCTCGATACGGACCGTGACGGCGCCGCAGTGGCAAGAGCCCGCCTTCTCGCCCGCCGACGGCTGGGCCGATGAGGAGGAAGAGGAGGCCATGACGGCTCTTTCCCGAGCCGGTTCGTTGTTTTCCGTTGGCTGGCTGGGAATGCGGGAGGTTGGTTGTCCGCTCGGCCCGGAGGGAAATCGAGGCCGCGGTTAAAAGGCAGAATGAGAGAACGGCGACAGAAGAAAGAGGGAGAGGGAGAGTGGCAAAGAGAAGGGGGTTCTTAAGGAGTCTTGTACATCCAAAGCCCCCCCCCAACTTCACTGGAGCAATTGCATCTCGCCCCCCCAAACCTGCCCGGGACGACCTGCCATTGTGCCAATCTCGTCTCTCATCAGCTTCGAGCCCCCGGGAAAGGGCGCGCGCACAACAACAGCAATAGTGGGGAGACTCCGGTCAGCGCTAGCGGGTCCAAAGGGCGTGCGTAAACCACATTCCCGACGCCCTTTTCACGAAACCCCGCCGCTTCAACGGGCGCCCGCCACTTCCACGGGCGCCCGCCACTACCGTCTCCGAGGGGTATCCTTTGATGCATTTCGTCTATTGCGTCGTATGTATAGGTTGTGTCCCGGGTGTCCACGCGCACAGCAGGAGCAGCTGCGGTGGCTGCGACGATGCTGTGGGGGGAGGGGCGCCTCGGCGAGAGAGCTCCATCTCCATTTCTCTCCAGCCAGCCATTGAAACAGCGTCCGCGCTCCCGCGATTCGAATCTTCACCCACGGCCCATCGCCAAGTCTTTTCCCGCTACTTATGCGCGGCCTGGCCTCCCTGGCCTTGCGAGGACGAAGCGTCCTTGCCGGCCGCCTGCGTCGCCGCCGCCGCCGCCGCCCGGTCCTTGGCCATCTGCTGTCTGTGGCGCAAGGGCAGGTAGGTTAGTACATAGAAGCAAGACACGTCCCGGCGTACACACCCCGCCCGCGAGGTGCCACGGCAACCGCCCCGAGGCCGCTGGGCACCAAGGATCACGGCGTCACTCACTCCTTGTTCTTGATGTACTGGTTCTCGAGCGCCTTCTCACGGTCGGCGAGGGGGTTGTTGGGGTCCATTTCGGGAGCGAGCTCCAGTGAAACGGAACAAAGCGTCGGGATTCTGGAAGAACGAGGTAGTGAAGTCGGCAATTGCTGAACTGCTCGCCAGTCCGTGTCAGTAGTTGGCCTGAGTTAAAACCCTCGTGGCCGCGTCGGCAAGAAACAAGCCGGGTTGAGACACCGCTGGCCATGACGTCACGGGCGGTCACGAGGTCAACCAGGGCCCGGCATTCCCGTCAGACAGGAGCGCGTGCCAGCCAAACAATGGTCAACAGAGAGAATCATGGATTCGAGCTTCAAAAAGTAACAACTGTGATAGGTATCTACAGCCCGCCGGAACCCCAACTCCCGACTCCCAAAACAGCATCGTCGTACCGGACGTCTCTCGTTCCCTCGTTAGACCCGTCTCGGTCCTCTATGCCGTCGCCTGCACGATCTTGTAGCCCTCGCCCACCGTCTTGGTAATCTCCTCGTTCTTGTGCTGCAGCTGGCCCAGCGCAAACGCGACGTCGTTCCATTGCCGCTCCGTCTCGCAACGCGGCAGACGCGCCGCCAGCTTGTCGGCCAGCTGCCGCGCGTGCTTGTCCTTCTCGACGAACCCGAGCAGGAACTTGACAATCTTCTTGAAGCTCTCCTCCTCGAGGTTGCCCGCCGAGAGCAGGCTGAACATGTCCACAAAGTGGTTATACACGGCGTTGTCCTTGGTGCTGAGCTCCGAGAAGAACATGCGGGCCAGGTCGGCGATGCGCTTGTCCTCGTCCTCGAGACACTTGGCCATCTCGCCGAGCTGACCCTTGACCTTGACCTGACCGGCCAGGATCAGGAACGTGAGCGTCATGAGACAGGTTCGTTTAACCGAGAGATCGGGGTCCGCCAGTCGCCGGTAGAGGAAGTCGGTGTTTTCGTCAATCAGGTGGTTGAAGCAGCACGAGTGCAAAGAATTCAGCCAGAGACTGCAGGCAGAAGAGGCCCAGTGCCCGGATTCCGACCCCCAAGAAGGCCGTTCTTGGGAATCCCAGCAGTGCCATCCCGACAGTGTTCCTGATGATGAGAAGCGATGAGAGCGCCTCGCAGATACTCGCCAGCTGACGGCTTGCTGCCAAGCACAGCGTCGCTGCCGCTTGCAGGCCCTTGTCCTTGTAAATATCGCTGCGGGAGCAAATCTCCGCCACCAGAGGACCGTAATTGGCGAGCAAGGATTGGTGGCCGAAAAGGAGCTCGCGCTCGCGGATGTGCGCCATCGCCTCGGTGAAATCATCTTCGGTCGTACCTCCGATGAGGTCGAGCTCGTCGCCCTCGTCCTGAGGGGGCGCCGGCGTCTTGGACTTGCGCCCACGCGCTCTGGCAGCCGGCTCGGGCTCGGGGGCCGCAGCCGTCTCCTTTTCCTTCTCCTGCTTGCGACGCTTGAAGTCCAACTCGCACATTTCCAGGTGGACGATCTGCTTGATGGCGACGTGGCCGACCACGAAGAGCAACTGCGAGAGCGCGATGGCCGCCCTCTGTTTAGGCTCTGCCGGAGGATCCGGCGAGGGGACGGTCTGCGTTGGCTGATCTAGAGCCTGCGTCATGCCCGGGGCGTCCTGCGTCGGCGCGGGATCCATGCCCGTCATTTCAACATCACGGGATACCGGTCTGGAGGCGGCCTGGGGCGGAGCAAAGACGCTCTTGGTCTTGCGCTTGATGACCTCGCCGCAGAGGGTGTCGGGGTGCTTGGCAATGGCATAGATGGCGTTGATGGCCTGCTCAACGGTACCGTACCAGTCCTTGCTGTCGCTTTCAATGTCGGCAACCGCAGTCAGCCGTACCAGGACGGCATGCTCATTTGGCAGCCGGCTGAATTTGACCGTCGACTCCTTCGCTTGGCGGCCGCTCGGGTTCAGTCTGCGCAAAGCGATGCAAGTGTACTTGGCGAGCTGGAGGTCGTTTCGGCCGTGGGCGCCCAGTCCCGTTCGGAGCATCGTCTCCATCTCGCCCACGACAATCTCCGGGTTGGCGGACGCAAGCATGCCCAGCACAATGATGGCGCCACGACGCTGGGATTTGGAGATCTCCTTCTTGTGGTACCCGTAAACATCCCACAGCTTCTGGATCACGAGGTCCGAGATCATGCCACCCTTCATCATGGTGGCCAACAGTTGCTCCAAGCTGGTGAGCTCAGCGGGCGTCGTGCCCATGGTCAGACTGATCATATTGCGGGCAATGTAAATAGAGGCATCGCTCTGGCTGAAGCCGTCGGGGGCTTCGAAGAAAAGTCGCTTGTAGCAGTCGATCAGATGCGTCTGCACGCCCTTGCCCTCGTCGCTGTTGCCCTTGGTCCAGATGAGGCGCAGCATGCGTCGGATACCGACCATGTTGTCCTCGATATTATAGGCATTGCCAATCTCCAGGTAGTCCATCGCCTCGATGACCTCAGACTTGTTCCTGGAGCTGAGCAGCTGGCATACAGTCGGTGTAGCCTCCTGCAGCACCTCGATGAACCGGAGGGCATCCGTGTAGTACCGTCTAGTCAGGGTGAGTTTCTCGATCGCCTCAGACGTAGCGGCATCTTCCTGTGCTTTGCGGACAATGGCCTCCTTCTCCTCCTCGGTCAAGTCATCGGGTCCCTTCTTCTGCGGCGACTCAATCATCGTAGGCTCGTCAACCAAAGCAGCGCTGGACGTGTTGGCGTTTCCATCCATGCCAGGCGCACCACCCGGAGGCGCAAGGGCGTCCAGCTCGGCGTCGACCTTGTCTAGCCGCTCCTGCCAGTCCTTGCGCGACAGCTGTGCACCGTGCAGGACGGTGAAGGGGTGCGTCTTGATCAGAGTGCCCAACAGTTTGATGGCATTCCTGCGTACGTGGCTGCTCTTGTCCTCGAGACTCCGCGATGCGAGTTCGGCGGCTCGCTGGCGACGCTTCGGGAACTTCTGGTCGAGATCGCAGATGCGGGTGTAGACCTGGATGGCCCGGCATCGGCAGTACGGGTTGACATCCAAGAAACGTTCCTCCAGGACGTCGAAGAAGGCGTTGAGTTGGGACTTGTGGTTGTCGCCGCGCTCCTCCTGCTTGGAGAGGAAGCCAATCATGTTACCACACACCTCGATCAGCGACGAACGCAGCGTGTGTGACTCGCTGTCGAGCTGCTTGGCCAGAATGGTCATCTGCTTGATAACCAGGCGCGGCGCCAGTTCGGACAGTTTAGTGATGAAGGCCGAAACGGACTTGGGGCCCCTGGTGTCGTTGGTGCTGAATTCCTTGTTACTTAACTCGCGCAGTGTCTCGTCAGCCAGCTGGGGGTAGTCGTATGTCTCGGCCAGAATGTGCAGGAACTCGGCCATGGGCTCTGAAAGATGCTCAAAGTAGGTCAAGTTCTGAACAATGGAAATTTGCGCGGCTGTCACAGTCAGTCAAGGCCACAGGAGGGAGGCGGGACACGTACCATATCCGTGACCATGGTGCTTCACGGCGATGCAGAGCACCCTGAAGGCGTGCATCCGAATGGCCGTGTTCTTGGCCCGCAGCTCACTCTCGAGCACCATGTAGACGGGGCGGGTCAACAGGCCAATGAAGGTATCGCGCTCGCTGGTGGTCAGGAAGATCTTGCCGAGCTTCAACTTCAGTACTTTAGACATGATGTCGAGCGCGGTCTGCAGCTGGGCGGCGCTGTCCCAGTTTCCGTCCTTATCGCGGCCGGCCGTCTTGGATTTGGCGCCCTTGCCTCTGGCGCGCGCGACGGGGGCAGTGGACGACTTCTCGGCGGCCTTGGTCTCGACACAGGCGGTGGCCCACTGCAGCAGGAAGCCGTAGACCTCAAGCTGGGTCTTGTGGTGAGCAATCATCTCCTGCTCGTCGGGATTCTCGAGGTCGTGGTTTGCGGCCTCGGCCTCGGCGGCCAGGCCGCTCATGATCAAGTCGAAGATCTTGCTGAGAGCATGGGTCGGCAACACATGTGTGGACCTGGAAAGGACGATGAGTTGAGACGCTAGTTTCCTGGGTACTTGAGGGGGTTCATGGAGAGGGAAACGGTAGGCAGGGAAGGAGGGGCAGGGGGAGCGCACTTGAGCAGAAACTGCAGCGAGTCAAAGTAGGCTGCGCGAGTGATGAAGTCGGGATTCTCGGCGACGGCATCGACGATCGAGTTGAGCACGGGATTGATGACGGCGTTGGTGAGAGACTCGGGGTCATTCTCGCAATCGACGAGGGAGCTGTCGGCTTCGGGGGTCGGTATGGCGGCCGGGTCGCTCATGTAGTGCTTGAGGGCATCGTTGATGTCGAAGCTGATGGCCTCCATGGCGGGCGATGGGTTTGCGCCAGATGCGCGGGCGCGACGGAGCGGCGGGTTGTTGTCGATGGCAGGACGAGGGGACGGCAGGGACGGGAGCAATGAACGTCAAGGAGGCAGCCCCTCTCGCTCCGATCCAGGAAGCAGATGGGGACGAGCGGCGTGTCGAGTCGTGTCGTGGTCGAGGGCGACGTGACTCCCTAGGGAAGCAAAAGTGGTGATAGTGGAATTGGATGCCAACAACCCCCCATCCAATGGAGACAAATTCGTCCCTCCACGCGGCGGTCGGAGCTGCCCTGGACAGATGGAGCTGGGCAACGAAACGGGCTTATTTTTGTTTACTAGGCCCGGTGTACCTATCAGATGCGGCCGTTGTCCACGTCGCGCCTGCCATTCGTGTACCCGGCCGCTGCTGTGGGATGGACCCCACCTTGAATGGAATCAACCCTGGGAGCAGCGTCGACGCTGGGATCGAAGCCCCCCCTTCCGACCGAATGCCGTCGCTGGCTGCACTGCAGGCGGCTGAGGCCGCTCCTGGGCAGATACCAATGGTTGGTATATATTTAGGCCTATGTGAGGAGACACGGGACGCATGCGACCCGGGACAAATCCCCAAGTAGTCTCGGAGCGGGTGGAGTACGGGGATGCCAATGCAAGTCCCAGCACGCCCGGGACCAAACACGCCACCAGCAGGAGCGGCCCTACTGTGTAGAGCGTGTCGCAAGCCCAAAATGCCACTCGCCCCGCCGTTGATGCATCTCAAGTACCACGGCATAGGTCAGAGCATGCTGTGGGCGGGACCAACCCGGCTACATCGCTACTACAAACTACATCTATCTTGCCCGTGTCCATTGTTTAGTGGACGCATAGGCGCGTCGCATCCCAGGGGACGAGGAGTGCCGATCACTGACGGACTTATGACTTCCCCATGATGGGTCTGTACAAATCCAATCCCGCCCGCGCCTGACCAAAACATTGCCGTTTTTCCCGCTCTCTTGGTACATCACGACCCGGTGCCCGCCTTCGGCCGTCGTTCGCCGTCTTCTCGTCCTGCCGACTCGACCGAATCCTCCCGCGCCGCCGACCCCCCCCCCCCCCCCCCCCCCCCCCCCCCCCTTTGCCACGCGCTCCGGTACCCAAGTTTGCATCCTCACGGCGCTTGCCGACACCGGCTGATCTGCCACATCTCGGTACCCGGCTTCGCCTTTGGATCTCGCATTCCTGCCCTGCTTCATTGGCCAGAATCGGTCGACGTTTCTGAGTAATCGAACACGGCGATCAAATAAGAGGAAACAAGAGCAGAAAGAGAGCCCGTGGTGCGCCTGGCAGCCCGGCCCTGCAAGGCAAGAGAAGCTTTTCTTGGCGCGGTCTGCAGCCGTCGGCGTGCCCGACATGGGATCGGAAGCGCCAACATCCCTCTCGAGGCGCCGCGTCCCGAAGGAGCCGTTTCAGTTTGGAGAGGTCGGTGCCGCCGGTGCCAAAGACCCGTTCTGGTTTGGAGAGGCCAAGGCAGGTGTGGCGGACGAGAAGTTTGGTGGAAAGTCGCCCGTCCAGTGGAAGGAAAAAACGCCCCTGGACCAGGACCAGGACGTCCCTGAACACGCCAACAAGAAACGCAGAGGGCTACACGAGGACCCCCGAGCCATGCCAGATCCCCTTGGTCTGGACAACCCGCCCGTCGACCGTTTCGGGAAGGACTGTGATCCCGTGGAGAAAAACATGGAGGGCGCTCGGGTGGAAGGGGAGCACGTGAGGGAACAAGCCCGGCGTGAAGCCGAGTACAACGCCCAGGTTGCAGAGGACGAGGATGACGAAGAGACCCGCGACGAGGACGAAGGTGACGCGGAAGAAGAGGAGGAGGAGGAGGAGGAGGAGGAAGAAGAGGAGGAAGACGAGGAGGCCGCCGAGTCGGAGACGGACGATGAGGACGAACCCATCGACCTGACGGTCCAGGAAGACATGGAAAAACTGAACCGCACCTTTCCCGAGCAGTTCAAAGACAACTACCGGCTTATCAAGCGCATTGGCGAGGGCACCTTCTCGACCGTCTACAAGGCCGAGGACCTGCGGTACGACCGCTACAACAACAGCTGGGACCTGGACGCCAAGGACGAACAGTGGGAACGGCCACCGCCCCGGTCGGCCTCACAAACGCGGGCGGCGCAGCAGCGGCGGCCCAAGAAGTTTGTGGCCATCAAAAAAATCTACGTCACGTCGTCGCCGACGCGCATCTTCAACGAGCTCGAGCTCCTGTACGACCTGCGCGACTCGCACTCGGTGTGCCCGCTGATCACGGCCTTCCGCCACGCGGACCAGGTGCTGGCCATCCTCCCCTACTTCCGCCACCAGGACTTCCGGCGCTACTACACCAACATGACGGTGCCCGACATCCGGCTGTACTTCCGGTCGCTCTTCACGGCGCTGGCGGCGGTGCACGAGAAGGGCATCCTGCACCGCGACATCAAGCCCACCAACTTCCTCTACGATCCGGACAAGCAGCGCGGCGTGCTCGTCGACTTCGGGCTGGCGGAGCGCGAGGGCGTCGACCACAAGCCATGCCTCTGCCACCTCGACACCGAGGCGCGGCGGCAGCGGATCCGCGCCGCGAACCCGCCGCCGCCCTGGGGTACGCAGCACGGCTACCCCAAGAACGACACGCGCCCGTCGCGGCGGGCCAACCGCGCCGGCACGCGCGGCTTCCGCGCCCCCGAGGTGCTGTTCAAGTGCACCGAGCAGACGACCAAGATTGACGTGTGGAGCGCGGGCGTGATCCTGCTCACCATCCTGTGCAAGCGCTTCCCCTTCTTCAACAGCGCCGACGACGTCGAGGCCATGATCGAGATTGCCACCATCTTTGGCGTGAAGCGCATGCAAAAGGCCGGCCAGCTGCACGGATGCGTCTTCGACACCAACATCCCGACGGTCGGCGGCGCCGGCTTCACCTTTGAGAAGATCATGCTCTGGAGCACGTGCCGCAGCGACGGCAGCAGCAGCGGCGGCCGCGGCGGCCACGACAGCAACGACAAGGCCACGCCCGACGAGCGCGCCGCCCTCGAGTTCCTGGGCCGCTGCATGGACCTCGAGCCCAGCCGCCGCATCAGTGCCCGCGAAGCCCTCGACCACCCCTTCCTGCGCGTCGCCGCCGATGCCGACGCCGACGAGGACGAGCCCGACGAGGACGACGTCGTCATGGTGTAGCCGGGGCCGATATGGCGGCCCCCGGGGTGGGAGGGAGGAGCCCGTCGGCCCCGCAAAAGAGAGGAAGAGTGTGGGAGAAAGAGACCGGGCACGCGGCGAAGGAGCGTCGTGGCGGCCGGTCGCAGGCCCGCGGGCCCGCGTTCAACGGACGAGGCGGGACGCAGAGGGAGGCAGATACCCATGGCGGCGAATTAGACGGCGACAGACACGAAATGCACCGAGCCCCCATCCGGGCACCCTTGACCAATCAACCTGCGTGTGCGTAGAGGCGAGACCATGTCGGATTCGGCCGGCCCGGTGAGATAGCACTCGGGCCCCGGCGCGTCAGCAGTGCGCGCTAGGGACGTTACTCGGGATAAGTGATGGATAGGTACCAAAGGAGCACCGGGCCCAGGGGCCAAGGGCACGCCACCCCATACCTCTCTCTCTCTCTACGGAAGCGGTTTCGACAAAGGCATGGAACGAGACCCTAAGGGGGGGGGGACCGAAGGAGAGAAATGATAGGTAACATGTTTTGCATTCCCGTGTCGGGGGCTCTGCCCTTCCCATGCTCGAGCGATCCATGGTCCATAGACCCCCTCTCTCCTGGAAAAGAAAGACAAAAACGCCGCCGCTCGGTGGGAAACGCAATGCCGTACGCCAGGCTATGATGCTTCAACCTCTTCCCCCCCCCCTTCCCTGGGTTCGTCCATCCCGGCTCCTTGATTCTTTCGACCCCCCCCCCCCCCCACGACGGAGATCCGGTCAATGGCGGGCCAAGGGAAGTTGGGTCCGCTCTTACCCCTGTTTCTACTGTTAACAAAGGCAAAGCCCGCAGCCTGGGACCCGCATCTCTTTGGTTTCGTTGCTTAGGTATATGGACTCATCCTTCACAGCGTGCCGGCGCGGACGACGCCGTCAGCATCACGGCGCAGGCCGCGCGGCGGTTCGGGCGGGCTCTGGCCGTTGCGGTACAACCACAGGCGGCTCAGGTCGGCGACGGTGACGGTACCGCGGTCGAGGCGGGCGGGCAGGCGGCCGCGGAAGCTGCCGTGGACCTCGACGGGGAGGCCGTCAGCGGCGACGCCGCCGCCGTCGCCGCTGTCGTTGCCGTCGTCGGCCGTCTTCTCCGAGCTCCTCCTCCTTCTCCTTCTCCTCCTCCGGCGGATGTCGTCGTCGTGGTCGGGTTCCGAGTGCTCGGAAGAGGACGGGGAGGAGACATCCCCGCCCGCAAGGAGCGCGAGGCTCCGCACGAAGCCCTCGCGCACCTCGTCTTCGCCCTCGGTGCCCCAGGCGCCGCGCGCCACGACGCTAGCCATGAAGGGGTTTGTCTCGTCAGCGCCGGTCGGCGCGCCGGTCACGGGGTCCCGCGCCAGCGGGAACATGCCGTTGAGGTAGTGCTGGTTGAACTGGTGGCCGCCGCGCGGCGAGGTGCGCGAGAAGACGCGGCCAATGAAGCGTGGGATCAGTGGGTTCGCCCCCTTGTTGGTTGTGAAGTGCAGCACCCCCCACAACGCCACGAAGTCGGTCGTGTGCGCGTAGTGCTCAATGTGCCCGATGACGCGCCGCGCCGGCGGCAGGATCGAGTGCGCTCGCTTGGTGGTCGTGTTTGTCGTCGTCGTCGTCGTCGCCACCACGTCGTGGTCTTCGGTCTTCGGGCGTTCCCCGTCGCCATCGCCGCCGCTGGTCTCCTGGGCGGGCGGGCGGTCGTGGTTTGGCTGGTGGTGCTGCCACTTCTCGCTTGCGTTCGTGGGGGCGCGCATCAGCGTCGGCGAGTGGGTCAGGTCGTCGCCGGTGAGGGAGCGGCGGCCGCCGTCGGTGCGCAGGGGGTCGAGGCGCGTCGGCCCATCCTTCGAGGCGGAGGAGGCGGAGGCCTCTTTGGCAGCGGCATCGGCGCAGGCGCGCGCGTGGTGGGCGTCGTGCTTGGCGGGCGAGTTCATGTGGTTGGCCGCGGCGCCAAAGGTGTAGACCTCAAGCTTGGCGAGCAAATCCTGCGGCAGCTCCTGCAGCAGCCAGTCCATAACAAGGCTGCCCTCGATGGCGCCCTGCGAGTGCAGGATGAAGATGACCTTGCTCTTGGCTGGGTTGTACAGCTCGGCCTTGAGCACGCGGTAGGCCTCGCGCACGTCCTTGGTGGCGAAGTTGAGGTTGCGCTGCACCAGGCACTCGACGACGTCGAACAGGATACCGGCCGTCTTGTTGTGGATGCCCGTCACGGGGCGGCCGAAGGTCAGCGCGAGCCGGTTGATGTTGGCCAGCATCCAGGCCTCGCCGGCGGCCACGCCGTTGACGAAGATCCAGCTCTCATGGGCGTGCTCCTCGCGTGCGGCCGCATACTTGGGGTCCGAGTGGTACTTGAGCGAGCGGCCGTTGAGCAGGCGGCAGAGGCTGTGGTTGAGGGCGTAGAAGAGGACAAGCGCCAGCACCGCCGTCCACACGGGCACCAGCGCCAGGAACGGCAGGCCGACGATGAAGGCGAGCTGCAACACCACCAGCACCCCGTGCACCGCGAGGCACCACAGGTTGGCCCGCGTCGGCGCCAGCTCGTCAAACAGGTCACTGGAGGCCGGCTGCAGCGGCCACACGATCCACGGCAGCGCCCACACGAAGAAGAAGAAGTAGTAGAAATCCCACAGCAGCAGCCGGTACGGCTCGTCTGTGTAGCTGTAGTTGATGACGGACGGCTGGTCCACCTGCGACCCCAGGAAGTCGGTGTGGTCGTCGGTTGGCTCCGACACCGACGACGACGGCGCCACCCCGGCGGGCGATTGTGGCCGTTTTCGCGAGCGGAAGCGCCCTTTGCCGTCCGAGGCCGTGCCCGTCGGCGGCGGCGGCGGCGATCGGGGCCGTGGCGGCAACGTCATGCTTCTCCGGCGCCTGGGAAGGACAGCGTGGGGTTGGTGAATATGAAACCCGGGAGGAGAGGGGAGGGAGTATGTCTTGACTCCGTGGCCGCCGTCGCGGGGCCCTCCCTTCCAGGGGATATAAATACCCGTTCCAAGACTTGCGGCTGGCTGTATTATGATTTGGGCGGCTGACTCCTCCGGCGCATGACGGCAAACGGTCGGTGTGTGCGTGTGCGTGTGTGCGTGTGTGTGTGTGTGTGTGTGTGGCAGTAGACGTGCCTAGCCCACTAAGCAAGCTACCTACATACGGAGTAGGCACCTACTACAGTGGGAACAGGCCGGGTGGGTGGCACCCCTGGAAGGGCCGCTTTGCCCACTTCCGCCATAAGAGCGCCCGCTGACCGCTGACGGCTGGAGCGGCTCGGCGGCCCTGGGGCGGAGGGGATCCATGGATAGATCATATCGGAGCGGGTGCGGATCCATTTTGGGGAGGGGAGATGGAGTGGATGACGCGTGCCCGTACGCGAGAGAGAGGGCGCGTGCAGTGACGGACATCGGCCTCGTTCTGCCTCTCGCACCTGGTTGCAGCGACACGGGAGATGGGGTTGTGTAGACGACGGGGTCACGAGGTGGAAATGCAGAGAAGGGATGCGCTTCTATACCACGTCAAGCCCCCTCCGGTCAGCCCAGCGAAACCGACAGTGGCGGGGCCCCGCCGGGGGACAAACCGCCCGTGCCTGCCTGCCTGTGCACCTTCCGCGGGATAGACGCGGCCATCTCGTCCATGCCGCGCCCGCAATCCATGGCGAGCCCGACAAAGCCCTGCCGCCTCTCTCTCTCTGTCTTTCCTCTACCCCTAGTCCGCCAAAGGAGGAGAGCTTGCCTAGTTGTGCCGGGGAAGGGGGGGGACGCGCTGCTGCAGGGTCGCCCGCTATGTAACCAGCCGCAGTGTGGGTGGCTGTTGCGGCAGCAGCAGCCCGTCTTGGATTCCCACAGTGGCTATTCCGGCCCGGTAGGTACAGCGTGGCAGTGGGACGCGAGAAACGCCCGCAAGCCTGCATGTGTAGCAGATGCGAACGAGCCTGTTCCTCTGTCTCTCTTCTTCGCTGATGCCGGTTTTGCCGTAAGGCGACCAATCCACAAACCTTCCCCCCCCCCTCCCCTCAAGCACAGCCCCCGCCAGCCACCCCGAGAAGCTGTGCCGGTAAAAACACGTAAGCACACTCCAAGCTGGAGCCTGGGATAAGAAAACGAGACGTGGAACTGAACTCTCCTCCCCCGGCCCATGCAAGAGAGGGCGAGAGAGCGCCGGCCAGGAAGAGAGATTCCACCAAGGGCTGGAGGGGGTGCAGCTTATTCGTAGTGCTGGCTTCGGCCACGCCAGGGCCCGAGCCGGCCGAGCCCCCCCCCCCGCGCGCGAATACATCATCATCTTGGATGGCGCCCGGAATCGCGGCACACGTGCCCTGGCCCGGGAAACGAACACCTTGGCCCCGCCATCGGCTGCTGGTAAGGTACAGAAGTAACTAGAGAAGACCGGACCCAACACGATCGCCAACTAGCACCATCGTCAATCCAACGGGGGAAAGGACTGGCTGGCTGGCTCTTAGTCCCCCTCCCTCTTCCTCAGCCTAGCTCCCCTCGAACAATCCTGGGCATGCATGCGCGCACACAACACACACACACACGGGCATGCAAGCGCACACACACGCGCCAAGGGAACCGGTGAAGGAATGTTATTGCTGTTGTATCTAGCGCTCTACAGAGGTAACCAAGCGGCTGCAATAAAGAAGAAAAGAAGAGGGAGAGAGAAAGAAAAAATCTATATACAAGTGGTGTGGGAGGGAAAGGGGGATCAAACTGGGTGCTTTCTCATTCTGCTTTTGTTCCGCGCTTTTGTTGCCATGGGAGGAGAGGGGAAAATGCCACCAGTCCGTTGCCTGGAGAAGGGCAGGCCTCGTAACGGAGCCTCTGCCCAAGGTACGGGAACATGAGAAGAGGAGGAATCGAACAGGCTGGTCACCGTCGACACTGCCAGCTCTTTTTTGCAAGGGGAACGGGGGGCTCAGAAAGAGACCTCAGGGGGGGGAAGGGGGGGTCAGGCAAGGAGATTGGTTGGCGTGGCTCCTTTCATACGACTTCCGGGCCGCTGGGACACCTCTCCGGGTCGACGCAGCACGGCGCCACCCAGTCCTCGTAGCCGCCGCCGCTGAGCGTCTTGAAGCCGCACTGATCCCAGATCTTCTGGCCAACCACCGCGTTGTTCCATTCTGCCGTGTTGGGTGAGTCGACCACCATAGTTCCGGCCATACCCGTGATGGCGTGGAAATCATTGTGGCAGTGGAGGAACCATCTGGTGGGGAGGTACAAGTCAGTACGCGTGGGGAAAACCCTCCATAGGAGAGACCACTCGAGGGAGGATGGGGGAAGCCGCTTACGAGCCGGGGTTGGTCGCCTTGATGGCCAGAATCGCGTACTGCTTCGCGCCGATCTCGAGCGTGTCACGACGGTCGGGCAGTGCCGGTGCCTTGAGGCGGTTGGACCGGATCTCCTCCTCATCGGGCCACTGGATGTCATCCCGCTTGTTGCGGTCCTTGGGCGGGAGCGACTTGTCCTCCTTGCCCATGTGCAGGATCTGGAAGTCGTAGCCGTGGAGGTGGACTGGTTTCGGGTGTGTTAGTAGACAAGCACACCGGCGATATACCGAGCTCAAACTTACAAGGATGCGGCCCCGTCTCGGACCCGACGACGATGAAGACGTTGGTGTCGCGCTTGACGTACCAGGTTGAGTTGGATTCGAAGTAGTGGTCGGCCTCCTGCCCGTTGACCCAGTGCATCGGCGGCTCGCATTCCGTCTTGGGCTGCGTCTCCTTGAGCAGGATCGGCACCTGCGGCACCGACCAAGCCTTGTCATTGAGGTCAGCGAACCGGACTTTTCCGGGACGCGCCGTCAACCGGACGTGAAGGATGACTGAGTTCTCGTCGAACTGGATGCGCGGCACGTCGACTCGCGGTCGCAGGTGGCCATCTACCGCCCACATGTCTACAAGCCGCAGGCTCTCGTCCTCGGCGTGCTCGGGCAGGTTGGTCAGCGACTGGCGCGAGTCATCGGAGTAGCGAACGAAGCAGGGCTTGGTGCTGTCCTGGCAGTAGTCTTCAAACGGCTTGAAGTACGGCGCCGGCATATCTCCGCTGCACACTTCGAACTGGGCCGTCGCCATCAGTGCATACTGCCAGCCCGTCGCCGTCTTGGCGCTGTCCTTGTTGCGGCGCGCCTGGATCCATCCACTGCCCTGTTTAATGGCTTTGGCTCCGTTGGACGACGAGTCGGGGAAGGGGTTCAGTTCCTGGCACGTGTTGCCCGAGTACTGGTCCGGATCGATAACCGAGTGCAGCAGGAAGTTCTTGTCCGTCTTGATGAGCACGCTGTACCGCTGGCCCGGCCGGACTATGAGAGACTTGGCCACGGGCGCCTCGGCCTTGAGCGCCACGCCATCGTTCTCCGTGACGTACATGTCGATGCTGGGGTCGTTGGCGAAAACGATAAAGGTGGACGACATGGACATGTTGATGATGCGCACCCGCATTCGCCGGTTTGCCGGGGCCTTGTATGTGGTCACGCCGCTGAGGTCGTCGCGCACCAGGGCGTCTGCGAGTCGCCGGCGCTGTCAGTGCCTGTCGCCGGAGCTCCAAATGCAGGACCAAGAGGTATGGTTACTTACTGTCAGGTGGTACTTCCATGCCGCAAATGCCACCACGGTCCTTGTCGAAGCAGCACGCGCCAGTCTTGAAGTAATCCTCGACATCGGCGATAGACTTGTACCACTGCTCCGATGTTAGCTGTCTGATATGGATGCAGCTGGTCACCAGCGGGTTGGGGGGTTCGCTCGGCTCACGTTATCGGCGACATCCATCACAAAGTCGGCTTTCTCGTCGTATCCATAGTACTCGGGCTCTTCTTTGGACCGTATGATGAGGGGCGACCGCAGGCCTTCTGGGTATTGTCTGATACTCGTGTTAGCTACGCGTCGGCATCCAAACCCCCCTAGAGTTGGATGGGCTGCCTCCTTCACTTACCCAGGAACATGGCTGTGCACCCAAAAGGTGCCAACTTGCTCGGCGATCCAGGTATATTGTTCTGATGCTCCGACCTCAATGGCGCTGTCACCACGTTAGCCACCGTACCGTCGACAAGGCCGTTGAGATGCATTTTCTGCCAACGGCGGAGAGAGAAGCCATCTTACCACTGCGTGACACCGACCGGGCCATCCTCGTCATTTCGGTTGGTCTGATGAAAGCCGTGGGCGTGCAGCGAGATGCCGTCTTTGACGTTCACGTTGTCGACGTCAATGATGATGGTGTCGTCGACCTCGGCCTCGATGGCCTCTGGCGGCCACTTGCCGTTGATGAGGATAACCATCTTGTCGGGCTGGCTCGGCAGACCTTCATACGTCATGCTCCAGCGATAGTGGCGTGTGGCGGCCAGTGCCTCGCTCGGCAGGAGCAGGCCGACGGCCAGCATGGCCGACTTGACGGAGAACATGGTGAGATGTTCAGGTGAGTTGCTTGTCACACAACGTACACCGTTCTGTGAAGAAACTTGACAGTGACAATGCCGGGGCTGCTGTGTTGGGGGGGGTTTTTGTGACACTCGCTTCTTGTCGTACTTCTCTTCTGCTTCTTGGGCGATGATATTGTGTTAATCGTGGAGATAGGCCAGAAGAGGCTGCTGAGTGTGGTTTTCTAGACTGGCTGGATCTTGGCTGGAGTCTCGGGCCAGGTCCCTTAAGTATTCCTTGGCCGGATATCTCGCACCAGGCGATTCTGCCACGTCTGGCCTCGTCCCGTACCTCCATCGACTTGGCCTGCGAGATCGAATGCAAACACCGGCCTCGCCACCCCATGGGCATGCAACAGGCTCATCTGGTTCGCCCGTGGTGTGAACCGGGCCAAGGGTACATCGGCACAACAGGGGGTCCAGTTTCCGCGTTGCCCGCTGTGGCCGGGACTGAGTTGTCTCGCGGAGAACCCTGAAGAGTTCAGATAGTCTTCGACCTCGACAGAAGGGGGACAGGGTTGGGGCACTGGGGCCACCCCCGGAGGCACGATGGTGCAATGCTGGCCTTTGGCTGCCTCCTTGGAGGGTGCGGCGGCCGTGTATGTGCGCGCGCGCGCGCGTATGTGTGCGTCCCTAGGCGTGTGTACTTGTGCGGTCCAGAGCCCGGGCAGGGAGGAGCAGAGATCGCGGGCGAATGGCCAACCGCTGGCACGAGCACCAGGCACCCGTGCTGGCCATCGCAGACTTTCCTTCGCCGCATCCCCGCCCGATCCCAGCCTCTCCTGCTGGCAGTCGACCGGCATCCCTCTTCCAAGACCGCCGTCGCGGGTGTCCCTGCGCTATGATCTGGCCGCCGCGGCCGCGAACTAACCTCTGATGAACAGCCGCTCCCACACGCCGCACACGCCCCACACACCCACACCAACCCATACGCTGTCTACACGGCGCAACGGCGAAAGCCAAATCTGGGGATCCAGGTGTTCATCAACCGGGAGCGAGAAGACTAAAGCGGTGAGTAGCCCCAAGGTGAAATGCCATTTTCGGCGCTGCGATTCGTCCTGTCTGAAGGGAGCAGCCTCCGTCACCCCGTCTGCTGTGACTTGTGCAGGGCCAACAACCTTGACTTCGGGACGAGCTCGTACTTATGAAACTCTCTTTGGGCCAAGCCGGCTCCAGCGAGCATACAGACGATGTTCCTCACTGACAATCGCGCCTCTGTATGTCAACTATTGCTTCACGCCCAGCCTTGCCCGGCCTTGCCTTGTGCTGCCCAGGTAGCTAAGTGGTTATTCTCGAGCTTCTCTTCTTATTGATGTGACTTGCATGTGCTGGTGGTTGATTGGGTCAGCATGCGTTAATAAGAGCAGGGAGGACTTGGAAAGACGATGAATGGGCACTCGGCTCGGACGGAAAGATGAACGACCCTCGGCGCTGTAGAGGCATCCGACCGATGCTCCCAGCGGGCGGAGTAGACGTCCGGAGACGGCAACAACGACAACAAAAATACCAAACGTGGTGGCAGTAGTACCAGCGGCAGCAAATGTCGCAGTAGAGTATCTCATTTTCACATGTCGGTCTGATGCTCTTCGGCGGCGACAAGGCATACACTTATGCTGTGTCGAAAGAAGTGCAAGCATAGCTGCATCTCGAGACTGGGGGCCTTGAATCCTAGCACGAAGGTTCAGGCTCATGATCCATGCCCCAGGGCGTATCGTCGGACTTGAATCCATCCTGGAAGACTGTAGCCACCCAACCTCTTCCTTCTCTTCTTTTCCCCCGTCGCTTTGCCTAGTATTGACTGGTACGAGGGGGGCGCGCGGCGAGGTCCAAGGCCGGGACGCAGCGACTACCAGCGGGCCCCAGAACCGCTTCATCCTTGTCGGCTCACGCGAGCAGATCCCAGCCCAAGGCACTGCCAACGGGCCGTCTCGGGCGACCGCAAACGGGCCAGGGCGATGTCACCCTCTTCTGGTACCAGGTCCTCGTCGGCTTGACCTCGGCGCGGACGCTATGTCGGCGCCGGTCCTGCACGGCTAAGGGAAACACCATATACATCGTGACGGGCTAGACGGGATTGTTGGCCAGGCGGGACACGCCTCAGAGCACGTCAGTTTGGGACCCTCCTCAACCCGTTCGCTGCATCCTCGTCGTCCGATTGCCTTTGGCTACATATCCCAGCTCAGGCCCTGCCCGTCCTCTCCACTGAATTGAATTCCTCTGGCTCGGGAAAGGCAGCATCACGCGAAAAGTTGGCCGCGCTGCTGCAGAAAACGCACGACTGGCACGCACCCGTCGCCAGTTCTGTCCATATATCGCGCAAAGACCTGCAAACCGGTCGGTCGGTGTATCGGTGCACGGCGTCTCAGTAGAGCGAGACGGCATGATATGCGCGGGCGGGTATAGCCTGCACTGCCTGGTTGACTGACTGCTGCCCGCCTGTCTACTTGGCTGTCTGTCGGCTTGCTTGCATGATGAGCTTGTCGTGCTGGCTTTCCGTGTCGGATGCACTGAATCTGCCCCTTTACCCATGTATGTTCGGTCCCGTCTCGCCGACTTCAGCTTGGGCCCCACGAGAGTCATCCAACCCCCCCCCCCCCCCCCCCATGGTCGTGGGGCCCGCTTCTATAGAAACGAGGGACTGTAGGTCGTTTCCCAATGACCCACTGGGGAGTTGTCTGTGCAGGTTTTACCGGGGGGCATGTGCAGCCGCTGTGCTTCTCTCGCGCGGCGATGTTCTGCTCGGGTCTCTCGGCTTTACGGTATTTTCTGTTTCTTCCCGTCTTGCCATGCTTCTGTCGTGCTCATAGAGAACACCCCACCTGAAACATCATGCTATCACACCGGTAAGGTGTTCCTCGGGCGCAGAAGATCGCATGATGATGGGGAGATGGAAGCTGGTGAGGCGGCGCGCTGCAAGGCCCAGGGCGGCGAACGACGGGACTGCTTGCTCGGATGCCACGTTTGCGCGGCAACCCATCGCCGCTGTCCCGATCCAAGCATGCCATGCATGTGGCCATTGAATATGGTGACGATGCGCATCGGCAACGTCTTCGACCAAGCTGCTGGGAGGCTACCACAGTCTGTGCGAACCTCGGCGTCCCAGACATTCCGTCCGAACGTGCGGCGATCTTCATCCTGGGTGATCTGGAAGGATCTAATGTGACCGAGCGGCGCAGCCTCGGGCCGAGCTTTGGCTCATCTTTTACTTGTTAATTGCCCAACGCGGCCCGTCATACGTCAGCAGTGTTCGTCGCCCAAGGGTGCACAGCAACGCATTGCGACGCCTCATCACAGTGTCTCAGCCTCGGGGGGCACTCAGTCCGTGGTATGAAACTGGTTGGGTGCATGCTCTTCTCGATTCACGGCATCCGATCCTACGCTCGTCCATCCTCTTTCTCCCCGAATTACCATGTCAGAATAAACTGGACGGCCTCGTCGACGTTGGGGGCGATGAGAGATGGCTCGCGCAGGCTGTCAAGGCGATCGATCCAGCCAGTGCCAGCGCGGTCGATGAAGGCGGCCTTGAGCCCGGCGGCCCTGGCGCCGACGATGTCGAAGGGGTTTGCACTCACAATCCAGACGTCGGCGCGGGCGTGGGCGTCCTGCCTGTCGAGGCGCTGCAGCAGGTGCTCGTAGACGCGATGATCAGGCTTGAAGGCGCGGACCTCTTCGACGGTGACGATGTCGCGAAAGACGTCGACATGAGGGCGCAGATCTTCAGCCTGGGCAATCGAGTTGCGTACCATGGCATCCGTGCCGTTGCTGAAGACGCAGGCGGTGACAGTGCCGGGCTGCTGTTGCTGCTGCTGCTGCTGCAGGCGCTGCAGTGCGGCGGGCACCTCATCGAAGACATGCAACCGGTCATAGGCAGTCATCAGGTGGTCGAACTCGCGCTGGGCAACGTCCAGTCGCTGCTCGGACAACGCGTGCCGGAGCGCGCCACGGGTAATCTCATGGAAGTCCTTGTACTCGCCTGCACAGTATGTGGGTTGCGTGTCAGTGAGTTTGCACCTCTTCAACTAGGGAGGTTACCCGGCGCAGAATGCACAGGGTGAGTCAGCGACGATAACGGGACGTTGGTCGCCCGCGCTTGCGCATACCTACCCATGCAGTTGATTCTCCACGTGTATTCTAATTGATATTGGCGCCATTTTACCGCGAGGATCCGGGCCTTGTCGTCGCCGAAAAGCTTGGCGAGTTCGTGGACGATGGACTCAGTAGAAAGCAAGGTGCCGTAGACATCAAAGGCGATGATCTTCTGCGCCGTCGTCATCGTGCGCGCAGGGAGCCAACGGAGAAACCCGGTAGTAGATTACGGTACGGAGGTTAATGGGATGGCTTTGGACGTGTGCGTACGGGCGGGTGTTGTCAAGCAGTCTCGCGATATGGGCCTTTCCCGTCTGGCATGAAGCGTACGGGATATATGGGATTGAAGTTATTATATGGGGTAGGGTCTTACGTCATGAGTCGTCGTACATCTTATCAGAGCCTCCGATGGGACGGGTTTCTCTTGGATAGCAAAACGGCAAGTGTGATGAAAGGGACGAGGCAGATGCGCTGGCAGGATTGGAACCCGCTCGCTAAGGCAGGCGCTACCTACTGAATGAGGTACCCGTGTACTGTAGGTCCAGACCTGGCAATTACGTACAACCAATCGCTCGCTTGTTCGCCAGCTGCTTCTAGAAGTATATAGGGTTATGCGATGGATAGAGGAATGGCAGAATGACGGACGGCTTTCCACGCCCGTTTCCCGTTCGCCAAACTCGGAGGTCCTAGT
This sequence comes from Nigrospora oryzae, assembly GCA_016758845.1. Lineage (NCBI taxonomy): Eukaryota > Fungi > Ascomycota > Sordariomycetes > Amphisphaeriales > Apiosporaceae > Nigrospora > Nigrospora oryzae. The sequence goes on along the minus strand of JADKYO010000014.1, from coordinate 3,525,960 downwards.
CCGCCTGGCAGGGCCTGCGAGAGCTACCCACCCATCCCCTTCCATCCATCCCACTGCAGCTGCTCCGTCATCCCCTGCGGATCTGCGCCGTCATGGTCGGCGTTCCTACCGAGCAGCAGAAGAACCTTGACCTCTTCCGGGACTGCCTGGCCACGGTCCTGATGGACAAGGTCCGCAGCCCACAGCGCAGGGCCCGCCGGCGCGCCAAAGCCAAAACCAAGACGTCGGCGTCGCGGCGGCAGCAAGCAGAAACCCAGCCCGCCGAACGGCTCGAGCCTGAGACCCCGTCGGTGGCGGGGCCCGAGAAACACAATGACGCCGAGGACTTTGCTGACTTCATCGACTACCTCGCCGATGACACTTTCGAGAGCCTGCCTGAGGAGCTCAAGACGCTGGACTACCACGCTTGGGCCCGCGACAGCGACCTCCAGGCGCGCTACGCCCTGCCGCTGACAGGCCACGATACGGCCGCTCTGCTACCCTCGCTGGCGCCGTCAGTGCCCGACTCGCTGGGTGCCTACGGCATCACCAACGAGGCTTCGCAGGGCGTCAACGAGTTCCTCGCCCCCGTGCTCACGGCCTTCGTCACGGCCCTATCAACTCCCCCGCCGCCGCCGAGCGCCACCAAGGACCAGGCCGACGGCTGCGAGCTATGCGACCGGGACTGGGTCCCGCTCACCTACCACCACCTGATTCCGCGCTTCGTGCATGCCAAGGCTGTTAAGCGCGGCTGGCACCGCGAGGAAGACCTGCAGAACGTCGCCTGGCTCTGCCGCGCCTGCCACACCTTCGTCCATAACTTCGCCTCGCATGAGGACCTCGCCCGCTACTACTACACGGTGGACCTGCTTCTCGAGCAGGACGAGGTTGTGCAGTTTGCCAAGTGGGCGGGCAAGATTCGATGGAAGGGTCGGTAACTGTTGGCAACCCGTCCTGTACTTTCAAGCTGTGCAAGAAAAAAAAAGAGATTATATGTCAAGCCAACCCGGCCGAGCCAAGCGATGACTTCACCAATCCACTGATATCATAAACCGGGCACAGAAGCCTTGCGAGAGGCGAAAAGGGACTCCCAAAAAGACAAAAAATGAGGTATCTCAGTAACTGAGATGCATCGGGAATTGAGCCCAATGCGGGGGTCGAACCCGCAACCTTGAGATTACGATGTTCGTAAGAGTCTCACGCTCTACCGATTGAGCTAACCGGGCAATGGCTGAGATGCTGATGAAAGGTGCCATCATATCGTAGTATATAACGGGGACAAAATAGGTGATCAGTGAGACTAAGTTGCTCCACTTGTTGGTGTTGAGGTGAGTGACAACACGAAAGATGGATGGGTGACATGGATGGAGGACAATGACAGCGATGTTACTGATGGAGTTTGAGCAACTCGCTCCAGCCAACATGACCGTTCGGGCACCAAGTCCCAGGCCAAGTCTTAGTTTGTATACACCTCTCTGTTTTGGCGACTGCGCTCAATGACTACGGTGCAGGGCTAGCGAAGTGTCGGCCAGGTTGTCCAACCTGGCCGACCACATCGCATTGTAAATGAAGAGGCAGGTGCATATACATGCCGAGAGACAGAAAACAACACATCTACAGTGAAGTTTTCTAGTAACGATCCAGGAGAATGGTTCAGAACGGGTCTTTGCTACAAACTTCCATCAGTTCCGTGCCGCGCCTTTGGGCATCCGATTGTACTCGTTGGAGCGCTATGTTGAGCCAACAAACCACGGTACACCCTGACAAAGTCCACTTGCTGGCATTCTCCGTTTGAAGCTGGACAGAATTTCTGCTTGGTGCTTCTCGAAGATGCTGCCGGCTCTGCGGACCAATTGATCCCTTGTCGTGCGGCCCAGGGCATAGAAGACGGCGCGCTACTTGCACGCATCGCCAGGTAAACAAAGCAAACAGAGCCAAATCTCCATGAGATTGGAATCTTTCTGAACCCTCCGGTCGGAGAGTCAAACGGAGAAGCATGCAAACCGGAAATGACGGCAGACTCATAAATGGCTTCAGAAGCATGCCATCCACTGGCCGCGGCCCTCCTGCCATAATGACCCCAGAACTGGGAACATTACGAAATCCGTCATGGAATCGGCCGTCGGCGCTTTTCCTGCCGATCGCACCCCCCGTGACATCCTCGTTGCTCTTGTCGGGCCCAACACCTACCTCTAGGCCGCGAGTCTCATCCGAAGACAACACCGAACTGCCACCATCCTCCCGCTGGTTTTCCTGGGCCTTCTGAAGCCCTGGGGAGGTCGTCTGGCTTTCCCCGGGCCATCGCCGCCGTGATACGGAGATGGCCGCCCGGCCCTCTGGCAACGCATGGCCGGTTTCTTCTTGTCGTCTGTCAGCATACAGTCCAGCGATCGACTGGCTACAGATGTGCTCCGATGGTATACGGCCCGAGTCGTTGCCTCCCGCGGATCGCGCGTCCGGTCGGCTTTAACGCAGCGAATCGTTCAGCAACGGGAGCCTGAGGACAAATGGGAGTTGGTATGTGGCATGCGGAACTGCCCCAAACGGCCGCCCATAGCCGCCCCATGGAATGATGCTGCCAACCCGGGAGGCATCACTTGTAGTTCCAGTCTGCGGAACACTTGATTCATCCACAACCGTCGGCTTTTCTTGCGGCTGCCCAAGATCACTACTGGCAGTGGGCAGCGTCACTCTTCTTCTCTTCCAGCCCCGCTTCCCAGTAAGGAAAAGTGCCTGCAAGTAATTTGCCTGGGTTGGAGTGTGGCGCTGATCCAGTCACTGCGTTCGCGCTGCAGCTCGTTCTCCTGTGCCAACATGCCAGAAACCATCAAGATATGCATGATGCCTGGCGACTACAGGCAATGGGGTTGGGCATACGAGCGCATGAGCCGCAACATCGACACGATGCACCCCGACGAGGCCACCAAGAAGAACCTCCTAGCAGACATGGGCCGCTACCTCGACCCCGAAGAGCGCCGGTTCTACTATGCCCAGGCCATCCCGTACCGTCGCGGCTACCTATTCCACGGCCCGCCGGGCACAGGCAAAACATCGCTGTCCATTGCGCTGGCGGGATTTTTCCGACTGTCGTTGTACCTGCTATCCCTGCCCAGCGTGGGTAGCGACCACTCGCTGCAGTCGATGCTGCGCGAGATCCAGGGCCGCGCCATCGTGCTTATCGAGGACATTGACGCCATAGCCATCCAGCGCCCCCGGGAAGACGGCATGTCGGGACAAAACCATCACCATGAAGATGGCCACCACCACCGCGAGAGTGTTGAGTGCGAGCGAGCCAAATAAAAGAAGGAACTCTCGGCCATTGCGACTACCTCTCTCCACCACCGCCACCGCCCGGCCTCCACTGCGAGCGGGCCGCCCTTGCATTCGAGCCCCGGCGCGTTCATCATGCGCTCCCGGCGCTCCGGGGGTCGAGGCCGTCACGGCGGTAGACGCCGCGAGGGCGTGGATCCATGCTGGCTCACGTGTAGTGCACGGCAGAGCGCGCGGGCGAGGAAACGGGGCCGAATAGAGAGAGAGCACTCGCCCCGCTTTGGCCGCGATGTGGTTTCCGTCGCTTTTGTCGCGTGTTCCAGAAGGGACGCCGTGAGGGCATCGCCGCCCAAAGTAGGTGTAAATGGGGGTTTCATGCAAGGGGACCCCACACGCCGGCGGGGCGAGGAGAGAGAGTCTTCCATGGCCAAAGATGTCGAGGCGCTGTTTCTGAACGAAGCCGTGATTCGTCTGCGCCCGGGCCGCACGAGGTAGAAAACCCCACCACCAGCCCAAGTGGGGTGGGGGGGCATTCGTATTCCCACGGAATGCAACACCAACCCCCCCGCCCAACCTCGGCAGAATGGCGACGATTGCTTTTCCCTCAGGCCTGCGCTGCCGGCCGGCCCATCCCGAGAGGGCCCCAGCCGTCGCCAAGCGTGCCGAGCCTCGTGTCGAACCGTGGCACCAGGGATCACGTCCCCACGCCCGCCATTGAGCCTGGACGCCCCGGGGCATCGTCAGATGGCCAACAACCCAGGACGACTATTTGAGCGCTCGGTCCCCGGCGACGCGAGGCTCGCCATGCCTGGCCCTCGCAGCTTGCGAGGCCCATTCTCTCGCGGGGAGCACAGTGCTCATTGTCAGCCACCACCATGAGAATCACCAGCAGCAGCGTGTGCGCCGCCTTGCTCGGCGCGGCGGCCACGGCCACGACCGCCTTGGGCGCCCAGCCGCCGGCCGCCGCCGACGAGGTGGCGGGCGCCTACATCGTCGAGCTCGACGTGGGCGACAGCCCGGCCGCCTTCTACGCCCGGCTCGCCCGCGACCACGGCATCGCGGCCGAGCACCGCATGGACCTGGCCAGCCGCGCCCTGTTCCACGGCGCGTCCTTCCGGGTGCCCAACGCGACGACGGCGGGCGAGCACGCGGCCCTGCTCGCGGCCCTGCAGACGCGGGCCCAGGCCCGGGCCGTCTGGCCCCTGCGTACCGTCGCCCTCGACGGGGGCACGCCGGGCCCCCACGATGTGCCCGGCGCCTCGCCCGCCGGGGCGTCCGCTTCGCCGCCGCCGCCACTGGGCCGCCGCGACGGGCCCGGCGCCCAGGCCGACCGCTTCTCGCCGCACCTGATGACGCAGATCGACCGGCTGCACGCTCGGGGCTTGACGGGCAAGGGCTTCCGCATCGCCATCGTCGACAGCGGCGTCGACTACACGCACCCGGCGCTGGGCGGCTGCTTCGGCCCCGGCTGCCTGGTCGAGGCGGGTTGGGACCTGGTCGGCGACACCTACACGCCCCCGGGCCTGCCGGTGCCGGACTCGGACCCCTACGACGGCTGCGTGGGCCACGGCACCCACGTCGCCGGCACCATCGCCGCCCAGCTCCAGGGCAATGCGTACAACTTCACCGGCGCCGCCCCCGGCGTCAAGCTGGCCGCCTACCGCGCCTGGGGCTGCCCGGCCAAGGCGACGACCGACGTGCTCATTGCGGCGTTTATCCGGGCCTTCGAGGACGGCAACGACATCATCTCGTGCTCTGACGGCGACCTCAGCGGCTGGTCCGACGACCCCTGGGCCCTCGTGGTCTCGCGCATCGCCGCCGCTGGCGTACCCGTCGTGCTCGCGGCCGGCAACGACGGGGGCTCGGGCCTCTTTTCCGCCTCGACGCCGGCGGGCGCGCGCGGCGCCACGGGCGTCGGCGCCGTGCAGAACGCCGTGTTCCCCCTCTTCGTCTCCGACGGCGAGTACACCGTCGCGTCGTCCGGCGGCGGCGACGACGACGACGACGGGACCCCCCGCACGTTCGGCTACCTCGCCGGCACGCCGGCCGCCCCTCGCGCGACGACGCTGGCCCTCTGGGCCGTGGGCGACGAGGCCACGCCCGCCAACAACGCGTGCGGCCCGCTGCCCGCCGACACGCCCGACCTGGCGGACAAGCTGGTGCTGCTGCGCGTGCCCGACGCGCGCAAGACGCGGTGCTACCCCATCGACCAGGGCCAGAACATCGCCGACAAGGGCGGCAGGTACATGGCGTACATCGTCCCGGGCAACAACACGTTCGAGGAGCAGTACATCTACGTGGACGGCATCGAGGGCGTCATCAGCGTGGCGCCCTTCCAGGGCGCTGCCTGGCTCGACGCCCTGGGCCGGGGCGCCAATGTGACGGTGACGGTGCCCGGTCCCGAGGCCAATGCCACGACGCTCATGGAGCTCGAGGACCGGGAGACGGGCGGCTACATGGGCGATTTCTCCAGCTGGGGCCCGACGTGGGAGCTTAGCACCGTGCCCCAGGTCACGGCTCCGGGGGGCAAGATCCTGTCGACGTATCCCTTGGCCCTCGGCGGCTACCGCATCATGACGGGCACTTCGATGGGTGAGTTTGTCCTGCCTCTGCCCGACGGAAAGGGGGTGTCCAGCTAACCTCGAGACAGCCTGCCCCTTGATTGCCGGGGTGCTGGCGCTCCTCGGCGAGGCCCGTGGCTCCGTCAAGGACACCGACTTGTTGCTCCGGCTGCTGGCGGGCACGGCCCAGCCCAACGTCTGGTTCGACGGCAAGACGGCCGACCGCGACCTCCTGGCGCCCGTATCCCAGCAGGGCGCCGGCATGGTGCAGGCGTACGACGCCGCATTCGCTCGGACGGTGCTGAGCACGCACGTCCTGAGCGCCAACGACACGGAGCACTTTGTCGGGGAGCACCGCTTCTCCATCGAGAATACGGGCACCGAGGCGGCGACGTACCGGCTGAGCCACCTGCGGTCCGCCACCCAGTACGCCATGGCGCCGGCCGCCGAGCGGCCCATCATGGCCGGCTTCCCCAACCCGGCGGCGGCGGCGTGGGCCGAGCTGCAGTTCGCCCCGGACACGGTCACGGTGCCGGCGGGGGCGGCGGCCGAGGTGACGGTGACGGTGACGCCGCCGGCCGGGCTGAACGCGACGCTGCTCCCGCTGTACAGCGGCTACGTCGCCGTCAACGGCACGCGCGCCGGCAGCGACGAGGAGGAGCGCCTCGTGCTGCCGTACCTCGGCGTGGCGGGGCCGATGCGCGCGACGCCGGCGCTGCTGGGGGCGACGAGCTTCCTGGCCGACTTCGGGTCGCCGGCGGCGGCGAACCGCACGTACACGCTGCCGACGCCGGACCCGGCGCGGCTGCCCTACCTCAACAACCCCAACGCGGACCCGGTGCACCGGCCCGACCAGGCGACGACGCCCAACCTCGTGCTGGCGCCCGTCGTCGGCCCGCGCGCCCTGCACGTCGACGTCGTGGCGCTCGACGGCGACGCCGCCGCCCGGAACCGCCGGACCACGCCCACGGGCCGCCGCGCCCTCGGGCCCCTCGCCGGCTACCCGCAGGCCTTTGTCGCCCGCCGCGAGCAGCGCGCCTTCTTCGAGGGCCTGCTGGCCGACGGCACCGTGCTGCCCGCGGGCGCCTACCGCCTCGTGGCCAGCGCCCTGCGCGTCTTTGGCGACGCTGCCGCCGAGGCCGACTGGGACGTCATCGAGACGGTGCCGTTCGTCGTCCGGTACGAAGCGGCCGCCAACGGGACGGCGGCCACGGCGGCCGCATGATGGGGCGCCGCCGGCGCGCAAGGCGCAGACGGACCCGGAAGTGCTTCCCTAGTGTTACGATTTACATAGTGGTGATAATGGATTATTTATGTCTTGATGTCCCCAGTCCGTCCGGCGAACCCATGCTGCGGCTGTAGGCGAGAGCCCGGGACGAGAACACTGCCCGGTGGGAATCCCCGCCTCGGGGGCTGCGGCCCGCGTCCCAGCTGCGGCTATGGGGTCGGCGATTCAAGGCCCGGGATCAGCAGCTGCGGCCGAAGCATCGATCACGTCGGCGAAAAGCAAGCCAGCACCTCCAGCGCCCAGTCGGGCGCGGGGACGACGCACGCCTGCGGGCAGAGGGCATCGTGAGATGGACACAGGCGCCAGGCGCAGGGGTCTGCTGCGAGTATGCCGGGGCCGGACGCCTCGTCGCTTGCAACATTGAATACAGCCGTGACTGCTATCTATGCGGCCGTCGCCGTCGTGGCCGACCCTGACCCGTCAGGCCCACCGTCACCAGTGCTCCAGCCTTCGCCCCGCCCTCGTCCAGTTTTCCGGGCTCACGCCCCCGCACGACAATAACAACTGGCGCGGATCTCAACATCGGCGCCCTTCAAGGCCCTCTCCAGGGCCGGCTTGAGGGCCCGCGCCTCATCCGCCCGGCCCAGCTTGACGAGGCACTCGTGGTAGCCGTGCAGGGCCCAGACGTTGTTGGGGTGCTGGCGGGCGCGGGGCAGACGCGGCGCCGCCTCGCCCTCGGCCGGCAGGCCCAGGTCCTCGGCGTAGACGGCGGCGGCGTCGGCGGCGTGGCCCTGCTCGAGAAGCAGGGCGCCCAGGGCGTGGCGCGCCGGCTGCATCCAGCCCCAGGGCTCGTCGTAGGCGAGGGCGTCGTCGCGCGCGACGGCCTCGCGCAGGCGTGCAAAGGCGGCGGCGGGCGCGCCTTGCCGGTAGAGCACTTCGCCGTCGAGCAGCGCGGCCGCCACGTCGAGGATGTCGACGCAGCGGTTGTTGAAGAGCATGCGCGAGGCGGGGACGCGCGCGCGCGCCGCCCGGAAGCGCGCCTGCGCCGCTGCCGCCGCGACGGCCTGCCCCGTGGCCGCGAGCGCCACCGCCTGCGCGTAGTGCACCATGGCCGTCGTGGTGCAGTAGAGCGCGGCGTCGGCGGGCAGCGTGAGCGCCGCGATGTCGGCCCAGCGCCCGAAGCGCACCAGCGCGTGCACGCGCATGGCCCGGAAGCCCTCGAGCCAGTCGGCCATGGGCGGCGACGCCACGCGCAGCAGCTCCTCGGGCAGCGCCGCCTCGAGCCGCGCCGCCGTCGCCAGGGCCACGCGCGACTGCCCGGCGAAGAGGGCGCCGTAGAGGCAGAAGTGGTAGTCGTGCATCCGGTACAGCGTGTAGAAGTTGCGCGCGCCGGCGCGCGCCAGGAACTTCTCGTCGACGGCGAAGGCGCGCTGGTTCCAGGCGATGGTGCGCGCGTAATCCCCCACGAGCACGTCGATGTGCGTCGGCATGTGGTTGAGGTGGCCGGCGTCGGGGACGAGCCCGCGCAGCGCGTCGGCGGCCGGCAGCCCGGCCTCGGGCCGCGGCGACATCTCGATGAAGTGGATGTAGAGGTGCAGCAGCCCCGGGTGCGCCATGCCGCCGGCGCGGGCCAGCGCCGCCTCCAAGATGCGCTGGACCGTGGGCGTACGGGCCCCGGCCGCCGGCTGCCCCGTGGCCAGGTCCCAAAGCCGCCAGGGGGTCAGGTTCATGAGGGCGTCGGCGGCCAGGGCGGCCACGTCGGCGTCGTCGGCGAAGGCGCCGTACACGCGCTCCATGGCGTCGGCGTACCGCGCGTTCCAGACGGCCCCCTCGCCGGCGCCCGTGTCGCCGTCGCCGGGGTCCTCGGCCGGGCGGTCCCGCGGGTACCGCGCCTGCAGGGCCTCGATCAGGGCCGTCTCGACGGGCGAGGCGCCACCGGCGGCGGCGCAGGCGCGCGCCCGCTCGGCCATCCGGTGCGTCCGCTGCACCGTCGTCTCCAGCTCGGTGCGGTCGAAGAAGCCCCAGGGCTTGTTGTAGTTGGGCCCCAGGGCGTAGGCCACGCCCCAGTAGGCAAAGGCGCACTCGCCGTCGGCGGCGAGCGCGCGCTCGAAACACGCCACCGCCTCCTCATGGTTGAAGCCGTAGCACCACAGCAGGCCCCGGTTGCACCACAGCTGCGCTTCGGCGCTGGGGCTGGTGATGGGCCGGCGGTACGTGCCGAGGTCGTAGTAGTCGTCCGACGAGCCCGGGGCGGCGGCCATGGCTTCCTGGCGGACGGGCGGCCGCGGGAGATGGACGATCGCCAGACGGGGCTGTCCGGTTGGGTATCAGGTATGGGCGGGCCCGGTGCTTGAACTCGCCCTCCCAGAATGCCCCTGATCTCCCAGAGAAGGAGCCGGCCGTGTGGTGAAGCACCTGGTAGTGGTGCTCTTGGTGCCCAAAAAAGAGAGGGTAAGAGGGTGCGGTACAGTGACAACGAAGCTCGGGCGCGGTCGATGTCACCGCCGCCGTCGTCCAAGTTGCCAGCGTCGGGTTCGCGCATGCACACAGACCCCCGCCATAAGTGGCGAAGCTTTGTGGCTTGCGTGCGCCTCCCCGTCGCTGGTTTCCATCGCTGCTACGCCTGCAGTGGAGATGCCTCCAGCACTACGGCGTGTACCCGGGAACCCGCGGGTCGAGACTCGAGTCCTTGGACCATCCGGGGGAGCAACTGGCCCGTCCGTCCCCCGCGCCCGGGGTACGTGAAGCGGCGTGTTCCGACCGTGGGCGCGGTGGGACTCGAGATGTTTCCCCCCGATCCCGATGCCCCAGAATCCATCGGATCAGCCACCCCCACTTGCCCCCATGGGTGGCGTGCCGGTCATTGCACGTTTCGGCCACACGGCCTTGCGTAGAAGACACAAGGCGATGTGCAACCGAGGATGGCTCCAGCAAGCCCCGTCTTGGCCCTCCGCGGCCAGGCCATGAGGAGAGACAGGCGCGATGCCTAGGATCCCTCCGCACTGCGCAGCATGCGAGTAATGCTTCCGATTGGCATCCCGGCGCGGAAAGACCCTTGCCTTGTCCGTTGCCCGCTACGGAGATCTCTGTCCAGCCACGATGCAACCTCGCCCTGTGCCTCGGCTGGGGGCACGAGGCAAGGACAGACTCCGACGCAGGGGGGCGTAGTGAGGGAGGGGGCTTTGGGCCAGGGATAAATTCTTCCGCGCGCCCACGACTTATACCGGCCGCCATCTGTCAGCTTCTCCGTCTCCTGCCTCCTGCCCCAAGGTTTGTGGACCGGCCCGCCGTTCGTGACAGGCAGCCTTCGTTCGTCATCTTGGCGTCAGCACGAGTGGATGCCACCACTGCGAACCCGCCAGCAAGCAACATGTCGGAAGCAACAGCCATCGAGCCCCTGGTGGCCGTGAGGCGGCTCCACGACAGCGACCCCGACGTCTTTGTCAACGCGCAGTGAGTAAACCCAATGCTCACCGCGGCCCCGGCCGCAGGCGAACCCCCCCCCCCCCCCCCCCCCCCCGGGAGACGGCGACGCAACCGCTGACACGCGCCCTCCTAGTCCCTTTTGGGCCCCGGACAAGAGCCGGAGCCCCGTCTTCGGCGGCTGCCTCGTCGGGCACGCCATCGCGGCGGCGCAGGAGACGGTGCCGGCGGGGTTCGACGTGCACATGGTGCAGTGCAACTTCCAGGCGCCGGGGGACCCCAGGGCGCCCATCACGTACCGTGTCGAGCGCGTCAGCGACGGGCGCTCCTTCGCGACGCGCCTCGTGCGCGCCTTTCCGGGGGCCCAGGAAGAGCCCGCCGCCGCCGCCCTCTTCCTCGCCACCGTCGGCTTCCAGAAGGGCGAGCCCGCCGGCGGCGCCCAGCTGCAGTACGCGCCGCCGCCGCCGCCGGCCGCGGCCCGCGGCCCGCCCGCGGGCCTCGACCCGCGCAGCCTCGAGCGCCTCGTCGTCTCGGGTGGCTTCCCGCCCGCCTTCGCCGCCCTGACGGCCCGCGCCTCGCCGTTCGCGTGGCAGGTGGTGGAGCGCGCCGGCGCCGACGACGCGCCCGACGCCAACCCGGACGGCGCGGGGGACCCGACGCGCGTGCGCCTGCGGGCCTTCGTGCGGGCGCGGGCGCCCCTCGCGCCGGCGGCGCCGGCGGCCGTGCACCTGGCGGCGCTGGGCTTCCTCTCGGACCTCATGTTCGTCTTCAGCGCCAACCTCTGCACGGGGCGGCCCGTCGGCGACTTCGCCATCGAGACCACCATGAACCACGTCGTGTGGTTCCACGAGCCGGCCGTCCGCGCCGACGACTGGCTCGTCTGCGAGCGCGACTCCTCCTGGGGCCGCCACGGCCGCGTCCTCGTCCACCAGCGCTTCTGGCGCCTCCGCGACGGCCGCCTCGTCATGTCCAGCATGCAGGAGGGCCTGGCCCGCCTCAAGCGCCCGAGCCTGTGAAGGCGCGCGGCCGGCCCGACCCGGGGCGCGCTGGCGTGGGTGTGGCCCACGTGTGCGCAGGTTTTTCTATAGTACTGTGAGCGATGGCCGGGCGCTCACCTCGATTGACTCTGCCTAAGTGCATCTCGACCCGGAGATATGCATCGCCTGATCGCCCCGGGCTATCTCAATCCCCAGTAGCAGCCTTTCCCTCTAGGGTCCTTCACATGACAATTGCGCCATTTGGCGACCTCCATACGCCGGCCGCGTGACCGTCTGCGTATAATGCCGCCGGCCGACACTAGGCCGAGGTCGTGTGGACAAGTACGTATTGCAGTCTTTGTTGCGGAGGGCGGGAATCCCCTCATGAATAATGCCATCTACGAACCACCGAGCCGAAGTGAGGGACCCCCTAGCGTGTAGCCCTCCACAACCTAGCTTGTCCACCGTCCAACGCATATTAGGTGGTGTTGACAACAACCATCCGCGTAAGGCATAGAAGGGTCTCTGGCTCCCAGGCCGTCGCTCTGATCCTCACCTGGCCCCAACTCTGCCCTTCTGCTCCAATAAGGACAACTGCACCTTTCCAGGCTGGAAGCTGCCATAGAGGGTTGAAAACTTCGTACTTTTTTTTGGTCTAGACCGCGCTACTTGCAGTAAGGCCCTCACGTATGCTCCCTACTTAGTATGGCTCCTCAGCCCAACTCAAGGCCCCTACCTCGCAAATGGGGGATCCTGGTGGGACTCTCCGCCCCGGTACTGGTATGAGGGGGAATGTCGGCCGAATGATGGGGATGAACCCAAGTGGGAATATCTGCTCACCTGCAAGCCGCAAACCCAATATCCTGACGAACAAACTCTGGCTGTTCTCAATTACCGCATCACTCACCCAGGCACTCTATTTATACCCTGCCCTCCCTCCTCTCTTGCGTTCTCTTTCGCAGCATCTCCCATCCTACTTCACTGGCGCCCGAAACGACTCTTCATATTCACAAGTCCATTGCATCTTCAGTGCTCCTTTGGGAAAGACCACAGCGGCGAGGCCGCATCTTCCTAGGCCCCCCATGGGACTTATCGTTCTTTTTGCTTGCCTTCTCTTCGTCTCCCTCCTTATCACTATTGGCAGTGCCGTGACTGTCCTTCCCCTTCACGACGACACATTGGGTAAGGACAGGCTAGACCGCAACAGACTAGACCGGGAATAACGCATCGGATCCAAACTCGACCTGGCTCCCCTCAACGGCATTGACTCTATTGGGAATTCGACAAGCAAGACCCAGGGCACCACTCAACACACCCCTTTCCACCATTCCTAGGTTTTCGATTACGGCTACTGCCGCCACTACTCCGACACCGATACGTACGCGCAGCCACATCGACTGTGCCACCCGTCGTTCAATTTCAGCAATCTTGCAAGCCGGAAGCATGTGGCTGCCCACGCAAAGAGATGTCAATGCCTCTCTGGGGTCTGGTAACATGAACCTCAGTTTGAGCGAAGCAAATGCGGGCTTAGACACGCATAGCGAGGTCGAAAGGGACATCGTCATTAACGTAATTACCCTTTGGCTCATGTGCACCGCAATAATGGTTTATTCTACCTGGCTGGGCATCCTTATTAGCTTCTGCCATCATAAAGAGGCCTGGAGGACAGGAAAGATGAGGAACATTCGCCACGACCGTGTCGGGAGCGAATCCCTGCTACCCTCAAACAGCGACACATATCAGCCCCCGGTCGCGGGGGAGCTTCTGGGCCCAGAGGACGACGAGTGGATTCGCGTAGCAGAAGTAAAACTCCGTTTGTTATGCACCCGGCGTCGGCTTCTGGATGTCTATAATAAACCTTCGGGATGCCTGGTCCTTGAGAAAGAGGGGCTGGAAAAGGCATGGCGGCCGACGTCACAGGCGAAGGACATGCTGCGTGGGTTTCAATTGGCAGATATCGTACTGTTCAAAGAAGCGCCGCAGAGTGCAGAGCAAGGACAGAGGTAAGGGGCTCCGTAGGCGACCCTGAACGAAGAAACCCCAGGGACAACCCTGCCCAATCCTACTACTCATAACCCTGTTCTAAAATTGGAAAGCCGCACCGCGGTATGCATGTTATTAGTCAGGCACCTATACATGAAGCCGAAAAAGAGAACCTCAACGACACCCCCTCTGCTTGTCCTGCCTCTGCAGCCAGTCGCCCCTGTGTAACGCTGCATCTATAGCCCACCCAGCGGAGCCTAGTTAATCATGGCAAGGAGTATTGGCTATGAATCACTCTGGAACTCCAGCCGTGCTGAGCCCCGGCACTTCGTCAAAGTGCAGCCCATCGCCGGGGTCCGGTAATAATACCGGAGAGAGAAAGGGGGGGCTGAGAGGCATTAGATATTGGTGGACATTAACGCTTCCGAACGGGCTGTTTGTTCTTAGGTTTCGGGTCATTTCCAACCCATTCCTGTGAGTGTAAGAGAGGGAGAATGGGGGCGTTTTTAACGCCGCTAGCAGATGTACCTGCTCAAAATCGAATCGGGTCTAGCCATTCACTCGTTATACTAACTCGATAGATCTTCCTGGGTTATTTGGAGGCAGTCGGGGGGGCCTTGACGAGATGGAACTCCCTGCGCGGGCAGCGGCATTGTCAGAGCCTGAAGCATGCTGAGCGCTTCTTGAACCTTCTTCGGGTGATGAAATTTCATCTTCTCTCGTTTTTGGGCTCTTAAAGTGAAGAAAAGACCGACTGTGATGACGAGCAACCCGAGGGACAAGCTGACCATCCACTTGCCATTAGTGTCGGACCAAACAAACAGGCACAGGTATATCATCAATCCGGTTATGGCGGTGAACAGCAGGAATTTCACTGATATTTCCAGGGACTTCACTATCCATTGGTTTTCTGGGGTAGACATATCGCTGCGCGTTAGCCGCAGGCTAAGAACCGCGGCAGCCAAGCAAAGTCTAACGGCCAGCATAGCCCCATGCTGGTGTTTGTCCACTCGACCTTCCAGGGGAGTAGAGGTGGCAACAAGTAAAGCCACTGAGACAGCAGCCAGGCCGACAGAGCAACCAAAAGCGGCCCAAGCAGGCAGACGTCGTCCATTATGTGTGTATGTGTGTGTGTGTGTGTGTGTGTGTGTGTGTGTGTGTTTACTTCCTAGGGCTATATCTGGCCGCGTCCTTTATAGAACATAGGAAGATGAGAGCTACTTTCAAGCTTACTCATGTGTCGCGTGATAAAAGAGATAGCCGAAGCCGTGTTTTCCAGGTAAAGTGTCGAAGCCGTACGGAGCCTTATATCTCCGTCGCCTCGAGTTTCGGGGCCCTTCTATTCTCTTTTCCTCTTCTCGGTCCTTATTCGATTAATAACCTTCTAGGGGCCTTATATCGCGGACCTTCGCGCTTTAGCGATAGCTGCGGCTTATCGGCAACTTGAACGAGTAGTCGGTCGCGTTTCTCTCCCTCCGATTAGGAAAGAGGTGAGTGATACTAGGGCGATATATCGGTATTGATATGATATGTCGGTGTCTTGGTATCGGCCCGGGCTAATAAGGTAACAGTGTCGCTGTTTACCTTAGTCGGGATACGGCTTCCTTCCCTTAAGCCCTTAAGAGGGCTCGCCGTGGTGTTTGCGGTGATGTGCAGAGTTTTCTGTTCCACTTTTCGAAGTGGAAAAAAGTTGTGGGGGGAAGGTTGTCGTCCATTGTGTGTATGTGTGTGTGTGTGTGTGTGTGTGTGTGTGTGAAAGAGAGAAAGAGAGAGAAAGACAGAGATTGTTTGAAAAACAGAGCGCGAGAGGAGTGCAGATGTTCACCTCATGTGAACATGGAGAAGAGAAGAGAAATCACTCCAAGCAAATCGGGGTCTTGACGAGAATTTCCAGATTTCGGGGACATCCCCAATCCCTCCCGAATAGAAGGCACATGCCTCCTGTGTTGTTTTTGAACAGAAAGATCGCATTCGCCCCAAAGGAGAGTGTAATACAGCAGGCAAGAAGCCTCACGCGGGCATTCGGAGCAGGAAGGACGGATTCCTCAATCGCAGCGATGAGAAGGCAACTATGGGGTGGAAGTGATGGCAGGAAGTGGAGGGACATGAGCTATGTGAGCCATGGCAACGGGATTGATGACTCGGTGGCTCGAATACCGCACTAAAGAGGCGATGGAAGGCATGGAAGCCATAATGATCGCAGAGACGAGCTCGGCTGTCTAACCGACGCGGAAGTCATGCTAGTCAAGTGAAAGGGGCTGCTCGATGAAGTCTCAGTGGCAAGCGCTGATGACCGGAATGGGGGTGGCAGGAGTCCGATCCAGAGGGAAGGTCTGCCTCCAAGATCGATGAGGCCTCCAAGGTGAATGCCGTAAAAGTAGTGGTTCTTGCCAGCGATCTCTGGTGCCAACAGGGCCCTCGTGGGCTTTCCAAAATAGATAAGATCATAGTTTACGCAAGGAAATGTGGCCGCTGCTCCTTCCGTGTTTTTTAGGCTACTCTTACCACTAGGATTCCTTTAGGTGGATTTAGCAGCGAGTATTCAGCACCGCAGCTACTACGATTTCTAGATACTAGACAGCTTCCCAAGGCCGATCGGGGGCTGACTACCATCTCGCTACTTGTTGTGTTCATGTTTCCACGGGAAACGCGTCCAGGAGGCCTACCCCGTTCCAATGGGACATTCCATTGGCATATCGAAGAGACTCATCAAAAGTTGGGCCACTGCGCCCAAAGCCCAATGTCTCGTCTTGTCCCAACCTTCAATCGACTTCTGAGGGCATCATCGCGGCCAGATCCAGATACAACTCGAGATGCGACAGTTTCACGTAATCGGGGTGCGATGCCGAGAGCTACACATTCTCCAACGTACAAAAGACCCGCTGACCAGGCGGCAGGGGCGCGGCGCAGCGCGACAGCAAGAGAAGACAAAACACGAGCACCACCATGGGCACTCTCGCTGGGCCATCAGAGCCTGCCTGGGGAGAGGGGGAAGGAGGGGCCTGGGTTTCGGCTTCCCCTGCCGCAGAATGCTGCGCCTGCACGATCGCCTGGGAACTCCGGGCCGCCAGTCTGGCGAACACGCTTTCCACGCTGCAGACCAGCGTGGGTTGGCCTTTGGCAGGAAGCAACAATCGGTGCGGGCCCGGTTCTGTAGGCAGCGATACTGGCCTCATTGGATGCAACCCCTTCGGTTCTGACGTTTTCAATCTTTCACTTCTTCGACTTTTATCTGTCCGTCATCCTCAGATTCCATCATCTTCAACCGCTCAACATATACTTTCCACTCTCGAGATTCTTCGACACCCACCTTCCTCTTGAGTCCTCCTTCTGACTAGACTACAGCTGGCAATGGCCATATCTTCAAACTTGGTTACTCGGCGTGGCTGATCACCAGTAAAAGCCACCGAGGCTGAGGAATCCCCCCCCCCCCCCCTTTCCAAAGGCCATGGAGAAAATCGCCCCCTCCCCAAGGAGAACCCGCCCACTCCCGTGCCCGCTGCCCTGGCTATTTACGTCGATGGGGTCAAGTAGCTCAGAGAGTTGCCCCCGGCCACGACCGTCAGGTTGTCGGTGCACGGTCCTCGTGTGGCTTGAACTTACACAAGCCTCGTATGTACAAGTAGTTATGCCGACGACTGTCGTCTCGCTTGGCGGATAGCTTCATTCGACAACTTCCTGACAGCACTCGTTCTCGTTCACGAAGGTCGTGGCCAAACAACTGACCAAACAGTCCACGTCGACCGACTGGCTTGCTCACTAGTACGTTTGTCACGATGGTCGGTGCTGGATCACTCAAGTTTGTCGGAAAGGTTGGCCTCACCCACTGCCTCGGTTGCCGCCCAGGGGCCCTCCGTCAAAAGTGATTTGGAGGAAAAGAAAACATGGATCTCTCGACATACGCCTGAGTTCTTGCCGGAAGTTGTTACCCGCACAGGTCACCACCATAGGGCCAGCGAGCGTAAAGCAGTTGCGACAGCGTATGGAATGAAGAAATTCTTTTGAAGAGTAAATGTCATGGAGCCATCGGACGGCCACCCCGGGGGTCCGCCCACCAATAACAACACCGGTCCGGGAAAGGGGAATACACGGGATGCAAACGGCGCACGGACGAGCGCTCACGGTCGGTCCCGAAAATCCCCACGCCGTTATTAGGGGTAGGCATGCTCGTGGAGAGCCAAAAAGCAAGACGCCACCAAGTCGTTCACTTCTGAGCAAAAGGGGGATGAAGGAAGCCGAGTCCATGATGTTGCTGAAAGGGGTATCCCATGATCTCGTATCTATCGTGTCTCATGAAGAACAGAGGGGGGAAGGGGCCTATTATTACACGGCCCACGCTTTGGAACTAGAAAGCACGCACGCATAATCCGTCAGCCCCAGCGGCGGCAGAAAGAAAAACGAAAAAAAGGAGATCGCATCCTCACCAAGCCTCCCACTTTTGCCCGCCCACGGCGATGAGGCGGTTGAATAGCTCATCGCGCAGCGGGACGGCCGTGACCTTGTAGACGACGCCGCGGCGGTCCGTGATCTCGAGGCCGTCGGCGACGGGGCGGCTGAGGCTCCAGCCGACGAGGATGCGGTACTTCCAGCCGTAGCTGCCGACCTTTTTGAGCTCGCGGATGTCGGCGACGGGCACGGTCCAGAGCGGGTGCAGGTCCTCGCGCGGCGCGGCGCCGATGGTCTCGACCGTCGCGGCGGCCGAGAAGGCGACGGCGGGGACCGTTGCCGCCGTCGTGAGGTAGACGTGGCCCTTGCGGCCGCGGTGGCGCGCGCGGAAGTCGACGGGCCCCGACAGCAGCGCCGGCCCCGGCCGCGGCGCCGCCCCGAGCCGGTTGCGCGCGTGGTTCGACCCGGCCGCGGCCCGCACCGTGTCCGTCCCCATGGCCGTCTTGACGCCGCCCTTGGTCACGCCCTTGAAGAAGCCGATGACCTTGCTCGTCTTGCGCCCGTGCTTGGGCGTCTTGGCCGCATCGATGTCGCGCCCGGCCGTCTCGTACGCCGTCGTGGCGTCCGGCTCCATGGCCGCGTCCAGCTCCGCCTCCGTCGCGTTCAGGGGCGGCTCGGCCCCCGTGGCCCGGAGCTCGCCGTCCGTCACATGGGCCGGGCGGTCGGGCGGCGCGTTGTCGGTCCTCGGCGGCGGCGGCAGCGGTGCCTTGTTCGCTTCGCCGATGCGGAGGAGGGTCAGCGTCAGCTGGGCGTTGGTCGGCACGCCCTTCAGCAGGGTGTTGCGCAGCTCCAAGATCTTCTGCCAGCGGGGGAACCGTTTGTTCAGCATCCGAAGGCCGCGCTTGATGACGGGGTCGCCGAAGAAGCCGAAGCCGACGCCAAAGGTAACGCCCTTCATGAACATGTACGAGGTGACGAAGAAGGACAGCAGCACAACGGGCACAATCACAGCGGCCAGGCGCAGGCGGTACACGTCCCGGGGGAATGGCGGTGTTGGCGATAGGGCGTTCGCGATGCGCTCGAAGGTATCGGACAGATCGGCGAGGCACCGCATCACCGGCCTCATCTTGCTCCACATGGCGTTTTCCACCGGCACTTTGGTCTTGTCGTGCCGCGGCTTTCCCCCGGCGGCCACATGCTTGGCGTCGGCGGCGCCCACGGCCACGCTGGTCGGGTCAGGCAGGCCGTCACCCAGGCTTCCCCCGGTCGAGCTGCTCTTGGTCCCCGAATCCTGCGACTTGCACCCGTCGGCATGGCCATGGTCGTCTAGTTCGTCGTCGTCGTCGTCGTCCTCAGCCTGCGGGTGCTTGCCGGTAGCGCTGGTAACCACAATCGAGGTCAGGCCGTTGTAAAAATTGCTGGCCTCGGCCTCGACCGCCTCGCCCTTGTGGTTTTCAGGTGCGCCGGTCGCACTATCGTGGCTTCCCAGAACGCCTGACTTGGGCTTCTGGATCCCGCCCGAGAGGGCATCTACGAGAGCGACGGGAGCAGGCGGGAACAGGACGCCCCGAAAGGGGGGATGCACGATCAAGGTGATGATGGTCACGGATAACAGAGGTACCAAAAAGTCGAAGGCCCACGCAGTGAAATACGCCTGCACACGGTCAGCACCCCCCCCCCGATGCAAGCCAGGGCCACGTGCCTTACCACGCAGCACACGGCTGTGCGCCTCCTCTCCCGCCAGGAGCGGAGGCGAGCGACGTGTTTGACGGCGGCCAGGAGGCGGATGATGACCTCCATGTAGAAGCGCTCGACGTTAGAGCGCAGCTTGTCCGGAGAGAACTCCTCCTGGTCGGAAATATTGAGATCCAGGTTGCCGGGCGCGGCCCTGGGGCTCTCCTTGACATGGTAGATTTGCTGGTGGCCGCTGTCAGAGTCCGGCCGCGCGACGGGCGGGCAGGGCGGCCGCGTGCAGGCAAAACAACGTGGCATCGCCCTGTCCAACTTACCTTGTTGAAGCGGCGAATCAGCAGCCAGAGATCCTCATTGTCCATGCCGCCGACCAGAGGCGCGGCAATGTGCTCTTTGCGCTCGTTCCAGCCGAGGTCGGCAACATCCTCGTCGGCGCCGCTCGGCTGCTGGGCGACGCCCTTCTCGCTGTGATCCCCGAGCGCCAGGGCATGCGAGAGCGTGGGCTCGTCGGCCAGGGTGTGGGCGAGCTCGTGCCCATCGGGATCCGTCACGGGCGACGTATCGGCCGGGAGGGGCAGCAATTCCGACACGGTCATCCCGCGCGTGTCTCCTGGAGAAGGGGCCGCGTCACCGGGGACAGCCATGGCAGGCGCTGGGCAGGTGGTGGTGCAGGGGTGGGAATGCGTGTGTCCGGGGTAAAGCGAGCGACGGTGTTGCATTCATCAGATGATTCAGCGAGGGCGTGAAGGGCTTAAGAAACGGGCAGCATCGCCAAAGAGAGAGCCACCCCTCCCACGGTCATCACCCAAAAGCAGCCGTTCCTGGCCACTGCATGCGTAATGCGCGGCACGTTTCCTGGTCCAGGGCACTGGAGCGCAAGCCGCGTCAAGCCTGTCCAACAGCTGGTCCCAGGAACCGGCCACGGCGCTGGACGGTGACGTCAATGGCCGGTGGCTTTTTCAGCCGCTGTAGGCGATGAAGCCGAGCCCGTCGGGAATGCAGCAGAAACCGCGCCGACAGCGTGTCTTCCATCCCATTGTCTCAGCGGTGCCGCGGGCGATTGGCGGATGCTTCTGGGCGGCAGACAAGGTCCCCTAGGGAAGGTAGGCAGGGCCTTCAGCGGATGGAAACCGCCTATAGCCCTGTGCCCATCCACGTCACTGCAGTAGCGGTCGCCCGAATCTTCAGCCGCGCCCGAGGGGCCTAGCGGCTTTGGAAGAGGCAGGCAGGTCGGGTACTGGACGACAAGCGGAGCGGGGCTGGGATGCAGTCCAGACGACAGCTTCTCACCGGTGCCAGGGATCCCTACCTACCCAATACACGGGGCGAGGCCGACTCTGGGTTATATATACCTCTGTGTCTGAGATGCCACCGCGTGGCCGGGGGGCACACACAGGCCAGGGCACCCAACCCATCCGCCCACGATACTCGTGCCGCGCCGTGCCGCTGGATGCTCCGGAGAGGCGAGGCGCACGTGGCCGTCGGCAGACAGGAGCTTCTGGTCCGCCGTCGTTCGATGGGCGATGGCCCTTCGCCCAGCAGCAGCCTCTGCAGCGCCGGGATCCCCACTGTTGCGTCCTCGCCGTGCCCGCTTCGTGGGCCGAAATGCGGATCGGGATGACGTCTACGACGCCGTGACGCCACTCGGCAGCCATCCTTACGCGCAGCCGCGATGATTCCAGGCCCCTCCCCCCCTTCCAATCTCTGCTGCGATGCCCGCCCTTGCGAGGGAGGATGCTCCGGGGCCCGGCACCCGTAGCCGGTGGCCGTTATGGCCATGTACGTATTGCACTTGCAATCCCCGACTACAAAAGTAGAAAACCGCCGGGCCGCTGCCTCGGTTGCTGGGCCGGCCTTCTGCATACCTCGAACCCATCCACCATCCCCATCCCCTCGCCATCGACCGTCATCATCCCCTGGAGCCTCATTGGAAGCCCGGCAAGCCACCGCAACCGCTCAGCATATCACGACCACCCGCCATGGCGCCCTCCAACGTGTTCCAGCTCAGTGGCAGCTGCAACAACTACCCCTGGGGCAGGCAGGGCAAGTCGTCGCTGGCGGCGCAGTTGTGCGCCCAGACGCCCGGCATCGACTTCCAGATCGACGAGAGCCAGCCCTACTCGGAGATGTGGTTCGGCGACTACCCGGACTTCCCGGCGCGCGTGCTCGAGACGGGCGAGCTGCTGAAGGACGTGCTCGCCGCCCGCAAGGACCAGCTGCTCGGCCACAAGGTGGTGCAGACCATGGACGGCCAGCTGCCCTACCTGCCCAAGATCCTGTCCATCGCCAAGGCCCTGCCGCTGCAGCTGCACCCCAACAAGGACCTGGCCGCCAAGCTGCACGCCAAGGACCCCGAGAGCTTTACCGACCCCAACCACAAGCCCGAGATCGCCGTCGCCCTGTCCAAGTTTGAGGTCTTTGCCGGCTTCAAGCCGCTGGCCCAGATCGAGCCGCTGTTCGGCCACGCGCCGCTGCGCCAGTTCGTGCCCGGGGGGCAGCAGGCGGGCCCCTGGACGGACAAGACGCTGCGCGAGGTGACGCGCAGCATGCTCAAGGCCGACCTGGAGACGGTGAAGCGCGTGCAGAGCGAACTGGGCCAGCTGAGGCGCGAGGACCTCGGCGACGCTGCCTACGTGCTGGACCTGCTGCCGCGGCTGCAGGACCAGTACGGGCCCGAGGACGCGGGCAGCCTGGTGGCGCTGCTGTGCATGAACTACTTGGTGTTCGGCGCCGGCGACGCCATCTACATCCCCGCCGACGGCATCCATGCCTACCTGGCGGGCGACATCGTCGAGTGCATGGCACGCTCCAACAACGTGCTCAACACGGGCTTCTGCCCGCCCGCCGCCCGCAACAGCGCCGACCTCTTCGCCGACACGCTGACCTTCGCCGCCCACTCGCGCGACGACGTCTACCTGCCGGCCCAGAAGTACGGAAAGAGCCGGGCGGGCCGCACCGTCGTCTACGCGCCCCCCATGAGCGAGTTCAACATGCTCAAGACGGACCTGCCCGCCGGCGCTGCCGATGCTCTCGCCGCCACCGAGGGCCCCGGTGTCCTCATCGCCACTGCCGGCGCCGGTGTGCTCAAGGCCGAGGGCAAAGAGCACCCGCTCGCCCGCGGCCACATCTTCTACGTCGCCCCTGGCGTCGACGTTGAGTTCGCCGCCGGCGACGAGGGCCTGCAGATCCACATGGCCGTCGTGTGAGAAAGAGAGAGAGAGTATGAAAGTGTGTGTGTGCGAGAGGGGAGGGCAGCGACTATATGACTACCACCGGGTTGATGCGTGTCTTTGAACCTACCTGCCCCCATGACTTGACGACGAGATGAACCGACATAGTATAATCATACCACGAATGGCGTGTCCTTTCCTGAAAGCCCGACCTGCGGATGCCGCTCCGGGCAGGGACGTATTCCCCTGCTCTTCTCCTAGTCGCCATCACGCGGCCCCGTGCTGAGAGGGGTTGCGGATGAAGCGGGGGTGACGAGGTCGGCCGGCCCAATGGCGATGGGCGCCGGTCGGTAGGCGTCGATCCGGGTTCGGGCTCCCAGGGGCTTGGGACGCCCCGACCGGCGGGCGCAGAAGAGGGCCGAGGCGCAACGGCGTCCCGCGGGGACTGAACCGTGTTCCGGCCAGGCAAGCGGAACTGCCCCCGCCCCGGCGCGACCCCGTAAGCCGTTCCTCCGCGCTCCGACGAGCACAGCGGCAGGCCCGGTGGTGGCGCCCTGCCCCAGCCGGCCGACGACGCATCCGGCGAATCCCCCCCCCCGCGTCGCTTCGTCGCGATAACCCCGGCTTCCGCGAGATGGGCGCGCCCGCCGCTCGGGAGAGGTGGCGCGCGGGTCTACCGCTATGCGATGCGGCCCCCACGGCCGCCGGCAAGCCAAAAGACACGCACCCCCCCAGGAAACCAAACGCCCGAATCTAAAGAGGAGCTCTAACAGGGCAAGAAGAAAGGGCAGCCCGAGCCCTGTTCGCCGGGTTCTTCGCCAACGCTGTCCCGCTTGACGGCCCTGGCTCAGGCTACATAAGTAACGCCATGCTCGAACCGTATCATGGTGCTTCTCCTAGGGGTGGGCCTATTGCCTCCCTGTCCAACGCGGGGAAGGGCTCTGGGCTCAAAACATTACACGGCAAATGGAAATGAAAGGTTCCTAGTAGTATGCAGTTCCCTCCTAGTAGTATGCAGTTCCCACCTAGTAGTATGCAGTTCCCTCCCCGACGCCTCGCATTGGTATCAAAACGCGGACCCTCTCGCACCCCTTGAACGCCACAACCCCGCGATATAGACATAGGCTCCATCGAGATTCTCACCAGCCCCTTCGCAGGGCATGTTTAGCTACCAATCCCGTCGCCCTTCTCTCTTCTCTGCCTCCTCTTCTTCCCACTGGCTTAATCCGTCCGTCGTTCCCAGACGCTCCACCAGATGCCGATATTGGCGGCAACAACGAGGTCGAGCATCTTGAGCCCCTCCTCGGCGACGATGAGCTTGCCCATCTTGGCGCGCTTGCCACGGTTCCCGCCGCCGGCCTTCTCGCGGCCGAGGCTCGTGGGGTCCGCCGAAAAGTGGCCTGTCTCGTAATATTCATCGTCGTCGATGTCGCTCTCGGTCCGGTTATGCATCTGGTTGTACAGCCGGTCGCGCATGCGCTCGCGCCCAAGATCCGGCGCCCGCTCCGCCGCACCCTCCTTGCCGCCGAACAGCTCCGAGGACGGCAGGTTGAATCGCAGCTCCGAGATATCGTACCCCTGGCTCGGCCGCGCCGACAGGCTGCGGCCCCGGCTGCGCCGCCGGTCGGGACCGCCGCCGTTGCCGCCGCCTCCCATGGCATGCTCCCCATTTTCGCCCGCAGGCGGTGGGGGCGCGTCTACCAGCGGGTTGTACCCGCCGCCCATGTTGGGCAGCACGTGGCGGCACCGTAGGCTACGGCCGCCGTTACCCGTGCGGAACTCGCAGCGCCCTCCCCAGGGGCTCTGGAAGACGTAGCCCTGCGGCCGCAGCCCGGGCCCCGGGTACGTGATGACGGGCGCGTCGCCACCCTCGAAGTCGCCGCCGAACGAGCCCACCGACGTCGCGCTGCCCGACCGGTCGTGCCCGGGTCGCTGTGGCGGCGATGTCGCGAGCGCGTCATCCCTCCGACTGCCGTCGAGCTTCCGGAACGCTTCGCGGATGTTGGCCGTCCACGACGGCCCGTACCCCATTTTGACCTGGCGCTCGAACCCGTGGTAACCGTGGCGGGGCCCCGGAGGCGGTGGCGGGGCGAGAGTATTCAGGGCGCTGGCTATCTGTTCCGGGCTGCTGCTGGGCCGCCGCCCGCCGGCGTGACTCGCGCCGGGCCGCATGAGGTCCAGGCTCCCTTTGATGTCGCGGGGATCGAGGCTGGCCAGGGTCGTGGGCATGCCACGGAACTTGTTGTAGCCCGACGTTTCGAGATGGATGCTGATGGAGGGCGAGGGCACGTATTTTTCGTCGGCTACCCACTCGGGGTGTTCCAGCTGGAAGGATGCCACCTTGCCGACGTTCCACTGCTGCCCTGACGCCGGATCCCGCCGGATCACAGTGAGCGAGAACGGAGTGAAGGGTTTCCGCTTGCTTGGCGACGGAGAACGGCTGGAGGGAAAGAACCGGGGCGACAGCGTGGCGCTGGCGTTCCTGGAATGGGCGGGCGATCTATTTGACGGGTCGTGCCGCGGGGTGAAGGGGCCCTGGCTGGCGCCGGGCAAATCGTCTATTTCATCGGGACGAGGCGGGAGGGTATAACCGGGAGGTATTAAGGGTTCCTGCAATGTGCTGTTGGCCGGCTCCGGGGCGGCGGGGGCAGCGGCGGGGGTGCGAGGTCCCAAGGGTTTGCGATGTATGGGGGGTTGTGGTGGGCGCATGGGCGGCTCTGCATTCGCATTCAGTTCGAGCAGCTGGTCGGGTCGTCTCAGCGCCGCGGGGTCTGGTACGGCAGCGCCGTGGCCGGCCTGCTCGACCGGGTTAGGGGTCCGAGACGGGCTGATGTTTTCGGGGGTGCCGGTCACGGAGGCGGCGTAGGTGCTCGGGGCAGGCGGCGCATGGCCGGCGACGGGCTTCCGGGGAATGATGCTGGCCCCGTCGACGCTGGGACCGGAGCCTTTGCCGGGCGGCGACGAGCTGGAGACGAGAAGCTCGTCCTCGGGCGCGTCGAGGTGTACGTAGTACAGCGAGTTCGCCACATCCTGACTCGTCACGTTCTTGATCTGGGGTTTAAATGTCGACAGGATGACGTCTGGGGACGGTCAGTGGGGTTACCATGCACAGGAGGAGTGGGAAGTGGTCACCTCTAGTCCCAGGAACTCGGGAGATGTAGAGCGTCAGCGGATCCTGACGTTTGCCGGCCGGGTTCACGGGATATTGCGGTGGGTTGGCAGCGAGGGCGTTCAGCGAGGAGAGCGAGCGCGCCTCGACATATTCGGCCATGACGGAAACGGCGCGCAGCCTTACGATGGTCGGTCGAGTAGTGGTGTTCGTGGCGGTGGGGCGAGACGATGAAGGCGAGAGAGGAATGGCGGGAAGGGGAGGGCGAGATGTGAAGTATTTAGGTAACGGGCGCAGTCAGGCCGTCTGCAGGTCCCGTCTACGTCAGGCACACTCGACCGGGGGCCTGACGATGCGATGCGATGCGATGCGCGGACGCCGACGGGGCCGTGGTCGTGCACGTCGCGGGACCTGTCCTCTGGGGTGGGATGTATTCCTACGGTATGGCATGTATCTCTTCGCGCCTAACGGCTGTTCGGGTCCCTTGCAGCAGCAAACAACAACGAATGGGCGGAGGCTCAGCGGAACGACCCCGCCGAACGCGTGCAGGAAGAGCCCAGTCGGTTGGCTGGGGCGGAACAGCGGGCAAAGCGGGTACAACGCGAAACGAAGAGAGAGACAGATACGCTGTGCAACTGGGGCAAGAGTGGCCGGGGCGGGGAAGGCTGGGCAGAAGCAGGACGGAGGCACCCGGACGTCTGGAGAGGCCGAAGAATATATCGACTGCTATTCCTTGTTGCCACTGCCAGCATGGACTGTAAGCGCGGTACTTCGCCGGGTATGTACCTGCCTAGGCATGTAGGTCGACGACGACGGTGATGGCGAGGCGAAGCAAGTGACAACGGATGGCACTGGCGCGGGAGCAGCAAATGGCAACCTAATGCACCCACGCACATGTGAGCGAGCCCTGGCTGGGGAAAAAGCACTCTGGGCCACGTCAATCCATCCCATCTCGCAAAGCATGGAGCACTCTGCGGCTGTTTGGCTGGCCGTGCCCTTCACTGTGGTCCTCGGCCAACCGAGCATTTCCAACATCCATGGCTGACAGTCTGGGCAGTGCCATCCATGGATGGATTGCCGACCTCGCCAGCTCCGTTCTGCATGTGCTCCGGCAGGCAAGTCTCGTGATGGCTGCAGTAAGCGATCCCGACACGCTGGGCCGCAAGGAGAAGGACCATTTGCCAGCCTGCGTCAGCTACCGGGGGCTGAGTTGGCCGGTCGTATGGGCCCCATGAGAATGAGATGCTTCTGTCACGTACCGCCCCCAGCCCTCCCGCTCCGCGTCGCCCCCAGCCCTCCCGCTCCGCGTCGCCCCCAGGCACTCATTTTTTGGGTTGGTTTTCTTCTTTTTGATGGCGTGTCCACCAGCGGCAATGGGCCTGATGGGCTAAGCGCTTGCCCGCACGCCCGCAACCCCACCGCCGCCCAAAGAAAATGGCGGTTCGCTGTGACATGGCCATGCAGCCACATGGAAACGTGAATGGGTGCGAAACGGGTCTGGCACGTCTAGGTCAAGGAACGGGATGGAATGGCGAGGTGGCTGTCATGCCGGAACGGCGACACGGGAATCACACCAGCGACTGGGGCCTCCCGCCCAGGAATCCACCTTTCGTGGGAACGTGGTCCCCGTGGCGGTGGTGTACGGAACGATCAGCAGTGATGATCTTGCAGGTGAGACACCATAGAGGGCAATGTCAACGACGACGAGGCCGCCAAACCGGCATATGACGTCGTCGCACACCACCCCTCACATAAGCCCATGCGTTATAGCAGACTTGCCGGGCCCAAGCGGAGGCGCGAGAATGGATCTCCTCGTATACAAAAGCAGACACGGATATCCTGTCAGCTCGCTGAGAGCTGGACGGCCAACAACTACATCACCTCAGCTTTGACACGAGAGACGCGCGCCATGGGCGTAATCAGGTTCGATATGGCAACAGCAAGCCACACAGGGGGCCCCACCAGCGTCTGGTAATGCAACCGCTGGTTTGGCCGTAGCCGTCAGCCACAGATGGTTCCACGCCTTGCACGGCAGCCATGGTGGAATCGCAGCTAGACCTTAGCGACGTTCCGATGTAGGGCCCGACATCGGACTGGGGGCTGCCACTATTTCGCAAGACAGAATCATGCAAAGCCGCGCACTCCCTACCGTCACCAACCTTTTCGGCACTCTCGTCTCCTCCAATCCCAGCCCCGAACCAGCCAGCCCAGAGACTCGTCGCAAGTCATGGCGTCCGCTGCGGTTCAGCCTGACGTGGCCGCAAAGCCCAAGAAGCCCAGCGCCAAGCGGTCCATTTTGGCGGGCGCACTGGCTGGTGCCGTGGAGATCTGTGAGTCTTGCATCGTCGCTGCGTGACCGCGTTCGCCACTAAGAAATCCGAGGGCCCCGACGCTGATGCTTAGGACTGCAGCTATCACTTACCCGGCCGAGTGTATGTCTTACCCGCGACTCCTGACGCCTGCCCCGTCCGCCGACTGACCCGCGAACCCACAGTCGCCAAGACACGATCACAGCTCAACCGCAAGCTTCCCGATGGCCAGAAGCTGCCGTGGCCTCCGTTCGGCAAGCAGTGGTACGCCGGATGCACCACTCTCATCATTGGCAACTCGGCGAAGGCCGCCATCCGTAAGTGGCCCCCAGGCTGACCCGGACGGAAGGGCCTTCCAGGCGCCAATATGCTGATCGGCGGGCCGTCCCAGGCTTCGTCTCATTTGAGCAGTACAAGCGGCTCCTGGCGGACGAGAACGGCAAGGTGTCGGGGGCGCGCAACGTGATTGCCGGTTTTGGGGCGGGCGTGACCGAGTCCCTGCTGGCGGTGACGCCGACCGAGTCGATCAAGACGACACTAATTGACGACCGCAAGCGGGCGTCGCCGCGAATGCGCGGCTTCCTCGACGCCATCCCCATCATCTGGCGCGAGCGCGGGCTGCGCGGCTTTTTCCAGGGCCTGGTGCCGACGGCGGCACGGCAGAGCGCCAACAGCGCCGTGCGCTTTGGCAGCTACACGTCGCTCAAGCAGCTGGCCGAGTCGTACACGGCGCCGGGCGAGAAGCTCGGCACCCTCGGCACCTTTGGCATCGGTGGCGTCGCCGGCGCCATTACCGTCTACGCCACCCAACCGCTCGACACCATCAAGACGCGCATGCAGAGCATCGAGGCCCGCCAGGTCTACGGTAACAGCTTGCGCTGCGCCTCTCTCATCTTCAAGCAGGAGGGCGTCTTCACCTTTTGGAGCGGCGCCCTGCCACGCCTCGCCCGCCTCGTCATGAGCGGCGGCATCGTCTTCACCATGTACGAGAAGAGCATGGAGCTGATGAACAAGATGGACCCCGAGGAGCGCTACTTGTAAGGACCGGCCCAGCCCGGTCCCAGTAGGTCCCCTGGGTCGCCATGGACCCCGGATCAAACCCCCCCGGGCCGGACCCCGCAGGGACTCCACGCCGGATTACCCCAGCGGATCTATTCACCGTGTATGCATGGGTGGGAGGGAGTGGAAATGGCATTAGACGGGCGTTGTGGCGTTGGTTTCGTGGTTTAGTATACACAGGCATGATGCGCCTAGATTGTACGGCCCCCGTCGCATTCCTCCTCTGTACGACAGGTCGAGACAAAACTCTGCGACATGCCTGCCTTGGCCGGCATGGTCTGCCTGGCCGCGGGGCCATGGATATCACGTCGCACGTTGCGCTATTGCAGGCGCACGACACCCTTGAGTCTCAACAGCATGCGGTCCGTCCAGCTACGGCTTGGGGCCTCGTCCAGCTCCTTCACAAGGTCGTTGAAGTAGGTCGGGTTGCTCTTGGGCTGCAGGAGAGTGCCGGTGATGGGGTACTGCGGGACAACGGGGCACATTAGCATTTGTGCGCGCAACTCATGGGAGAGCGGGCTCCGGTGGCGATGCGCCTTTTCGTACCCCCTCCCCCCCCAAATGCCGATCCGGTCCCACATCCTCTTTGTCTCCGGGAAAACTACGTGCCTTCTTCTTGTAGCGGTTGTCCAGCAGCGAGTAAAGGGCATTGGCCTGCTTGAGCTGCTCCGTCTGGGTCAGGCCCGTCTGGCTGCCCTCGAAGCGCTTGCGCAGGACATCCTGCAGCTGGACCTGGGGGCGAATCACGTCCTTGGGCCACTTGGCGAGCGCCCGGAGAATGTGTAGCTGCGCGCTCTGGGGGGGGGGCCGAGGGCATGTCAGCGGGAATGACGAGGCCGCGCCAGTTCGGCGCGCCGGAAAGACGGGCAGGGCGAGGGGAGGATGGGTACGCACCAGACTGGTCTTAGCCATGGCTGCTATAGCTGCTGCTGCTGCGACGATGGGCTGAAGGCGAGCTGTTGTTGCACCGGCATCGCCAGTGTTCAAAAGTTCAACATTTCAATCCATGACATCTAGATTTGCATGGGCGCGCGCATTGAATTATTGGGTTATTATTGCATAACGGAGCCGAATGCACAGCGGCACAGAGGCCTCTCGTTATCGGAAGCTTATCTTAGCGCCCTGACCCTGGGACTTGTCCATGCAAAGCCCCACACCCGCTGTTCCAGGGGAAAGAGGGAGCTGGAGCGAGAGGTCCGACAGTGACAGCCCGCCCGAGAGTCATCGGGTGCCGAGAGAGCCGTGAGAGCCGAGGCGGTCCCTCTCGTGAAGAAGCCGTCCAACCGCCCCCAACCCTGGAACGCGATGGGCTGTACCGTTGTCTCCGTGGTCGTGTGGCCGGTATGGCCTTGTTCTGCCGGTGCTGCTTACTTACACAGCCGCGAGAAGCATCTGGAAACAGGGGCGCGCATGTCCTCCCTCAACACGCCCAAAACACTGGACGGTCGTATCCCCTTTGGTTTAGGTAAGAGGTGCAGGGCCCGCCGGCGCTTGGTAGGGGGTTAAACGCCCTCACGCCCCTTGTGCCCTGCCTAGTGCCCAGGGAAGGTCCAGGGCGCCTTTCTGTCTCTTAATGCCAGGCAACCAGGACCTGGGCGCCCCGTCACACGCCCCCCTCTCGATCCGCCTGTGTGATCTTCCATCGCCCACCCCGTCCGCCATCATATCGCCCAGATTCCCAATCCGCCCACTGGCCTGGTTGGTCCCTGACTTGCCCGACTTGGATCGCCCGACTACCGTCTCCTCCGGCCGCTGGCTTGCATTTCACCTTCTTCCCCAGTTATTCCCTCTGTTTCTCGAACCTCATCCGCAACCACGGCTAACCCAGCACCTGTTCACTGTTCTTTCTTTTCCCCTCCCTCGTTCTATACTTGTCTCCTCCGGCCTCCACCCCAACTTGGCCCGGTTTCATTTCGCCACTGTTCCGAACCTTACCTACCTAAAGCCCTCCCGCCGCTAAACCACCGAGCCGCCCAACCTTGCACCACCTGACCAAACGACCTGACCTTCCATTACAAACCGCTTGCACCGCCACGCTTGTCGTCACGCTTCATCCTCGCCATTACCACCATCCGGCGAACCGACTCGCCGTCGAGGCATCTCCCCCATCTCTACTCAGCGATTCCATTTCTTTTTCATCGTTATTTCTGCGCGCTGCAACGATGCCTGGGTACTACGAACGGGTACGTCGATGGTCACACGCGCCCGTCTTTCTCGGGCGGCCTCTTTCGCCCATGGCCGCCCCCCCCCGTGCCCACCCATTCCACCCCTACTAACATGCGACGCGCAGGTCAATACCCAGGACAACGAGGATCCCGATGCGCTCCTCGAGCGTTCTCGCGCTGCTCTGCGGACGGCTCGCCGGGTCCCCAACTCGCCCCCGCCGTCCTTCCACTCCCGCGCTTCGTCGCTAGAGAGAAGGCGGCAGGCGCAGCAGGGTGTCGATCCCGCGCTCGCCGACGCCTTCGACGCCGACGACGACGACAGCGATGAGGAGGCTGACGACCGACAACGCCTAGTACGGAGCAACACGCTCAATAACAGCGGAGTTGCGAGCCGGTTTTCCCCTCCGTCGCCACCCCCGGCACCAGCGGCCCACTGGTCGGAAGCGGCCGCGGCAGGTAACACCGCTGCCGCCTCGGGTCGCACTTACGGCGGCGGCATTCAGTCGGATGGCGTCTTCTCCAACATGACAGCCCGCCCCGAGAGGGAGAAGGTTGTCGAGGAAATGCCCCCGGTACGTACCCTAAGAAGCCGGCTTCCCACGGGCCAGTACTAACTTGGATGGTGCAGACCTACGAACAGGCCGCGGCCGATGCGGCTCCTCCTTACTGGGAGACGACGATTCTGGCGCCCGGCCTTGGCGGCGCCGACGAGGTGTACATAGACGGCATGCCCGTTGGCTCCATCTTCAGCTTCATCTGGAACGGCCTTATCTCTATAGCCTTCCAGCCCTTCATCGGTTTCCTGCTCACCTACCTGCTGCACTCGACACACGCTGCCAAGAACGGGTCTCGCTCGGGCCTGGGCATCACGTTCATCCAATACGGTTTCTCCATAAAGGGGCCGGCCGGCGGCGGCGACAACATGGGAAACACGCCGCAGGACGGATACGCGCAACCAGCGGACCCCAACAGCCACGATTTCGACCCGAACACGGTATCCACGGGAGGCAGCGACGGCAGCAGCGGTGGAGGCCTCGGCGATCTGGCCAGCTCGGAGTGGATCGCGTACGTCCTGATGGTTTTGGGCTGGTTCATTCTGATCCGGGCAGTCAGCGATTACCTCAAGGCGAGGCGCCACGAGATACTAGTGCTCACCAGCCCCGACCGTGGTCTACCCGTGCCCATCATCGCTACGGGCGAGCCGAGCGAACGGGTGGTATGAGCGATGGGGGGCGCTGCTGATGCGTAAACAGCAGGACAGGGAAGCGCGGAAGCGCATGGGCATTGGCATCGGCGTTGGGGAGGAATATATCGTTCTTGTCTTGAATTATTCACAGGAGAATCAGGGGCGACGGCTGGCCCTGCTAGGGACGATATGGTAAATAGTTGGCACTGCGGTAACGAAGCAAACTTGACTCCAAGGGGGAAACCGCGACACGGTGGACGTTATCGGACTGGTTGGCACCTCGGTACTTGGCCTTGATGCGGTTGTCGAAGTAGCATTGCCGTTAGTGATATGCGCCGTGCCTCACAGTCAACGAGGCTCTCCGGCTGCGCTGTGTAGGCCACACCTAGAGATTTACAGTTTTTGTTCGGGGTGATGGGACGTGCACCATAGATGATTTGCCCCCCTCCAGTCTTGACCATGCCGACGGCGGGCCGGCGACAGCATGCGTGACGAGACGGGGCGTGTCTTTTCCTTACCGGGGACGGCGACCGAAGCCATGCTGTGGATCCTTGGGCGATTCGTCGACGTTGAGAAGGGATGGAAACCCTTAGCGACATATGGGGGGGGATCCGGTACTTGCCGAGCGGGTTTTCACGATTGTACAACTACAAGACGCAAGGCCCACGCATGGACGGTCGCGGCTCCACGTGGTTTTAGGCCCCTCCCGTCCCCGCCAGGTCGTGAAAAAGGACGGCGTCAGCAAGGACTGGCTCAGGTGCCGTTCGGGACTTGGGCTTGGGGGAGCACTTGAGGCGGGTTGGGCCTAGTTCACTTGCATGGGGGCTTACGGGCCTGGAAATGGGCGGTGGAGGGGCAGCCGGGCCGCAGAGAGGGCACCCCCGCAGCGACCTCGACGGGGATGGAAGGGCGGGGAATCGGCTCGGTGCTCGGTAGGGGGGAGGTGAAGTCATTCCCGGGGGCGCCTCGTGGCGTGACGTGACCTTGACGCACCCGGCCCGAGCCAGTCTCTCCCCAAGGCGCGCTGGAGACGAGGCCCAAGGCAGGGGGGATCACGGCGTGTGCCGGTGTAGTCATCATACGTTCCGGCTGATGCTGGCGACTTGCCACGCGTGCTGTGGCTTCGCGACGGGCCCTCGCGGAAGGTGCGATGTAGGTACTTAACTTGGCGTCGCGCACGGCAATCGCATTGTTCGTCCCGCTAGTTAGTTGTTTCCATCGGCTGCGCGTTACCCTGCGACCATTGGACATCTCGTCTGACGTCGCCCAACTTGCATCCTCCCTTCCACCATCAAGTCCACATCGTCGGCACCCAGTGGTCGATACTTGAGATATCGCATTGTCTCTCTCCCAGCACCCTCCTCCGCCACCGCCAAAGTGCCGCCCTCCCACCCAAGTCTGCCGAGGCTTCTCGGCATCCTTCGGCCCACCCGCCGCCTCGGCCGGCCTCTCCGCCGCCCAATCCAACCACCACCGCCCCCCTCGCCCCCGGGCCTTACCATCGCCACGCACCAACGACGCAGCGGCACCATGGCGTGGCACAGCAGCGGCACGTCCAACGCAAGCCTGGTCGAGAATCTGTGGTCCAACGGCCTGCTGCAGTCGCCGGCGGCCAAGCGGGCCTTCCTGGCGGTGGACCGGGCGCACTACGCGCCGGCGGCGCCGTACGAGGACGCACCACAGCCCATCGGGCACAGTGCCACCATTTCGGCGCCGCACATGCACGCGAGCGCCGTCGAGGCCCTGCTCGAGTACGTGCTGCCGCCGCCGCCGACCGAGCCGGAAAAGGCGGCCGCGCAGGCCAAGGTGGCCTTCGACGGGGACGCGGCCTCGGCGCCGCATGGCGACGGCAGCCGGCGCGTCAAGGGTGCTCCCGGTCGCCCCCGCCGCGTCCTCGACGTCGGCTCCGGCTCCGGCTACCTGACGCACGTGCTGGCGGAGCTCGTGGGCGACGGCGGCGTCGTCGTCGGGCTCGAGCACATTCCGGCCCTGCGCGACCTGGGCGAGAAGAACACGGCCCGGTCGCCCGGGGGCCGCGCCCTGCTCGCCACCGGCCGCTGCCGCTTCCGCGTGGGCGACGGGCGGCGGGGCTGGACGGAGCCGCGGCCGGCCGACGATCAGCCGGCCGTGGGCGGCGCCGCGAGCGAGGCGGCCGCCGCTTCGCCCGAAGCCGATGACGAGGGCGGCTGGGATGCGATCCACGTGGGTGCCGCAGCCGCCGAGCTGCACGACGAGCTTGTCCGCCAGCTGCGCGCCCCCGGTCGCATGTTCATCCCCGTCGGCACCGCCGACCAGCACGTCTGGACCGTCGACAAGGACGCCGACGGCATCGTGCACAAGAAGAAGGGCTACGGTGTGCGCTACGTTCCGCTGACGGACGCGCCTGCGCATTGAGAAAAGGGGGTGCGGGGGGTTGTGATCTGGGGAGAACAAATGAAACAGAGAGCGTGTAAGTGAGCGAGCGGGGATACGGACGGCGGTGCGTTAAGGAACGCATAATGCACGACGTGTTCTCCCCTCGGACTGGGAGCAGCACGAGCCTTCCGGGTTGAATGTAGTATGATACAACCAATGTCGCTGAAACAACATGGTGCCGTGTTGGTGATATGGCCTTGGGCGCCAGTGGTACGGAGCTGACTCTTGTCGTGGCGCGCCGCACCGAGCAGCCATGGCTACTCAGGTAGGAAGGTACACACAAGTTCCTCAGCTCGAAACCTCTATTTCCGAGACCGGGCGGGGCACCAGTCTTCTCGCATCCCGGTTCTCATACACGCAGTGCGGCACGAGGAACTCAACTGGTTTCCATGATTCCCAGGTATACCTACGGACCGCTGCGGGCAGTGCCCATGACAGGCCCCTTCCCCGGCATGAGTCTCAACTACTGAGAGTTGTGGTTCCCCACCAACCGGCAGTTCGGATGGCACTGTTTCGAACATGCAGAAGACCAGACGGGGTTCTCAACAGACCTTGGTACCGCTTATTTCCCTGGATCCGCCAGCACCCGCCGAGCGAGACACGCAGGCGCGTGCTCACCCCGGCCCGGAGAACGGGCCGTGGCGTGCTGTGATTCAAAGGCGCCTGGTTGGGCGAGAGGGCGCCGTGTTTCAGGGCCGGGGGCTGTCCGTGGGTTTGCTTTTGCGCTGTGAGAAGGGGAGGGGCGGGGCGTCACCTGCTCACCAACGAGACTCTGCAGGTCGGGCAACAATGGCCGATAGGAAATATTGGGTTTTCCTCGCCGTCTTGGCCCGAGCCCGAGACACCATTAACGGACGATGTGCGTGCTGGGCTTCGTCACGGCACCGCGTGTGGGCGGTTCGGGGCCATGGGGAATAGCGCCTTCAGTGCTTCGCGAGCCCCGTGGGAGGGGTTCGCACGCACCCGGGGTCAATTGGGCCATTCGCTGCGGTGAAGCGGTCACATGGCACGTTTCCATCATTCACAGCGGCGATGCGATAACAGGGGAGATTACAAATTCGGGTTCGATTGCGCCGCGGCAGGCCTGTCTCTACTGGCTCTCCAAGTCCCTTGGCCTCCCCGGGGGGTTCCTCGGGCCCAAGTCGTCCTCCGTCTGGGTGGCGCTCTCGACAAAGACGGTCACGACCTCGAGCGTCTTCTTGGAGGCGTCGGGGTCCGGCTCGGGCAGGGTTTGTGTATCTGGGAGGCTCAGCGTCTGGCGCAGCGCACGCTCGCTCTCGGCGGCGTCGTCGTCGTCGTCGTCGCCGCGGGCTTCGGAGCGGGCCTGGGTGTGGCGCGACTTGCTGGACAGGCCCGTGATGGGGCTGCCGCCAAAGGTGTGAAGAGCGAAGACACCGGCGCCGCGGGCCTTCTTCTTGAGTCCGGCGCTGAGGCGGCCGGCCGAGGAGGAGGCATCCGAGGGGTCGGACGGGGTGTCGTCGGTGGCGGTGCGGCGGGCGCGCCGCCGGGCCGCTACGTGCTTGGCCAGCGGCAGGCAGACGGGCACGGCGATGCAGACAAGGGTGATGGCGAGCTCGGCGATGGACCAGGCACACGTGGGCACGGCGTCGAGCGTATAGTTGTCGCTGGCGAGGCCGCCGAGGCCGATGGTGCGCTTGACGCCGCAGGCGGCGGCGACGAGGCCGAGGCTCATGGCGGCGCGACGCGTCAGCAGACGCTTGGGCGATGCGGCAGGCAGACGTGGGCCCACGGCGATGCAGACAAAGGGTGATGGCGAGCGACGCAGGTGGTACCCAGCACGACGGCGTAGGGCGTGATGGGGATGGGGCAGTGCCCGCCGCGTCGCTGGCGGTTGAGGCGCCAGACGAAGAGGTGCGGGAAGAGGGCGAAGAAGAGGTCGGCGGCGACGCAGGTGGTACCCAGCGCCATGACGGCGTGCAGGCGATGAGGGTGGCGAAGAAGAGGTCGGCGGCGACGCAGGTACAGCAGCGCCGCCGCGCCGCCAGAAAAAAAAAAAAGAACACCGGCCCCACGAACAGCACCCCGATGTCGCCCCGATGGCCCAGGCGCACCCCGATGGCGCCCCAGATGGCCCAGCGGTGCCACCGCACCGTGACGAGCCGCAGCAGCAGCAGCCCCAGCGACACCTTGGCCACCCCCATCGTCGCCACCCCGAAGATCTGCGCGATGATCAGGTACAGCAGCGCCGCCGTCAGCCGGTCCTGCCCGGCCTCCCAGATGAGCTGCTGGTCCTGGCCCAGCCCGTACAGGGTCGACACGTGGACCATGATGGTGCAGGCGAGGAGCAAGATCTGTTTTCGGCGAGGCGGTCTGGTTAGCGGCGGCGGGGAGGCACCAGGGGCCCGGGCGGGCACGGGAGACTGACAAACGAGAAATTGTAGACGTTGTCGTCCCAGCCGTACTGCTTGGCCACGACCACGCGGGTGTACAGCCGGAGCAGGAAGGCGAGGGCCGCGGCGCCCGTCGTGGCCCACGAAATGGCGAGGAGCCAGCCGGCCTCGCCGCCGATGGTACCGATGGGCGTGGCAGTCAGCATCGTGGCAACTGGGTCAAAGGCAGAGGGGGGCGGTGTTGAGACGGTGGTCAGCACCCGCCCTGGGCGCGTGTCCTCGGGGGCCTGCCCAGGGAGATATATCCCCCTCCCTTCACATCACTGCCGGTGCGCGGGAGGGCGTGCTCGTTCGACCCCTCCCCGCGCGGACGGAGATCCTGAGCCGGGCGGCCGCCTGGGCACGTGGACGCCACCCCCAGCCATACCCGTTTTCCGCTTTCTTATTTTTTTTTGAGCAGCGCGGGGGCTCCTGGGGCCTTGGCCATCTCGTGCTTGTGATTTGTCGCCTTTTCCTTACTCCCTCGTCATCTTTCTTCTCCTGCGGCGTGTGACCGGGGCGTTCGCTCTCTAGCCAACCCGGCCTGGCGAGAGGGAAAAGGTCAGGCTGGCGGGGGCGGGAACCGGGGCTTGGACATCGGGCGGGGGGGGGGGGCGTGGGAGGAGGCGGGTGAGACGGGCTGGTCAGCATTTGTTTTTCGCGCCTATGATCCCTGTTTCACGAGCAACCATTCTCTGGAACCCCGCCGGTGCGCGAGACAAAGGTGAGCGAGAAACAAAGTCGTCAATGCCGAAAAGCCACCCGCTCACCAAGCGGCCCGGACGCCGTTGCATCCCCGGTCATTGATGCACGAGAAAAGCAGGCAACGGGTTCGATATCCGACCCGTCAGATCTGATTGGAACTTCCTTTTCGAGGGCCTCCACCAACCGGATCTCTGCGCGGAACGGGGCGGAGCAGGGGGGCAGGGGGAAGAGGAGACGGCCTAACCTCCCGTAGGCGTGCAGCCCACGATGCGATCCATCCATTACTATTGCGCATACAACAGCCGGGCCTCGGCTGCGCAAAAGCAGTCCCCATCGGGCGCTGCGATTGCGCCTTTTGTCGAAAGGGACCCCGACGACCCGTGTTAGTCACAAAAACACTGCAGTCTTCTGTCGCTCGCATACGCGACCTGCCATCCCCCCCAAGCAAGGCATCTCATCTCGTGTCGCACTCACATTCACAGCCTGGTCACTATCCCGCGTCCCGACCTGCAGGCTGACCAATCCCCGAAGGAAGGCGAAGCAGGCGCCGCGACCTGCAGATCCCGTGTGCCATGCTCGTCCCCGGCTTCGCTTGGCTTCGCAACATGCACGCGAGTCGGGCGCTGCAGCCTGCGGGCGCATGGGCACCGCCGTCGTGGCCGGTCGCGATGGCCCTGCTCGTAGCCTTGTATGTCGCCTGGGCCGTGGTCGCGCACTGGCGCTCGCCGCTGCGCCGATACCCGGGTCCCTTTCTCGCCAGTAAGTGGGCAGCCCCCCCTCTCGCCCTGCTTCTGGGACGGGCCCGACGACTGACAGGCCCCTCCCCGGCCCCAGAGTGGACAAACCTCTGGCGCTTCTACCACACGCTGCGGGGGGACATCCATCTCGTCAACCTGCGGACGCATGCCCGCTACGGCCCCGTGGTCCGGACCGGCCCCAACCACCTCGAGCTGGACCGGCCCGACCTCATCAAGACCATCTACGGCGCCGACGGCCGCTACCGCAAGACCGACTTCTACCCGCCGGCCAGCAATGTCGTCGGCGGCCGCGTCATCTACAACCTATTCAGCCTGGTGGACCCGGCTGAGCACGCGCGCGCGAAGCGGCCCGTGGCCCAGCTCTACTCCCTCGCCAGTATCCTGCGGCTCGAGGGCCGCATCGACGAGACCCTCGGCCTCCTGTGCCGCCAGCTCGAGACCCGCTTCCTGGGGGGCGATGGCGAGGACGGGCCGGCGTTCGACCTGGGCGTGTGGATCAAGATGTGTGAGTGCTACGTTCCCCCGGACGACGTGACAGGGAGGAGAAGAGGCAGGGGCGACGCGCGCAACCACCGGCTGACCAAGGGGGGCGGGAGGGCGAGGGCAACACAGACGCCTGGGATGTGATTGGGCAAATCACCTTCAGCAAGCGCTTCGGCTACCTCGAGGCCGGGCGCGACTTCGATGGCCGGCTGTGGCTGGCCGACATCGGGTCCGACTACCTGGCGAGCGCGAGCCAGCTGCCCTGGCTGGACCGCTGGATCGACAAGAACCCCGTGTGCCCCGTGGGCGGCGCCACGGTGCTGCTGGGACCGACGCTCAAGTACGTCCAGGACCGGTACCGCGACCTGGACCAGGGCGGCAAGGACGCCGCCGCCGCCGCCGCCGCCGACGATGACGAGGACAAGGACTTCCTCGACCGCTTTATCCGCGCCAAGCACGAGCACCCGGACGTCGTCGACGACCGCCGGGTCCTCAGCTACCTCTCCATCAACATGCTCGCCGGCGCCGACACCACCGCCATCACCATCAAGGCGGTGCTGTACTACGTGCTGCGGACGCCGCGCGTGCGCGCCCGGCTCGAGGCGGAGCTCCTCGCCGCGGTGCCCGACCCCGGCCGCCGCCGGCACCCGCCGGCCTTCGCCGCCGTCCGGCCGCTGCCCTACCTCGAGGCCGTCGTGCACGAGGCGATGCGCCTGCACCCGGGCGTGGCCATGACGCTGCCGCGGTACGTGCCCGACGCCGCGGCCTCGGCGGGGGCGCCGCCGCTCGTGGTCCTCGGGCCCGACGGGCCGCCCGTGCCCCCCGGCACCAGCGTGGGCATGAACCCCTTCGTGCTGGGCCGCCACCGCGCCGT
Source organism: Nigrospora oryzae (assembly GCA_016758845.1). Lineage (NCBI taxonomy): Eukaryota > Fungi > Ascomycota > Sordariomycetes > Amphisphaeriales > Apiosporaceae > Nigrospora > Nigrospora oryzae. Next base: position 3,485,838 of record JADKYO010000014.1, on the reverse strand, counting down.
CTGGGGCGCCGACGCCGACGCCTTCCGGCCCGAGCGCTGGCTGCGCGGCCCCGACGAGCCCGCCGCCGCCTTCGCCGCCCGCCGCCGCGCCATGCACGCCGCCGACCTCAGCTTTGGCGCCGGCGCCCGCGTCTGCCTCGGCCGCCACCTCGGCCTCGTCGAGATCTACAAGGTCGTCGCCGCCCTGCTCCTGCGCTACGACCTGGACATGCTCGAGCCCGACAAGGACTGGTGGGTCCGCAACGGCTTCTTCTTGCGGCAGCGGGGCCCGCGGGTCCGCATGCGGCTGCGGGCGTAGGAGCCATCTCGCGCGATGGCGGGGGTGGGCGGCAGAGCGGACCACGTTCTGGTGGGGATCTGGGATCCGAGGGCGTTCGCTCGGGGCACCTGTCCGTAGCCCGCCAGTGCCGATGGACGCGCGGCCGCTGGATCTAGACGCTCTAGGCGTTTGGACGCAGTCGAGTGCAAGGGGCGAGTCTCTCCGTCTGGGGCGAGGATGGGCGCGCTTTCCATGGCTCAAGGTGCCAGCCACGGGGGAAAGAGGCAGACCCTAGAGCTCCGGGGTCCCGTGGAAAGCCACGGCCGTAAGGCCCGTCGGGAGGATGATAACGATGAGGGAAAAAGAAACAGTGTGCAGCCTGACTTGAAAGTGTAACCAAGTTGAATAGATGAGGTGGCTTACTTGGCTTGGGAAATAATGGCATTAGCTTGCCTTTTTCAACTATGACCACTTCGGGAGATTCTCGGCTGTAGCACCTCTCGCTACTCTTCGCGTACTTATTACCCGGCTTCGTAAGCCACACGCCTTTATGCTCCTTTTCGTCCCTACCCGATTTGTCTACCGCTTACCAAAAGGCCACTGGATCGTGCGGCCCAGACAGGGGGATGCACGGGCAGGCAGCATCGGAACAGTAGCTCCAGCAGCCGCCGCCCCAGTCCCGCCAGGTCTCTTTCTCTCTCTCTGTCCTGCTCTCTATCTCAGTTCAACCTTTGTGCCCTCCCGTCTGCGGTTGCAGGCAGACGGGAGTAGTCGGCTGCTGAGTGAAGCCACAGCCCGCCGACATCATGGCCGTCATGGCCGCGGAGAAAAGCACTTGCCCGAGGCTTTTCGTCCCATTCAATCCTGTCATCAAACGGATCAAAGGCGGACTCATCACCGCAATAAGCCTCCAGCCAGACTCTCGTGCTTCTTCCGAGAGCATAGGGCATCTGCGGTGGAGCGTTCAATCCGGTGTCACGGAACGTCGCCGGGATTGGAAGGCGGTACCAAAACCTGTGAAAAGGGACGTTTTCGTGACCGAAAACCAAGTTGGCGCAGCCTTCGGGGCGGGGTTGTGTATATTCGTCACTTCCAGGGTGAAAGGTGTGACATGTCCAGCCAGGGGGAAGTCGGTCAGGATCACAATGTGACTCTCTGCCGCGGAACCAGGATGATATGGGGAATTCTTCAGGTCCATGAGGGGTCAGGCGTGCATACCAGGCCGTTATCGGGTATGTCTGTGATACGGGCCTCCGGTAGAAGGTATAGAATCCTGCTTCCCGCTCGCAACATGATGTAGCACCCTGCCACCCGATCCAAGACCAGGATGGGAGGAGGTGGTCGTCGCTGCCTGGCTCTTGGCAAAGTGCTACTCGTCTTCGTTGGTAGCCCGTGCGGGGTCTCCAGCGCAGAGCCAGGCCGAAGAACATCACGGGTAGGCCCCAGAGGAAGCCACCGTCGAAACCTCGACTGAGGACTGTGAGCATTCCGGATACAGCACTTAGGGCATCTGAATCTTAGGCCAGTTCTCTTTCGTTGGAGCCTGTCTCAAATGGCTCTGCTCCAGTGAGAAATCCATAATAGCGAAGATCCGGTAAGTCCCAAACAGTTCGGCTCGGAGGGTTCTCGAGAACCCGGGTTTCGAAAACGTCCCGCTCCTCACCCCGCGTTGGTCCGGCTCAGTGCCAAGAAATCCTGTTATTGACGAAAGCGAGCTTCCGGCAGGCCATGTTGCTCTCTTGAAATGTCCAAGCGCGACTGCCATACTGGGTGCCGCGTATGAGATCGCGATGGGGTAAGTCGGGGGAAAAGAGTAGTTTCTTCATACCAAAGGAGATGATCTGTTGCTGACCCAGTCTTCCAAATGCCGGCTGTGTTACACCGGGCAAGCCGAAGTCGCCGTCGCCGTCCGCAGCCACAATAACGAGCCACGCACTTCCATATATGTCTCCCATTCTGTCCATCTCGATTTTCATTGATTGTTGGTCGTCTTGTGCAATGCCTACTGTGCCGGCCCATAAGTAACTATTGCCAAGTTTTGGAACGAGCTGCATAGCATCTGAAATGACGTGAGGTAGGTTGTTTTGTACTTCAGGCCGGTCGACGTGGCCTGGGCTTTAGAGATCCGCTAGCGAATCCTTGAGTGTTCGGTACTTGGGAGTGCCCCATCGATAGCTCAAGCAGATGTACGGGCCGGCATTTTTGCCAGGCACAAGACAGCTCTGTCGCACCGTGAGGGCATTCCCAAGTGAATACTGCTTAGTCAGGTCACGTGGAGGGGCCTTACAGGGGCCCTGGCCAGCGATTATATATAGCACGCCATGACTGGCATCTCTTTTGTTAGTTCCTTCGAATGGTTAACCTTGTATTTCCCTATGCTATCTTGCCAGCGCCTACGAGGTGCGATAAGCTCTCAATTGTTTCGATCAGCCAGGCAGGTCGTATTTGCTGAATGCCCCAAGGGTTGTCACGGAATTTGCCATGGTGTGTTGTACAGGATCGGTCCCAGTCATGGATCGTTTCGATGTCCCAGGAACGCTTTATCTGCCGCCACGGACTTGGGCGGTTCGGGATATCTTCCCTTTTGACAACCCCTGGGTAGAAATCGGAAAGACCGTGACGGATTTCGAAATTGATGAGCTCGGTATCTGATATGAGGCTGAGGCGGTCAGGTATCCACCGGGGATCCTGGTGGCTAGTAAGAATGTGATCTTGGAGTCGCTGGAACAGGATGTGATGATCTGGGCAACCCAATTGTAGAATCTCTTCGACGCTGGGATTAAAATCGTATGTTTCGTTCTCGTATGATCCTGCACTAGCGATGCACAGAGAGAGCGTAGTACATACTGAGCACGGGTCATTTGCTCCATACAATTCTCGCTGGATCCGTTCAGCATACTCCTGGCAAAAAAGCTTCGCCGGGCATTGGAAGCATCTGAATCCTGCGAAGCATCGGATTTGGAGGAATCATCCGAGCCGTGGGGGGTTTCGTATCTTCCGTGGGCCTCGGATTCATGATCAACTCGCGGTCCGGGGTGAGGCTCCGAGCTGTGGGAATCATCCGAGACGTATGAAAAATCGGATCCAGGATAGTTTCGCAAGCCAGTGGGGCCTTCTGATATGTAATGATCGTCTGAGTCGCAGGGACTGTTAGATCCGGAATGGGCGCCCAGTACGCTGCGAGCCGCCGATTTTGGGCATGCACCCGGTCCGCGATGAGCTGACATTGTTCATTAATGAGGAGCCTGAGAGATAGGTGTACCGGTTGGAAATCGTAAGTCTGAGAATTGCAAAAAGAAAGAAGAAGCAGGTGTGACGTTGTGACGTAGGCTGACAGACAATGCCTTCCTTTAGAGCGGCGTAAGAGGGGGTCGCTAGGGTGCTATGTAACTGCCCTAATTCTATTTAAAGTCTGCTGCAGTTTTTCTATAACTACCCTTATAATACCATGACTCCGACTAAGGGTATATATTAGGTCCGTAACGTAGCAAAGGTGGTCTGATATGGTAGAACGGGTAGCTCGTGCACGTGACACTTGGCGAAAACATCATACCGCGTTCCAACGCGGCATGTAGATGTTTCCTTCCTTCGGTAGTTGTCTTAGAATCAATATAGCCTATAGGTTGCAGGCTTTCCCAACCTCTGCTCCGCGGCATACAGTACCGTCTAGGGGGATGGCGACGGCTGAGATCGAGTGCCTTTTCGCCTGTCATAGCATTCACAAGCCGGGCCAAGTAAAGCTCGGACACCGTCCCCACATTCTTGCACTTTTTAGAATGCTTTTCTCACATTGGGAACCCCAAGCCCACCGAATTTCCCCTTGTGTAGCCGAGGCCCGACCTTGCCCACCGAGTTGTCGAAGACGATACCCACCACCAAGCACAGAAATATCCCACGCAGAGCGCCAAGAAGCGGTCAGGGAAACAGACGGCTTTGACGGTTGGGCGGCTCTGGAAGCCTGCAGCTCCGCGAGCAGGCGGAGCTGCAGGTGCGTTGGCTTCCGAGTTTTTCGTGATTGGTGCCCTATGGGTTCTCGTACGACGGGTTCGACCCCCGCCCGGGCAACTGGGGTGGCTCCGGACTGTGCGTCCCAGGCCCCGGTCTCCCTCCAGCTTGGCAGGTTATTCTTCCATCAACGGGGGTACGGCACAGTCTGCCGGTGGGCACCTATGTGAGTACGTGGAGGTGAAAGCACGCCGCCCCAGGGCCGCAAGTGAGCCGAATGTCGGCAAGGCCCCCATGGGTCCCAGTGAACTCCCTCTGCTGGCGGGGCGGGGCTGCTGTACAGGATTACCGCACTCATTGGCCTGTGTGTGCGGCGCAACCGCGGCCGACCGTACTTTGGAGTGGACCTCAGCGTCGCTTCGCCGGGCGTGTGTTGTGATGCGGAACAGCAGCCGATGCGGGAACAAGACGGCCGGGCTCGCGAAAACGGACAGCAGGCAGACACGGGTATAAGTAACGTCTTTGCCCACCAGGCACAGTAGCAAATGCCCATATTATTCCGCACCGCCCTGCCCACCAGCCAGCCAGACCGCAGTCCCCTCTCTCATCATGCGCCTTTCTGTAGCAGCCCTGGCCGCGGCGGTCGGCGTCGTAGGTGGCCTTCTTTCTACCCCTCGTACTGGAGCGCCGAGGTTTGGCTAACAGTCAGCGTCCAGGTCGCCGCCATCAAGGCCCCAATTGAAGGCTACACGGTCGTGGACATGCAGTGGGAGATTGAGGTTTTCCCCGGCCGCGTCGAGATCCTCAACGGCACGATCCAGGAAGCCTATCGCCAGGCCAAGGAGATGAACCCTGAGTTCGACCCCGAGCTTCCGCTGCCCGAAGCCTCCCGGGCCCTCGAGGCCCGAGGCTTGCAAAGGCGCAGCACGGTCAAGTGCGGCGGCTGGCCCACGGGTTACTTCCAGACGCTGTATCGTGTGATACAACTCGATATTCGCCCCCGGAAGGGCATAGCGAGGAACCCGCCCGGGCCTGGCGCCTGCAGTCGCCCCGGCTGCGATAGAAGCGGGACCGTTTGGTGGTGCAATGATGTAAGTAGTACCCACCTTCGCTCGACACGCTGGACAAGCTCCCCCCTTTGTCATGTAGAAAATCATGGCGCGGTGATATGCGAGCGAATCTTGCTGACCTAGCCTCCCGGTTGAGAACGCAACGCCCTTGGAAGTCACCTACGACGCAATTGCCAACAGCGCCCTCCACATTCTCGAAGTATGCGGTAAATTCAAGACTGCGGATGGCAAGATACCCATGGCCTGGAAAAATATGCCCGAAGAACGGGGTCCGATATCGGGTCAGAATTTTGAGGATGGTAAATGGAATACCATTGTCCGTGGCCAAGATGGGTGTTGAGCAAGCGGTCGAGGGGCAAAATGAAAGCGGTATGGGACGACAACAAAACACAGGACTCAATCCTGGGGAGCGATAGCAGAAGCCCCTTACAGTTACCCAACGATATGCCTTAGGAAATACCTGGCTATTGTACCTTGCATTGCCCTCTCGCCCTCCCATCTCCGTGACATCTCATCTACCTCTCCTTTACTCCTCCCCGCCCTCCTACTCCTCATCTTCCTCCCATGGATACACGTCCCCGCACGCCTCTTTTCACTGTAGCTCCGGGGCCGGCGTGATGAGCTGCCGCGTCGTCGTCGTCGCGCTTGGCCCAGCCGTTGATCCAGTCGCTGTTGTGGTCGGCATTGCACTGGGCCACGGCCGGCCGGATGCCGTCGTGCACGCCAGCGCGTCCATGCCCTTCTGCTCGCGGATCACAGACCGGTAGTCCAGGCACGGTTGCGGGTACAGTTTGCCGTCGCACACCGACCGGACCGTCCTGCGCGCGATCAGCGTCCGCGTCAACGTCAAAGGAACTTGGAATTGTTCCAAAAGCTATGCGGATTTAACAGACTTTCGAAAGTCACACTGGTCAACACCATATGAACCAATGTCAACCCGGAAGTCGGAATTTTCCGAGAGGCGGAGCTCAAGCAAACTCCCGAACTTTGGGGGTGAGATGGCCAACCGTGGAAGTCGAGTCGAACGCCACGAGGGTGATCAGTCGTGGACCTACAGACTGATGAGCCTGTTTTTTATTCAGGCAGCCAGAATGGACCGCACAGAATGTCCCTTGCCACACAGAAGGAAATGGCGGACGAGATGAAGGAGCCTTGTGATACACAGGCAGGAGGGGAGGTGTCGGAGTTGATAACGGGCCACGCGATGAGGGCGCTGAAGGAAGCACAAGAACTGCAAGAAGATCTATAGGAAGCTCAAGCGGAGCAAGATACCAAACAACAAAACGAAGTCAGGGCGCTTGCCAGGGAGACGCACGACATTTACGAGGAAGGTAGGCGAGCACCGGAGAGTCTGGCCACCGACATCAACCAGCTGATAGAGGAAGCATTCAAGCCGAGACTTCGAAGATGCACTGCCCGGCAGGCCAAGCGGTTTAGCCAGCAGGCATCTCAGCCTGCTACGCTTCCAGCGAGGCGCCGGACCAATGTCGCATGCGGGCGTCGGGTCGTGTTGGCCGAACAAGCGCGCCGGCGGGGACAGTAGTCTCAGCTTGAGGGGCCACCACTGTTCCTTTATAGCAACAGTCCAGGGACGGCTGCTCCTTTGCACTGGTCCTCGACGCTGGCTCGGTCTTCCACGATGGCAAAGACGCCATCATGAGCGGTAGGCTTGAGGATTATGCCACCAAGCACTTTGGGAGGGTGTGGGAGAGCGCGATTGAACGAGCCGCAGGGGCCACAGGGCAATATAAGAAGGACTAGCTATATATCCTTGAATACTGTACTTTTATTTTTTATGGATCTGATCCTTGGCCCCGAACCCTGCACTAGTGGACTTGCCGCGACGCGCTCTCTATCTGATATCGTGAAGACGCGATAGCGGTACTTAAGAGTACGCTGCGGACCGGGGGATAAGGATTATGGTCTCTCGCGTCCTCTACCTACCAATGGAGGCTGCGGCGTCGCCCATGCCGTACAACGCCCGGCACATGACACTTGAGCCCGCGTTGGCTGGTTGCTGGCATCATGTCCGGCACATCGTACGAAAGCAGAGCCGGTGGCTACGAGGTGACGCAGCCAAGCATGGATACGCCTACGGCCCAAAAGCCTTCAACAAGCGGCAGTGAAGCGGCGCGCAACGGCAAGGAGTTGAGCTGGGCCTGTGCAGTCGCGCAGACATGCGTCCCACCGCCAATGTGCGCCCTCCCTCCTGAAAACGACTATGGGCACCGGCACGACCGGGCCGATGACCGCTACAGTACAGGTTCGTCTGTGTGTTCCCGGTGTTCCGAGCTCGTCCCGGACTCGGGAAGTGGCTAGGGGGTATTGGCATGGCCCGCAGAGCCTTGCGCAGTTTACCTCCGATTCGCAGCGGCCATTCCACGCTGCGGGGTGACACCGAAGGCGGCCCAGGCCACGGCCAGGTGCACCAACGACTTGCGTCCCTTTTGCTGCCCAGGATACCATTCTGATCCGGGACCAACGATGGCTGCTTTTCCCGCTCTCGAAAGATGGTCCTCTTGAGGGGTGACACAGGCTGTTGTGCGCCCCAGGGCCGGCCGATATCGGACAGCCAACCAACGTGTTGATGGTAGCACATATCGTGACGGTCGAGGAATGTTGTGGGTAGCCAGCCGTGATTCCAGGCCCGCTGGTACGAAAGGCCGTCGACCTCGCCCCTGATGGCTCAATGCGACCAGCATACACCACGTTTCGGAAAGCGAATTCCTGTCCGGATGCAGAGATTCGCAGAATCGGGTATTTCTTCCCATACTTCAGGCTCAGCTGCCGCGTGCACGCGCCGTAGGCAATATATTGATATGTTCCTGCAGCACCAACTGATGCCCAACTGACCTCTGCAGGGGCGCCTGGAAGAGCAAATAGCATTCTGTTGGAAAGGTGAGGCGTCTGGGTCCCACGCAAGCATACGAGTAGCATAGATACGTACCCACTCGAAAGGTCTCTATATATATGGTGCCTGGGTCGGGCTAAAAACAATCCCACAGCCTTTTTAAGGCGCCGTATCTTTACTAACAAGGCTTGGTATTACCGAAAATCTTCGCCAAATCAGACCACCAAGTAGCTGGCACTGTATGTCTTCACGATGGCTGACAATAATCCTGCGCCACCACGTGAGCCCGGCCGAACCGCTTGGTTGATCCTCAACAAGAAGGCGGCCCGAAAAGGCCTAGAGAGGGCCATGCGGTCCGTTCAAGAAAGGGCCGCCGCTCCAGCCGGCTATCAGGCCACTGGGTCAGGGCCCACGGATTTCCCGCTCTTCGAAAGACTTTCCCCCGAACTGAGACTCATGACGTGGAAACAAGCCAGCTTCAGCTGGTTTGATGCCTTCATCCCAATGATCGACATGGGTCCTCGTGGTCCTGTGGCTGCTGGCGGCGAATTTGATCTCGACATCGATACCCGTGTCACGGGGCGAGACCTACTTGTGAAGGAGGTGCGCGGTTGCCTGCCGGTAAGCAACGTGTCGCAGGCATGCTCGGAAGCCAGATAAACATACGAGATAGCGCGTGCAGGCGAAAGTCGGTACATCTACAACATCGAGCTCGAAGTCGGCTTCAACGCTTATCTGCAAGAGATCCCTCGTTACCTCCCGGAACTCTTCGGACATCTGGGCCCGCCGGTGGCAATCTCGGTGACGATGACCCCCACCCCCCTCCACACGCGCAATTGCCTGATCAGGTCCATGTTGGATGTTGACGACCGCATCGATACATTGTACCTTCCCATGGACGACCAAAACCTCGAGGACCAGCACTCATGGGCAGAAATCATGCGCACTGGCCCCGGGCAGTACTACCGTATGAAGCAGACCGGTGTCGTTGAAGATGACGACTGCTTTGGCATTCTATTCCCCACGTTTGGCAAGCCCGAGGAAGTACGTGGATACGACCCCTACCTTTGCCACAAAATCATCTACCACCATGGCCACGAGGGAAAATGCACAATGTGGGCTGAGAAGGCCCATATGGCAACGCGCCTGTCAGGCGAGGTTGTTCTCCCTTGGGTCGGGGCGGAACGCTGTCCTTTTTTCACCGGCCAGGAAGCTGCCCTGAACGAGTTCAAGGGGCGCTTCCTCAGCGAGCCCCGACTGAGGCACGTGGGGATCCTCTATCCTACCCACCAGTGCATGGACTCGGAGTAGGGAGACGGTCTCGTACCGGCGGCAGCTGTAGCTACTGTCTCGTTGACCACGAAGGCGTCCAATTCCGCGGAACGGGTCTTCATGCGAGTCTCTGAACTATAATTCGCATAGTAGCTGTTGAGGCGGGGGTTTTGGAAGCGTATGCGGCTCCGCTCGCTCGCTTCTTTTTGAGCGCTCTTGACAATGGCTCTGGCGTCTCTGAGGGTCGGACTATCCGCCGTTCTTGTTGCCGTACTGTTGAGCTGACGACAGATTGGCAGAGGCCGCGTGTGCGGAGATGGCGGCGTCCTCCTCTCCCTGGATGGAGGTTGGAGAAGGGATGCCTTCACACTATTCGCGGTAGCGAGAATGTCTGCAAGTTCAGAGGCCTTCAGGTGAGGATTGTCCTTAGTCCACGTTTTGAGGAAACTGTCGACGAAGGACGAAACCTCTATCGAGCCTGCTCGGGGGTTAGCCGCACCGAGAGCATTACAATGCCGTTTTGGCAGGCCGTGGAGACTTGCCTGGTTCGTCTGGACTCTCGGCAGCACGAGAATAAGAGAACGCATTGCTCCTACCAGCTAGGAGCTAAACAGCCACGAGGCAGGCATAGAACAAAAAGCCGAAAAGATATATGTTGAAACGAGAGACGACATACGAGGCTGGGCTTAGTGGCGGAAGGTAACAATAAGGGAATGTCCTCACCCTGGTCTTTGGTGTCGGACGGCGAAAAGATAGGGCGGGTGTAGGCCGTAGTAATAGTCAGACTGTGCTGCAGTGAGGCCAGCGGGAGCTTGTCGTCGCATCACGGGCGACTCGCCGGCCTGCCTCTGTCACCAGTGTGCGGCTTGAAGCGATATGCATTACATGAGGGCTGCAGTTTGTGGACGGGCTTCGGGCAAGTCACCCCGATCGGGCGCGCCCCGCCTGGTAAACGGCTGGTCCAAGAGACCGCGGTCCACATATGCTGAAGCGTCGGCCCGATTCTAACATTCAAATACTGCCATCCCGATAGACAGGAAGCTTGGTGCAACCTACCTACCTAAGAACTTGGGTATACTTATCTCTGGATATCGCCCCGTTTCGCCGAACCAGGACCCTGATCTCCCCAAAGGTGGCATCATCCCCTCGCCCATGTCGGTGCCAACGACCTCAGCTGGCCACAAGGCCGGACCGCAGGCAGTCTTCCGCCCCTTCCCGCGTCTGCCTCCCGAGCTCCGCCAACTCGTTTGGGAAATGAGCGTCGCGCCCCGTGAGCTTTCCATGGTTTTCGACACCACCTACCAGCTCTTGAATGCACCGCCGCCGCCGCTCTTGCATGCGTGCCACGAATCCCGCACCCATCTGGCCACGTCCCATTACGCTAAAGCCTTCATCCAGGGAACTGCCCCCCGCTATACCTGGATCTGCTTTGCTCTGGATACCCTGCGTGTCAGCATGTTTGAGCTGAAATACTTGCTAGCTGAGAAGAGCCGCTTGAGGCACATCGTGGTTAAGACGTTCGACTTTAACGATTTCGTCGACTTTCACCTGGAACATGTGCACTAGTTCATTGGCACCGCCTTAAAAACTGTCACTTTTATCGACTTCGACCAACCGAATCCACCAAAAGATGACTGGTGGTGGTACTAGGATCCCATACTGTAAAGGTTTTATTAGTCGTGTAAACCAGTCTCTTTCTATACCAGGGTCGTCCACTGCCACGACACGACTATTGAGGGTTTCACTACTAACAACTACGTACAAATGGAACGCGCTAGGCGAAGAAAGCAAATTGCCCGTGGTGATGTATTCTACTCGGATTACGAGATATCTGACTCGGATAAAGAGCCCCATGCAGAGACACGCGAGCGGAAGGACTACCACGGCGTAGGGTGCTAATGTGGCCCGAGGAAAAGCACACCGTTTATTACCTATGACTGATAGATTGTTATATGCCCCTTATTGAAGATGAAGATAGCGTGCGCAAATTTCTCGTTGGGGGCGATAAACCCGTTTGGACGGCCACACGACCATGATGCAGGCCTCTCTGGATAGACACACCTGAACCCGAGATAAGGTAGTGGGTGTGGGTTTCTCGCCCCCTCCACAACGTGACCCATTGCGGCTGGGTTCGCACCCGGGTCTAGCATAGGTGCTTCCGGGCCGGTCAAGGGATAGTTAGCCTGTCACCCAAGCCCAATAGTACTATAGCTGTATTCCGATGGATATTGGAATGGGGCTAACTTACATAGTATAGCTGATACGGCAAGTGATTTGACCCTCCATCAAGTGGTTCTGGGTCCATGATGATCCGCAATGGCCGATGCAGGCCGAGGTGTGACAGGTTGCAATTTTGCTGGAAGAAGAGCCAGGCGTCTGACTCGGCGTCAGTGTTGTGTTCAATCCGAATGGCTAAAAACTGTAGGCAATCTCCTGGCTCTTGCCTCTTCACCCTCTCCATCTTTTGCATGCTCTGAAACCCCGAGCTGATGGGACTTTATTACCAAAATGAGACTTCAAATCTTTCTGCTTCTCGCTTGCACTCTTTCTGGAATAGCTGCAAGAGGCCTTCGCGTTTCGTACGAAAAGGTCTTTTTGTACTATGCGTTTCGAATCGACCAAACCAACCCAGTCGAGCTACAAACTATGGGTGTACTCTGCACAGAGAAGGTGGTGACTGGCCCTTGTCCAGAGCCGAGCGACCCAACCCAACCGAAATACCGTCCCTGCCAGATCACCAGCCGCAAATACGACCGGGCCAAAAAGGCGTTAATTAACGAGACGCGCCCGTATACCACCCTCGCAGATTTCATTAGAAATATGGATAAAAGCGACTATAAGAAACGCAAGCTTCTACCTAGAACACCAGAAGACCAGAAGAATCTATACCCTAATATAGAACAAACGAGCAGGCACTTATCGGCAAACGGATATAACTAGAACAAGTACCCGCCATAGAGAGTCATGGATAGAAGCACCTTTAACCGCATATTTAAGGATATCTCTCGGGTAATCAGCACTCGTAAGGCTAGCATAACAGCAGAAGAACGGGAAGCCAACAAAGCCTTGTTTTAGTCGGCTGAAGAAGCATTAGACAAGGTGATATAGGCCCGCCGGGTTGACCACAGTAACTATATTATCGACGCTATCACTAAGGTCGATCCTGGCATCAAAGTTGTTACGGGTGATAGTTACACTAATAACGAAGGGGTAGAGAAACGAGAATTTCTCCTTAAGTAGACAATTAACCAGAACAGGGAGCGAATTCCCGATTATGAAAGAAAAATCAAGGCTGCTCTTGACGACCTATACGACACAAATAATAGGGCCGTCAATAAAAAAGACGCGTAGTTAGCTTTAGACTATAAGTTAGTGATAGAAAGCCTTAAGTTAGCCTCGAACAGGATTAAAGGGGTGTCTTATAGTATTTAGATTACAGTTGTAAAAAGCTTCTCGAATCTTATTTATACTTTTAAATTCTATTTCGATTTTTATTTATCGTCTATGGATCTAAATCATGTTTCTAGATAGGACGACGCCACTTAAACTCGGAACTATACAGTTTTTCCTTCTCTACTCACTTAATAGTCAAGATGCTTAATAGAAAAAGCGTATAGGCTCTGAGAAGATGGTGTTATATATTTTGGTCTATTCTTGCGAGCTCCAGGCATGAAGCTATGGCTAAGGAGGAAGCTCTGCGTACGATCTTCCAGCTGCCAGACCTATCTAATATATGGTCGTTCCAGCATGCCTCTCGATTCTGTACCGCATGAGCTACATAGGACGGCTCTATATCTTGACAGTACGCGGCCTCCGTTCTCGCTTCTGAGGCTAGGGTAGATTGTCTACTCTCACATGTACCCATGCTTTCGATCGGCAGCACGCGCAGCAGGAAACTACACCAATCCACCCTTCTCAGCGAAATCCCCGTAGAGAAGACCCAGCTTCTCGGCACGGCGGTAAGCCGCATCGATCTCCTCCTCGTATTGCTGGAGGCTTCGTTTCCGCATCACAGTGTCTTTCCCTCCGGCCCTTACCATGGGCTTGGACTCCTTGGCCAACACGACCAGCTCCTTGATCAATCTCCCATGAACCGGTCCCACCTCGTTGGCCTTTTCGACACTTGGCCAAACCTTGTCCAAGAAGCTGCGCGCTTCGTCCTCCGACTCAGGGAACTCCCGAGGCTGCAGCAAAACGGCAGGGCGAGGGCGCCCGGTTCCGCAGAGCAGGGCGGTTGCGATGTCCGGGTGCCGTTCAATCGAGGCTTCGTACGGAATCACATTGAGCTTCTTGGCATCTTCCATGACGACGACGTCGTCGATACGTCCAGACGACCGCCACCAGCCAGGTTGCGAGGGGTGCTCAATGTAGACGTCGCGCATGTCATACGTGTCGGCATCCAGGAACGTGTAGAAGGCAAACTGGAAAGACTCTTTGGCCTTGTCTCTCGATAGTATGAGCTCGTACAGGTCATCGGCGTAAGGCTGGAGGGTGTAGCCCAAGCGCTCGTTGAACCGATAGTAGTTCCACATGTCCGCCGGCGGAATTTCTCCCGGGAGGATTCCGGTTTCCGTCGAAGCCATGCTTCCAAACAGGCGGGTGCGTTTGGAAATGGCGTTTCCGACATCCGGGGGCAGGATTCCGCCCGAGTAGGAAACATTCACGAGGTTGGACATGTTTTCCAGGAACTCGGGATTGCGTGCGATGTCCACCAAGACGGAGGGCGAGTACCAAGCTGCCTGCACGGTGCCACTTTTGTGGAAGTGATCCGCCTCGGAGCCGCGGAGGGGCCAGGCGGCGGTGATGACGGGGACGAAGTCGTAATAGATACCACAACCCAAGATGTGGGCGCCGCCGGCGTGCACCCAAGGGAAGTTGGTCAGGACGCGCTTCCCCTTCCACGAGCTGACAAAGAAAGGAGCGTCGCCGAAGTCGGGGAAGAGCTGGAATGCATCGTGGGCGGCCGCCGAGCCGTGCTTCTGGATCAGGAGCTTTGGCGTGCCAGTGGAGCCGGACGAGTGCAAGACGACGTAGGGATCCTTGCGCGCTTCTTCGAACGTCTTGTTGTAGGGATAGGGCGCGACGGGCTCTTGGGAGAGAAAGTAGTCCAGCTCCGGCAGAATGTATTTTTTCATGTCTGGCCGCTTCGCCAGGACGGTCGTGGTAGTCTCCGACATGACTTCAGGCGTGAAGAGAGTCGTGCACTCTAGCTTCTCCAAGAGCGCCACTTGGATGTCCGGGTGGTTCCTTGGGGAACTGTAAAACATCTGAAGCGACCCATTTAGCCAAGAAGAAACAAACCCGAGTTGACTTGACACACCTTGTACCCAGACTTGATAGCCCCGAATATTAGGATTACATGGCGGAAGTCCATGGGCGACATGTAAGTGGCTATCGGGGGGAATGCAACACCCTTACCCAGGGTGCTTTCGATCCACCAAGCACAGCGGTTGATCGCTCGAGCGATTTCCCCGTAGGAAACGTCTCTTTGTCCATCCATCACGGCTTCACCGGCAGGGATGGACATGAAAGGCTTTTGGGGGCTTGCGAGGGCCCGCTCATCGATGATCGAGGTTAAAAGCCTCTGCCCATAGGCTGGCTGCGGTTGATGAGTCGGGATGCCCATGTTGACTTCTTGGAGAATGGGTCGCGTGGAAAAAGCAGAGAGAAAACCGCGCGAGGTGTGTTTGACAGTGAAACCACGAACGAGTCGGGATGAGATAAGAACATATATACACGCAGTCAGTGAGCCATCAAGATGCGCTTACCAACGTCGCCGGAACTCTCAGCGTCACACGCCCACGAGGGACTTCGTTCAACTTGGACGGCGCGGCTACCCAAACCGCGGCGAGTCGGCAGCATGCGCTAGTTGCTGGAGGTTCTTTGACGGGAAGTCTACGCCCGATGCAGCGACAACCATGAGCCCAGCGCCTGAGGTCAGCTTGGGTTTGAGGAGGCGCGGTGCTATTCTGGGTAGAATAACGCGAAGCCGGGTACGAAGCAGCCTGGATCCCCGCTCGTTACCGGCAGCTAGCGATGTCTTTGTTCAATATCTTGACCAGTTGGGGCAATACTCCGAGGTACTTTGAGGTACTGCTATCATGGGTTCCACCCCCCCACCGCCCCTAACTCCCGCACCGGCAACGGCGTCTCCATGTATACTTTCTCAGTAGTAAGCCGGTTGCGGGTGAGTAAGCGCCCATTCCGTAAAAGGCAGGTGTGCACACCTATCTGCTACCCTGGCAGACGTACTGTGGTCTCCTGGGTCTCTAGGGGAAGTGAGGCTAGCCGCTTGGGAACATGTACGTGAGTAGTGTGGAACTAGGCTGATAAGGCAGCAGGGACAAGGGGTGCTGAGATGGGAACAAGAGATAAATTATGCGAAATATGAGCGGGTCAGTAGGCCTAAAGAAGACAGGCGCTTGCCACTTGGGGTCGTGCGAGGGAGGGACAGGGGGGATTATGGAATTATCGTCGGGATGTCCACCACCGTCGATCCATCCGGGCCCCCCCACTCAGTACGAGCGGGTGATGGGAAGGCTTATCCGAGCCGCAAGAGGGCCTACGTATACGGTCCAGACTCTCGCCCTCGGCTGATCGGCCCCACAGCCGGGCACCCCAGCGGGCTGCAATGCAAACGCAGCCGAGAAAAGTCGTACCAGCAAGTGACCCGCGTTATGCATGCCCGCGCGTGCCAAAGCACGTTCTCCGACCTCCCATGTCATTCGTTTCATGTCCACAATTGATAAGACGGCAGTATACTCGCGATCCAGTACGTAACCCCTATGGGTAATCGAACCGGCCGCTCATGTAGGTGCTTAAATCATCGCAGCGTTTTCCAGCCCCCGCCCATTCCGTTGGCATTGTCTTGCTTCTTGCGCACGCATCGCTGCTCTCGTTTCGTCTCTCTCCAGTTACCCACCCCCTTCCTACTTCCAAGGACAATCCCGCCGTTTCTATCGAGGCCATGCCCGGGCCTGCCGCCGAGAAGGCGCTATCTAGCGAAGCTCCTCGCGTTCAGGGTACGGCTGCCCCATCGGCTCCCCACGGCAACTCTGCTGACACCCGGGATTTGTTTCCACCAGTCGATGGCGTCGGAACCCCTGATTTGAGTGACCGCGACCATGAGAAGAGCGATAATGACCTTGGCCCCATGGAGGGCGCATCGCCCGTCCCGGAAACCTCCATGCCTATTGCTCCGAACGGCGGCATCCTAGCATGGCTGCAGGTGGCCGGATCGTTTTGCATCTTCTTGAACACATGGTGAGTCGGAGCCTGCGTGCCTGTGAGGCCGTCGTGAAACATACGGCATGATCTCTCGCAGCTGATGCAAGATGTAGGGGCATCGTGAACATGTACGGGGTGTTCCAGACGTACTACTCCGAAACCCTCAGAGGGACAAACTCGTCGGCCATATCGTGGATTGGCTCTATTCAGGTGTTCCTGCTCTGTCTGATCGGCACGCTTGTCGGACCCATCTACGACGGTGGTCGCGTCCGGTTGCTCCTGGTCACTGGTACTGTATCGAGTGTATTGGGTGTTTTCATGACGAGCCTTTGCACCCAGTACTGGCAGCTCTTGTTGGCCCAGGGCCTCCTCACCGGTTTTGGATTCGGTTGCCTCTTCCTTCCCGGAGTGGCCATCGTGTCTCAGTACTTCACCACCAAGAAAGCCTTTGCCACAGGCATCGCGTCGCTTGGCAGCAGCATCGGTACGTATTGGAAGCCCGCAACCTCTTCTCGGCGATCCTTCGGAACTGATGATTGTAGGCGGCGTGATCTACCCCATTCTGTGGACCCAGCTCCAACCCAAGATTGGGTTTGGCTGGGCCACTCGAGTGATTGGTTTCATCATGCTGGGAACCCTCCTGCTACCGCTTTTCGCGTTGCACCCGCTGCAGTACCCCAAAAACCGCAGGTCTCTCTTTGACCGCTCGTCTTTCTTCGATCTGCCGTACGTGCTTTTCGGCCTGGGGACATTCTTCGGCTACATGGGCATCTACGTTGTGTTCTTTTACATCGAGCTCTATGCCATGTCGAGGGCCAGCGTAAGCACGAACATGGGCTTCTACCTGCTGGCCATCATCAACGCGGGCTCATCCCTCGGTCGGGTGCTGCCCAACTTTGCTGCCGACTACGTCGGGACGCTGAATATGCAAACTTCGTTCGCATTTTGCGCCGCCATCCTGAGCCTCGTATTGCTAGCGATTCGGGATACGTCCGGCATCATTGCCTTCTGCGTTTTATACGGCTTCTTTACCGGCACCTTTGTCAGTCTACCGGCGCCGACGGTGGCCAGTCTCACCCCGAATCTGGCATCGCTGGGTGGCAGGATGAGCATGGCTTTCATGGCCGCTGGGCTTGGATCATTGGTTGGAAGTCCGATTGCGGGCGCTATCCTGGCCACGAACGGAGGCGAGAACTGGGTCGGACTACAAATCTGGGCGGCCGCGTTGCTTGTTCTCTCTACCGTAACGATGGTGGGTGCGAGAACGGCCAAGGTGGGCTTCAAGTTTTATGCAAAGGCGTAGAATGTATCTACTGCCTTCGCTTGGCCAGATAGAGCAACCACTTTGTAGAGAAAAGAGCAGAAAAGAAAAAAAAAAGGGGCAGGAGTGGGGGGGCCCGGGCGGAGCAACTGGTTTTATTATATCCCCCTCTCCCCCCAAATACCTGTGTAAGTACGTGTAAAAGCTGGGTGACTAGACCAAGATGGCAATCGATAAGAAAATGCCATTCGAAATGATAATCCCCTTGAGAGAAGCGCAGTGGAACATGGATGGAGCGTCGTTTTGGGCATCTATCAGCACGATGCTGCTTCGTATATCGTATGTGGGGGAAGGGGGCGCTGGCGCTCAATGTGACTTATTATGAGGCTGGGAAGTAGCCAGCCCTTTGCCTAGGCCTAATCGAGCCGGCAGCGAAGTGCCACTTATTTTTTTTTAAGCATTCCGGGGTAAGCCCTACTCTATGTGGTCAAGACCCAGCAGCAGCCAAAGCCAGGTCGGGTGGACCCGCATGAGGGGCTCGGCGTCACCACGCCCGGCAAGTCGGAGGTCCGGCTAGTCCCGCGGTGATTTCCGCACACGAATCGACCATGTATATAAGGCACGGCAGCTCTCCGCAGCAGTTTGGTAGGGGCAATGAATTATTCTTTTGGCCGTCACTCCATTCGGGTAAAACGACATACCCGCTATGCCTACCCACGGAAGTTGCCTGTGCGGCCGGATCAGGTATCAATATGCCGGGGAGAAAGCATGGGACTGTTGACGAGGCGGGCGGGCATGTGCTCACAGCGGTCTAGGAGAGCCCCTTGCGTGCGACAGCGCTTTGCCATTGCATCGACTGCCAAAAAGTAAGGAAACCACTGCTCTTAGAGCGCGGCACCCACTAAGTGATTCCGGTGGTCTGGCAGTGCCTCAACTTCCAATGTGAGGGTTCTTCGTGAACACTTCAAGACCATCCAAGGTCCGGCCTCCGCCCTAAACGACGGCGAGGACCACTCGCTAACAAGCAGGAAACCTACCAGGGACCCCGAAATCTTACCATGCCATGGGGGACGCGGCCAAGATCAACAAGCACTTTTTCTGTGGCGAGTGCGGCTCCAGTCTTTACACCGAGCTTGAGATTATGCCCGAATCCGTCTACATCAAGGCGGGGGGGCTGGACGGGGTGGCGTGCCAGCTGGGGGGCAGGGTGGCTAGCGAGCTCTACGCGGAAGACCGCGTGCCCTATCTGAAACCCACAGACGGTGCGGAGCAGCTGCACGCGCTCAGCTGAAACCCCCAACGGCGACGTGGATGCATCGTACATTCTTATCACAGTGGCCCCGTTTTGGACCCCACCATCCGTACACTCCACTTGGCCAAGTGATATGGCTGCAATCTGTCGACAGAGGAGTCCCCCATCGAACTACGCAAGCCCCATCCCTCACGTATCTGGTGGCATGCTTCCTCGCGAAAAGCGCAAAGGGGGAGAACGGGCTGGGGTTAAGGAGAAGTTTTTTTTTTTTTTTTTTTTCCTTTTCAACGAATGGTGTCGCGACGCGTGATCTGCGAGACGAATCTTTGACTTTTATTGCTCGGGGCCGGTGTAGAAACAGAAACCAGCTTTGGCTAAATACAGATTTTAAACTTTTGGGGATGGCGAGGGCCGTCCCAGCTGAAGGACGTGACTGGCCTTTGTTGTGCCAGGCTCGAGTGCTCCATCTGGTTCCAGGCCAAGGTGGGGGACAAGCGTGAGTGCCTACACGTCCTGGCTCTCGAGCCAAGTGTGGAGAGCCGCCGGATCACGGCAAGAGAACTTGATGCCGGCCGACCAGGGGATGGCCTGAGCCTCAGTGGGGGTGGCGGTATCGGCAACCGCGTCCATCCCGAGCGAGCATTCCCGCTGCGAGCGGAAGGGAGGGAACACGAGCTTCTTCTCGTCCTCGCCCAGAGGCTGTCTCTCCCAGGTGAAAAAGTGGAGAAGGAGTACCAGCGTGGAGTACAATCCACGGTTGGCCACTGGAAACGGTTAGATCGGTTCGAGCCGAGGTTTCCAAGAGCGACGACTTACTGTCGATACCGGGACAAACACGGCGGCCGGCGCCGTAAGTCAAGTGCGGGACACCGAGCTTGTCACCCCCCTCGACGAACAGGTCCGTACGGCCTTTGCGTCCGTTCATCCACCGCTCGGGGATGAATTCATGGGGGTGGTCGAACGCGTTCGGGTCCCTGTTGGCGGCAAACAAGTTCATAATCACAACCTGAGCACGCTCTCGTCGTCAGAATCCTTCTTCGTGCGGTATAATCCCTCTTCGGGAAAGACGCGCAGACGTACCGTGTCCTTCGGGATACTGTAGCCTTTGTAGCTGGCGCCGTCCAGAGTCTGGCGCGGGAAACCAAGACGGACTGGTGTGTATATACGGGAGCCTTCCTATTTCAGGTCCAAGGCGGTTAGAGGCGGGTCGATGTGGCGGATAGGACCAGTTCACTTACGGTATGCAGAGCCTTGACGTATTCGACGCGGTCGTACTCATGGGGTTTTGGTGGCTCGCCACCGTACACCTCGCTGATAGCCTCAAAGCCCTTTGCCTGCAGATCGGGTCTGCTGGCAAGATAGCCGATGATCCAGGTGAGAGAGTAGCCAAGGTTGACGCCGGCGGCAACTGTGGTCGGTTGTATTAGCAGCCCCGCAAACCAGTGCGATGGAAGCTGGGGAGGGAACATACTTCCAGTGTAAGACGCCAGGAGAACCTCTTCCTCCTTCAGGGTTCCCTGCCGGAGCATATTGCCAAGAATGGATGGAGTGACGTTGCCGCTCTCAATACGCCCCTTCAGTTCGCCGAGCATCCGGTTGATGTAGTCTTGCTGTTTCCTGCGGTACTCCCGGGCGCTTTCTGCCTTCTCATCCATAGCCCATTCCTTGACGCCGAAAAGGTTGCAAGCCGTTTGGCGAACTTGGAGAGCACCACGCAAGGCGGGGAGGTAATCGCGGGCCGGCGAACCAATCGTGCGTTGACGGACTGAGCCCATAGTATGAGTCTCCAAGCTGTACGGGATCATGGAAGTGTATATGGGGGTGATACTAACAGATGTTGGTCTCATTCTCTGCAATAGTTGCCACCAAATCGTCATCGAGGGCCTGGCCCATGAGCTGCTCCGAGACCTGCCCGGTGCCGAAATGGTGGAGCTTCTCCGCCAAGTCGACGGCGGGGCCCTGGCTAATCTTGAGGATATCCCCGATAAGCCGCTTGAGCTTGGGGTGAATGACGGGAGTGTAGATGGGCAGCAGACGAGGAGCAATCTGGGCAGAGAGCGCCTTGCGAGTGCGGACGAGGCGATCGCTGAAGGGAGAGGCTGTGCAGTTTGCAGATGCATTAGTGTCTGAAGCCATCATGGAGCAGGAACGCATGCATCCCAAGACTTACTTCCCACGGTCCAGATGCCCGAGGAGGCATAGTCACTGTGGAAAAGCCTGAAGGTCGGGCGCGACTGGTATGCAGGGCCTTGCTGAACAACAGTTTGAGCCAGAGCTTTGTGACTGTTGACGAAAACCTGAAAAGAGCCACGTTGAGTGATTCATGCCACTATTGAGATGCGGAAACGTTACCGGGGAGGACCTACCGCCTCGCGTTCCCCCAGGGCGACACGGATCACATCACCGTATTTTTCGGTCCACTCAGCAAGTTTGACAATATGGCCTTGTTCCAGCTAAAGTAGAACCAGGTCAGCGCGAGCAAACAGCAATCCGGGCTCGACTCACCTCCAGAAGATTTCCCACCAGGGGGAGGCCGGGAGGTCCAGGAAGCGTAACAGCATGGGGGGCACCGCCCATCATACGGTCAAAAAACCAGAAGAGGCGCTGAAGTTGTTTGTACCCGACGCCAAACCCGCTCATGACAGAGAGGAAGGCAGCAATGAGAACTGCAAACGAAAAGAGAGGACCATTGACGCCCTTGAGGGCGTCTTGCGCCCCGTAAAAGGTCTCGTTGGCGACACTCATGTTGGCGACTCAAGCTAAGATGCGAAAAAGGCTATCTTGCTAAGGAAGAATGTTGGTTTTGGGCCGTGGTCAAGCCTTTCGAAAGAGCTTCCACGATGTTTATATATACTTGTACGCTTTGAACCCGGTCGAGGAGTACAGCATTCTGTTTTGCAGTACAACCCAGCGTTTATCGTGCTAGGCATGCAAGACAGGCAGAAAAAGGTAAAATGTCTGAAATAGGCAACACAAGGCTCAGTCGAGGCTTCGGACCTGCTGCCTTGGCGTGGTCTGGAGATGGGTTCACCACCTGGTCCTAAGCGCGTCGAACGCAGGGAAGGATCACGCTGTCGTTCGGGTGCTATCTCGAACAGAACAGGGTCCCGTGAACAGGTACCCCGTATCCTACCGGCCACAAGCGATCCTCACATGAGCGCAAATTGCCGGTGCAATCATGGCTGCAGGCTACAACAGGGCCACTGCCGGAACATCTTACATCAGCCGGACCAGCGGCAACACCACGTTGCCGCCGACGCGGGAAGCGAGTCGCCCGCTGTTGCTTGGCGCAGGAGGCAAGCCGAGACTTTGCGTCGCATGCACACAAAAGTGCTTGTCTCCACCGAAAGTCCCTTGCCTGCTGCAAGCGCCCGTACCGGATGGCAGGCTCCTGCCCGATACATGCCCGTGCAGTCGCTCATGAAGCCCCTGTCCAGGACGCTTCTAAGCACTGCACCAAACGTCTCTTGGTCCAGCTTCCTTTTCGGGGAGCCGCGTCCGTCATTGCACGGCATACAAATGTGGGGGGTGGGCAGTCGAGGCGGCTGGCATGGGGCGCCAGATCTCGGTTCGTGACCCATGGCCTGCTATAGAGCAGCGGCTGGTCTCGAACGTGTGCACGGTGGGGCAGCCCGATACCTGGCAGTACATGAGGCAACATCCGGCACGGCTGAAGGAGGCGTGGGGAAGACTTACCTCCTTATCGCACCCTAGTCGGCTATGCATGCAAGTGGGCCCCAGGGGTCAGACTGGCCCCGGGGTCGCTTCGCCCGGCTCGGGCCAGAGCCGCTGGTCTAGATCCCCAGCTGGGCTGCTATGGATCCATTGCGGGACCCGTCTCACCCAAGCGGTGAGGAGGCGAACGTCGGGCTTGTGCTGCAACCCAGCAAGGGGGGGGGAGGGGGAGGTGCCGGTTCCGCCAGGCGCCAGGCTATTCTATATCAGAGCTTTTTGCCGGCGCGACGTTCTGCGAACCGTAATCATCTTCCTCTTTGAGAAACAACTGTGACCCGTCGAGCCCTGTCAAGATGTGTGGGTAAGTCGAGCAACTACACACGCGCGCCATGAGCCGTGCCAGGCCACCGTCTCCATCCTTGCTGACCACAAGATGCCCGTAGGATTTTCGGATGTAGGTGGCTCCTCCTTCCGCCATGGCGCCAAACGATCGGTCGACCCCATGACTACGGAGAGGAGGCGAGACGCTAATGCCTGGTGACCAGATGTGAACTATCTGGTGGAGAGGGACAGGAAGTTCGGTGAGTACCGCGGAAACGCCCCGGGGCCTGAGCGGCGGGGGGGAAGGTGCGTCAGCTCGCGGACAATGTTGCTAACGGTTGCCTTGTAGTCGTCGATACGCTTCTGAACGGTGGGGTGCCCAGGCTCAGCTCGTGCTCTCCATGCGCGTCCACCCATGTGCTGACCATGGGTCCTAGCTTTGTCGGGCCTGGAATACCGTGGCTACGATTCCGCTGGCCTGGCGGTCGACGGCGACGGGAAAAACACCGTCTTGGCGTACAAGGAGGTTGGCAGAGTCGCCAAGCTGAAGCAGCGCATCGAAGAGGAGAAGCCGGATCTGACCAAGACTTTCGCTTCCCATGCCGGCATTGCCCATACGCGATGGGCAACCCATGGCACCCCTTCCCGCTTGAATTGCCACCCTCATCGGTCAGACGCCCCTTCCCCCCCCCCCCCCCCCATCGGTGGTCCCAGGCGGTTCCCGGCCTAACTGTGCCCCAGGTCGGACCCCAACTGGGAGTTTGCCGTCGTGCACAACGGCATTGTCACCAATTACAAGGAGCTGAAGACTCTGCTGAGCCTCAAAGGCTCCACCTTTGAGACCGAGACCGATACCGAATGTATCGCCCAGCTTTTCAAGTACATCCACGATCAGAACCCCGGTCTCAGCTTTGTTGACCTCGCCAAGACGGTCATCACCAAGCTCGAAGGGGCTTACGGTCTACTCATCAAGTCGGTGCACTATCCCCATGAGCTCATCGCCGCCCGCAAAGGTTCGCCCCTTGTCATTGGTCTGAAAACTCAGCAACGGATGAAGGTGGACTTCGTCGATGTCGAGTACTTCGACCATGCAGCCCTGCCTTTGGAGCTGTCCTCACACAGCGGGGCGGACAAGAAGACGACCAACAACCTGACGGCATTGGATGGCCTCCACCGCTCCCAGTCCCGTTCCATCATCACGGACGACGGCAAGCCACTGCCGGTGGAGATCTTCGTCTCCTCGGATCCGGCGACCATCATTGAGCATACCAAGAAAGTGGTTTACCTCGAGGACAATGACATTGCCCACGTGCACGAAGGCTTCTTGAACATCCATCGCCTCAGGGCGCCTGGCGAGGACGGCGGCGCCGGCTTCCGCGCTGTCCAGACTTTGGAGCTCGAGCTCCAGGCCATCATGAAGGGCGAGTTCGACCATTACATGCAAAAGGAGATATTCGAACAACCAGAGTCCGTCGTCAACACCATGCGAGGTCGCCTGCATTTGGATTCCCCCGACAAGTCCGTCACCCTCGGTGGCCTCAGATCCTACATTTCCACCATTCGCAAGTGCCGGCGCATTATTTTCATCGCATGCGGCACAAGCTACCACTCTTGTATGGCTGTCCGCGGCATATTCGAGGAGCTCGTGGAAATCCCCATTGCGGTGGAATTGGCGTCGGATTTTCTGGACCGAAAGGCTCCCATCTTCCGCGACGATACCCTCGTATTTGTCTCGCAGTCTGGTGAAACTGCCGACTCTTTGATGGCCCTGAAGTATTGTTTAGAGCGTGGTGCCTTCACCATTGGAATCGTTAACGTCGTAGGGTCGAGTATCTCGCTACTGACCCACTGCGGCGTTCATGTGAACGCGGGTCCGGAGATCGGCGTTGCTTCTACCAAGGCGTACACCTCGCAGTTCGTCGCGATGGTCATGTTTGCTTTGTACCTTGGGGAGGATCGTGTGTCCAAGGCTCAGCGCCGCCTTGAGATCATGGGCGGTCTCAACAACATCTCGGCCCAGATCAAACAAATCATCAAGGACCTCGACCAGCCCATCAAGAACCTTTGCCAGGACCTCCTGAAGGAAAAGAAGTCGTTGCTACTTCTCGGACGCGGCAGCCAATATCCCACGGCTCTCGAGGGGGCTTTGAAGATCAAGGAAATATCCTACCTTCATTGCGAGGCTGTCATGACCGGCGAGCTCAAGCACGGTGTCTTGGCCCTTGTCGATGAAGAAATGCCGATTATCATGATCATGACGAGAGACAAGCTCTTTACGAAGAGTCTCACGGCTTACGAGCAGCGTAGGTGTCCCCTTTCCCTAGAGCTCGGGTTTGGGGGATTTTATTACTTACCATCTCTAGTGACGGCACGCGGTGGCAAACCCATCATCATCTGCCATGCTGGCGATGAAAGCTTCAAAGAATACAATGCGGCTCGGAAGATAGAGGTTCCTGAAACGGTGGATTGCCTGCAAGGCCTTCTGAACGTCATACCTCTACAGCTGATGGCGTACTGGCTGGCCGTTCTGGAGGGCTTGAATGTGGATTTCCCTCGCAACCTAGCCAAGTCTGTGACTGTCGAGTGACAGTGCTGTAATCAAGGGATCCGTTAAACGCTCTGTGGTTTGTTGTTATTGTTCGGGGGTTAGGAAGAGACGGGGTAGCAATTTGCTATTTTAGCGCCAACCGCAGAGTGATTGATCCCACCATTGTAATCAGTTGCGAGTAGGGTTTTTTGCAGTATGAAGCGGGCATCGCTTAGGGCAACTCATTTAAGCGAGGACGTACTGCTTGCTTGAATTTCTGTTCAGGCATCGCCGGGCTATGTCACGGTTCAGCCTTGCTTACTGTCCTTTTGTTAAAAGGGGCCGGGAAGCGAAAAAATTCCTTGTGAAAATGTAACTAACCCCAAATGTGGTATAATAGACATTGGAATCTCGTAAGCCCCCCCCCTAACCCTCTCATTCTATAACCCTGTTTTGCTCCGAGCCCCGAGTACCCCCCACGCCCCGCGTAGCCTAGCCCCCGAGCACCCTGACGCCCGAATACGCGAGGGCCCCAGCACCCGAGTACCCTGGGAAATTCCTCGCATTAGCGCTGCCATCAGAGTTGAAGGTCTCTGAAAGTGGCGACATTCCGTATCATAACAGTAAGCACTAGGCAATACGAGTCCCTCGACCTGAGGAAACCACATCGCATGCAGCCTCGTAAGACAGGTTCGTATATTTTATCCATTTGCGGTTACAAAAAAGGCTGCAGGGCAATGTTGGATCGCACTTTCCATGCACCATCCCGCCTTTCTGGACCCGTCCTCGAAAAAGGCAGGTCATGCCAAAGCTAGTGGCCCTGCCCCGTTCACTAAGAAACGGCATCGTGATTGAGGCATTTTCTTGCCGAACAGAACTTCAGCTGTCCCATCCGAGATCGAGGTACGTACAGTAAGACTGCTGCAGTTGCCGATAGAATCCACGATAACAAAACAGTGGACCGATCTTGAAAGTCTGCGGCGGGAAATTGTGGTAGCCAATGATAGGCTTAGCGGTTATCGGGCTCGAAAGTGCAGCCTGGGCTTTGGAAAGGAAAGCCTTTTGACGCATAACAGATAAATGTCATGAAATTTGCAACGTCTACTCACTCATATATGACTACGGTGCCGGATTGTTTTTATTGTATCGTGCAGCCCCTGTTCAGCTTGTGTTGTTTGGTTGAACCTCCTTTTTTGTTTTTCTGTCAAGGAAAAGCCGCGGCGTGGCGTTAGGACCATTTCTTCCCATGCTGGAGAAAGATGGTGTCGGTCCCTCTCGGGACCCAAGCCCTTCATCGGCGTCTCCCACACCAAAAGATGTCCTCGTCACGACTCTAAACCTCGGGATTCTGGACCACCAGAGGTTTGACGCGGCCAGGACAAGGAAGCTTTTGCGGAAGATCGACTGGGCACTTATTCCTTTCCTTTCCTTGCTTTACCTGTTGAATTTCTTGGACAGGAGCAATATCGGAAATGCCCGGCTTGCTGGTATCGAGAACTCGCTGGGCATAGACCCCAGATCACTGGCGTTCAACACTGCTCTTAGCGTTTTCTTCCCCTGGATGATCGCCGCGGAAATCCCGTCCAATCTAGCCATGAAGCGCTTCCGGCCGTCCATTTGGATCCCGAGCATCATGGTCGCATGGGGTGTTGTGTGTCTAGCTATGGGGTTTGTTCGCAATTATCCTGGACTTCTCGCCGCTCGGATGGCCCTCGGGTTCGCAGAAGGCGGCCTGTTTCCTGGCGTCACATACTAGTGAGTTCTACCGTCCCCGCGGGGGAGCGAACCAGCTAACGCGGGTGCAGCATTACCTGTACTTCATACCCATGCATCCCCAAGTTGACCCCATCGCTGACAATGTGAAGTGTGGTACAAACGACACGAATGTGGCCTCCGCATGGCGGTATTTGTGTCTGCTGCCACGGCAGCAGGTGCATTTGGTGGATTGATTGCCCGCGGTATTGCCGAGATGCAGGGTGTCGGGGGGCTCGAGTCGTGGCAGTGGATTTTCATCCTGGAAGGAGCCATCACTTTGCTTGTCGGTGAGTTCCGCCCCAGTAGCTGCGCAGCGGAAACCTCTCGCTGATGCGATATGCCCGTCGTAGGATTCTCCGCATACTTTGTCATGTACGACTATCCAGAGACTGCCGCCTTCCTGACCGGAGAGGAAAAGAGCGAGGTCATGTTCCGTCTGAACGAGGACAGGTCCGTCTTGGCCAACGAGTTCGACATGAAGTATTTCTGGCACGCCCTTCGCGATTGGAAGATTTGGATCCACAGTACGTACTCATTGACCTTGGCTCCTGTGGATGTGAGCACCAGCTAAGGATGGAAGTGTTCATCGCTCTCGGCGTGTACACGCCGCTTTACTCATTTTCACTCTTTCTACCCACCATCATCAAAAACCTGGGCTACACGGACCCCAAGGTACGCCAGGTCTCCGCCCCCCCCAATCTGCCTGCTCTCGCTAAATCCCCCCCTAGACTGCCCAGCTGATGACTGTGCCTCCCTATATTGTCGCTTGCACTTGTTGCATCAGCGCTGGCTGGCTGGCTGACAAATGGGGCCAGCGCGGTGTCCTCATGATCTTCTTTAACGTCATCGCCATCATTGGGTTCTCGCTTCAAATCGTTTCGGAGAACCTGAAGTTGAAATACGCAGGCACTTTCCTCGCTGCCATAGGCATCTATACGAACATTCCACAAGGGGTTGCTTGGAACGGCAACAACATTGGCGGATCGACAAAGCGTGGTGTCGGTATTGGTAAGCCCCCCCCCGTTAACTCGACGTTTTTGAAAAGCGCCCACTGACTCATTACAGCGATGCAGGTTGGATTTGGCAACCTAGGTGGTGTGATATCGGGTTTCCTGTACCAGTCTAAGCATGCACCCATGTTTTACCCGGGACACGTTACTCTTGTTGCTTTCGAAGCGATGGCAACCGTGTTCTGCATCATCATGACGGTTTATTTGCGCCGCGAGAATGCTCGTCGAGATCGCGAAAACAAGGCGTTATCGGAGTACAGCCAGGAGGAAATGGAGCGCGAGCGCGAGAGGGGCGACACTGCCACGTTTTTCCGTTACACCGTCTGAGTGCTTGGGACGGTAGGCGCTATGGGTTAGCGGAACACCCAGCCTGTAAGCAGCCTACCTACTGTCGCGGTTCAAGGGGGGGGGAAGTCTTCAGGAACCAAGTTACGCCACTGAGATGCGAAAACTACAGGGGAAGAGAAAAAGAAGAGGAGGAGACGGACGGTCTCTGCCTCAAGGGTAATAAATACATACATCCTGCCTGGCTGACTTGTTTCGAGCTCTGACTTGAGGTGCCTCGGTACCTTGCAGCTGAGCGGTCCATGCCGTGACAGTGACTGCATAATACGGATTTGCGCTTACCCAGTCCTTCCATCTCCAGCACATGCGGTAGAAAGCGTAACGTGTTGCTGCACTTATCGCTCCGGAAACACAAAATTTTACAAAAAAAAAAGGCGGAACAGCCTAGACCGTGAAGTATGCCACGTATTGATCTGCTCACAGGTTTTCTCTTGATTTGATGGGCAGCAAATCTTAAATTGTAGGGGGAGTGGGGCAGTAACCAGCAGCAAGTGTTGCCAACATGGCCATGAATTGAAGCTTCTCAATCTAGCATACCGTCAATCCAAAGCTATTCTAGGATAGTTTCGACGCAGCCGGCCTGCTTCGCGATGCTAACCAGCTGCTCCGGCTTGGCTTAGACATCTTTCAGAAGGCTTGGAACCACTGGCCAACCAATACATACACCCTTGCAGGGCTTGTTGCGCTCGCAACAGAGACGGCAGCGATCCCTGCTGGCCGCGTAATAGTGGCAGTGGAAGGACACTTCCACTGAGGACGGCGAAGGCCAATTCTCCAGCAAATGGCCGATGCATCTGCGACAGGCGCGAGCATGCTTCTCAGGCGGGTCGTAGTTCAGGTCGTCCACAGTGGACTTGGACGATGGCGTTGCGGGCATTTTCGCGAATGGTACAAGGGGACGGCACAACACTGTCGATGCGACGGCGATATGATGGAGCAGAGACGGAAGGATGGGGATACTGGCTATATGCCAACGAAGCGCTGTCGACAAAGGGATGTGATGATGGTGATGTGTGGGCCAATTCTGTTCCTCCCGACTGCCGAGATGGCATCGCATCTCCAGGAGTCCAGCCGGCCCTCAATGCGAACGGAACGTGACGACGTGGGTTGCCAGGCCGACGGCCACCAGCGCCCCCATGGCCAACACCCAGGACGGGTCCGTCGCCGCGCATACTCTTTTCCAAGCTAGTTGTACTGCGTTTTGTGCAGAGTGGTGGTGAGCCGGTACATTCCTTATTTGTGGTGCCGGAAGTAGAGCAACTGCTAAGCTTGGTGCTGAGCGACCACACCATCCACTGCGGGGAACAGTGTATTCACCCGTACAACCACGTGATTCATTGTAATATTCTAGTGCTAGATTATCTTGGGACAGTATTTCAGTTCCCATTCCAGCGGATGTAGCTGCTGGACCTGCCGAATATAGCGTCAAAACTGGTAGTTGGCGTTGGTTCCCTGCGGTAGTCCACCCAGCCGTGCGGATTCTATTTGGTTTTCCATGGAGTTAGGTTGGATGGGATAGTTGTAATGTCGGGGCATGTTTCCGACTACTACTCGGCGGCACGTTTCCGTAGGTAAGGATAGGGTTTGCGGTACTTTGTATGTCACGGCTGTTCCTGTATTCCTCGCAGTTTCTGCCGTTCTTGCTGTTGCTTACCATCGATGCAGTTATTCATGCTGAGTTTGAGGAAGTTGGGGGAGGTAGGGCTAGTCATTATTTTTGCTGCCCCCGTTGTTCCTCTTTGTGTATAAAGATTCTGGAGGTCTGGTGGACAGCCGCGGTCGTTAGGTCGATCCCATAGGTGTAATTGTATATAGAGGGGGGGGAGCCATAAAAGAGTGTAGTGGAAACCTTTGATCAAGGTCTAAGTAAGCCAGCCAGCAGGATATGAAGTCTCCAAACGGTAGCATGTGAGTGTCACATCATGACTGCATGGTGGTGAAAAGAATGAGTAAGATGGCATGTGTAGAACCTCTTGCCCTATCTACTGAGTGGTCCATGGCACTCCTTTTATAGGGCGCACCCTGTCAAGTCGGGCCATGGGCGCCTCTTACCGATCACTTGGGTGGGATTGGTGAATAGGGCCAGGCAGGATCGACCAGCTTCAGAAAGCGCTTCCGGTTGCCGTTGGTGGCTTGCTTGGATTGCCGCGCTGTTTCGACGGGTGTGGTGGCTGACATGGCAGGAAGGCGCGTGGATCCCCGCCTGCACGGGCCACAGGGCGTTATCCGCTCGAATCCGGCCTCTTCGTCGGACACGCGGGGGTGCCGGCCAGGCACCTCTCGCGCGTGGGGCGTCTTCGAAACCGCCAGGCCCTCCGCGGCCGAGCCCCCGCCCCAGGCCCGGGCTTCGCCCCCCGACGATGCCGTGGGATGGCATCGTCGTCGTCCGAGGCCCAAGCCTGGGGCGGCCCGTGGCGGCCCGTTGGCCGTCCGCATGCGCGCCAGCGCGCGCGGGCTACGGGGCGGCCCGTGGCGGCCCGTTGGCCGTCCGCATGCGCGCCAGCGCGCGCGGGCTACGGGGCGGGCCGCTTCTGCTGGGTCCACCCGCTGCTCCAAAAGCCGGGCCACTCGCCGGGCAGCTCCTCGGCGATGAAGCGGAGCAGCACGGCGTTGAGCTCGGCGGGCCGCTCCCACTGCAGCATGTGGCCGGCGTCGACGGTGGCCTCGGTCAGGTTGGCGCAGAGGCGGCGCATGGGCTCGGCGAGGCGCGACGTCTTGGTGTCGCACGTCGTGTCCCACTGCGCGTGCACCAGCAGGGCGGGCCGGGCCAGGCGCCCGCCCGAGGCCGCCGCGCCGTTGTACGCCGCGTTGCGCGCGTGGTTGAGGTAGTAGGCCACAGGGCCCCAGCTGCCCGACCTCTGCAGGTCGTCGACGTAGCGTGCCAGCACCGCCGCCGGCAGCATCGGCGGGCCCGGCTCGCCCGCCGGCGCCGGCAGCCCGCCGTCCTTGCGCGCGCGCGCGAGCGGCGAGAAGCGCCCCGGCGGGTGCGTCGGCCGGCTCGCTATCGACGCCAGCGCGGCGCCCATGTGCTGGCTCTGGGCGGCGACGAAGTCGTCGAAATGCTCCTCAAAGTACTTTTGGTACTCCCACTGCCCGTACTCGTACTCGTCGGCCGGGTAGAGCTCCCGGTTGACGAGCGGGAGGAAGCCCTCCCAGCCCAGCTCGCAGGTGTGGTGCGGGACGCAGATGTTGACCAGGCCCTTGACGACATCGGGCCGCTGCGTCGCCACCGACGACACGGTCGCCGAGCCCCAGTCGTGGCCGATCCAGACGGCCGAGTCACGGCCCGTGTCGGCGAGGAGCGCCACCAGCCCCTCCACCAGCGCCTCCTGGCAGTAGTCTTCGACCACGTGCCGTGCCGTGGACTGCCCGTAGCCGGGCATGTCGGGCGCAACGACGCGGAAGCCCAGGCCCGCGAACGCCTCGATCTGATACGTCCAGGTGATGGCGGATTGGGGGAAGCCGTGGACAAAGATGATTAGAGGCCCGGTGCTGGGGCCCGCTGCAAGGTAGTGCATCTTCTTCCCCTCGGCGCCATACAGCACGTCGTGCTCGGTGATGGTAGCCATGGTCTCGTTGCTGAGAGCACCCGGCCGATAGTGAGTTGGCGTCGGGGTTGGAGGGCCCGACGGCCTAAAACCTGGCCATATTTATACACATAACCCGTCTCGCCCAAGGACTATCAATTACCCCTCACTGGAGACCTTCATTGCTTTCTAATCAGATCCGCAGTTCTTGGCAGTCAGCACTGGCCTCGGACCCGGACTATTCTAGAGTCCGACGACGGGCGGGCGGGGGGTGACATCTGCTCCATCCTCTTTGCCTTATTAGAACAGGCTTCTCCTTTAGGCCCCTTGACTTTCAGCCCTACCCTCCGGACCCATTCATTCGAGCCTCGTCAGACCGCCGAAGCTCGCCTCCACCGGCCCTCGTCCTCAATCTTCGACGTAGGAGCACCAGCGGCAAACTTACAGCAATTGCGTGACTCTCGTGGCACGTAAAAAAAGGAAAAAATCGAAACACGCGGCGAACGACAGAATAGCGTTGAGTGAGCAAGGGTAGACAGCTAGACGATCAGTGTATACGACGACCCTAATTGGCTCTTTCGCCGCAGGCGAGCCATGTCAGGGGCCGCTTCCGGGGGGCACAACGTTGCTTCGATATGCCTCTACGCGAGGACTTCACTATCCACTTGCACCGGCATGCAGAATGGCCTCTTCCGCGCGCCCCGGAACGCCTTATAGTGTGGGGAACAGGGGCCCGATTGCATGGAACCCTGCAGCCCGCCGCGAAAAGCAACGGCGACACGATGGTTTGTTGGAAAGGCAAAAGCCGACAAATAGTGAAAAAAAAAGCGCATTTGTCGATACACCGCTGTGTTCGCCTATTCGGCGATTTCGGAGCTATGAGGAGACAGTATATCGATTTTAGGGGGGGCTTTTGATCTGAGACCTTTGTGCGGCAGTTTGTCCAGAAATTTGTTAAATCAATCGTGGCAAGCCAAGAGCTTGGCATTCCCGCAAAAGTGTTGCCTTTTTCCAACAAATTTCTAGGCATTGAGAAAACCCAAAACTTGGTTCCCTGTCTCCCGGTAGAGGTTCGGCCAACGGCATTGGAGCACCTTGACATGATTGACGCCGTGTTGGACTTCCCGTTGGCACTATGAAATACATCCTGATCTTCCTCGGCGCCGCTGACAAACAAACCGACCGACTGCCGGGAGGGGGGGGGAACATACATATCGGGCCTCCTCGCCGCCCACGCGCGTCCCGTTTTATTACCGCTCAAGTCCCTCAGGTGACGAAGCGCCAGTTGTTGACGACGCCCGTCTCCGCCTGGCGCCTCTCGAGCTCGCGGTTCTTGCGCTGGCAGTACCAGCGGGTGGCGACGAACGAGATGATGGACAGGCCGCAGCCGGCGAGGATGATGCCGCCGCCCATCTCGTAGCGCGGCTCCTGGCTGCGCAGGAAGAAGTACGGGGTGAACCAGTGGCTGACGTTGCTGACACAGTTGGCGATGGCAATGAGGGCTGCGCGCTTGGTGCGCGGACGCGGCACCACCGACGTCTCCCACGCAATCTGCAGGTTAAGCGCCACAAAGGGCCCGCCGCAAAGCAGGAACAGGCTGAAGAAGCGCGGCCCCGTCGCGAGCGTGGAGATCATGACGACGGCGCCCGCCAGGCACATGACCATGCTGCCCACCATATGCCAGCAGTGCTCGAGGAAGCGGCCCGACGACCACGAGATGGTAAGCGTGACAATGTATGCAAACAGGTACGGCGGCGCTTGCAGCAGGTACGTGTTGGTCTTGGAAAAGTTAAATGTCTTGAGGATGGAGGGGAAAAAGTCTTTGTACGACTGGGCGATGATGATGAAGAAGTGCGAGACGGCAAAAATGTAGGTGAAGGGGTCGCCGAGGGCGAGACGGATGCCGCTCCAGTAGCCGCCCTCATCGTCCTCCGAGACGCCCCCAGCGTTGACCACCTGGCGGTACTGCGCCATCTCCTTTTCCTCGGGCGTCAGGAAATAGGTGCCCGTGGTAGAAGGGAATTTGGGGATGAGCCAGAAGGCGGTCATGCCCACGGCGATGCTGACGGAGCCCTCGATGAGCACAAACCACTGCCAGCTGGCGAGCCCGCGCACACCCGACATGTTGGTTAGAATGGCGGCGGCTAATAAGCCCGAGATGACGTTGGAGATGGTGTTGCCCGCGTGCCAGATGCCCATGCGCAACGGCGTCTCACGCTTAGTGTACCACGACGACGTCATGAGCGAGACGGCCGGCACAAAGGGGCCCTCGGTCAAGCCGACGAGGAAGCGGCACAGCATGAAGCTCCAGGCCGAGTTCAGTGCCGCCATGCAGATTGTGACGGCCGACCACCCGAGCATGGCGCACGGCAGCAGGATCCGCGGGTTGCCCTTGGCCAGGATCATGTTGGCCGGCACCTGCGAGATGATGTACCCGACGTAGAACATGGAGATTCCCGCCGACCACTCTTTATCCGACATGTGCAGGTCGTGCTGCATGCCGGCGAGGCGCGCATTGGATACGTTGATGCGGTCGAGGTAGCTGTGGACGTGTCAGCGCGGAAAGGGACAGGGCCAAAGGGCGTGGTTTCACCCGACGTACTTCATAAGCAGCATCATAGTGATGCAGGGCAGGAAGCGGAAGTCGAGCTTGCGTACGAGTGCCTTCTCGAGGGCCTGCAGGTCTGCCTCGGATTTGTCTCGGAGGAGCGGCCAGTTCTCGAGGTAGACATCACGTCGCGGAGGCAGCTCCTCGACCTGTTCTGGCTGGGCCTTGGAGCCCACGGAGTGGATAGATGACCTGCGGGAGAGCGTCATAGTTGCTGCTGGTGCCTGCCCTATCTTTCTTCAAGGGGGTAGCGGAGGAGCAAAGGGGGCGATCGCCGAAAAGGGACGAACGCGTTCGAGGATAGTGCAGTGCAAAGCGGCGCAGGGTCGCAGGGTCGCAGGGTCGCAGGGCAAACACAGGAGGAGATAGCCTGGACGGTTTCTCCAGCGACACATCCGAGCATGACAGATTGTCGGCGGGTCCCCTATTTGTATCCCGTGTGTCACACCCTGGCTCAGGACTGCAAGCTTTCCCCTCAACGTGCTTGTCTTGCCATACCTCCAACCACATCCGGGCTTGGTGTCCAAGTCTAGACACTGGGAAATCTCGGTACTCCAGGCATTCCGTCCGGGCTTCCTCAACCAGTAGAGGGACCCATGTCCCACTTCTCCGCACACAAGCCGTCCCCATGGGGTGAGCTATGCAACGCCCAGGTGCCAAGAACCTGAGGGTAGCGATCAAGAATTGTGGCATGCCAGGGAACCCCAGGCCCCGGAATCGGGCCTCGGCACCACGAGATGGGAGGGAAGGCGGCGGAGAGGGCGAAAGAGGCTGGGATGTTCGTTCGGACGAGACCCGAAACCGGCTTGTGTTGGGCTTCGGGATGTGCCCGAGGCCTTGGTTAGCGCAGGGGAGGAAAAGTTGGGGAAAGTTGGAGAAGGCAGCGCGGGAGGAACAGAAAGGAAACCCCACCAAACTAGCCGCCAGTCGACCTGCTGGGCCTTGAGCCTCTTCCCCGCATTTTGCCTATGCTCAGTTCAACGCACTTGGGACTGCCTCCGGCGCCACCCACGGCGAAATCCCGACGTTCCGCTTGAACCGGCTTCCGAAGCACATAGCAGCAATAATCGTCCTCGGAAGGTGTGCTGCGACACAGGAACCTCTCGGTGCGGACCAAGGCCCAGATCGATCACCACCCGTCATGGCCCCGCGCCGCCGCCGCCGCCGCGCCTCCTCGGCCGCGCCGTCGTCGTCGACCCCTCCTCCATCCACGACCGCCTCTGCCCCTGCCACGTCGTGCGACCTGCCGAATCTGCCGGCATGTCAGTTGTGCGCCTCACGCAAGGTGAAGTGCGATAGCCGCCGGCCGGCCTGTGCGACGTGCGCCCGCACTGGCGCCGCCTGCCTCCTTCAGGACCCTGAGGGCGGGCCGCCCGTGTCGCGCGCGTATGTTTTTGGACCCCCATTGCCCCTTTCCGCCACTCGCAAGCAAACGGCTGTCTTACCAGTAGTCGGAGCCCCCTAGGTACTTGCACGAACTCGAGCAAAAGGCCAGGCACATCGATGCTGGTGTTCTGAATTCCCGTCATAGTCAGGCCGACGAGGCGACGCCGTTGACGACGATGACGGCCGTGTCGGACGAGTCGACGGCAATGGAGGAGACGGAAACGTCGTCGACGGTGGTGCAAGGAGGCGGGTTGAGGTAAGTAGCGACCGGCCTTGTTCCTTTCCATCCACTTTTCTTGACTTCTGTCTTTCATGCCCCCCCCCCCCCCCCCCCCCCTCGCGTTCTGGCTGACACCACGGCCATTCAGTTTCATGTCTTTACTCTTCCGTAATCGAGGCTGGCCCGACCTGGGCCCCGAAATCGGTCCTTTGTTCGAGCCCGCCCGAACGGCCGAGGCTGCCATTGAGTCGCATGGGCTCCCGTCGGCCGGCACGGCGCATTTTCTGTTCCAAGAATAGTGGGCCCATCCCCCGCAATGGGAGAAGAAGAAGGTTCTCTACTAATCTGGCCTCAGCCTTGGGTGGTCACACATTCAGTGCCCCTTTCTGCTCCGGCGGGAGGTCCTGGACGTGTACGATCGTGTTTTCCTCTCCGCTCGGGGCCAGTTGCCCGCCAAGAAGCATGACCTATTCCGCGTCTTCATGATCCTCGCCATTGGCTCCATCATCCCATTTCGCAAGGGCTCGCACCAATCCCATCCCATGGGATACTACCTGGCCGCCATGCAGAACTGGACCTCTAGCCTCCTGGCTAACGGCAGCGACACCATCCAGGATCTCCTGCTGGTCTGCCGCTTCGCCATCTACCACCAGATTGGTTCGTTGATGATCCCCCGCTCCTTCGGACTGGCTTGTGCTTTTTTCCGTGCTGAGAAGTTCTCCGCCCCGCAGGTACCTCTATCTGGGAGATGATCCGCGTCTGCATGCGCCTGTGCGTAGAGCAGGGTCTGCAGAGGCAACAATCTGGTTCGCCTAACCTTTTGGCCGAGCAAAAACGCCGCCGCATCTTCTGGACCTGTTATATCATGGATCGGTACAGCTCTGTCATGCTGAACCGCCCGTTCGCTGTTGCCGACCGCGATATAAACATCGCCTTCCCCGTCGAAGCCGATGACGACGAAATTGCACGCGCCGCGGGCCTGATACCGGATCTCGATGCTTTCCCCCGGCAGTGCCTCTCTGCCCGCCCCAATGCAATGGGCGTGCTGCTGCTTTGCGTACGCTTGCGGCAAGTCTCTTCCAATATCCAGACGCAATTTGCAGCCCTTACTAGGACCTCCACTGTGTCCTATGATGCCGACGAATTGCTTTTCGGCACCGGTCGGGTGTATGTCATGGTGGATAAGATGCTTCGTGAATTAGAAGCCTGGCGCTCGACTTGCCCAGTCTTCGACCGCCCCAAATGTCTCTTTGAGAGGCAGGAATGGTATGACTTATTGCTCGCCCGGGAAAGGATCAACCTCATCCGGAAAGCCATTGATTTCATCCCCAAACGAAATGGCGTCCCGCCCAAGCACATGCTCAACCTTTGCCTCGAAAGTGCCACTCAAACAATCCTTCGATATTCCGACATGTTCTCGCGCAGGTTGATTACCTATACCCGGAGTTACTTCCAGATGCTCTTCACTGCCGGCCTTGCGGTTTTGTTCTGCGTTTCGGTGGGCGCGAGCCTGGACGCCACCAGCATTTGCGAAGTCCAGAAAACCATGGCGGTGTGCCGGGATACCTTGGCCACCATGGTAGGACTTCTGCCAGATGCGAAACGCTACCTGGCTGTCTTTGAAGCCCTGAAGCAGAATATCCTGATGAAGATCGGAGGGGTGGCCCAGAGAGGCCCAGCAGTCTTAGTGCCTGCTCCTGTCCAAGGTGTCCTCGAACATGGCCGATCTGACCCAGCAGTTTTAGGCCAGCTTGCCAGTGAAGAAGCGGGGAATGACCACGGTACCCAAGCTATACTGGAATGTTGTGCTTCGCAGCAGCAGCAGCAGCATGATGGCGACATGAATAACTTTGCCGCCCAATCAGCGACAGGGACCACGGTGTCATTTGGGCAACAGCCGGCTGACTCCCTGGTAGACTGGTCGTTCCTGAACGATTTTGGGTTGTGGGATGTCAACACATACGTATACGGCGACCCAAGCGATTTCCACGGCGGCCCTGATACCATGTATGATGATTTGCTAGGAATCAGTACTCATCAAGGATCGGATTTGATGAACCCATGAAGATAACGAAGTATGATTGAAGACTCCTCATCCAGGGTGTCTGGCGGAGACCTCTGGGGCCCTTGCCCCAGCAACCGACATGAAAGCGACTGCAGTGTCCTCTGAAATGTCTTGAGTGCCGGGAAACTCTGCGTCATTTCGGTAATCAGGATGCTGCACTTGTGTATGATGCTCACGGCGTCGTTGACAGTGTGGTCAGACGCCCCAGTCCTGGTGGCGCGTACGAGGCCATAAAAGGTCACGCCTGCCACCACTATGTCGTAGGCATCTATGAAAGATCCACCAAGTTGTCCCTGGGTCAAAAGTTCGTAGTATGATTCGACAAAACGCTTGCAGCTGGCCATGGTTTCGGCCTCAATCTTGCTGCAGGAAATGGCGGTCAGCTGTGGCGGATCTGCCGAGCGGGGCCTGATAATGTGAACCAAAGTGCGACAGGTCAGCTTCTGGAGTATAGCAGATGTCCGCCATTGCTGGTTCGCATCATCCCCCATAAATACCGAGCTGTCACGCCAGAAGCACAAGTTGCCGTAGTGGAAGGAGGGGTCGATGCCAGGATTCGTGTGAATCTGCGAAGCGAGCCTGGCCTGCATGATAAGCTGGTATCGGAAAGATGATTCGATGGAAGTTTCTCCCAAGTCTTCTTCACGTGGTACCTATAGCAGTCGGTCAACGAGCGGCTCTTGATGTCAAGCAAAGCTCCCAAGGTCACCTTGACATGGATATCCTCATCCTGAATCGCGAAAGGCCTGTCCATGACCACACTCATGGACCTATCAGGAGGTCAGCGCCACGTGAAATATAGGGATCCAAGGAAACTTACCGGTCCAGAATGTACGCACTCCAAAACAGGTTTCCTCTTTCTCTAATGGCAACCTTGGATAGCCTTTCTAGAGGGTCCGGGTCCTTGTGGAAGCCAAGTGATACGCATCTCTTCATGGTCAAGCCCATCAGGTGCCATGCAGAGCCCCCGCCGTGACTGAATGTGGCCAGGAGTGTGAGCATGAACATGGCGTGTACCATGGCGACGCCATCTCCACTCGTGAGAATGACATTGAGACAACTGACGGCCGAAGATCGGACATTGGAGACGAAGACGGAGAGGCTGCTACGGTGCGAGGAGATCAAGGCTCCCATTGCGACAGCCAGAGAGGCCGTGAAGTACCATAAAATCAGTGCGTTGTCCTCGTAGGCCCTCGTTACATCTATTGATTTGTCGGTGATGGCGTCATACTGCTTGACTAGAGTACCTCGATCGAGATGGGGGAACTGAATGGCAATGCGGTCCAAGAAGAGATTTAGATAAGCGACGGTGGCGCACCGCTTCAGGACGAGACCGTGGCCACCGGCAGCGGTAAGGCCCAGCTGCCGAGCCTCAGAAATGGTGACGCAGGAGGGATCGGGACCGTCCATGGCTAGGAAGCCTAACACGACATTTGGGAGTTTTAGGTGGGTGGGTAGGGCGTCGGAGCTGTTGCGCGACTCGGCCATGGCCGACCGCGATAAGAAGCCGATCTCGCCCATGGTGGTGCGCAGGGACGGCCGCGGGCTATTTTCGTGGCGCGTGTCGGATAGTGACGATGACAGAGGTGTCTCGGAAGCGACAATGGGTGGCTGCCCTCCCGGGGGGTGCCCAGTGGCCGTCCGCGAGGCAGCCGAGACGCCGGATCCGATCCGGCGCCGCTTGGAGGGCGAGAGACTGGCCGGGGCCGGCTCCTGCTGGTGCTGGTGCTGGTGCTGGTGCTGGTGCTGGTGCTGGTGCTGCTCGTGGCGCGCCACCTTCTGTTCCAGGGATTCGACATAACTATGCACATGGGGGCTTCAGCATGAGGGAAGAAGGACGAGGTGCGGCGACCTGCAACCTACTGCAGAAGCGCAGCGTGGCCCAGGGTGGTGCCCGACGCCAGAGCCTCGGGCGCCCAGTTGCGGGCTTCGCACTCGACGTGGAGCTCAGCGCAGCTCGTGCAGGCGGGCAGCAGACGGTCGCACTTCTGCTTGCGTTTCCAACAACGCTCACAGGCTTGGCGGCGACGGCGGTTGTCCGATGCGGCTGCGGCTGCTGGTGTTGCTGACCCAATTGCCGGGCCGGACACGGGTCGCATGCCGGACATGATTGTGCCGGCGTGTGGTACGTTCGGGATTCTTCCTGTCGTCGTCGGTGCTGGCTGGGAGAAGATCTCGCCGGGCTCGATGGGGAAAGCGGGCGAGGGGGGAGCAGGCACGGAGTAAGTCCGACGATGCTGGCAAAGGCGGGGGAGGTCGAGTCTCGTGGGGTGCTGAGGCCACTGCATAACCCACTTTCCAACGTTGGCGGGGATGGAGTGCCGCTGCCAATGGCGGTTGACGCAACCATAAAATTATCCTCCGGTCCTGCGGGCCCCCCTGGGCATAGTGTCCCACGCACCCAATCCCGGATTCTTTGCAGAGGTGCATGCAGCGCTGTAGTTGATTAGTCGCGCCGTATACACCACTGTAAAGAATGAAATCTGGGGTCGGGTGCGGGTGATTTTGTAGGGCACTCAACCCAGCTCCGGCCGGGTATTCCATGCCTGGGGCATTCATGGTGGGCGACAGTGCGCGCCCTCCTCTACCCCGAGCTTCTTCTCACGAACAGTTGGAGAATCGATAGAACCCAGGGAAGCACACAGCCAGTACCAAGCCAAGCGTCGGGGCCACCGCACGTAATTATGTTACATGTAAATACACGGGATCAGGGCCAGTCCTAGTCCATGCCCCTACGCAGGTACTTGCTGCAACTTCTACATCACGGCTCATTAGACCAGGATGTCGTGACTGTGAAACTCTAGGTTCTCTATTCAGACAGGAAACTGGGTATGTGTTTAACAAAAGCAATGCCGACGTAACAAATTCTCCTCGCAATGTGGCGCTGGCGTTCGGGGCTCCCGGGCGACATCGATTTCCCGCCTCGGGCCGTCCCATGCTCGCGCGTCGTTCGGTTAGCGTACCCCCATCAGGTACATCCCTCTGTGGAGATGGATCCAGGGGTATATTCGCTCCTTAGGTCCCTTCTTACCCCTTTCTACGGTAGATGCGTGACCGGTCTCCTTAGTGTACGCCGTTGGCGTTGCCGTGGGCGTTGCCGTTGGTGGCCTTGAGCGGCCGGGGCGGGCTGATGTCGGCGACCTTGGCGTGGATGTCGGCCATGACGCCGGCGGCCTTGGTGGCGGCGCCCATGAGCAGCGGGCCGTCGGTGGCGGCCATGGTCCAGCGGGCGCCCATGGCGCAATACTTCTCCATGAGGTCGGGGCGCGCGTGCAGGCCGCCGACGCCGAGGAAAATGCCGGCCTTGTTGCAGGCGGCGATGGTGCGCGCGTAGGCGGCAACGAAGCGCGGGTTCTCGTAGTCGCCGGGGATGCCCATCTCAGCCGTCAGGTCGTTGCTGCCGATGAGCAGCGAGTCGACGCCCGGCAGCGCTGCGATCTCTTCGACCACCTCGAGCGCCTCGAGCGTCTCGATCATGGGGATCACCATGGTGGCCGCATTTGTCACCGGGTTGGACAATTTGGCCGCGTGTGACTTGAACATGTAATGCGGCAGCCCGTTGACCGACGAGCGTGCGCCGAGGGGCTGGAACTTGGCCGCCTGCACCACGTCACGCGCGTCCTGCACCGTCTTGATGTGCGGCACGATGACGCCCAGCGCCCCGCCGTCGAGGATCCGCGACACGAAGAAGGGCTCCTTGCTGGGCGCCCGCACAATGGGCGTGATGCCCGCGTACAGCGCCGCGATGCACAGCTGGCCCGTCGTGTCGAGGTCGAAGGACGAGTGTTCCATGT
Organism: Nigrospora oryzae; assembly: GCA_016758845.1. NCBI lineage: Eukaryota > Fungi > Ascomycota > Sordariomycetes > Amphisphaeriales > Apiosporaceae > Nigrospora > Nigrospora oryzae. The sequence continues at coordinate 3,443,468 of JADKYO010000014.1, read as the reverse complement.
CCACCAGGATGCCGTCGAAGCCCGCGCTTTTGGCGATGCCCGCGATCTCGACCGAACGCACCAGCTTCACGCTCAGCGTGCAGGCCACTTCATTCCGGAGGAGCTTTTCCTGGAACGGGTTGTAGATGGAGCAAGACATGGTGACGGAGAAGAGGGACTGGAGGTCGCAGACGAGGAACAGAGGAGCTTTCAACAGTGGTGATGATGCCCATCAGCGACGGTATTTGCCAGCCAGGGGCCAAGTCATGGAAATTTATGGACGGACAACGCCTCTGACACGCTTCCGCCGCTGCCCGAAGCTGCCGGAAGAAAGCCGCCATCATCACTCGCCTCGGACCGAGCCCGAGCAACGACACACCAGCATGCCGACGGAGGTAACACGAATTTCCACACCGGGTACCTCCGCATCCGTGCGCGCCACATATCGGTATCCGTAGTGTGGTACATCTTCCTGTCCGGGGTCGCTGCACGGTTACTCTTCGTGGCTTTCTCTCCCCCCCCCTCTCTCCACTTCCCCTCTCTCCACTTCCCCGCTCTTCAAAAGCCCGGGTTCGGACCGCGCCCGTAGACTTGGCTCCGGACCACGGACAACTTCCAACACCACGAACCATCACTTCCTGGGGCGTACGAAAGCGTCTGGTGAGAGGGTTCTCCGCTTTTCCCACAACATTAGCCGACATCCAGCCGTAGAGTGTTTTCCCGTGCGGAGTTTGGCCGATGCGACGATGAATCGCCATTTCGACGGCGGTTCAAATACCGGTTCCCGAAGAGCGCAAGTCGCGAAGGCAAAGGAGCCACCAACCGCAAGACACAAGTCCACGAGCCATTACAGCATCTGGCTGGCAACCGTCCTACCCGCTGACTCCACGTTGCCGTTTCCTCTCCACAATCCATCATTCCCCAGTCCACCATCCCATCGTCGTTACCATGGCACCATCAGCAGTCCAGGATGCGCCGTCGGCCGTCCCGGGGGGGAAGCCCACCGTTTACCTCCTCGACACATTCCACCCTTCTGTGCTGGCGTACTGCCAGGAGAAGTTCAACACGGTCCTGCCTGGCACACCGGAGCACGAGGGTTGGCGGCAGAAGGCACGGTACCTACTGATCCGGGGGTCCAAGCTGACAGCCGAGGACGTGGCGGCGTGTCCGCAGCTCGTGGCCATCGGCAAGCAGGGCGTGGGCATCGACAAGATTGACGCTGCGGCGTGTGCGGCGCGGCAGATCCCCATCTTCAATACGCCGGGCGTCAACGCGCGCGCCGTGGCCGAGCTTGTGCTCACGCTGACGACGGCGGTGGCACGGGACCTGGGCCGTATCGGGCGCGAGCAGGCGGCCGGGCGTCGCGTGCCCAAGGAGACGTGCCGGGGGCTGATCCTGCACGGGAAGACCGTCGGCATCGTCGGCATGGGCCACATCGGGCGCACCGTGGCACGCATGTTCCGCGGCGCCTACGACGCGCGCATCGTCGCCTACGATCCCTTCCTGGGCGCCGACGCCTGGCCCGACGTGCCGCACACGCGCGCGGCCACCGTCGACGACGTGCTGCGCGCCGCCGACGTCGTAACGCTGCATGTGCCGCTGACAGAGCAGACGCGCGGCCTGCTGTCGTACCCGCAGTTCCGGCTTATGAAGCCGACGGCCATCGTCATCAACACGGCGCGCGGCGGCATTGTCAACGAGGGCGACCTCGCGCGCGCCCTCCAGGAGGGTCTCCTCTGGGGCGCCGGCCTCGACTGCCACGAGCAGGAGCCGCCGAGCCAGGAGCGCTACCACGCCCTCTGGGACGCCGGCGTCGTCAGCACCCCGCACATCGGCGCCGCCACCGAGCAGACCCAGATCGACACGGGCACCGCCGCCGCAAGGAAGTTGTATGAGTTTATCATTAGAGGCGAAAAGAAGGAGGCGGCGCTGTAATATCCGGCATGGGTTGGCGGGAAAGAGGGTTTTGTACATTAGAAGACGATAGCTTGGAAGTCCATGGCCTATCCGGTCTACGTATGTCAGCGCTCCCCTTTCATAAGCGATTTGACTACGGTCCCAACGGGAATAATGCTTCTGTCGCACCGTGAGGGCATTCCCAAGTGGATACTGCTTAGTCAGGTCACGTGGAGGGGCCCTACAGGGGCCCTGCCCAGCGATTATATATAGCGCGCCATGACTGGCATCTCTTTTGTTAATTCCTTCTAATGGATAACCTTGTTTTACCCCATTCTATCTTGCCAGCGCCCTTGAGGCGCGATAGCTTCTGTATAGACCTATGCGTTTGCAAAGTTTATTTTCTCATACAAATAACATCCGGTATCGATGGCGCAGGTAGGAGCGACTGTGCTTGAAGATATTCCAGTGGGGGGACTCGGCCGGCAACGATGGCACATTGTCTCTCGCCCAATTGGAATCTTACGTCGAACTAGCTCTCAGACCGTAATGACGTATGCAACAGCTTCATTAAAGAATTTCTGCTATCGTGTTCTCGGGCCCTCGCTTTCCACAACTCTTCAGCTTGGGCGGCGGGGTGGCACCGCGGCAGTGCCACTCGACCTTTTGGATGTTACCCTCGAGGCTGTCGGTGATGTAGAGGGTCTTATGATCGGGGCCGCCGAAGCAGCAGTTGGTGAGGTTGACGCCGGGGGAGCCGCTGACGATGCGGGCCTTGGGCACGCCGTCGGCGTCGACGACGAAGACGCTGCCGAGGCTGGGGTGGCACACAAACAGGCTGCCCTCCTCGTCGAGGGCGAGGCCGTCGGGCCCGGCGTTGCCGAAGCTCTGGAAGAAGACGCCGGCCTTGGTCGTGCTGCCGTCCGCGTGCAGCGGCAGCCGCCAGACCTGGTTCGCGCGCGTCATGGCGACGTACAGAAACCGCTCGTCGCCGCTCAGCACCAGGCCGTTGGGCGAGACTCCGTTCTCCACCAGCACGTCCAGCCGCCCGTCCGCCCCCAGCCGGTAGACGCGCCCCGTCGGGTCCGTCAGCCCCGTCTGCCCCTGGTCCGTGAAGTAGACGCCCCCCCGCGAGTCCACGATGAGGTCGTTGGGGCCCTTGAACCGCTCGAGGTGCCGCCGTGTCTGCTTCGGCGTAATGGTGCCCGTGGACGGGTCGAGGCTCAGAATGCCCTGCAGGCCCGCCTGTCAGTCTCCTAGCTTCCTCGTTTCTTCACGTTGCCCTGCCTTGGCCCCGAGGGAAGAGAAGGGAGCGTGCATCTGGGACAGAGAACGACAAAGCAAAAGGCCCACCTGTTTGTAGTCCGCCACGAGCAGCAGGCCGTCCGCGGTCGCCGCGAGGCCGTTGGGCTCGCCGTCCCACTGCGCCACGACCGAGGCCTCCTTGGCCGGGGTGATTTTGAGGATGCGGCCGTAGGGGACGTCGACAACGAAGAGGTTGCCGTCGGCGTCAGCCACGGGGCCCTCGAGGAAGATGTGCTGGAAGGGCCGCGCAAAGCCGCCGCGCCACTCCGACTCCTGCCCGGTGCAACGCAGCGCCTCCGGGATGCGCATGTACAGCTCCGCCTCGATGGTCGGCGGCACGGGGTAGAAGTTCATAATGGCCGCAAGACTTCGCTTTCGTCCCTTGGGGGGCGAGGAGATGTGGCGCAGCGTGGCGAATAAACTCGGTTTTTTGGTCAAGAGTCTTCCCATTCCATCAGGAGGGGAGTACAGTTTTCCAGCACCATAAACTGCGAGGGGCCGATTTTGCTGTGTGGTCTGGGTTCGGGCGACACGGAAAATATCCGAAGGTAGGCTCGGGGAGGCTCCTATGGAGAATCCCTGTAGGTGGAGAGGGGGCCGGGACTGGGGAAGACTGGAGCAACCGGGGGATCCAAGCGAGAGAGGCCCCTATCGTTGGCTGGCTCCATGATCTAGTCGGAGACCCCGCCTGACAAGTGTGCTTGGGAGTCGTATATGTGTCTTACTTAAGGGGCCGTGATGGCAGATCGGGAGTACCAAGCCCTTGCCCCAGCTTCACTCTCGCCCAGTCACTCCGTTTGGCGGGCCCAGCTCAACTTCCGCCAAGACATCCGCTCTGTTTGCCGTTACGCCTGTTCATACCGTTCCATTTGCATCATAGCCAGCATGCCGAAATGCCAACCCTCCCTCCTCTCCGAGACGATTGCGGCCGTCAAGAACAGTCCTCGCGAGATTTTCAACCGATACATCTTCTCCTGCACCTTCGCCTGGAGTTTCTCCGGCGTGGCCAAGGGATTAGATGAAGGTACAGGTTTGCCCAGCTCTCTCAGCCCCCCCCCCCCCTCCCCCCCCGGGATTATCCTGGAGGGTTGAGTTTGCTTTTTCTTTTCTTTTTCTGTTCTTTCGGTCTTAGTGCCGCTCTGCTGACTCTTGACTCTTCCTCGCCCAGGGAATATCGCATCACTCGTCACCATGGCAGTGTTCAAGAAGCGTTTTGGCTTAGACAGCCTCTCGGACAAGGACTACTCGGATACAAAGGGGTGGATCGTGGCCATTGCCACGGCCGGTGCGGTTTTCGGGTGCCTGGGCTCGATCCAGGTCACGGCCCGGCTGGGGCGCAGGTGGACAATGCTAATTTTCACTCTAATCTATATCGCGGGTGTGTTCGGACAGGCTTTCAGTAATGGCAGCCTGCCGGGGCTGTATGTCTCACGAGTCATTGCTGGGATCGGCATTGGTGTCACCACCGTGCTGCCCTCCGTTTACCTGTCCGAGGTGGGTGGCTCACCTGCCCCTTTTCCCCGGGCTTTTTGCAGCCACGCCGGTGCCGGCGCCATACTGACGATGCGCCCCCTCCCCGCTTGCTCAGATCTCCCCGCGCTGCATCCGGGGCTTCCTCACGCTCCAGTACACGTGCTGCCAGCAACTGGGCGTCGTGTTCGGCTTTTTCTTCAACTACGGCATCACGAAGCACTACGCGGGTAGCGATGTCCAGTGGCAGCTCCCCACGGCCCTGCAAGCGGCGCCGGCCCTGCTCTGGCTCGTCGCCATCTTCTTCACGCCCGAGTCGCCGCGGTACTTGGTCCTCAAGGGCAACAACCAGGCAGCGCTGCGGACGCTCGTGCGCCTGCGCGGCCTGCCCGCGGACCACCCCTACGTCCAGGACGAGTTCCGCGGCATGGAGATGCAGCTCGAGCACGAGATGACGGTCGTGGCCGGCGCATCGATGTGGGACCTCGTCCGGGAGACGCTCGGCAGCGCGTCCAACCGGCGGCGCTTCGTCCTCCTGTTCATGGCGCACCTGTTCGCCCAGTGGTCGGGTGCCAACGCCATCACGCAGTACAGCCCGACCATCTTCGGCTACCTCGGCATCGCCGGCGAGGAGGCGCGCCTGCTGGCGACGGGGCTGTACGCCATCGTCAAGTTCGTCTCGGTCCTGCTCTTCTCCATCTTCATCATCGACTTCGTTGGCCGCCGCCGCTCGCTCCTGACGGGCATCGCCCTGCAGATCACGACGCTGGCCGTCGTGGGTGCCTTTCTGGGCGCCACCAGCGGCCGCAGCGCCGCCGACATCGCCGCCGACCCGGCCGCGCGCCGCGCCAGCGAGGCCGCCATCGTCGCCATCTATCTCCACGCCATCGGCTGGTCCATCGGCTGGTTCTCCATCCCCTACCTCATCTCGGCCGAGGTCTTTCCCCTCCGCATTCGCTCCCTCAACGTCTCTTTCCTCATGGCCATGCACTGGGCCTTCTACTTTGGCTGCTCGCGCGCCATGCCCTCCCTGCTTGCCGCCACAGACCGCTACGGCGCCTTCGCCTTCTTTGCCACCATCTGCTGCATCTCGCTGGTCTACGTCTTCCTCGCCATGCCCGACACCTCCGGTCGCTCCCTCGAGTCTATCGACTCCCTATTCGAGCGCCCGTGGTACACGGTGTGGAAGGTGGCCTACCCCAGGGCCGAGGACTTGAAGAACGGTGCCTCTGTGCCTATTGAAGACGAAAAGTTCGAGGGAGGGCCGAAGGGTGAACATGTTGAACAGCGTTGGGTTGGCAACTTGTGATTACGACTCCGTTCTTGAAGTGTGGGGATCTTGTATTTGATCTGTGCACGGGATACATACTTTCCCATTGAGCTATTCTTACATTTTAGCCTTGGATATATGTCGATAGGGAATGCCAATCGAATATTTTTCGAAGCGGTTCCCCTTTCATTTCGGTAGAACGGTACCTGGATGATTCTTGAACGACTTTTCAAAGCCACAATGAAAACCCATTACCTCTACCGAAATTGGGGTTTGCCTCTGTAAGGATAAAGGACTCGACGACTTTTAGAGTTGCGTTACACGCCACCGCCCAGCTCTGGATAATCGTAAGGCGTTCCGCTGTGGCCTCCAGCCAAGCACCAGGTTGCTAGAAGATTTATTCTCTCCACTGGTACCAGCTCATTCATGTATGGGGATATATGGGAGTCTTCGCCCTCCTATAACATATCCCTTCCCTCCTTAATCACCCTTTTCCGACTTATTTAAGTTCAACAGAAGTCACAATTGAACACAGAAGACTCTGCAGTCAAACTCCAACATATGCTATCTTGATTCTGGCGGGCCGACACTTCACGCAGTGATATGAACGCAGCCCATTCAAAGTCTCTTCAGGCTGGCCTCACGCTGTAATGGTCTTATATATAGGACATTCATTAGGCTTATATTGAGACAGGACCAGGGAACAGCCATAGTGGCTGAGGCGGACCTTAATTAACGGTTTCTACCATAAATATATACTATAGACCCCTTCGTAGCTTAGTAATAACGACGCGAATATACCCTTCTGTTGATCCTTTTTTATTATTATATACTTATAATATAATACTTCGTTATAACTATTTTCTAAGCCTTATACCCTTTACCTTTATTATACTTTACCTTAATTAAGAGTTAATTTATATTATAGCTCCCCTTTCTAGGCTTAAATTATAAACCTCTTAATTAAATATAAAGACTTAAAGAAGTATAACATATAATTAAAAGGCGGGAAAGATAAATACCCTTAGTAAAAGTAAAAAGATTACTATTTACTATATTAAATAAAGATACCGCGAGATAATAAGAACTATTAATTAAATAATATAAAATATAATATATAAGAAAAAGGAGAGATATCGGGTTATTATCGGTATCCGAAAAAAGACTCTAATAAAAAGGTAATAGGAACTTACTTTAATAATAATTAATATAGCCGATAAATAAACTTATTTATTAAAGTATTTTATAAAGGAACTAATTAAAGTTATTATAATACTTTTAACGGTCTTATTTATATTTATTCCTTAAACCTTTCGATTACTTTGTTAGTTATTATATATACGATTAATAGTTATATTAGCGATTAAAGGTATTATTATTTATAATCGGACTAAAGGATATTAATATATAAATATAAAAAACTTAAGGCTAATTAAAAAGCCCGTCGTATATTAAAATCTTAAAAACCGGATTAATAATTTAAAACATTTATATAAAAGCCCTCTTAAATAATAATAAGATAATAGTAATAATAAAGTTAATAGATAATCTCTAGATTAAGGGATTATATATAATATTATACCTTAAGAACCTTTCTATTTTAAACTCTCGAAAAAGTAATTAATTATTTATTTAAATTAAATATTTAAAAGTTACTTAATCTTAAATATATTAGTTATTTCCCTTATTAATAATAATTACTTTTAAGGTTCCCTTAATTAAAACAATTTACCTTTCCGATTATCGGACTTAAAACTTTTATTAAAACTAAGGTATTATTTATATTTAAAATTCGATAATAATAATATTATAACTTTCTTTAAAGATTAAAAGATATATACTTAAAAGTTCCGGTTCTTAGAAATCAATAAAATAACTAAGCTAATAACTTATTATATAAGTTAAGGGACGATCTTTTAAATCTCGTTAATAATTAAGGATTATACTATATAATTAAATTTAAGGAAAACCTTTTTATTAACTTTAAAATAAAGGACCTCTTATAGTAGCTCCTTTTAAATACGAAGTTATCGGAACTAGAATTTAAATCTAAGTTATTAAATTATTAAAAGATATATAATTACTTTATTAAGTATAAGTAAGTTATTAATACCTTAAAGATTTTATTTATAATATAAAGAGATATTATTAAGCTAATATAAAAAGGCTTAATTAAACGTTTATATTTAAATATCTAATATATATTATTTAAAGAGAACCGATTTACAGAATATAAATAGACTTTTAAGGATATTTTAGATTAATTAACTATAGAATATATATTTAATAATATACTAGATTTTAATACCGGTAAGAAATATATTATTAAGATAATATCGGATAAAAAAAGCCTTAAGTTAAAAGATAAAGCTAAGAAAGTATCCGAGAATAATATATATATTAAAACTAAAATAATCGATAAAGCGATTAATAAGATAACTAAGAAGTTCGAAAGCTTTAAAGTTAACTAGATTTAAGTTATAATTAATAAAATGTTAAGGTAATTATAAGTATTATATTTAAAAGATAATATATAAACTTATCTTTATATTAATAATATTTAAACGAAAGAGGTATTAGCTAGGTTTATTAATTAAGACTTTTTTTAATATAAATTATTTAGATTAAGGATTTCTTTTTATAAATAAGGCGGTCGAAAAAGTAAAGGCTTTTATAATTATATCCTCTTAAATAATAATGTTTTATTAAATAATATATATAACTTTAAAGATTATTACACTTATGAAGACTTTAGCTATAAAAGTAATCGGTACCTTATATTAACTTATTATACTAAGTAAGGCTTTTTATATTAAGATAATAAAAATAATAATATTATATAAATAAGCGCGGCGAAAGCTATTAAATAAACGAGTCGATCTTAAAAGATTACCTCCGATAAAAGAAGCTAGCTATTTAAATATATTTAATATATTTCTTTTTTAATAAGCTAAGGATATATTAATAATAAGCGTATATTAAGAATAAGCTATTTAAATAAGACCTTATTACTTAAGAAGATATAAACGACCTTATAATATATTATTAATAAGCGTTAATTATTAATTAAAAGTAAATAAACTTACCTTTAATAACCGTTAACTTAATTAAAACCTATAAGTAAATATATTAACATAAATAATAAGCGAGTAGTATAAATAAACGAGTAGCGTACCTTTCGATATCTTTATAAGAAATTAATTAACTATATAATTATAACGGTATAAATTAATTTAAACTAATTAGAATCTAACTCTTAAGAGGTTTTTATATTTTATTTTATAAGTATATATATTATAACCGGTGTTTCCGTAAATATTATAACGTTATTCGCGCGGTTACACCCTCTTAACGCGATTATTACTTATATATGTTATTTCCTTTAACTATATATCTAAGTCCTTTTAATCTAAAAGATCTTATCCCTCGTTAATCTCGAGTATTCCTCCTTACTATAGACGTGTTTTCTTTACTCTCCGACGTTTTACGAGGCTAGAATTCGCCTCTCGAAGTGTTTTAACCTCTACTTATAAAAAGGCGTTCTCGTATATTATCGTTATCGCACCTTTCGTAAACTAGTCGATTACTAATAAAATCGGTATCGGAGAGCTTCCTTAGTAATAGCGGATTCGGCTTTAAATAAAATCGGTTTACGAAGTTACCTCGGTCGGGTTATATAGTATTTAAGAAGCTAAAGGGATATTCGTAGCTAAGAGGCTTCTAATCGGCGAAGGCGTCGATAACTTTATATCGAGCTTCGAGATAACCTTATCTAAGTTAAGAGGGATTAAACTAGCCCCGCGAAATCTAAATTTAACGTTTTTAGGTATAAAATCCTTAATAAACACGATATAAAAAGTAATAAAGAACTCGGCTTTCGTAATATAATTTATTGTTAGAGGTATAGACTTACCCTATGCCTCGATAAAGCCTGTTTGCCTTTATACCTATTCTCCTAGGTATAAGAAACGCGTTTTATAACGTTTCTTCTATACCGCGGTAGAAGGCGAAACACTCTTTCCCTTAAGATCCAGACTTTAGTATGGAGATTCCGCACAACTTCGTCAGACTAACATACTACCGGATAGAGCTTTTTATGCTCTTTCCTATGCATCTATCCGTTTCTGGATACGAGCCCTGGTTACAGAGATAATCAGAAAGTAAAACCCCTCGGACTACTTCTGATAAAATCTCTAGTTTTAGTATGGTGTCTTACAACTACCATACCTTTCCGATACGGCTCTAAGGTACTATTGGACCTTACGGATCACATGGTGCAGTCTGTTTTCTTATTCGAGCGTTCATTGCGGAGATATCTCGATTTTAGACTATTGGTTTCTACCGTACGCCAAACCAATAGTTCTAAGACATCTTCCTTTCTTTTCCCCACTTACGTGGATTTCATCCACCTACTTATAGGAGTGTTTTCCCCCGTCGGAATCCTTTCTCTTAGATAGAAGCAAGCAACATCAATACCACGGTTTCACTCCTATCACTTCCTCTCCGCACTGAAGTAATAATTCAAGACGGCACTCGACTATAAGGCCTCTTACGAGGTTTGCTTCCCTTATAGTCACTTTACCTCCACAAACATTTATTTATAAAGATAAAGTGACTATAAAGGAAGTAAACCTTAAGAGAGGCCTTATAATCGAGTGCCGTCTTAAATTATCCCTTTAATACGGAGAGGAAGTAATAGGAGTAAAACTATAGTATTAATATTACTTACTTTTATCTAAGAGAAAGGATTCCGATAAGGAAAATACTTTTATAAATAGGTAAATAAAATCTAAGTAAAGAGGATAAAGTAAGAAAAATTAACTTAGAATTATTAGTTTAATATATACTAAAAACTAATAATCTAAAGTTAAAATATAAAAGCACGGATAAGAAATTAGACTATATTATATAATCCGAAAGGTTTAATAATACCTTAGGACGATATTTAAAAGGTATAAAGTTATCTAAAATCTTTATATTAAAGTCTAAATCTTTAAGAAAAAGGCTTTATTAAGGTATAAGATAAGTTTATACCTTTAATATTAATAATAAGTAATATTAATAGTATTTATAAATATAATAATAAAGGTAATAATAAGTAATCTTACTTATTTTAAGTAAGTGTTCTTATTAAGATACCCTATATCCCTTAAGTTATTATAAATAATATCGATAATATTATTAGTAATATCCTTTTTAACTACGTTACGAAAGCTTCGTTATATTTAATTAAGGAGAGCTAAGAAATTATAGACGTCGCCGCTTATTAATAGCGGTACTATATTATATAAGCTCTTACGTTTATAATAAAGCTCGTATAAGACGTTATAAGTATAGATATAGCCGATATTAAATAGGGCCGGCACCTCCCTAAGCTTTATTAATTTCTTATACTCGATAAAAGAGTAATAAAGATAAATATAATAGAATAATTTACTTAAAGACGAGATAATAAGGATAACCTTCAAAGCGTTAAACTAATTAAGGCTTAATACCGGGGCACTCTTACTTATATAAAAACCCTTTAACTCCTTTATAGAGATATCGTTAAGAGATAATTCGAGGGATAAGTCGCCCTTATTACTGCTCCGAGACGGAAATAAAGGGAATATAAGATATAACTATAAGGTAACTAGGTAATAGAACACTTACGAAAATTATAATAAGGGACGAAACTATCACGATATACCGAAAATAAAGCCGGGGTACCGGAACTATTATCGCCGCTATTTAAGATAATTAACGGTTTAAGAAGGGGTACTATTACAGCACTATACCGGACCTCCGGCCGGAGTCCGGCTAACCTAACACCACGTGACCCCTTATACTATATATCTAAACCGTACGGAGCCTTACGCTCGAGGAGACTTCCTCTTCTTTATATAATAACGAACCTCTTATAGAACTAATAATATTGGACCGTCACATATTCTCCTCCTGCGCCTTGAGTTCTTCCGTTAGCCGGCGCTTCTGGTCACCCATGATTGCCGTTTTAATGGAAGTCTGGTATCGCTGCAGGAACCCCGCATCTACAACCCTGTCCTATGGTTACAACACAATGCCAAGACTGCTTGAGAGGGTCAATTTGCCCCCTGGGCATGCCCGGGGCTGGTAAGAGGACTGTGGGGCCCCCCTTGATGGATGAGTTCCCATTGGATGTCATGACCCGACAGACTGGTACGCTCCACTAACCCCTGGCTGTAACATGGATTCTGTGGCACGAAATTACTTGGTGCTCCAGGGTAAGTGAGCGGATCCAGTCGCGTACCGACAAGGGTATGAAGCGAAAAACTTCCCGTAAATGGCCCTATTTTGGCAGCAGAGACCACTCTATGGGGGTGTGGGTCGATACCTGACAGGCTTCCGCTCACTTTCGCTGTGGACCACTGTAGAACCGTCCCACCAAGACGACGAGAATTCTACACCATAAAAACGTAAGCGAAGCTCTGCAAGCATTGCTAGCACTTTTCCCCCTGCCCTTCTCCCAGGACAGAGAGCTATCTGTGATCTCGAAACGTACCTTTTTGCCTGCATAATGGGGGGTGTCCCGTCCAAGCCCGATTTCGAAAGGTTCCCCAGGCCGCTGGCCTTCGGCGCTGGATACTCTCGCACAGGAACTAACTCTATGCAACTGGCCCTGGAGAAGCTGTACGATGGACCATGTCAACATGGAGGGACACATTTCCTTAGTCGAGAAGACGGTAAGCCAACATTAACCTGTGGCGAAGCGAGAGCGCGATCTGAACAGGACTGCGTTCCGGAATCAGAGACATTTATCGCTGCCTTTTACTCCTCCATTCTATCAGTTACTAGGCAACATTACCTGACATACTTCTAGCATTCGGCAAGCTATGGTGCACAGCTCTATTGCAAAAGCGAAAGGGGCAAAAGGAAGAAGTCCTGAAAGCCGTCCGAGAAGGTTGCAGGGGCTATGCCGCCATTACCGACATGCCTCCAATTTTTTTGCTGCCGGAAATTCTTGAGTTGTACCCAGACTTGAAGGTCATTCTGGTTCTCCGGGATCCCCAGAAGTGGTGGGCCACTTTCGGCAATCTCCTAGCGTATTGCGACGCCTGGTACCTGCCGGTCATGTGTTCTATCGCACCAGGTCTCCGATGGGCGCCAGTCTTCACTAGAGAGTGGAAAATGATTACCGATCAGGCCGTGGAGCGTCTGGGCAGGAAACCAGGGGACTATGGCCCTCGTAAGTCATTTCGATCGTTTTTCTATCCCTCTCGGAACCCAGTCCCAGTATAGCCTTGCTCTGTTGCTGTTGGGAATCCCTCTTTATCTATGAAACCTCCACATCTGAATGCCAAACTGTGCTGACAATTCTTCAGACATACTTGAGGAATATAATGACTCGGTTCGGAAAATCGTCCCAAAGGATCAATTACTAGAGATGAGGCTTAGCGACGGCTGGGAGCCTCTGTGCCGCTTTCTGGAGAAGCCAATTCCAAACGAACCGTTTCCTCACGTCAACGAGGCCGACACTATGGCGAAGACTAATGCGAAAATCGTCACGAAACTACTTTTGATGTGGGCTGGCGTCTTTTCCGTGGTTGGGCTGGCAGGTTATGGAGTGGCAAAATTGCTTGATCAGTAATAAAAGCCTGTCCATTAGGCGGACTCAGAGCTATAGGGTGTTCTCTAGCCAAGTTAACGACCGGGACTTTAAGGACTTCTCGGCCGACGGGCGGCGCAGGCCCCCAGAGCTCATATACACGGATTTGTGACAGCAAATCTTCACCTCGGTCATATGCGACAGCGGTCTCTTTGTCAAATACTGTAGCAAGCTACTGCCTGAGATGCTTTAGCACCGCTCCATATCTGTGGCTCCTTGCCAGTCTGTGATTGCGCACGCCTCCACGTCTCTTTCGCACCTTGACCTGCATAACGCTTTCCCCCAGCATAAAACCCGCGCTTGGTGAGTCAGACGACCACACGGCACGTACCGGTGCGGGCAAAGTCCGTATTCGTTTCAACCGCCGGTTGTGTACATGTCAGGGCAATGCCAGAGCGATGGACAGGTTGTGGAAAAGGGTGCCCTCGTGGACCGAACCAGCTGCGGCGGCGTCAACGCATGTTTGCCCAAAACATCCCGACACAAATCATCTGCTGCGGTCGGCTGAGATCAAGGGATCCTGAAAAAGGGTTTCCGATGCCCTTCTACTAGAGAATAGATCCCAGGTTTCTGGCCAGAATCTCGACCCAAGCATAGGGTCACAGGCTGCCTGTGACCCTTGATGGCGAATTCCGCTTCAGTCCGTCTAGATTGTGCTCTTGCAAGGTAATCACTGTCTTATTTGTTCCTGGAGGGGTTTTAATTTTAGTTTCTAGCTCGACCCTGAGGGCCTGGGAATCAGTAGCGACTCACTGTAAGATGCCCCACCGCATACGTCTCGATGCCGGTCTTCGGCCCCGTTAGATCCCTTCCTTGTGATCCTACAGGACCTCTTGATTTTGTCGATAACAGACAGTGAGGACTAGGACCGGAACATTGAGACGCTATCCTTTGTTGAACTGGGAAAACAGAAGATCACGGGCGGTCTTCTGACTCGGTGCGTGTGTCCATTGAATAAGCTCGGACCCCTGTCACGCCTCCACCCCCTCAAACCGCCACCGGTCACAGAGACAAGATGAGGCTATTCACGGACCTTCCAACACCAATATTTCAACAACCGCGTGTCGCAGAGAGAAGAAACTTAATTCTCTATAATCTCCATCCTTCGCTCTTTCTTTTCATACCAATATCAATAGATGATGTCCAGATTGATGCCGCTACGCACCTAGTTATCTAAGGCAGGTCCATCCGCTCCGTCGCCTCGCAATTCAACGTCACTAGGGACTTCCTGAAGGCTCGTCTAGAGTGTAAGCCCCTTAAAAAAGCTGCTCAGTAACACCGTTAACGCCTCAGCGAAGAGCAGGAGTTCCGGTTAGTCCAGTGGGTGTTACTATAGGCGCGCCTCGGCTAGGCTCCTCCTCACGGTCGCTTTCGCTTCTTCGCTGAGTCTATTCTCAGGGAATCTAGCAGCGCAGAACCTCTCGGAAGACGCTAGCACCACCGGTTCTTTAAGCGCTAGCCGCAAGTGAAGACCGTAATGTCTACCGGAATAGATTATTAACGCCTTAACGGCGCGTCGCGTACTAATATAGAGGAGTTCTTCGCTAGGCTAAGGGACCCCCAGCTAGCTTCTATCCCCCCTGAACACATATAGAACATAGACGAGGTAGGGGCTTAGATAGCCCTTAGAGATAGCCCTCTAGTTATTAGCCCTTCTGCCCTTAAGGAGGTCTTCACACTAGACACCAGCTTAAGGGACTAGACGACCTCCCTTAAAGCTATCTCTACTGTCACGGGGCCAGCCCGTGACAGGCCTGGAAAGCCCACAGGGGCCACCGAAGCTTATGTAAGGCGCGCACGGACGCGCGTGGAAATCTGCATCTTGTCTAGAAGTCCCGTCAGGACTTCAGAGTAGCTCTTTAAGCTACGTCCTATCTACTAGCCTGACCTATACCGAACAGAATAGGAACCTGGACCTGTAGCATCGAACCTGAATCTACTCTATTACCTGCCTGCTTGCTTATACCTTGACATTACGTAGCTTCCTTCTAAGCTCGACACTGCTTTCGAAATATCGCACCGTCCCTAACCGCCGTCCGACCCCGAAGAGCCTAAGGGGTTCTCCTTATAAGTCTAGGAAGCCCCCTCCGAATGGCTCTTATACTTGCGAAATTCGAACGGTTATATATCCGCCTTAGAAGAAGACATCGTTTCTAAGGATACCGAACTTATAGCCCTTCGTACCGCGGTCGCCGAGGCTAAAGCCGTTATCCGCTACTAGAAAGAACAACTCTAAGAAGAACGCGACTTAAGCCGCCGATTAGAAGCTAAAAAGATTCACCTTACGAATGTCGTTACCCCTACTATATAGACTCCTCCGACCGAACTATCTCCCCGCCCCGAACCCGCCGCTGAGGCGCTTATAGATCATGCTCCGCGAACGCCTGCACCTCCTCCTGCCCCACGTTTAGAGCCTATCTCCCTTAGTGAGAAGATCCCTGACCTAAAGGAATTTGATAGAACTCGGAGCGACCTTCGGAGATTCGTCTAATAAGTCCACTCGAAGATGGTTTCTAACGCCGACCGATTCCCGTCCGCTGTTTCCCGCCTAAACTACGTTGCTAGCCGCCTATCCGGAAAAGCCTACGACCTGATCCTGCCCCGTATTCAGTACGGAATTCCGTAGTTCCTAGACTATACTAATATATTATCGTACCTAGAAGAAGCCTTCGGAGACCCTGACCGGAAATAAAACGCCGAGAATAAGCTATATAACTTAAAGTAACGCTATTTAGACTTCAACGTCTTCTTCGCGGAGTTCGAGAGGCTCGCGCTAGAAAGCGAAGTCCTAGAAGCTGCCCTACCCCCCTTACTATCCTAAGGCGTATCCCGCGAAATTCAGGATATACTCCTATATAACCCTGCCCTTACTCGGGAGTACCGAGCATTCGCCCGTCACTTATAGATACTAGATAACCGTTTCCGCTAGCACTAACGTTAGGTTAACGGACCTAAGGGAACCACCAGGTCTAATAACCCCGCTAGCCCTTATGCTCCCCCCCGGAGCGAGCCCCGCTAGCCTACCGTGAAGACCGAGACCGGAGACCCTATAGATTTAAGCTACTAGCGTAGTCGACCCCGCTCCCTACTCGGCCGGAAAGAGAGGGGAGAGTGTTTCCGCTGCGGCTAAAAGGGCCACTTAGTAGCATAATGCCCCGAACCTGACCGTCGCCCCGTTTAGTTCCGCTAAACCCGCACCCCGAGCCCTCAGGGAAGTCCACCCCCGACGATAACCGCCGCCCTACCTGACCGCTAACTGCCTACTCTTATCCGTTCGCCCTAGCCTATTCCTGCTACTACTATACCGGTTAATCGGTTCTAAACCTTATATGCCGAGAGCCCCTAGTCGTTAAACGGCGTGAGCCTATATTAAGTCGCTTATAGGCTCCCGAGTCTAGCGCCCCGATCCCGTTAACCTTGCCGATATCTACCCGTTCTATCCACGGCTTATTTATCTAAGAAGAGGAAGATATACGTAGGAAGCTTATAGTTTTACCTGTTACCTTAGCTACCGACGACCGCACCCTACCGACCTACGCCTTAACTAATTCGGGGGCCGCCGCGAAAGCATTTATCGACCGTAGTTAGGCCGAAGCCTATGAACTACCGATAAGACCCCTGAGAAGACTATTTGAGATCGAAGTAATCGATAGCCGCCTTAGCGAAAGTGGGAAGGTTACCTACTTCGTCGAATATTCGATACAGATAAGCGACTATTACGAGAAACGGCTGCGTTTCTTTATGACTTAACTAGCTTACTTTCCTGTTGTCCTCGGAATTCCTTAGCTTAAGATATACGACCCTCGTATAGGGTTCGCGAGCTATACCTTCATATTCGATAGCGAATTCTGCCGCTAGAACTGTAACACACCCGCACGACCTATAAAGGTCACCGCCTTACACGACGTTCCAGCCCGAGCACGTCCTAAGAACCTACCGAGCCGCCCCGAAGCCTTATCCCGTTAGGATATTGCTTAAGTTTCCCCCCGCGCCTATTTAGTATACTTAAGAAGAGGATACGCTACGTTCCCGGTTACCGTCGAAGAGATCGAAGAACGCTTATTAGAGGCCCCTGAACCTGCCTTATCTAGATAACTGCCGCTTAAACTACGAGAGTTCGAGGATATCTTTTCGCCTAAGGAGGCGGAAAAGCTACCACCGCACCGGCCCCACGACCACGAGATTAAGTTAATAGAGGGGAAGACGCCCCCTTTCGGACCTTTATACGCTATGTCCCGGAATGAACTGACAGCACTAAAGGAGTGGCTGCAAGAGAACCTTCGGAAGGGTTTCGTACGACCTAGCTCGTCCCCTGCTGCGTCCCCCGTCTTATTCGTTAAGAAGCCTGGAGGAGGACTTCGCTTCTATGTCGACTACCGGGCCCTAAATAACATTACTATTAAAGACCGTTACCCGCTGCCCCTAGTTAAGGAGACCCTAAATAACCTGAAGGGAATGAAGTATTTCTCTAAGGTCGATATTATCGCCGTATTTAACGAGATAAGGATTAAAGAAGGCTAAGAATACCTGACTGCGTTCTGTACCCGCTTTAGACTATTCGAATCGCTGGTTATGCTATTCGGGCTAACCGGAGCCCCTGCTATATTCTAGAGGTTTATTAACGATACTTTACGACACTATCTAGATATCTGCTGCACCGCGTACCTAGACGATATCCTGATTTATAGCCGGACCCGTGAGGAACACATCGAACACTTACGGAAGGTGCTTTAGGCGTTAAGGGAAGCCGGCCTGTTTGCGAAAATATCGAAGTACGAATTCTTTAAGACTGAGACAACATTCCTAGGAATAATCGTCGGCCGCGACGGCCTCCGTATAGACCCCGCGAAGATCGAGACTATTAAGAACTGGACTACCCCGACCTACCTAATAGATATATAAGCCTTTATTAGCTTTGGAAACTTCTACCGCCGATTTATCCGGAATTTTTCGAAGATTATCGCCCCGCTAGTTAACCTTATAAAGAAGGGTATTAAATTCGCCTAGACTAAAGAATGCGAGAACGCATTTATCGCGCTAAAAGACGCGTTTACCTCGGCCCCGATCTTAGCTCCCTTCGACTAGGAGAAACAAATTATCCTAGAGACGGATACCTCCGATTACGTCTCTACTAGCGTACTATCGCAGCATAGAGACGATAGTATCCTACGCCTAGTTACCTTCTTCTCGAAGAAATATTCCTTAATAGAGTATAACTACGAGATTTACGATAAGGAACTATTAGTAATTATTCGCTGCTTCGAGGAATAGCGTCCTAAACTAGAAGGCGCGTCGTCGCCGATTAAGGTTATAACTGACTATCGGAACCTAGAGTACTTTATAACGACGAAGTTACTAAACCGCCGATAAGCGAGATAGTCCGAATTCCTATCTCGATTTAATTTCAAGATCATGTATCGCCCTAGAAAGTAAGGAGCGAAGCTAGACGCCCTAACTAGGAGGTTAGAGGACCTACCTAAGGAGGGGGATAAACGACTACTATACTAGAGTAGAGTCGTCTTAAAGAAAGAGAACTTCGAACCCTAAAGGAAATCAGTTCGCTTCGAGGAAAGCCCGACTCGAGTTAACGCTGTAACTAGATCGTAACCCGCTCCTAACCGCCCGCTAGAACCTAGCGCCGTCGACTTAGACCCTTAGCCTACTATTAATACACCGTCTTTACGACTAGAACGCCACGCCCCGCTACTACCGCCAGCCATTCAGAATCTTATGACACGAGGATACGAGTTAGACGAGACCGTCCACTCTATCTTAGAAGCCCTACGCATTAGGAAAGCCCGTCACCCCCTGATCTCCCTCGCGGAATGCGAGGAACGAGCCGGCTTGCTATACTACCGGGATCGCCTTTACGTCCCGGACCTGCCTGAACTCCGCGCTGAACTAACCCGTTCGTACCATGACACTGCTATGGCTGGACACCTGAAGAGAGCCCGCACGTACGAGAGCCTATCCCGAGATTATTACTGGCCACGAATATACGCGTTCGTGGAGTAATAGACTAATAACTGCCACACTTGCCGCCGCACTACCTCTTCTCGCGAAGTAAAGCAAGGGGTGCTCCGCCCGCTGCCTATGCCTGAACAGGCTTAGTAAGATATCTCGATAGATTTCGTCGTACACCTACCGAAGAGCGACGGTAACGACGCTATCTTAGTCGTGGTCTGCCGACTAACTAAGATGAAACACTTTATCGCCTACCGAGACACCTGTAGCGCTAACGAAGTCGCGCGCTTATACCTAAATAACGTCTAGAAACTACACGGCCTGCCGAAAACTATAATCTTAGACCGCGGACCCCAATTCGTGGGACGGTTCTAGGAACACCTAACCCGCCGACTAGGCATTTAGAGCCTGCTATCTACCGCCTTCCACCCCGAGACCGATAGCTAGACCGAACGAGCAAACTCGTTCCTAGAATAGTACCTCCGCGCCTAAGTATCTTACTTATAAGACGATTAGAGCCGCTAGCTCCCCTTAGCTGAATTCGCGTTAAATAATGCCTTAAACGAAAGCATTAAGACCACACCGTTCTTCGCGAACTATAGATTCCACCCGAGGATTAGTTTTAAACCGCTGGACCCTAACCGTACCTCTACCGCCCTAGACGCCGAGCGCGTCGCCCGGAAAATACAAGAAGTCCACGAGATGCTAAAGTCCGAAATCTGCCTTACATAGGCTTGCTACGAGGAGTACGCTAACCGTAAGAGGCGTCCCGCCCGTCGATATCAAGTCGGCCAGAAAGTCTGGCTCGACGCCCGGAATATACGGACTAAAAGGCCATAGAAGAAGCTGGACTGGAAGCAACTCGGACCCTTCACTATCACGAAAGTCGTGAGCCCGTACGCTTACCAGCTGGACTTGCCCGCGTCTATAAGAAACCATCCAGTGTTCTACGTTAGCTTGCTCCGCCCTGACCCTGATAATCCGGTTCCTAGCTAAGTGCAACCGCCACCACCGCCAGTGGAGGTTGATAGCATCGAAGAATTCGAAGTCGAAGATATCCTGGACTCTCGTTAGGTTAGCCGAGGCCGAGGCCGAGGCTCCCGTCTGAAGTACACCGTTAAATAGACCGGATACGACCAACCGACCGAAGTCCCTGCCGAATACGTCGCTAACGCTAGCGAGATAGTCGCTAACTTCCACCGAAGGTACCCGGAGAAACCTAGACCCTGAGACCGAAACTAAAGCCTGGACTACCGCGTCGATAGAACTCCGCCTTAAGGAGGGGAGTACTATCACGGGGCCAGCCCGTGACAGGCCTGGAAAGCCCATAGGGGCCACCGAAGCTTATGTAAGGCGCGCACGGACGCGCGTGGAAATCTGCATCTTGTCTGGAAGTCCCGTCAGGACTTCAGAGTAGCTCTTCAAGCTACGTCCTGTCTGCTAGCCTGACCTGTACCGAACAGAATAGGAACCTGGACCTGTAGCATCGAACCTGAATCTACTCTATTGCCTGCCTGCCTGCCTATACCTTGACATCTATAGCTAGCCGAGCGCTCCCTCCCTTAGTTATCTTCAAGGGCCTTTCGGTGCAGTAACAGTAGTTTATAACCTAGCTAGACGAAGAGGACTTTAAGGACTAGACTTTCGCGACTTCTAAGAAGGGCTAGACGACTAACGAGATAACTTTTCGGTAGCTTAAAGAGGTGTTCTTACCCTTAACGACACCGGAGAAGCATAACTAGTAGCGCCACTTTATTCTCGATAGTTATAACAGCTATATCTAAGAGGATTTCATATAAGCTTGCTTTAAGGCTCGTGTGTGGATCGATTTTTTGCCTGCGTATACCTCATAGGTCCTCTAGCCTCTAGACCTTAGCCCTTTCTCGGTGTTAAAGCGCGCTTATCGAAGGGCCCTTCGCTAAGCTTACGCGTCGAGCCTCACGCTAGCGCCGAAGAAACCGGAGTTCCTAGAGGCGTGGAATAACGCTCGGAAGGTAGCTATGACTCCTATTCATATAGGGACCGGCTGGCGCGTCACCGGAATCTTCCCAAGGGACCCTAGTAAGCCCTTAAATAGCAGGCTAGCAAGGTAAAGGGACCAGGACCGGCCAGAGGCTCCTATATAGCAGGTTCCGCCGCCTCTAGAACGCTCACAGCTATCCGAAATGGCTGCTATAAGCGTCTCAACACCAAGGTCTTCGCGGCAAGTCCAGGAAATCCATCGCGAGCTCCGTATAGTTGACTCCGTCTATTCAACAGCAACGCTACATTAGGTGTTCCGGAAGACCGGCAAGGCCCTTGACTAAGCAACCGCTTAGATAGCGGACTTAAGGCACGAACAAGACCAACTTACTACTACGCTAAAGCAACAGAGGCCTTCTAAACGTCGCAAAGTTAACCCCAGCGCTTAGGAGCGCTTCGTGACGATATTAGACATACGGAAGGTCAAAGAGGATATGGCGGTCTCGGAAAATGCAGGGGGTGTAGTCACTGCGTAGGATAAAGCACTTCGCACGGAGGAGGGGGAAGATAGAAACGTTTCTGAGGCAGAGGAGGTGATCACGGTTGCTTAGAACCCATCGGCTTGTGCGTAGCTGCTCTGGTTATCGAGTTATTCTAATTTATCTACTTGAGGTCCATCTATTGAAGCCATTTCCGGTTCTGGTGTTTTGATGGGGTGGAGGCGTGACAGGGGTCCGAGCTTACTGTCCCGACAGTGTGGAGCAGGAAAGCCCCGCTACTTCTCATGGCCGGTTCAGCAGAACGGGACAGGGGCTGCGAAGGTGATCCCGGTCCGCCAACGACGAGGACTCGACGGTATTTCTCTCCCCCGTATGCGTCGAAGCATGGTTGTAGCTTGCTGCCCTGTTAAGACCGCCGGTTAGGGCGGCTCGTCCATCAAACAACGTCGAAGCGCCACCTGGCTTCCCCCCGTGTTCGAGTTCGGTAGGCCCCGAGAGCATCTTCTGACAGCGATGACCCGTAGCTTCTGACGCCGCGTTGGACCTAGTCCAGGAAAACGCGTCCTCGAAAAACAGCGGGGGTGACTGTGAAAACCTAGCTTCCCGGTTGATGCTGAGGGAACGCATGTTGATATCGCGTGACGTTCGCGGGCTCGACGGCCGGGATGCTGCATTGTTGTCGATGGAGGTGGAACGGTCGTCCGGCGCAAGCCAGTGAATGATTATGGAGGTAAAGAGCACTAACAGGCGCAGGTTGGTTACTAGGATCGGCCAACGCTTGGCCTGGGGGGCGACTGGCGACATATGGACTGCACTCACGATCACCTTGACATGTTGAAATGCAGAGCCAGAGCGGTTCGACCCGGACAACCGCGAAGAAAGTCATATTCCTGAAATTTGTAAGCAAGGTCTTCGTTTCTATTGGTGCGGCAGTGTATCTCACGCAGTGATGCTTCCGAGGCTCAGAAGAGAGCCGGTAAACGTCCGTAAGGCGAGTTCACGGAGGCCAGAGTTTAGCTCGGGGATCCGTTCGTCCCATACGCCCGACCGCCACCCGCGACCAAACGAGTGCGAGCCTACATGTCTGTCAGCGTGGATGATAGTGGCCTGTGGAGAGACGATGAGGGGTATACTTACGGATCACAGGCAGTAAGAACAGTGCCGTGAGGTAAACCTGGCTACGTATTAACGTCAATCTTCCGCCCCGTAGCAGCCACGATGCCAGCTTACATTAGTAACTCCATCGGCGACTATGTAAGTGATTAGAACGGCCTGCTCCAATAAACCGAAGCACAACCCGTCCTGGACATGGTTGACATGACTATTCTGAGTGTCAGCTCACAGCGGCGAGAAACTCGGGATAAAGGTGGTAATGACGTACAAAGGCCAGAAGGTAAAGAAGCAGGAAGCGTAAATAACTATGTAAAGACATGAGACTCTCATCTTTTGCTTCAAACGTTCGTCGGCAGACTCACCCAAGACGAGGGTCAGGTTGAATATATAAAGTCGAGACTTAAGCCGACGAGCCCCTCGACTCAAGACAACGTGCTGTCTACATTAGCGGATACGCCCGTAGATGGTGCCGGGGGGTTCTACGAACTGCTCGTTCCACGAGAAAAAGCGAGACCAACTAAGAAAATCAGCAGGGGGGCCGGGACCATGAGTGGATTCGAATACCGCTAACCATCTGTGCGCAGTGTATATTAGCGCCTGGCCGTAGATTGCTAAGGCGCTGGTGCTGGAGGGGTCAAGGCCACCGACTTTGTTGGATATGTAAAAAAAGGCGCACATATGCATCGCAGCGCCACAGCCAAGAGAGTTTTCATTGTAGTTGATGATGTAACGAATGATGGCGCTAATGAAGACGAGCAGCCAGCAGTCCGCGTGTATGAGAATAACCACTGCGAAGAGGTCAGCGCCCGTCAGTGGTTTGCGCCTGTGCGGGAGGAGAGTAGACGAAAGGATCATCCATACACCACATTGCATAGGGCACATGTTGCCAATTCTGCACCTGGGCGCATCGATAGGCTGAAGAGCATGGGGTGAGTCATGGGGCCAGTCACAGCCCGGGCAGCGGAAAGCGGCCACGAGCGGCTAGGAAGTGGGGGTAGGCACGGACTGAGAAAGGAAACCATAGTACTGCTGACGATGACGGTCAGGAGCATATTAGCCACGGCGCTCACGGTGCCCTCGCCGAACCGGCTGTTCACGTTGAACGCGGCGATCAGGGCATTGATCTCGGTGTTGTTGGCGTATTGAGAGCCACCGGCCGAGGATGACAGATCCGACATCCTGACGACGCCCCGTCCCGGCAGGAACATATTAAGGCAGTGTGTGATGGCATGCGGGACCGGGATTTCTGCTGGCGCATTCGGTTCGTCCTCCTAGGCAATGAGAAGAGGGAGTAGATAGCAAGCGGCGGTGGCCTTCTCGGCATATCTCAACAAAAAAATAAAAAGGGAGACCAAGGGTGAAGGAGAAAGGAAGGACAGCAGCTCACTCATTATCCAACCGCCTTTTTCCTGTTCTTTTCCCCTCGCCGTCACAGATCTTCGCAAATGGGATAGTGCTAGTAAGAGAGAGAGCGCGCGAAAGAGAGAGAGCGAGAGAGAGAGAGAGACTCGGTGTGTGTGCGTGGGTGTGTGAGGGAGAGTGTGTGTGTTTACTTTAGCGTTCGGTACACATACCGTGGCCCCGCCCTAGTGCGGAAGCCAAACGCGTCTCCGAACTCTATCAACGTCGGCGTGAGGTCACTAAGACTACGGCCGGCCCCAGACTCACCGTCTGAGTCGTCGGCGCCACTGAGAGCCGGGGGGGGGGGGGGGCAGAAGAAATGGCCCAGCCCACCTAATTGGCAGTTAATTGACACCCTATCTCCAGGACTTGCTTATATGTATCGGGAATACTAAAAAAAGTTCTTTTAATGGATTCCTGCGATAGTGAGGCCCAACCTTCCCCTGCACGTTCCTTGAATGCATCGATATCGCATACAAGATAAGAGCGAGTATATGACTTCAGGGAACGCCAGAATAAATGAATAGAGAGGTGGCGAGTAGTGGTAAAGGGGACCTCTTAGCGTGCCCAGCTGAGCCATTTCTTCTGCCCCCCCCCCCCCCCCCCCCCCCTTCGAGAGCGGGCAGTGGCATGCCGCAAGTACGGTTCAACCCCCGCATTTTATTTCGTAAGGTTGCCGTGTCGTCTGGTGTTGACATCAGCATTGAGAGCCTGTCTATCTGCATTCTTGCGTATTAACGGCGACACCTCCGCCCGTCCACTGGTTGCGGCTCCCACACGCACGGCCGCGGTCCCAACGCTAAGCCACTGCCAAGGGCATGGTGTGTCTGGGAATGTCCGGGGTCCTTCGTGGGACGGAGCCTCTGGGAAACATGAATGGACGGATGTTACTTTCGGCCCGGGAAAAACGCCAGAGGACTATAAAGAATACCAGCAGCTTTCATGTGTTGTCGCATGGCGGCCCGGGACGGCCGACCAGCACGCCAGGCGCCGCGCTTGCATGTTTGCTTGCAAAGAGGCGTTGTTCGGGTGATCGGCAGAGGTTGACCACAACGAGTCGTGGCGGAAAGAAATGCCGGCAGAGAGCTATCATGGCGGCAATCGACAAGACAGATTCCCAGCGCCGGCGTCCCGACGGCGCAAACTTCACGGCTCAGACGGCCTTGCCTGCACTTCTCTCCGGGCAATCGGACTGTAGGCCGGGCTCGAGAGGTATCTCGGGAGAACTTTAAATGCTGGCTTGCCTCTGAAGCCAGGTGGCATCTTCCGTTTTGCAGCGGATGGACCCTTAGTCAGCTTGGCCCCGCGAGTCGATCTGTCGGTCTGGATTGAATTGCTTCGAGTGATGGTGGATTAGCGCTGAGTAGCTAAGATCTGTAAGCCGTCTCATCACTGGCGCCTGCCTAAGAAATACTGGTAGGTTGCGCTTCGGGACCCGATGTTCCAACACCCCCGATCCTCAAAGTAGCATTCCAATTCCCCAAAAGGACTTGAGATCTGGTAACGTCAAATGTACCATGGCATAATAAGACCGAAGTACCTTTATCTCGCCCCTGCCAATCACATCGTCCCATTGGTCCTTCCGTTCTTCCACTCTCCATGTGGTACCGGCTTGCTTCCAACAGATGGCGACGGCAACGCGAATCTCAGTATCCAATTGATCGTTAGTAAGGCCGTGTTCGGTACAGCTTCTCAGCAATAGATTATGGAGCAAACCACGGCTATAAGCATAGTAAATTGCTTATAACCGAGGCTTGTACACCTATAGCCGTGGTTTGCCCCATCGCTGAGAAGCTACACCGAACACGGCCTAAATCCGTCGAGATCAAATTCACCAAACAAGTGCTTTAAATTCAAGCAATACCGAATTCAATCTTTTCTCTCAATGCGCGCCGCCACATGCAAGCGAACTGCGTGCTCGTAAGCCAGTGGTGGGGAAAGCACGGTCGCCTATGGCGGTCCCACGATGTCCCCGTCCATCGTTCGCCTTTGTCCAATTCTCCTCCGGCTTCTCATCTCGGTGCTGCTTCCTCCTTAGTGATTCTGGGGTAGACCAGCTCGAATGTCTCGCAAAGCACCTCGCTGTCCTCGTTAAACTCAGTCGCGCCCTGTAACTCCTTCCAGAACCAGATATGCCCCCGGCGCCACTCTTCGTAGTTCCCTTCCCCCTCCGACAGAGCAAAGGCCTCCGTCACGTCGCTGAAGGGGCATCTGGCGAGGGATACGGTCCGGATGATGGCCCGCGGCTCGCCCCGACTGTTGATGATGACGGCGTAGTCTCCAGGGCCCCAGTGCAGCGTGGCGGGTATGGGGTAGGTGGCCGTGCCCGTCTTCTTCCCGTCGAGGACTAACGCCAACAACGACTCATTGAGCTGCGGGTTGTCGTCACCAAATGCGAATACATCCTTGGGCGCTGGCAGGTCGTGGCCGAGTTCTCCGGACGCCCTGGTGACATATGCAGAAATATCAGGACACTTTGGATCAATGATGGACATGGTGGCGATACGATGAACGGCGTCGCTAATTACAATTCCGGCGTTTGAGTGCGTTGAGAAGAGCCTTGAATCACGGGAAGAAGATCGATGATGTTTTGTGGTGCGCGCGCTCACAGATTCGGCATCGCAACCCTGCTCAGCAATCTCGGTGTGACTCATCCAGCTAGGCGCGCACAACAAGACTGAGCTGAGGCCTGAATACACCACCAACACCAGGGCTCCATGGGTGGGGCACGGGTACGGAAGCGAGCAGCAGTTTTCACCATCACCACAAAGGACAAAATACTGAGAGGCGGTTACAGGGGAGCACAATAACCCCGATAGAAGTCGCTCGCCTACTCGTGCGACGAATTGACTCAAAGCACGAGCGCGTCGACGCCAATAACCTTGAACCCCGGCGCCGCCTCGCTCAGCAGCCGAACCGACGTCGCCTCCTCGTCGGCGTGGAAAAGCGCGATGACATCGGCCTAGTTGAGCAAATGCAGCGCGATGCTGGCTTTGTTCGTTGGGCCCGCCCACGAAGTGAAACAATGCCCTGGCATCCAAACCCTGTACTTCTCTCGTGAGGCCCTTGAGAAGTGGCATGAAGCTACCAGGTTTTCTGACGGGTCGTTTGGCCACTCAGCTTTTCTATGGAACACAGCCTCCTCAGACATTACTTCGCGCGCGTGGTCCGACTATTATTACGCCGCAAGCGACCCCGTTCGAGACCTTGCGAGGAGAAATATAGCAGAAAATTGGTCAACACATACTTCTTAAGTCTCCCAGAAAATATGTGGTCCACAATGGCATCGCCGTCATAACATGTTCATTGAACCTAGCTATAATTGCGACCGTTAATCCTCGACAATGCCCGGACCGCAAGACGACGCACCCCTGCAAATGGACGAAATCTGAAAGCCGATTCCAATACGACCCACTCGAACACCGGACAGTGTACGGGGTGTCGGTGATACTGGCCATGGCTGCCGTTTCCGTGAAAACAGCATCGGTACGCCGAAACGGGGGGTGCTAAAAAAGACACGCTTCTCCAGCATTGCCACCTTTTTCCATTTCTATGGGTATAGACTCGAAGACTACAGGCAACCAAAATCTCGTGCAGACCAAACCGGTGGCCATTGGTTTAGATTGATGAGTGGCAGCTCGGAGCATATCGGGACAGGTAACATACACGGTGCTTTTGACGCATTACACGATTTTTCTGTCTTTGTTCTTCTTCAGGCAATCCAATAAGCATTCTTGTGTAGCCTTTGCAGATATGCATCACATCAAGGGAAAAAAAAGGAAGTCAGGATAAATTCGAACTAATGCGTCAGTCTTTACCATAAGCATGCTGCTCAGACGGGGAGGTACTTGGTTGATGAACTTGGACCTACACCTGTTCTCCACCCGAGGACCTTTAACATTTCTCCGAAAGCCGTATGACATTCCGGAGCATCTCTCCCCTCTACTGCGTCGACGAGGTCTCCCGGTGTCGCTGTCGTGCAAAACCTGGGCTTTCCCAGCTCGTAGCGCCGCCGGGTTCAAGGCCTGCTGTTCCATCTGTATTCCCGGCGGGAATTCTGCCCGGAACACCTGGCTTCAAAGACCAGAAGCAGATTTTCGGACCACGTTGCTGAGAACCTCCGTCAGTACGGTAGAACAGATGAAGACGACGTCACAGCTTCCGATGCTAGGATTCAGTCGTCCCGCCCACTCCAGGCTGCGCCAGAGCGTCAAATTTGGCGATAAAATATATGGGTCAACCACGAGTGATTCTTGGCGCCCTTGGCAGCTCCCACAGAGGCTATCGCCAAGGCAAGAAGTCCAAGGACGTCACGGTGTGGTGTAAATTCTTTGTCAAGATACACACTGCTTACACCACGCTAACACTATAGCAGTGTCGGTGCGGGACTAGACCTGGGAACGCCGAGATTACTATGGTTTGTCCTAACATTCAGTGCGGGCAGCAATAATGCGGGTATGGTACAGTACAGTACTACCAAGACATCCCCCTAGCCTCAGATACTCGCCGCAGAAAATGTTTTTTTTTAACCGCAAAACAATTATGAAGTGAGTTTTGTAAGACGAGGAGGCACAATGCTGATATGCGGCTATGCTGTTCTAGAGTTATTAAAGTTCGGTGTCCGATTTGAATGCTACACTACCTAAGTCTATTTTCGAGTACAAACATACAAATCCCCCATCCATAGGAGGGAGTGGTTATAGGTCAAAGGAGGTTGGGACCCAAGCCTTGTTCGGTGTGTGTCACTTTGTTGGGGCAGTGCCGTTTCACAAAGTCGCATCCCTGCATGCGCTCAGGCGCCAACTCCACTGCGCGAGTCAGTCATCGGCTGGTATGTGTTGCTTAAAACGACATACAACACCATCATATCGAGATCAACGAAATCTCCGACATTCGACTGCGAGCTGCGCAACGTTATCCTTTTTTTTTTCTCGACGAAAAATAGCACCCGGTACCAGCATGGCGCATCAAACCCACGCCTTACCGTGGAACACCCTCGCCTCCCACTTCAAATACATGTACTCGCACACGCACGAGCCAAAGCGCAAGGACATCTTCCCGCTCCAGAAAGAGAACCAGCAGAAGGAAACCGACTACTTCTGCCGCACGCTCGCGCAGCGGGTCCGCGAGTTCGCCGACACCGAGCGGGCCAAGTTCGCACCCCGTGAGACGTACCAGCGGCGCGCACGAACCTGGACGACGTCGGTGCCCGAAGAGGACGCCGTGGTCTCGGCTCCGTCGGGCGGGCCCGAGAGGCGGATGGTGTACCCCGAGGCGCTCTGGGCCCGGTACTTTGGGCGGGGCGACAGCGAGGACCAAACCCGGGTCTGGTACCGGCACTTTGGGCCCAGCCTCGACGAGATTGGCGACTGGCGGGTGGAGGAGGTGGGGGGCGGCCGCGTCGACTACGCCGACGTGCTGAAGCTCATGATGATCGAGGCCTCGGGCACGGCGCCGGCTCTGACGGCGGCGCCGACGCCCCAGGCCACACAGCTCCGGCACCACCTCATGGAGTCGATGCTGCTGCTGGCCAACCACCCGGCGACCGACCTGCTGGCCCTCGTCCATCTGCACCACGGCCACCACTTCGGCCTCAGCCGCGTCGCCGAGGAGGGCGTCCGCGCCTACGTGTACCTCAACCTGCTCGTGGCGTTGCTGGAGCACGGGTCCGAGGTCGGGAGCGCCGCCACGAACGAGGACGGGAGCCAGGATCCCGCGCGGCGCACCTACATGGATCTCCGCAGCTACCGGAAAATGCTGAACTCGGTAGCGGGTACTTACGACGGCGATACCCAGAACCTGGTCCATTGGGACTTTTTCCTGCAGCGGACCGACACGAGCTGGGATATCGAGCGGCCAAAGAACATCCTGGCGGATATGGAGGCCCTCAGCGAGTACTTGAAGGGCGTCTGGCGCATTCTCGTCATATACGATATCGTGATCCGCGAGGCTGGTGGCGATCCGGAATTGGAAAAAGTGTGCAGGTGGGCACTTAACGCGAACTTCGACATGAAGATGAACTTGTGGGACAATTAGAGGGTTTGGGCTTGCGGGCATGTGCCCTTCCCCCTTTATTGAGTACTGGTCCTCGACAATGCTGAGATCAATCTGCGCCCTCCTGTGTTGTAAATCACTTTATCCCCCCGTCTCTTCCCCTGGAAAGGGCCGCTCAGTGCGTCCTGCCTCGGCGACGGCACAGTACTCATAGCAGGTGGTATTAAGAGCAATAAATCTCGGGTGCGGTCGACCACCTGCACGTCAGCGTCAGCCTGAAGATGCATGGCAAAGCCTCCACTATGAACCGTGGGCCTTTCCAAACTGCCCAATGGCCGGATGGGGATTTTGCGGACTCCTGCTTACTTGGCTAGACCAGAATATGCGAAGCTCGCTTATAGGGCAAATTATGTCAGCCGCCTTGGCACCGCTTTCAAACGCGGTCGGTGTCATCAACGCGGGGGCGGAGGCAAATAAAAGCCCCGAGGCGGGCATGGCCCAGCTACAGCACCTGTTTCCTGTCACATTCTACTTCCTCGCTCCACGGACAGGCGAAGTCACTTGAGCTGCCTGCCCCCATCGCCCCGCGCACTCGCGTCAGCCGATCCCCGCCCGCCCGGTCCCCATAGCCGCCATCCGAGGCCCCCCGAACCCCGGAGCCCCCCGCGCAGGATGGGCCCCAACCCGGCTCGCGATGACGCCATGTTTGCGTCGTTTGACATATTCGAGGAGACGTGAGTTCCGAACGCGACCGGCCC
Organism: Nigrospora oryzae; assembly: GCA_016758845.1. Taxonomy (NCBI): domain Eukaryota; kingdom Fungi; phylum Ascomycota; class Sordariomycetes; order Amphisphaeriales; family Apiosporaceae; genus Nigrospora; species Nigrospora oryzae. The sequence goes on along the minus strand of JADKYO010000014.1, from coordinate 3,412,232 downwards.
ATCGGCGACGGACTGGCTCACATGGCCCGGACAGATACAAAACCGTCGGGTCGCACGAGATCCAGACGGCGGTGCTGACGCCCAGGGGCCTGGGGCCGGGCCGGCACCCCGTCATCGTCAACGTGCACGGGGGCTGCCTCGTGAACGGGGACGCGCTCTGCGCCGCCTTCTTCCCGCACTGGGTGCTGGAGCTGGCGGCGGCGCACGGCGCCGTCGTGGTGTCGCCCGACTACCGGCTGGTGCCGTGCGCGCGCGGCGTGGCCGACGTGCTCGAGGACCTCGAGGACTTTTGGACGTGGGCGCAGGCGGGCGGCGGGCTGGCGGCGGCCCTGGCCCGGCACCGCGCCGGCCACGCCCTCGACCTCGGCCGGCTCCTCCTGGCCGGCCACTCGGCGGGCGGCTACGCCGTCGCGCAGCTCGCGCTCGCGCACCCGGCGCAGGCGCGCGCCCTCGCCCTCGTCTACCCCATCCTCGACATCAAGGACGCGCACTACACGGCCGGCCCCGGGCCCGGCGGCGCCCCGCTCATGGGCGTTGCCGACGACCAGCTGCCCTCGGCGGAGGCGACGCGCGCCTGGATCGCCGCGGCGCGGCCCGTCGTCCGCTCCCGCGCCGGCCTCGACCTGACCGTCTGCTCCCTCGCCGCCATCAAGCACGGCCTGCTGCACCGCGAGCTGTTCGACAACACGGGCGCCAACAAGCCCGCCTTCAACCCCATCGAGCGCCTCCGCGCCGGCACCCCCCTGCCCCCGCACGTGTAAGTGGCCGCCCCCGGCCCGGCCCGGAACCCCCCGAGGGAGCGTGAAGGCTGACCTCGGCCCCGTAGGTGGATCCTGCACGGCGGGGCCGACAGCATCGTGCACCTCCGCCAGTCGACCGACTTTGCCGACTTTGTCGCCGCCCACCTGCCCGGCACCGTGCTCCGCCTCGACGTGGCCCAGGGCCAGGACCACGGTTTCGCGCAGGTCCCGTCGGCGGGCTGGGAGGCCGAACACGCGCCCGGCGCTTTGGAGTTTGTGAAGCGCGCGTGGTTGGGGCCGTAGTGGGGTCACGCTGTCGGCGGGAAAGGCAGGGACGGGAGCGCGGTGGGATCCCACGATGAATAGGCACACCGGAAAAGAAGGGTATTTAGCAACATGCGCACTCGGCTCCATCCCCAGTCCCCGCCTACACACCGACCCCCCGCCACCAGCAGAAGCTGACCCCCGATCCCCGCGCCCACGCCCACGCCGGCCTTGGCGGCCGTGGAGAGGCCCGGGGAGGGGGAGGGCGCGTCGGTGGCGGGGATGGGGCTGTCGGGCGAGGTGGGTGATGCGTCGGTCGGTGGCGGCTGTGAAGGGCTTTGCGACGTGTCGAGCGGTGTGTCGGTGGCTTTCCAGCGGGGCTGAATAAAGGGGGCAACAATTGTGTTTTGTGTCACCGTCGTCGTCGTCGTGGAAGATGATTCCCCTAAGCTGTAGAGCAAGCTGGTGGGTGGAGTAATCGTGACCGTTTCACTGGAGCCAGTCCAATTCGCGAGATCGGCGTAGGTCGAGGCCACGTACGAGGTTTCTCGGATAATAGAGTGGCATTGTTGGTACGCCCCTTGAACCGTGCAGGTGAAGGAGCTGTTATTTGGCACATCAGCAGGTGCACGACTACAAGGGGTTTCTGCCAGCGCCGCTCCTATCCTCCTACCTGGGACAGCACCCTGCAGCGAACTGGCCCTCCTTCGGTTGCAGGCGGGGTCGCCAGTCGCCATTCCCACTATCAGGCACTCCGGAAGTCGTGGCGCAAGCTCGGACGTATCCATCAGGGCAGGCAAGCCCGGTCGTGTTATAGCTCCTGAAAAACGCTTGGGTGGGGGAGGCAGTGAATCCCATCATTGCGGCACATTGATTGGACGAGGAGCACCTGAAGGATATGAGGAGGGTCGAGCAGGATTTGGGCATCGTCCATTTTGTCGTCAGTGGCCCGAAGTTGGGGGGTCCCTCGGGGGGCTCGGTGGTGGTCATGATCGGGGCTGTGCCGGTGCTGCGAGGGTCGACCAACTTGGATTTCGGGGCGCTGCTGCTCAGAAACCCGGTCGAAAGGCTCTTCCAAGGTCGTTCAGATGTCTTGGTTGCGACATTGCACCCCTCCAGCTGCCGAGGGAAGAAGGCAAACCCAAAACCAAGACAGGCAACAGGAGGAACTGGGATAGAAGAGAGTCGGCATCACCAAGGGTGGTCGGGATGGTGGGCTTTCCGCGAGAACTTTGCCCTGTGACACGAGACTGTACGAGACCAGAACTGCCACGCCTCCCCCTCCCGGCCCTGCCGCTTGGCCGCATTACCACGCGTCTGCGAATATGTGCAGAACCAACACGTTACACAGCAGCCCGTAGGGCCCCGTGTCCTGGGCAAGCCGCATGCCGGATACCATTTCATCACACGGCCGGGCGCCATCCGGTCCAATAACAGCGGGCTTTTTGCGCGCGGCAACAGCGCGCATGGTGAGTTGTTTCAAATTATCTGTTTGCTCCCGAAGTTGCGCGGGTGACCGCTCCCCCTCCGCGACCGCACTGCCGGACCTGCTCCCTCGCCGTCACTTGATCCGCCCTCCCCCTTTCCCCCTTTCCCCCTTTCCCCCTATCCCCCTTTCCCCACCAGCCGCCGGGGGCTCTCCTCAGTCCACCCCCCGGTACTCAAAGTACTCGCACCAGGCGGGGTCGGCGCGCAGCTGGGGCACGAGGTCCGCCTCCATGGTGATGGTGAAGGTGCAGCCCTCGTCGGGGCCGGCGGCGGCGCCGGCGCGAACGGGGGCGTAGATGAGGACGAGGCCGGCGGTGAGGTGGTCGCCCCACATGTGGCGGTAGGTCAGGGGGCGGCCGAAGCCGAAGTCGCGGCCGCCGATGTCGGCAGGCCGATGGTCCGTCACGAAGACACTGAGCGGCGGGTGGGCGTCGACGCGCAGGCTGACGCGGCGCTTGTCCCGGATGGGCGCCAGCTGCGCCACGAGCTGCTCGAGGTGCGCCTCGGTGCAGCTCGCCGTCAGCGCCCGGATGTAGCCCGCGAGCCGCGCGAGGCCCGCGGCGTCGGCCGCGGCGTCCTCGCCGGCCGCCCCGGCCACCTGCGCCACCGTCCGCGGCGCGGCCGGCGCCGTGTCCGAGAACGCCCCGGCCACCACGTTGCGCAGCATGCGCGGCGGCACCGCCGGCGCGCGCAGCCGCGGCCGCATGTCGACGGCCTCGCCCCACCAGAGCGGCGCGTCCGGCGCCGGGCGGTACCGGCGGGCGCGCACGCGCGTCAGGGCGCGCCACACAAAGGCGCACATGGCGTCGTAGGTCGAGATCCAGGGGGCGGCCGGGGCTACGGTTGCCTCCTGCGCTTGCGCCGCCGCCGCCGTGAGCCGCGCCTTGAGCCGCGCCGCCCGGCTCGCCGGCAGGTGGAACAGCACCGCCTGCTGCGGCGGGTGGCCCGGGTGGCGCGGGGCGGCGGGCGGCCGTCGACCCGCGCCGCCGCCGGCACCGTCCGCGTGAAGCGCGCCACGTCCAGGCTCGCCGGGTCCCAGGGCGGCGGCCGCCGCGCGGTGCCGCCGGCGGGCCCGGCGGCCTCGAAGCGGCAGTTGTCGGCCAGCTGCGCCGTGAAGTTGCTCCAGCCCATCACGTCGCTCGCGTAGTGGTGGCTCTGCATGCTCAGCACCAGCCCGCCGCGCACCAGGTTGGCCTGGTACGCCGCCACCGTCGGGCGGCAGTCCGGGTCCGCCTCGGGCCGGCCGCCCCACGTCATGTGCGGGATGCCTGCGTTGCACGCGTTAGCGGTGACCGTTTCTCCCCTCCCCTGCGACGGGGTTCTGCGCGGCGCAAAAAGAAAGGGGGGGGGGGGGGGGAGGCTTACCCCAGTCGCCCAGGTCACCCAAGGTGCGCCGGGCAAAGTGCGTCGCCACCATGTCGTCCATGGACGGCCGGTGCGCCTGCTCGGCCGTGTCGTAGCGCCGGACGACGAGCCGCACCGCCGAGTCGCGCCGCTTGACGAACGAGTGCCCGCCCTCGGGGTCCGGCTCGATGGTGCCGCACAGGTGCCGCGCCTGGCTGAGCGTCCGTTCCAGGCCGCGTCGGAGCACGTCGACGGCCGCTTCCTTCTCCTCGTCCCCCAGCCGCCAGAAGAGGACGTAGTGGTTGTAGCTGCAGGTGGGCACGCAGTCGATGACCGACAGCTTGAACCGCTCCTCCTCCGGGTCGCTCTGCCACCCCGTGGGGCGGAGAAGGATCTCTTCGCTGGCCATGTTGGTCCGGGGGCGCGGGCGCATGGGAATCGAGTTCGGGGAGAGTCAGGGAACCGAGCGAATTCGACGGCCCGCCTGCCCACGGCCGCACTTATGGGCGGGGGTCTACGGGGCGCAGGACATGGCCCCGGGCGGGCGCGCGGCGGTCCAGACGCAAGTAAATCCCAATCCGGGTGGTTGTTTTCCACCCCTGGCGGGCCTTTGCTGAGTTTGCCCTGTATCCCCGACCGGGCAGGGGCGCGGGCGACACGGCAGCGGGGCCGGCCCAGGGGGCGCAACCACGCTGTCGGGACGGCACGACCAATGGCCACCGTGGCCGTGAGCGAAGCAAGGCCGTGGCTATGGCACGACGGGCCTAATAGCGGGCCCGGTGTGGGCAGTTGACCAGCCCGCAGATCACTCATAGTCTCCAGGGGACCAAGGCCTTGACCGTCGTGGTCCGGTCCGCCCATGGTAACTCCGCTATTGACCAAGAGCTCCCTCATTGGGCGCCTTCACGCCGCATTCTATCCACTCGTTTGCCAACCGAGTTGCGCGCTTAATTTCTCCTACCCTGCCTGTGTGTATCTAGGTTATCGTCACCAGTGTTCGTTCCCTGTTGCGTGGCTTGGCGTCGCCCCCGATGGTTTTCCCGGGGGGGGGGGGGGGGGGGCGGACGGAGCGGATGCGATAGCCCGAGGCATGGGTCACAGCCTCCTTTTCGCGACCCCCCGACGTGCATTCCTGGCGACTCGCCATTTTCCATGGTGGGCCCAGCTGTTGCGGCGTAGTATCGCTTCTATGGCCATGGGTACTGCCCTGTTGGGTCTGAACATGAGACCCTGACAAAACCATGGCATGCTCACCCCCACCCCGTGCCACTCTCTCGGGACAGCAAAACAGCTCCCATTGGCCTTTGTGTAGAGGCTTTTGTCAGTTGCGCTGGGACTACGCAACCATATTGATCTTGCCGTGCCATACGGCCCAGCCCCATGACCCCTACACCCGGGTCGCAGGGCCAGGCGGTTGCACACCCGCACGCCGTCGCTTACCCTCGTCCCTGGCGCCCTCGAACAGCGCAACGGGGAAGGAAGCCATACGGGGTTTATGAACGAGACCGTTCTCCCTCTTCGAGCCCGTCTCGTTCTCGCGCTTCCCCCCCAAACCTCGGCCTACCTGGCGAGCAATGGCCCTTTCCATCAGCAGCCATGACTATATTGGCTTCGGCGACACGGCCCCCATCGTCCTGGAGGCGCCGTCGGTGGATCTTTCCCTCCCGGCGCTGGCACCACCGGACGGCATCATACCGAACTTCGGGAACCCGCCCAGCGGCAACACCAGCGCCTCGGCGGCCTTCATTGTGATGATGGTGGTGTCGACGTTTTGTCTCTTTGTCCGTGCTGCTGGGAAGCTGTACCCGAGGAGGATGATCTTCTTCGAGGATGGTAAGCCGGTCGCCTTGCCGTCTCTTCCCCTGCCTGCTTCCCGGAAACCAGGGGCTGACCGATTTTCGCGCTTCCAGTCCTCGTCTTGTTTGCCTACGTACGTCCCACGCACCGTCCTCGACTTTCCTCTGGGCCAGCGGACAACCGGCTAATCCTTCTCAGGGCAACTTCTGGGGCTGTTCCTGGGCCTCGTATTCCCTGATCCGCGCGCCGGGCTTCTTTGTGCACAACTGGGATCTGCGGCTCGGGGACACGATTCAGCCGTACTACGTAAGGACGCTTTTCGACTTGCGCGCTCCAACACCGTCTCCCCCCCCTTTCCTCACGCTGACGTCGGGATACGCCCTCCAAAACGCAGTACATCTTCATCTTCGGCCTCTTCTATTCGGTCGCCCTGGCGCTCATCAAGATCGCCATCCTGGCTGAGTGGTGCCGCATCTTCGTGCTCCCGGGCACGCGCGCGACGTCGGGCTTCTGGTGGGCGGCGGCCGCCATCGCGACGCTGCAGGCCGCCTTCGGCGTCGCCGCCGTCTTCCTGCTCGTCTTCCAGTGCCGGCCGCTCGCCGCCATCTGGGACTTTACCGTCGCCGGCCGCGTCTGCCTGCCGCTCAATGCTCTCCAGCTCGCCTCGGGCGTCGTCCACCTCGTCTCCGACGTCGCCATCTTCCTACTGCCCCAGCGCGCCATCTGGGGCCTCAATCTGTCGCGCCGCCGCCGGCTGGGCCTCGCCGTCGTCTTCAGCCTCGGCGCGCTGTGAGTGCCGCACCCGCACGCCCCCTATCGGTCCTCTCGGATGGGCTAACGGCGGAAACAGCGCCGTCCTCTGCTCCGTGTTCCGCGTGCTCGTCACCATCGTCTTCGGCCAGTCCCCCGACACCATGTACAACATCGGGCCGGTGATCCTGTGGGCCACGGGCGAGATGAGCTGCGGCTTCTTCGTGGCCTGCATGCCGTGCCTGCCGCGTGTGCTCAAGGAAAGCCCCCTGTCCCGTAAGATCAAGTCGGTCCTCGGCTGGGGGTCCACGGCCCCCGCTTCGGAGGAGCGGGACGGGGGCGACGGGCTGGGAGGCAGGCCCCGGGGGCGCCCCGGAGGTCAGGGGCCCACGACCCCGGTCGCGAACCTTGAGATGGACGACGCGGGCCTGCCGCTGCATGATCCCAAACACACGGAATCGACGGAGCGGCTGAGATCTGCAAGTGATCTGAGTGTCAATGTCTCACGTCCCACTCGAGCCATAATGGCCCGGAGCAGGGGTGAATAATAATGCAACTATCCAAAGACTTCCCGGTATCCATGCCCAAGGTGCCGTCCGCAAAAAAGCACTTTGGTGTCCCCGGTCCTTCAGCCAGCCCCGATAGCTCCAGCAACCGGGGATTTTCAAACCAAGCCTACGGGATCCAAATCCAGTTGTCAATCACTATGGGAGCGCGACTCCAAGGTCAATGGCGACAGAGACTGAGCTCATCATGCTTGGGCCTGTGTAGCTACCTATGCTATGGATACAAAGATCCCAGTGGATATAGGTGGTGATCGTAAACCCTTGCGCTCTGGTCATTCCGCACCATTGGCCACTTTTCATGGCTGACCATCCCGGGCTTTGGTGTGTAGCGCAGCCCCGAAATTATCGGGGGCAATTTTCCTTCTCGTGGTATAATTTTCCCCTTGTCTTTCCCTCTCCTCGAGCTTTTTTTTCTTTTTTTGGTGATTTAATACGAGGAAATGTGCCAGTCATGGCAGACTATATACTGCAGCTGGCGCCACCCGATATAGCAGCCCTTTTATCTTATTATTGCCTTCTTCTGCCTGAGTCGACCGTTCAAAAAATGCAGTCATTACCACGGGTGTACGTGGTACGCATGCAGGTAAGCCGACCTCGCAGTAGTACAGCTGCGGTTTCAGTACTTTGGATGAGCAGAGAGCTCATTCCAATGCTAAGCAGTGGAAATTGCTACATTATAAAGATGACTTCTAAGGATACTTCTCGGTTAGTGGCATCGCTTATTAGTGACGCGTAACCCATTTCAGCCTGCATCATTCAATGATCATCAAGCGGAGACGTATTTTGTGTTTCTACGTTAGCTGAAATTTAGACATGTAGAGAAATACGGCGTGTATAGATATATGAAACACGGTGTATACCAGGTAGGATCGGCATGATATCGGTAAGTCGTTGTAAACTATGCCCTTGCTATTGGCTTAGAAGCGTAGAAAAAGGCAAGCGCGGGCCGCGCTTGCCGCGTTACTACGAACGCTAGGGGTACTAAGACCATTTAGACCATGACGGGCAGTTCGACCACATAGGCTAGGTAGGTGCTGATGCGCGACCCCAGTGGAAACCATTATGTTCCTTTTTGCTGAACCCGTTGGCCGATTTCTAGAACAGATGGAGGTTTAAAACTGGCTTGCCAACGCCTCTCCAGTGCGATGAAATGTTTTTGTATTAGTCGAGTACGAGGGATGGGCCAGTGTACCTCAATTTAACATGCCCCGTCTCTTTATCTGTTGCTGGCACACGCGTTTACCGGCTGAAGATAGTACAAGTGGGCGTCGACGTCGATGCTAGTAACCTTGGTTCCGCTGTTGCAGTTTTTGTTATACGTGCCCTGGCAGACCAGGACGTCCTGGGGCGCGTAGTCGGTGCGCCGGCCGTCGCCGGCTGCGAGCCAGAACTCGGTATCGATGTGGGCATAGCCGAGCAGGTGGCCGGGTAGCCGGGGCACAGGGTCGTCGTAGTGGGTAACGCGGTAAGCACGGCCGCCGGGCTGGGCGTTGACGAACTCGGCGAAGGCCGGGTTGCCGACGCGCGGCGACCCGTAGAGGTAGGCGTCGACGGCGATGCCGCGCTGCCGCAGGTGCGCCGCCGTCAGCGTCGCCAGCGCCGCGCCCAGGCTATGACCCGTCGCCACCACGCTGTAGTCTGGGTGCACGCCGTGTAGGCCCGGCACCACGGCCATCACCGTCTGCGCGATATCGCCCCAGATGTCCTTGAAGCCGCCGTGTACCCGACAACCGGCGCAAAGGTCCGAGTCCACCAGGCCGGCCTTGAGGCTGCCGTGGCGATGCGGGCCGTCAGCGAGGCCCCAGAACGGCAGAGGGTCGGGGGGGCGGGGGCGGGGCGGCAGTGCGAAGGCCGACTTGGTCACTTACTTTTCCATCCAGTCCTTGGCGTTGCGGGTGCCGTGAAAGGCGACGACGATGCGCTTGGCCGTGTTATCGAGGGCGATGTAGCCCCCGCTGGACCGCTCGTAACCCCTGCGGCGATTTGTGTCAGTCCTGCCGGACGTGATCGCGGCCGTGCGCGAACGCCTGCTAATGTACCGGTGGCGATGCGGGGGACGCGCCGGCTTATCACACATACTCAAGGGTGGTCACGATATGGGTATCGTGGGCTTGGATATCCGGGCAGGCATTGCTGCCACACGAGATGCGGGTGCTCGTGCTCATCCGGTCCGAATTGCAGTAGGCTGCGGCCGTATACTGCATAAAGGTGTGGAAGTTGTCCATCATCACCGGCGTGACGGCACCGGCAAGGGCGCCGCTGCCGGATGCTACGGAACGCCTAGTCAGTGGCCGGGCGCGGAGGGAGAGGAAGGTGAAAGATGGAGAGGGTGCCTGCCGTACATTGGCCCTGTCCCATCTCGATGGTGGATGATTATCGAACGGGCGGCGGGTGAAACGAGCGGCTGGCTGGCTGTAACAGGAGAGGACGGGTGGGTGGCTCCTCGTGGGCTCTCGAGTCCAGACGGCAACGACGGCAGCTGCCGCACCTCGCTCGTGGGCCTCCCAAGTCCGGGCGTGGAGTCGCAGCCGTGGGTGATATCGCCCCAGCAAGCTCGAGCGCCTGAGCAGATGGGAGACAAAGCGGTGCGTCGCGAGCATCCAGCAGCCCGGGGTGGCAGAGGCTCTGTGGTATTTATGAGGACGCAGCGCATTGCCCAAGTCCGCGGATCCCGAACAGCGCGGGCCAGACCATGGGCGACACGGTCAGGGGCAACTTGGCGAAAAGAGCAAGAGGCTATCGCGAGTCCCATTTCCAGAGGAACCCAGCATTTGGCTCGGTGTGGAGGCATGGGTTCGCTTTCCCACACTCGCGGCGGCTGCGCGCACCTCCAGTGGCCGAGACACGTGTGCGAGTAATGATGCCCGCCCAGGGTTCCGCCAAAACAGGCGGAGCCCCGGGGGCTGGCCCTCGGACATATACCATTATACCTGCCTAGCCCATCGCGACGTCCCCACCCGAAACCAGGGAACCCAGGGATGGGCCAGGCCACGTTGGGGGGAACCCCATCCTGCCTGTCCGCATTGCGACCAGCGCTGGGTCGCCTGCAGATTCGCGCGCCGCGGTGTGACATATAGTTGTACTGCGGGTCGGACCCCGGCTGCACGCTTGCGGCTCGGCGCCGCGGGACCGGACTGGCGGAACAGCGCGAGACGGCCGCCCGTGGCTCGTCGGGCACGCTAAAGCACTGCTGGGGTTAAATAAAACCGAAGACGCCAAGTCGATATCTTACGTTGCCTCGAACGCACCCGTAGCCGCGTCCGAGAGCTTGACGGTCGGGTCGTCCGACGCCGAGATAATCCGTGGCTAGTCAGCCGAGAAGACCGCCGACCTGACCGAAGCGGCACAGCCCTTGAGTGTCGCCTAGTACGCGCCGGTCTCCACAACCCGGAAGTTGACATTATCGTGTTCAATGCCAAGAAGAAACACCGCCAATCCTACGTCGGCAAGGCTACCGAAATGCTGTTTCTCGAAACCACGGCCGAGCGACGGGAAGACAGGCAGTCATCGGCTTCGGGGAGCAACACGTCCTGTCGCGTCACGTTATTACCCTTACGGCGCTGCCAGTCAGGACATGAAGCCCCGATAGCAGGTTAGCTCGATACTGCTATAACTAGCCTAGTAGGGCGGAGGTACCCAGTCCCAAAAAGGAACCATTACTAGGACTGCTTCTCGATGCCTTGCCATCAAAAAACGATATCCCGCGCTTGCCAATATCGGCCTCCAGAACGCCGCCTTCTCTTTTCAACTTGTAGTAACAAACCCGTATATGGCACTGCTCCAGCCCTTTCTCGACAACTATCCCAGCTGAAGAGGGGTCAGAGATGGCGCCGGAAGAACGATGCTGTACAATGTTACATCTCTTGGAACTATCAGCCATCTTAAGTTGATTTTTCCTAAGTGAATTATCCAGGATAATCAGGGCTTTAATACATTAGTAGCAGCCTTATTCGTCAGGCATGTAACTATAGTCTAGTGTCACGCGTGGGAGATTTCAAGGTAGTGGTACGAGTAGAGAGTAGATAGATGCCCGCTTCTCCCTTAGTGGGATTAGGGGGTTCAATAGGTTTAAATACATATGAGAATAAATCCATAGATCTCTGGATCCCTGCCCCCTACACGTGACCAGAGATTCTGTATCAGTACTTAGGTGCCGTTCTCAGCGCGACATCTAGCTATCTATTATTATAAGTGCCCGATATTAACGCCATAAAAGCTAGCATACCTAGGCGCACAGCCCTGTTGTGGGCTCTTCCTCGGAGCTATGGCTCTGTTGCTGACATGCATAAGCGTGCTAAGAACACTATGAAGGACCATGTTGCTTTTGAGTCGGGAGAGCGCGACAACTGGATCCATAGGGAACCGTCTGAAGGCGGAGTTATCGATAAACGGTTGACGAGAGATTCTGCCCTTTTTCGGTGGGAAATGCCCACAACAGAGTCTTTCCAATAGCGTGACCAAGAGAGCTGAAGGGGTTGAGGGATCCTTGATCTTTATTCGTGATGCACGGAAGGCTACGTGCCAGTTCGTCGAGTTCATTCATTTCAACATCGTCACAGCAAGGTGCCTTTAAATTTTGGGTTCTAAGAGAAATGCTTGACCCCAGGATACATAAACGGATGGAATGCCAGGCACGTCATGTCACACTTGAGTGAATCTTGGGATGCAAGGGTAGTCTCGAACAGTTCTTGCCGCTATCACGCTAAAGACTGAAAGAACGTAGAGCCTGGGTGGCTCTCAAAGACTTCTGTCGTGGCCGAGAGCGCCTCCCCCCAGGGGCCATATATCTGAAATGCAATTGCTGGGAAAGAAAAATATATAATCTGCAGCCCGGAGGGCTCGTCTCTATTCTTGATAGACCACTCAAATCTTTGTTATAAATGCCGGGACAGCCTATACCGAGGGTATAAAATGTGCTCTGCGCCAGAGATCCAGGGACGTTAATTTCAATGATATTTGCGGGGACCACTTTTTCCCTAGAGTTGTAGTCCACCCCTGTTGCGCCAATAATAAAAAAAACAGGAAGGCAGTCAGTCGGGTGATATGGAGTATTTTATATATGTTTCGTCTCTTGGTCCAATCGCGAAGGATCTGCCACTGGCGGGCCCTAAAAGATGGGTGAAAAGGTGCCCGGTGCCCGGTAGTGATATGCGACACAAGGCTGTACTAAAATGTCCGTCGGCGAGACACGGAGGAGGAAGCAGCTCTCGCTGGGGAACGATGCGGCGATGAAGAGAAAAAGCGCATGCGCTGGGTGGGTTGTAACTACGAAAAGGACTCGCAAAGACACACCTATGAAGTTGAAATGGTTACGCAGGTTCTCCCAGGTCGTGCTTTAGATACGCAAACGAGGGTGAACAAGATCCGATGGAAAAGGTTCGTTCGCCAGGGGAAAAAAGAACGAGGGCGAAAAGAGGAAAAAAAATCGACCCGTATTATTCGATAAAAGGAAATGATGCTCCGATGCGGGGAATCGAACCCCGAGCTTGACGGATGGATGCTTTCCAATGAGAGCGTCAAATGTTAGCCATTACACCACATCGGAATGTTTCTTGCTGATTCGTCACTTAACAGAAGACTCATGGAAGCGCACAGCAAGTTACGGGGCTGTGGGGCTATCAACAATACCAGCCGCGGTGGGAGACGACGGTTGGTCGGCTGGCAGAAGACGGCGAGTCGCCCGAGTTAGGAGAAGAATTTGCTGGCACGGACTTGGGTGGGATTTGGCCGCTTGGGGTTACTAGCCTCCGGGGCCTGCTTGGCGGGTTTGAGTTGTTGGGAAATGTTGCGTTACAGGGTCAGTGGGCACGAACAGGGCGATGAAAAGGACCACGGGCCTTGGTTAAGGCAGAACCGCGAGATCGAGGGGAGAAGTTGATGCGGGCGGTTATCGCTAGGCACCGCTGAAAAATGCTATTGTCTGTGAGGCATCCGGTGTGGCTACCACCGTTTCGGCGCCGAGACACCACCTGATGTATACGAGCGGCTGGTGACACTGGCCCTTTCTCTCTCCTTTTCCAGTTTGGCCAGACCGACCCTGTCCGTAACGGGTGTCGCGTCGATAATGCCGTCAAACTCGTCATCATCCTCTCCGTTGTCCGAGTCTGGTTGCGCATCCGAATCTACCTGATACTTTTGCGGTTGCGGCCGGGGGATGCTCTCGGGCTTCTTCTTCTGCCCCGCGTCCTCTGGATTGGTGAAAGTTTTGGAAGCTAATACTCTTCGGCGGATCTCCGCCATATCATCCTCCGAGTCGTCGGATATGGCGTACGGGTCCTTGTCCTCTGCTTCGGCGTCGTCGTCGATGGCCTCCCCTGGTCGCGGCCACTGCTTCGGCTGTTTTTTCCCCAGATAGATGCCGTCCACGCTCTTATCGTCGTCCTCATCCTCGTCGCTGTCCTCGTCGCTTTCGTCTTCGTCCTCATCCTCATCTTCGTCGCCAGACGATACCACGACCCTCCGGTTGGTGTTGCCGCCCTTCCAGAGATCGTCGCCGTCGGCATCTTCGCGGCTGGCGGTGTACTCCCGCTCCAGGCGCTCCATCCACTCCTCCTGTGTCTTTTTGATCTCTGCCTCGTCGGCGCACGCGGCGTACTTCTTCAGCAGGCTCGAGTTGATCTCCAGGAAAGGCTTCCCGTAGCTGAAGGGCGAGAGGATTTCGGCGGCCCAGTCGGGGTGTCCGCAGATGTAAAAGGCGGCAGCCAGAGCCTCGACACAGTTCAGGCGCCAGGGCTTGCCGTAGTTGACAGTGTTGGCTGCGACGAGGTAGGGGAGGAGGCGTTCGCATTTCCCCCCGACTTTGTTCCACTGCACTTCCTGGGTGCGGGCCCAGGAGCACTCGACGACGGCGGCGCCATACTGGTCCATCAGTTCCCTGTCGGCCGGGGAGATGGTGTGCTTGCCGTTGGGGGTGATGATGACGCCGTTGTGCCTCTGGCCGACGTGGAGATCGCGCATCATGCCCAGTTTGATCAGCTTCTTGCCGGAACATCGTTTCGGGTCGCAGTGGTTCAGGTCCCAGCAGGCGGCCTTGAACGAGGGACGGCCGCTGGTGGGGTTCTCTGCATCGTCGTCGCGGCCGGGGCGAGGGCGGGGAGGACCGTGGGACTTGCCGCCGCCGCGGGTGAACTTGTCCTTCTTGTGGCGGACCATGGCTGCAGGTTTTGGAAGCGGTGCCTGCGTTGGAGGTGGCAGGGAGGGATGATTTGCTCTTCACAAGCCGTGGCATGGAAAACCAACTACGGCGGCAGCGATACTTTCCGATGGTAGCGGCAAGTGGAGCGGCGCGTGGGGCTGGGTACCGTAGGTTTACCTAATGCGCAGAGGTGTCTAGGCCGGTACTCTGGGTGCTTCCCGCCTTGAACGGCTGGATCGGCGGCGCTGGCGATGTTTTTCCGACGTTTATCCCGCGCCCCGGCAGGCGAGAGGCAGGCGGGTACCGCTGCCAGGCTGCCAGCACCTGCCCACTATGACGGGTCAAGCCAGTGTGTCTCGATCGCACCCCTGTCTAGTACGTGATATCGTACAGAGGCACACGTACGGGCGAGAGGGAGCACCGACATACCCGAGCTCCTGCCTCCCGACTTAGCAACTCATTGCATCCCGACGCCTCGGCCAGCACCCCGATCCCCGAACCCCCGGCAGCGAGCGCAACGCCGGCGAGCCCTCCCCGATCCTCCATCCATCCCATCTCACCACCCCCGCGCAGAGCCACGAGCCCGTCGAGATGGAGGCTGCCTCCGCCAGGGCTGCGGCCCGCGACCGCTGGAACGAGATGGGCGGGGGGTACCCGCGCCCCTCGCAGCTCCAGCGCTTCATCCAGAGCGCCTGCAGTCCCGAGAACTACGAGCCCAACCTCGCCCTCAACCTCGAGATCGCCGACCTGGTCAACAGCAAGAAGGGCAGTGCGCCGCGCGAGGCCGCCGTCGCCATCGTCGGCTACGTCAACCACCGCAACACCAACGTCGCTCTGCTCGCCCTCAACCTGCTCGACATCTGCGTCAAGAACTGCGGCTACCCCTTCCACCTCCAGATCAGCACCAAGGAGTTCCTCAACGAGCTCGTCCGCCGCTTCCCCGAACGCCCCCCGATCCGCCCGACCCGAGTCCAGGCCAAGATCCTCGAGGCCATCGAGGAATGGAGGAGTACGATATGCGAGACGAGCCGGTACAAGGACGACCTGGGCTTCATCCGCGATATGCACCGCCTGCTGAGCTACAAGGGCTACATGTTCCCCGAAGTGCGCCGTGATGATGCTGCCGTGCTCAACCCGAGCGACGTGGGTCCCTCCCCCACCCCCTTTGCCTGTACCCGGCTCGTACGCCGGTCCCTTGCTAACCGACGGCGCAGAATCTCAAGTCGGCCGAAGAGATGGAGGAGGAGGAGAGGGAAGCCCAATCGGCCAAGTTGCAGGAATTGATCCGTCGCGGCACTCCCGAAGACCTGCAGGAAGCCAACCGCCTTATGAAGGTGATGGCAGGCTACGACACGAGGTCCAAGACGGACTACCGCGCCAAGGCTGCCGCCGAGGTCAGCAAGATCCAGGCCAAGGCCCGGCTTCTCGAGGAGAACCTGGCCGCCTTCAAGCCTGGCGATAAAATGACCGAGGGTGACGTGTTTGAGGAATTGGCCGCCTCGCTCTCAAGCGCCCAGCCTAAGATCCAGAAAATGTGCGAGGAGGAATCCGACGACCACGAGGCCGTTGCCAAGCTTCTCGAGATCAACGACAGCATACACAGGACCGTCGAGAGATGGAAGCTGCTCAAGAAGGGGGACATCGAGGGCGCCAACAAGATCGCGGCTGGCGCCCCTATACCGCCATCACAACCCAGCGGCAAAGCCAGTAGCTCCTCGGCCGCCAACGAGCTCTCGCTGATCGATTTCGACGCTGAAGCCACCGAACCGAACGGGCCAGGTGGCGGGTCTGGCCCCTCCCAGGCCGGTGTCGAGAACGACCTTCTGGGCCTGTCTCTGGAGGGCGGTAGCAATGGCACATTTGGCCAGGGCGGCGGTATCTCGCTGGGCTTTGGTAATAACGCAAGTAAGTCGGACCCCGGCTTCTCACCCTTGAAAGCGCCTCGGCTGATCAACACCATTAGATATCCCCGGTCAGCCGCTGCTCTCTTCTCTGACGCAGAATTCGACGGCCTCGAATACTGCACCGGCCCCCACCCCGCCCCCCTTTTCGCCTTTTGGTGGCTTCGCGTCGCCTTCGGCTGGGTCTCAATCGAACACGCCTCAGCCCCAAGCTCTCTCCAGCTTCGGACAACCGCCACCGGCCACTACGGCCAAGCCTGCCGACCCTTTCGCTGCTCTCGCCTCTCCCCAATTCGGATCTAAGCCCGCCACCCCCCAGCCGCAGCCAATGGCCGCGGTGGCGCCAGCGCCCGCACCGGCCGCTTCCAACGAGGACGACGAGTGGTCCTTCTCTTCTGCCCTACCGACAGAGACTCCGGCGCTGCCGAAGGACCATTCGGCGACAGTCAAGGAGGGCCAAGTGCAAATCGATATGAAGGCTGCCCGATCGCCGCAAGCACCTAACGCGGTTGCCCTGTCTTTTGCTTTTTCTAACAACTCAACACAACCCATCAGCGACCTACACTTCCAGCTTGCTGTCACCAGGGTATGTTCCCCGGTTTCCCCCGCCTTTGGCCTCCCAATATTAACCAGCAGCAGGGCTACGAATCTCAACTGCAGCCCCAGACGGGCCGTAACCTGGAACCCCACCAGAAATACGGCATCACGCAGAATGCGCAGATCTGGGTAGCCGGCGACCGGTCAAAGAAGGTAGAGAAAATAAAGCTTAGGTGGCGCCTGAACTACGGCTTGGGAGGCGAGGCCAAGGTGGAGATGGGCGACGTGGGCGAGTTTGGTCTCGCGTAATAGCCGAATTGGATTTTCCGGTGAGATACAATGAGAGGTGACCATGGGGACGCCAAGAAGGGACGAGATAGGAGAGAAATGGCCCCACTTCTCCCCGGTAGACCCGGCCCGGGAGCCTGAGCGAAGCCAGACGAGGGGCGGTTGGGAAGAGTCGGATAGGAAGCGGGTAGCACAATCATGGGCGCTGCGGCGATGCTTCCTCTCCCGCAGAGCCCGGTGGCGCCCAGAGCAAGATTCATAAGCGGCTGTTTGTTACCCTCGCATGGCAATGATCTTTCTCCGCTAGCCGCGAGAAATCTCCTTTCCCCCGCTGCCCACACTTCGTTGATACAATAGGAGACACGTGATTATCGCTCGGTACGTTCTGGAAGGACCTAGAGCGTTTGGACGACCCATAGGCCCGGCCGTCGTTCATGCAGCGAAATGCCCTGACATCATCGGGTACTCAGCCCTGCCGCTCGGGCTACGGCGAGATGGGTCTGCAACTTCGAACTCGTCGCTCACCTATGAGCTCTCCATACTCTCCCAATCCTCGCCTGGATCATGGCCTCCACGGCTGTTGGTCAATGACGCAAAAGGAAAAAGGCTCTCGCTCGTGCCTTGGCGGAAACGATGCCCCTCGACTCACCCGCGCCTTGAATGCTTCGACGCCGCACAGCAGCTGGTGCATATGAAACGAAGGTGGTCATGGTGGAAGCCATGGTGTGGACTGAAAAGAGAGAGAGCGTAAAGGAGGTCACTGGAGGAAGGAGACGTCCCTGTATATATGCGGGGGCCCTGTGGAAATAGTGTCAAAGATGGACCCTTGACCCTCACGCTGCGGGAGCCAAGTGGGCGGAGGCCGTGGATGGCAATCCGAGTCCGGCTTTCCCCAGGCAAAGCGGAGAACTGGGCGCTCATCCTAGGGTTAGGGGCACAGTCTCGAGGAGTGGCGTGAGTTTCTCTTTAAAGGTGACGGCTTGGTGGTGGGAGGAAGGGGGAGGCTGCGGGTTTCGGTCTTTGAGATCTGTTCGGGGTGGGCGGCCTCTCCCGAGGGGGGGCTTCTGTATATATGTTGCGATTTGTTTCTAGATGGTAAAGGAGCGTGTGTAAGACCTCTTAGGTCTTCCGGACCGAGAAAAGGAGACGGGTGTGTTAGGGGACAGGAGGGCCCGTGAAAGGGATGGAGGCTAGATATCACTGGACCCTTCCATTGAGCCCTAAACTACCTAAAGAGTAGAGAGAAGCCGCCGTATCCATTCCGTTCCTGATCTTGACTCTTGGAAGCTAAAGAATTGCTGGAGTCGTCATGACCTTCGCAGCAGCTCCCGTGACTAGAGATGGCGTCAGATAGAAACTAGAAGCGAGATACCTTACCTAATGGTCTGGGAAAGCACTAATAGTCGTTTTCTTCTTTAAAAAAATACTTGATTCCCTTTTGCCCCACTATACAATTCCACCAACTTCTCATGTTCTCGACAGAAGAGATTCCTTGTTTACCCCTTTTACCAAGGCTAGCAGAGCGTACAATCTAGGTGTACATGACATGGCCCTGTGGCAACAGAAAGCAGCGAAGCCCTGCCTGCTACACTATCTTACCTGGCCCATACACAGGTCCAGCCAAAAGCTTTCTCATTTATTATTTCTTGTTAACGTCCCGGGACTTCTCATACCCAGTTTAATACTCTGCCTGTCCCCATCCCCCCTTGATACGCAGTTCTTCCTAGCAGCGCGCACCACGACACTCCCGGGAAATGTCCTCAACTCTATGTGTGTGACCATGCCGAGGCAGTTTATAGTCAACATCGCACTTGCGCATGCTTCCCTTGGCCGATAGTACCCGCGGTAAGTTCTGGCTGATTCGGACCTGGGGGCGTTTCTTAGAATGCTGTTTAATACTGTATTTCCCGCTTCCCTCTTCTCTCATACATACCCTGCGCTATGTTGATCGCTAAACCCCCCTCCTCTTAAACTGTTCTATGTTTCGGACCCTCCCGCTTGGATGTGACTATGCAGAACGAGTAACTGGGCGTGGGCCGGGTGCTGGTGGAGCACGGGGCCCCTCGCGCGGCGCAATTTAACGCCCACGGCCGCTGAAGGCGCACGCTACGCCTAAGCGGACACTCGCTACAATTAGGTAAGGGCCCTGCGGCGGCGTCCAGCCCATCGAAACCCCCGCCTCGACCGGCTGCTTGGGTATGATGACCTACGTCCTGGAGACGGCGGCCGACCGCGTCGGCCCCGCCCCGCCTCCCGGTGGCTAGCAGGAACCATCGAGGCCCCTCGTGTACGGGGCTGTCCCGAGGGACAGGGCCCGGGTTTTGCTGGAATCTGCTGCCCGGTTCACGGACGAGCCCAGCCGCCAGCGCGGCGTTTTGTATCTTTCTGGCTACGCTGGACGGCGGGCTGCGCGACTGCGGGCACCAAATAGAGAGAGACGAAAGCCCGGGTGGCGAAGCTGCGTGTCGTCCTGGACGCGTACCCAGGCGACATCCACGACGTTTGCCTCGGCCGTCAGGCAGTCCAGCCGTGCTTGTTCTTGACCGACGTTGGATGGGGCGACGTGAGAGCGTTGATTTTCTGCTCGATGGAGGGAGACATTCCGGCGTCCTGACCCACTACGAGAATCTCGAGAGGCGATCAATTTCAACCGGTCGATCTTCCAATCACCGTTGCCCTATGAGGCCTCCCCTTACTGGCCCGAACGAGGGGTCCCTACCAACGCAATCTCTGGCCAGCCCTTCCCTCCTTTGCCCATGAGATTTCCCGCTCGAGCCTGACATTGAAACATCGCATGGGCCATGTACCGACCTAACAGCAGACCAGGTAGGCCCCCAAACCCAGGCCAATAAGCGCTGGTCGCCGTCCTTAAGCAGCCCATCGCCGGCTATTGCACCTATGAAGGACC
Source organism: Nigrospora oryzae (assembly GCA_016758845.1). Lineage (NCBI taxonomy): Eukaryota > Fungi > Ascomycota > Sordariomycetes > Amphisphaeriales > Apiosporaceae > Nigrospora > Nigrospora oryzae. The sequence continues at coordinate 3,392,514 of JADKYO010000014.1, read as the reverse complement.
TGGGGTGCCGTGGATTAGTGACCTGTTAGGGGTAAGGGCATCGGTACGCTAAACCACAAGGAATTCGTCGTCCGGCGCGAGCCCCCCCCCCCCTGGCCGGCTCGGGCTTATTATCAGTGGGGGGAGGGCTTGGGCAGCCGGCGGGCGAGCCCAAAGGAGGGGGCGGTCCCGGGGTCGGCAAAGAAGCCAGGATGCCAACGGCGTGGTTTTCGTAAGCGGGCCAAGGGGTAAGCGGACCTCCCGGTGCGGCCGCACTGGCTAGGGCGCGCATCCCTATGGGAAGTCGGCAGCCGGCCGACGGAGGGCCATGGAGAGCGAGGCCCATGGGCAAAAAACGCCTCAGCTGGGAACATCGTCTAGCGTGGCTCCGGTAGAGCTGCTGAGGCACTTTTCTTGCCCCCCCCCCCCGGAGAGTAATAAGGGACTCGCTCGTGCGGTGGGCTTGGCGGGGGCGCCGGGCTGGTCTTCCAGCTCCCTAGCGGCGGGTACGAGGTCTCGGTTGAGGCGGCGCGCTCGCGTGCCAGCCACCAGCGTCCGCTCACGCGGTGGCGCAGGGGCGGCTGACTCGGGAAGGGGCTCGGGGGGGATTTAAAGGGCCGAGAGTGCGTCACAGCCGGAACAGACCAAGCCGAGCGGTGTGCATGCGTGACGTTTGTGCGACGTTCCACCGCCAAAACGTGCCTCTGTTTTGTCCATGGGAGCAGATGGGCGGGTTCGCCGTGGATGGCCTGTGGAGGGGTGGAAGGCCTGGTAGGGCTGGAAATTCCGATCCTGCGGTTTGCCGAGGGGCTGCATGGGACCCCTTGCGCCGGAAGTGGCATTGGGAGGGGGGTGAAATTGGGGGGTCAGCTGGGGGTAAGTAGCTATAGTAACCCCCCCCCCCCCCTCAGAAAGCTTCGCGCAGGCCTGGTCCATTCCATACCCACATCGGACAGCTGCTGCAGCGCCGCGAATCATGGTGCGCAGTGGGAAAGGATCTGGCCATCCGTCCTGCACAGATGGTATGGCATGCATCTTCCCACAGCCGTTGTAGTAACAGCGGCTGGCCTTCAATGGCTCGTGTTTCCAAGCGACAGCGGATCTTGCCTAATGCAGTAGCAGCCTGCAGAGACTTCGACAGCTAGCGCCTTCTCCATGAGGGGCCTCCGCGGTCGTGTCTAACGCACATGGGAAATGGGCTGTACGGAGTGACGGTACCGAGTGTTTTCGTCGTACCACCCGGATCAGCCACTTGGCTCATTTGTAATCGCGCCCCGGCAGGAGCAGAGCGCAGAATCCCAGGGTGTGACGGCCGGCCCGGGTCGGCCAGCTCGTGTTGCCGCGAGAGGCTTCCTCTCCTCTTGCCAGTCCGTACGTGCCACCAGAGCACCGGCACCAGCCAAGCCGGCTCAGCCGCACCGATTTCCATCGCGAGGACCACCCTGCAGCTCCACGCCACGGCTGCATGGCGATCCCGTACGGCGCATGTGCCAGGCCGGCTGCCGACAGAATCACCTGGTTTGCCCGGCTCCCCGGGATCGCCAAGCCCACCCCGTGAGTCGCGCTGGTTCGCGAGGCGCGCCTGCACGAATCGGCGGCCGGCTGGAAAAACCATCACCCAACGACTATGCTCGCGGCAATTGGACGCCCCTTCGTCAACCACCAGGACTAGTTCCACCTTCTCGACCACAATGGGCCCCCATCGCCCGCTAGGGTTCAGCTCTGCACGAGCCGTCCACTGTTTGTCGGCAGACTCCAGCCATGACGGCCCACCCTCACCCCATCCATGGGATCGCCAGGCTGCCCGCCACCATTCCTGACGATCGGACGGGGCAGTCGCGTCGTCGTCGTCGTCGCCGCTGGTAGCGTACGCTATTCGGCAGCTAGGGGCGGTACGGCCTGCTTATGTGGATTGCCCCCCCCTTCCCCAGGGCCCCGGAGTACAAAGAAAACCATCTGCTCCCTCTGCCGGCCTCAGGGCCAAGCGTAGTCAAGTCGCTTGCTTCCCTCCACCTTCGACCCCGTCCATCCCGCCCCCACCGCCTCTCGCACGACCCCAGCCAACGGCCTGCGAACAATGGCGTCGAAGACGGATTTCCAGGTGGCCGCGCTCGCCGCAGGCTTCAGCCTGGGCTTCGGCTTCCTGACGGCCTGGGAGGCGGTCAAGCAGACCCGGCTCAACAAGAACCCGCTGCGCAGCACCTACATCTACATGATCTGGGGGGAGATTGTCGCCAACGTCGTGATTGCCATCCTGGGCTGGGTCTTCCTCGAGGGCATCGTCAAGCCCACATTGCAGCTTCTGTTCTTCATCCTGTTCTGCTGGGTCTTCGAGATCCAACTCATCATGCAGATCATCATCAACCGCATCGCCGTCATCGCCGAGAGCCAGGAACAGATGCGCTGGATCAAGTACGGCATCGCCGCCTTCATCACCGTCATCAACGTCATGGTCTTTAGCATCTGGATCCCCGCCCATCTCGATCCGCCCGTGAGCCCCACGTATGGTTGCCGCTGCCCCCTGCTTCGTCGCCTCCATGCTTCCTGGAATGCTGACCGAAGCGCCCACAGGTTCGTCAAAGTCAACCGGGTCTGGGATCCCGTCTCCAAGGTATTGATCTGCATCGCCGACGCCGGGTTGAACTGGTACTTTGTGCGAACGGTCAAACAGCGTCTTCTTAACCAGCACGGTTTGCACAAGTACGCGCCTCTGATCGCATTCAACACCAAGCTTCTGGTCGTCTCGGTCCTTATGGACGTCATGATCATCGGGCTGTTGTTCCTGCCGAACCCTATCGTGTATATCCAGTAGGTCATTTCACCCGACGGGCAACCAAGCGCTTTTCTTTCCTTTCATTAACACGTATCTCTCCTCAGGTTCCACCCCGTGGCCTACCTTGTCAAGCTCAACATCGAGATGAGTCTGGCCAACTTGATCGCGCGCCTGGCGCGAAGCGGCAACAGAGCCGATGCCTATGCCATATCCAACTCACACAGCGACCAGCGATCGCGGAACCCCATCAGCAACAACCGGGACGTCGGTCTCAAATCCTTCACACAAGCCACAGTGCAAGCAGACAGCATCGGCAACACCGCCAGCACCAGCGCCAGCAACAGCAGCAACGGCATCCAGAAACGCCTCGATTACGAGGTCAAGATTGAGCGGGGCCACTCCCGAAACCTTTCGGCTGACGATGGTACCTGCTCGTCTAACGGGGACATGGAGGACCACATCTCCCTCGCCCACCACCCTGGCTATCCGCGCGGGACTGCCGTGGACAAGCTGGTCTTGCCCCCTCGGCCGGAAGTCTGAGCTCCGGCGCGAATGCGGGCGCTGATCGTTATCCCAATTCCTTTAATCACAGACCATTACGAGCTACGAGATACCCCATCAAGCAATGACCACCAAACCCTCCTCGCTACCGGTAGATAGCAGAAGGATAGACATTACGCAAACAGAAGAACAAAGCCATCCCCCCCTTATCTCGCTGGGGAAATGATTCTGGAATGGCGCCTCGATGCATTTTATATCTCTGCATGGCGTGCCCGCTGGCCCCAAGTAGCCCTGTGAACCGTATTCCGAGAGAACTTGGCGTTGTTGTGCCTTGAATCCCAATTGAAGGGAAAAGTCGCACTTTGCTTGACGTTACCAGCTTCTTCACACAACGAGCAGGAGGGTGGCTACAAGGACATCTCTGCGCCGTTCTCCCCCCCCCCCCCCCCTCTCTCTCGCTCTCTCTGTCTTTGTTTCTCCTCACCCCTTGACCTGCAAAGAGGGCGGAGGGGAGCTTTGTCAGTGGGGTACAGCAGCCGCCGACCGCGAAATGAAAAAAAAAGGGATAGGACAGGGGGAGGCGCAAAGCCCGTCAAATAGGACATGGAGCCGCTACCCGGGCCACGCTCCCGATACCCGTCCCGACGCCTGCGGACTCCCATGCGCCCGCCGGCGACGAGTACGCACATTCCCTCGGGTGCATCCTCGGCCGATCCGGCATCCAGCGCCGAGGCCACGGCAACCTCGGGCGCGGTCGCCCACTCGGCCTGGGGCAGACGCCGCTCGTGCGCCCCGGAGGAGCCCGGCGGCTCGATAACGCCCGGTTCCGCTGGCCACCTTCCCCCGCATCGCCAAGGGCGCGGTGCCGGGCCACGGGATCGTGCGTATACCGAGCAACACCGGGAGGAAAGAAGCCATGACCTGGGCGGAGGGCTAGACGGGCGCTGCATTGCATCTTCACCGTGCTCCAGACGCCTGGCGCGAGTTCAAGGGTGGATAGATGGGCAAGAGCAGGGTATATGCAGCCCGATGGCGTCGCGCCCGCTACCCGCGTCTAGACCGTCTAAGGTTTACTTTCTATAATAATAATACAATGGGGCCGCCACCCAGCCCCGGGAGGGCGGAGCCCGCGGGCTTGCGGGTATCCCGACGCCCAAGCAGAGGACCTCTGTGGATCGGTCGCAGAAGAGGGAGAAGTTTTATCGGGTGCCCTGCGGACCTTTCACCTCACTTTGTACACGCCGGCCGCTCGGCCCAACGGATATGCATGCATGTGTGTATGAATGTGTGTGTGTGCGTGTGTGTGTGTGTGCGTATGTGTGTCGTGCGTGGGTTGTGCGCGGTTTGGGGCTAGAGACTCCGCTGGGTGACGACCTCCTCGTAGCCCTGGATCTGGTCGCCCACCTGGAAGTCCTGGAAGGACTCGAAGCCGATGCCGCACTCGGAACCCTTGCGGGCCTCGTCAATATCCTTCTTGACGTGCTTGAGGGACTCGACCTTGCCTACACAGGAAAGGGGTTAGTCTGGGCTGCCATGGTGCGCGGGCATGGTGGAAAACAGGAAGAAAAGAAAAGGGGCCAGAAATCGGTCGTTGCTTGGAAGGGGGCAGGGGGCCAAAGGGCAAGAAAGCAACGCACCTTCATAGATGGTCTCGCCCTTCCGGAGCACTCGGAACATCTGGCTCCGGCCGACGGTGCCGTTGCGGATGCGGCAGCCGGCGATGCTCTTGTACTGGCGGCCCTTGATGTTGATGGGGAAGACGGCCATGACGTCGGCCTCGCCCAGGACGTTGATGGTCACGTCCGGCGTGAGGTAGGAACTCATGACCTGCTTGACCTCGTCGACCATGCGGTAGATGATGTTGTGCTCGAGGATGCGCACGCCGGCCGCGTCGGCCATGGCCTTGATGTTGGCCGCCACCGGCAGGTTGAAGTTGACGATGACGCTGCCCGACGCCGCCGCGTGCTCAACGTCGCTCTCGACAATGTGCCCCGGCAGCGCCCGCAGCACCCGCGGCCGCACCTCGTGCGAGCCAAGCTCGAGAATCGACGCCTCGACCGCCTCGACCGACCCGTGCACGTCGCCTTTGACCACAAAGTTGATCATCTTGGCCATGCCCTCGACCTCGGGTTCGTCCTGCGTGCCCCAGGTTCCGTACTCACGCCGCCTTCTCTTCTTGCTTTCCCCCGCATTTTCCTGCTCCTCCTTTGCGAGTGCGCGTTGTTCGTCCTTCAGGCGGCGTTGTTCGTTCGCCTTCTCCTGGTCCCGGGCATCCTTCTCGCGGTCCCGCATGTTGATTCGGTACGAGATGGCGTCTCGGGCCCGGCCCTCACTCGCCGCTTGCAGCACCATATCGCCAGCTTCAGGGAGCTCACGCCAGCCCATGACCTCGACCGGAGTACCCGGCGGCGCCTCGTCCATGTCCACACCAGCCTCGTTACGAAGCTGGCGCACCTTGGCCATAACCGTACCGGCTGCGATGATGTCGCCTAGTCGCAGCGTGCCCCGCTTCACCAGGACCGTGGCGACACGGCCGATTGGCTTGACGCTACTCTCAATGATCCAGCCTTCCACCGGGCCGTCCAACTCGGCACGTTGGTCCAACATCTCGGAGAGCGCCAGGATGTTCTCTTCGAGGTCCTCCATGCCCTGGCCCGTGACGCCCGAAACGCAGACCACTTGGACATCGCCGCCGTAATCCTCGATCTCGACGCCGTTGTTGGCAAGATCCGTCTTGACCTGCTCGATCCGGGCGCCCTCTCGGTCAACCTTGGTGATGGCGACGATCATGGGCACCTTGGCGCCTTGGGCGTGCTTGATCGCCTCGATGGTTTGTGGTTTGACACTGTCATCCGCTGCAACAACGAGAACCACGATGTCGGTCACGTTGGCGCCGCGTTGTCTCATCGACAAGAAAGCCGCGTGGCCAGGCGTGTCCAGGAAAGTGATGTTCTTGCCCGACGACAGGTTGACCGAGAAAGCACCAATGTGCTGTGTGATGCCACCATGCTCTTGCGACACCACCGAAGACTTCCGGAGATAGTCCAGAAGCGTTGTCTTTCCATGGTCGACATGGCCCATTATAGTCACAACGGGAGGTCTCGGGGGGAGGAGGCTCGTGTCTTCGGGCGGAGGGCGCGGCTTGAGGTCTTGGTCGGAGCCCGTGTCCACGGTGGGATCGTAGCCGTACTCCTGGGCAACCAGGGCAGCCGTGTCGCCGGCCATGACACTGTCGAGACTGACGCCTTCAAAACCCAGCTCGCCCAGTTGTGTGAGGAAGAGGTTCTTTTCCACCTTCAGAGCGTCGGCCAAGTGGGCGATGTTGATGAGTTCGGGCAGCACGATGGGCGGAGGCCCAGCACGTTCAGCTTCACGTCTAGCCTTGCGCTCCTCCTTCTCCCGTTTCCTCGCCATGTACTGTTCGTATGCGGCGTCATAATCCTCTTCGTCTTCTTCGATAAATCGGGAGCTCCGGTCTCCGCGCTTTTTGCCGCCCTGATCCCGACGTTGTGGAGCCACGGGCTCAGAATAAGATGCTGCCTTCTTTTGACGGCCTACACTACGCTCGATGTAGTGGTCGTCATATTCGTCGGCCCCGGCTCGTCGCTCTTGTGCTGGCGATGGCTTCGACTGGCGATTGGGGTTTTCCGTCTGTGGGGGCTGGTAACTCCGAGGCTGGTTATACCTCTGTGGAGTCACAGTCGACGTTCTGGGCCACCCATCAACCCGGGACGCCTGAGGAGGGGGTTGGGCGGGCTCCTGACGAGTAAAGCTTTCCATGGAAGACCAGAAGTCCTCGCGGCTGGGCTTCTCAGCTGCCTGCTTTCTGGCCAGAGAGCCCCAGGTGCTGGTCACGTCCGTGTCTGCGTTTTGCCCGTGGGCCGTGCCAGAGGATGCGGTTTTGGACGGCTCGTCGAAATGTCTCACTTCACGGGGAAATGCAGAATCTTTGAACTCTCTTTGACTGCCGCCGAGATCCTGTTGAGAGATATGATTCTTCCACGCATCATTGGTGTAGATGCTATTGTCTAACGGTCGAGAGCGTTCGCCGAGGGGTGTTTCTCTGGCCCGTGAGGGCTGGTTCGATTGGCGCTGGAAACCTGGCAGCCGGAAGCCCTGTCGATCGTCAGGGGCCCTGTTTAATCTGGAGGGATGAGATCGGGCACCCATCCCGGAAAACCCTCCCGTGTTCTGCGGGGAGTCTGTTCTAGAGAAACCTCCGGTGTTCCGAGGGCCATCTGCTCTGGAAAAGCCACCCTCGTTTTGCCGTGGCCACCGATCCTCTTCTCGGGCAAAGCCTGTCGGTTTTTGGTTCGCAAACATACGGCCGGCAGAACCCGGACCCATGGCAGCCGGGGTCTGGAGAGACAGATCCTCGGGTGGCTTGGTGTTAGCAAACATGCCCTGGCCCCAGCCCCGTGTTGGTGGAGCAGCTGCGGGCCGAATTACCGGCTCCTCGGGCGCCTTGACGTTCGCAAACGCGCCCCGTCCCCAGCCCCCGCTTGCGGGGCCCGGAGCTGGCGTGGAGGGTAACGCAGGAGAGGGAGTAGGCGCAGGCGTAGGCGTCGGTGCAGCCGAAGCCCTGGGAGCCGGTTCTTCGGCTGCCTTGGCGTTAGCCGACATGCCCTGTATCCAATCTAATGCCGCCGAAGTAGCCGGGGCTCTTTCTTTTGACGGGGCGGTGTAGGGCCGTTGGTCGGTGGGGCGGCTGTCTTGTGGCCTCGAGGCGGGCCGCTCTTGTTCTGGGCGGGATCGATTGGCCGGGCTTATGGCGTTGGCCAAGTCAGAGAAGGCAGACGGAGAAGTTGAGCCCGATTCTGTTGGCGCTCGTCGGGAACGCGGTGATCTCTGGGGCTCCGACGGACCGTCCAGGGGTGCGGCATGGTCCAATGGCTCCCTTGGCTTCGAAGATCTCATGACGCCACTGCGGGCGTCGCCGTGGCGGAACGGGTCGGCGGGCTTGCCGCGCGGCGGCGGCGGCGGGCGCAAGGGCTGCGAGGCCTCGCGGGCCACGTAGTCCTGGACGCGACGCTGCACCTCGGAGTTCCACTTGTGCCGGGGCTCACGCATGTGGGCGGCGACGCCCGGGTTCGGGTCGACGGCGAACTGGGAGGTCCGGCCGTCCTCGGCGAGCTTGGCCTTGCGGCTCTCGGCGAGGCGCTGGCGCAGGGCCAGCTCGTGCGGCAGCAGGTCGGCCTCGGCGCCCGCGCCCAGCGAGCCCGGCGAGGGCGTCGGGGGGGTCGGCTTACTGGCGGCAAAGGCGGGCGCTCCCCATCCCCGGGTGGCGGCGGGCGGCCGCCAGGCACCCCCGCCGGCGGGCCCGTCGTCCTGCTGGAGGCGGCTCGAGGCGGACAGCCATCGTCGTTGGGGCGGCGGGTGGGCTTGTCGCAGCGCGAGTCGGTGCTGGCAGAAGGCGCAGATGGACGGGTTGCGCTGCTGTGGACGGGTGGGCAGTCAGCGCCATCCATTCCGGTCCCGGATACGCGTGGGCTGCATCCCCATGGGAATGGCTCCAACGGAGGGGAGCCGGGGCAGGTCATGGACGGGGAGAGGACGAGACGTACCACGGGGACCCTTCTTCTCAACATGCTGAACCCGGTGCTGATCCTAAAAGCTGCGTCTGGCCGCGCGGGAGCAAATCGGCAGCAAAGAGTCGGCGACGCGGAGGGAAATGGGAAAAAGGAAAAGTCGCACTTGAGGTCATCGGTCGCCTGCGATTGGGTCGAGCGGCCGAAAGTCGAGCATCAAAAAAATGGGTGGGTCCGCCAGGTCAGGATCGGCCGATTGGCGGCATCGCGGGCAGTCAATGGCAGCTGGGTCGGTTTTTTTTAAGGCGCTTCAGGGCCTCGGGGTCGCTCCGGTCAGTGCGCGTCCCAAGCTCCAACACCCAGTAACTCGCCGGTTGCTGACCAAGGAAACGAGAGGCTCCGCGAATTCCAAGCCACGTCTTCAACAAGTGCAAGTCAGTCAGGGGTAAGGAATACCACCCGGTCCCGGCATCCGGCTTGATTGTCGCCTCGTCTCCTCGCTGGCCTTCTCAAATGCTCTTGGCTCGCCTGCAGCTTGCAAAGTTGTTTCCTGCTTTTGTTTTCCCCGTCTCATCCCACCCGCACTGCTCTTTTCGTCTTTTCCCTCTCGGATTGATTGGCGGCTGCACCTCGCCTCTCTCGCTTTGACCGGAGTCCCGTCTTCGTTCCAGCCATCGCAAGCCAGCTCGGCCAGCCCACCATGGTCAAGCAGCGCAAGCAGGCGCGGTTCGCCGACGGCGCAGGGGGCGGCGGCTCCAAATCCAAGAAGAGCCGCGGCGGCAGCAAAGGGCCGACGGCACCGTTCAAGCCGGCGCCCGAGGAGCTGCGGCCGTTGCTGGAGACGCTCGAGGAGAAGCACGTGTACATCCTGCACGTGGACGGCAAGCCGGCCGACTTCAAGCGCAAGATCTTCATGGTGCCGGTGGCCATGAACATCGCCCTCGTGCTGCTATTCGCCTGGCGCGTGTGGTACATCGTGCCGTGGTACCTGCAGCTGCTGGAGTCGACGCTCGGCACGGCCAACGAGACGACCATGGTGGCGGCCGAGGTGGGCTGGGACGAGCTAGTGCCCGAGGTGGCGCGGCGGGCGGCGCACTTTGCCCTCGACTTCGTGCTCGTCGTCTTCATCTGGCCGTGGCCGTACGAGTTCTGCCTCGGCACGAAGCACGCCAACCCCGTCAGCTGGCGCTGGACAGTCGGCTTCCGGCCCAAGGAAGTAGTGGCGCGCCGCAGCCGAGCCTGGAGCACGACGCTGGCCGATGTCGCCGTCGAGGACCACGACGCCGACCGCGCCGCCCTGCTGGCCCGCGTCGCCGCCGCCGTCAACCCCGTCTACATGCAGGAGAAGACGGGCTACCTCATGATGGGCAAGGACTGGGACCTCGACTGGGGCGTCATGATCGACGCCACCCAGATGGTCGACACTAGCATGGTGCCCCTCGACGCCTTCCGTCTCGTTGTCCTTGTCTTCTCCGACGAGCATGGCTGGCTCGTCGTCAACATGGCCGACGCCCCCGCCTCGGGCGACTCACCCGAGCAGGACGAGCGCCGCCGCCAGGTCTTCCTCTTCCGCGACGCCCTCGCCGCCATGGGAAAGGAGGACCTGTTCTTCCGCTGGATCGACATGGTCCAGTTCGAGGTCACCCAGCCCGGCGGCTTCACCGCCGAGCGCCAGGAAATCGTGGCCAAGCAGGTCCGCGATTTGTTTAACGAACAAGGCGTCGACTTCGACGGGATCTGGAAAGAGAGTGTTGGCACCGAGAACCTGGGTGGCATGTGAAATGGATGTTCATCGCCGGGTTGCCAGCAGGGGGGATCCCAGAAACAAAAGCGAGCGTCTTATAGAATGTAACTCGGCCATTGACCGCCGTTTCTCTCGGGGTATGTACCCCATCGAAAATAGCATCACATGATCAATCTAAAGCCTCGGGCGCACTCGGCAGCACCGCAAAGTGATGAATGTAGTTTAGGTCGCGTTGAACATGTCAAGGAGCAAGGGACGAGTTCGATGCCGAGGCTGTAGGATGCTTCAAGCATTCGCTACCAAGCGCAGAACGTAGCCCCAAAAAGCCACGCGACGAGAGCATCACTCGAAGCCAAGCAGCCGCACATCTTGCAGCCCGTCGGTCTGATGTGTTCACGTATTGGGGTTGGCACGTAGCAAGCGGCATGCATTGGTCTCCCCCTTCCCCCCCTTTTCACCGAAAAGCAAGCTAGCGTCTATTTCTTGCTCTTCTTGGCGGGCTTGCCCAGAGCGGCCTCTCGCTTCTTGGCCTCGCGGGCCTCGATCTCCTGGCGGCGGGCCTTCTCCTGCTCGTCGCGCTCCTCGGCCTCGGCCTGGCGGCGCGCGGCCTCGGCGGCGCGCTTCTCGCGGATGGCGGCAAGACGCGCCATGTCGGCCTTGGCCTCGTCCGTCTTGCCGGCCAAGTGCAGCTTCTGGTAGCGCTCCTTGGCGGCGGCAGCCTCGGCAGCCTCGCGCTCCCGGCGGCTCATGGGCGCGCCGCCGCCACCCGCGCCGCCCTTCTTGCCCGTGCTCAGCTTCTTCATGCCCTCGGTGGCGGCGTCGACGTCGCCGTCGGGTTGGCGCGGCGCCTTGGCCATGTTGCGCGCCGCTTTCGAGTGGTTCGGGTTGGCGGGCATGGGCAGGTTGTCGTCGCTGCTCTCATCGCTCGAGTCGTCGCTCGGCAGGTCGCCCACCTGCACCACCTTCTTCTTCTTGGCGGCGGCCGCCGCCTTCTGCTGGGCCTTGAGCTTGCGGCGCTCCTCACGCGTCAGCTCGGCAGCGGGTTGCTTCGAGGAGCCGGCCTCATCCTCCGACTCCTCTTCCTCCGACTCCTCCTCCGACTCCTCCGAGTCGTCTGAGTCCTTCTTCTGGGCCTCCTCACTCCACATGCTGACTTCGTTACCGTCGGCGTCGAGGGGCCGCAGATCGCGCGAGAAGTGCTTGCCACCTGGGAAATGCTTCGTTAGACGGGGCTGGTACAAGGACGATCAAGACCGACCGCCGAGTCCGTTGGGGAGGAAGGGCAGGGGCAAAGGGCAAGGGGGAGACGAGAGATCAGCACTTACCTCCTCGGGTGAACTTCTTGAACTTGCCGCCACGGCCTCGCGAGCCGGCTCCAGGTCCGCCGCGTGTAGACATGTTGGCGATGGTGTGAAGGGTGGTGGTGATGGTGGTGGGACAAAGAGGTACGGCCGAGGATGGGTGATAGGATGCGATACAATGCGATCCGCGATTGCGTTGCAGGCGGCTTTTCGAGGAGGGGTCGTGGAAAGCGCGGGATAGTGGGGTTATTTAACGTGTGGGCGTTGCAGGGCTGGACCAAAAGCGATTGATCAATGCCCTCGTCTTTCGCAAGCAAGCGCAATCCAAGGGTGCGGAAGAGATTCCAAAGGAGGACAGAACGGTCGAAAACAGCTACAGGTTTTGGAAAAGAACCAAGACTTCTTTAGGCGTTCTACGGCAATGATATACGCCATTGACGGGCGCAACGGATAGGTGTCGCCCAGCTCAGCCAGCAATCCAGCCAAAGCCTCAAAAGCCTTAATGCGACCGGGCGGGTCCATTCATCCATCTCTTTGGGGGTCATCAAATGGCGGGGCTGAGCCGTAGGACCAATCATGTTGTACAGATTGGTATCAGCCGTGATGAGTCATTAGAGGCTATGGCGTACCGAGTGTAGCCACGGAATGATGGCAACGAGCAAGACAATGTATTCGACGTTTTATGGTGTGAACAGGTGAATGTGTGACTTTGGGAGGGCTAAAGTGTTGCGCAACTTCACATTGGTTAACGTGGCCTTGCCTGGCACATGAAGTCACGCGGTGGCTACACACAAACTCGGGGGCTTCGGGGGGCAGCGTGCGGGAAGCAAGTGGAATATAACGAGCTTCCCAGGCCCCGCTAAGACTTCGAGATCCTACTGATGCCGACTGATGCCGACTAGGGGGGTTGGAAAGGATGCATTCAGCGCAGCATCCACTGTGAATGCACAGTTAATCATTCCTCTCTGTTCTTAGGTATCTGCGAAAGCCTGTTGCTTTCCAAGTGCACTCAATTCATTGGGCGGAGGTACAACCAGTCGTGCCCCGCCATCGATAAGCCCAGCCGGATTTTCATTACGCCACGTCCCGGGAAAATGCGGTCGTCAAAACCAAGCGCGTCCGCCCTCTCGATCAATTTTTCTTTTCCTTTTCTCCCTATAAACTGAAACACTCCTCTCTATTCACTCTGGCTTCCGTCAATATCAATGGCAGGCTGGAGGGGAAATGAGAGGACAGAGGGACGCCCTCGATCTCTTACCCTCTGGACTGCTTTGCTCCCCGTCGGATCCCAGAGAAATATATATGGTCGATACATTTCAATGTGCAGATGTGACTTTTGAAATCGCCCGTCGCGGCTGAGCTGCCCGATGCGCCGTTGCGCACGCGACTCGGACTTGGCAGCTGCTTCTTATTATTTTGCCCACATAACTGGCTTTCAGAATGCAGCCCTTCTCCGGCTCGAGCTGCGCGACTCGCTTGCTGGGTGCCTGCTGTAGCGAGTGCGGCAGGGGATTTTGATGGGTGCCATTGATCGCACTACATCCCATCCCATCCAACGGGCGCTTGGCCCGCAATCCCGCCAGTAGCCGCCACTCGCACTCCGAGTTTTGCTGGAACATGCCTCATCTCGAGCCCGGATCATTGCATGACCAACCCGGTGTCACGCACCTATGGGCTGAAGATGTTGCCAGGTACGTCTGTAATTGAACAGTGCAACTGGTGCATCCAACCTTTCGGTGCTGCTACTCGCACAGTGTATTCCTCGTGTGACGAACCCCATATCCCCCTTGACCCGCCATCCCCAGCCGGGGAAAGATTTCGCCTGGCTCGTTCGTGTACGCCGGTGACGGTGCAATACTGCCGGCGGCCTGCTATTGCCTACTTATCCGTCTGCCCTTCTCGCCGTTTTGCCCAGCCGCCCCAGACTGATCGATGCGACTCTGGAGTAGCCAATGGGTCTCTTTGCACTCAACACGAGGCACCTTGACCACCCCATGCTATCGTGCTTCTTTCCCCACGGGTTACACTGCAACCCAAAAGTTGTCTTTTCCACGGCAAAGCCCGCCGGCGGCTCCGGAAATGAGCCGGTAGGCTTCCCTTGGACGCGCTCGCGGCCCCGCCCATTCACCTGGGTTGTTTGAATCATCCGGTATGGCATTGAGAGCCCTGGACTAGACCCCTGAGGGTCCGAAAAGGCTTATTCGCTCTAGTGCATTCCGCAAATCATCCTGGTAGGAGGAAGTTTACTCTGAATGCAGATTGACGCCCATGACCCGTCTAATTACAAGATGAGTACACCACGACATGCCCAAGGACCGGCATTCTCGGCTGCCCCGTAGGGCCCTACCCGTTGTCAGCACGGCACGCTTCTGGCCCCGGAATGCGGCAAGACCTTATTCGCTGGAAGCCCATGGGCACCAACTTCACCTACACATGCGATTCCCACGACATTGCCTTGTGCCAAGCACTTCTCGTCCGGGCCATTCTCAAGCACGGCAGCTCTTCCGACGATTTATGTCGGACAAAATGGACGTCTTCCGGCCAACCGGTACCTGACATAACGCCTACCCGTGCCATACAATTCCCTACCCCCCCTGGTCCCTGACCTCTCAGCCGACTTTGGAACATGGGCACTTCCGAGCTTTCCCAGCTGGCCTCTCAAAAGAAGCTAACTGGGGCTTGCGATAAGGCATGATGCCGGGCTGCTTGCCTCTGGGCATAAGCTCGTCCGGAGTTTCCGCAGGCACGACAAGAAAGGGAACCCTCGCCGCATTCCTCCAAGTGCCCAATCATTCGGGCCATCCCATGTATCTAAATACCATAGATCTTTTTCCAAGGGAAATCTTGGTTGTAACCACCTATTCATAGTTGCATGGGTATTTCGCCCCGGGAGCAGGCGCGAAGATTGTCTTGCATGTGGAAACTCTACCTGTTAGGTGAGTACCTATGACCACCAGATATGTTGCATCGGTACTTACTTATATAGATCACGCCACGCCCAGCCGTGGACTGTTGATTCTCAGGGATCCTAGCAAGCCGAAGCCGACGCCCCAGAGCCCCAGAGCCCCATTACATTCGTTATACTGCCCGGGCTTATCACTACCACATCCCCAACTCGAAATAGGATACCTTGCGCGTTAGCTACCTTCTCTGGATGCTTTCACCATGCCTTCGCTCAAAAGCACCTCTATGCTGCTTGTGGGTCTGTGGCTCTCTCAGCCCAGCGCGAGCCTCCTAGCTGTCACTCCTTTTCGTGATTCCTTCATCGTCGAGGCTGATCCGTCACACGGCCCGGTTGGTTAGAAGCCCCAAAAACTTTTACCGTTATCCTGACCGACAGTTACAAGCTTAAAGAGGACTTCCTCGAGAACGTTTCCAAGAGAGTATCTCGGTTTGGAACCGGCTGTAAAGCCACGGCTCGCAGACAGTTCAACTCGCCGTACTTCACCGGTGCCTCGTTCGATCTCGAATGCGACGCCAAGGTCAAGCAAGCCGTTGCTCTGAAAGCCATTCAAAGCCTCGGGGCGGTTGGAAACACATGGCCATTAGGCAGCGTGCAGCCGTTGGCGAGCATCCCCCGAAAGGCTGGCTCCATAGCAACTCCTAAGCGTGATCTTGGAGCGGCAAATAACCACCACAATGGACCCGGTTCCGTTGTACCCGGTGGCGCGAATGCATCCGATACCTTGTCAGCCCACATTATGGGCAATGTGGATCGTATGCATGCCGCAGGCTACACGGGTGCTGGAATACGGATCGCTGTGATCGACTCTGGCTTCGACACGACGGTCCATGCCTTTGGCGAAACGAAAATTGCGTACACCAAGGACGTCACCAACAACAGCACGGTCGTCCATGATGCCTGCATGGTGCACGGCACCCACGTCCTTGGCATTGTCGGTGCTAAAAGCGCCGACAATCTGTACGGCGTCAGCGGTGTGGCTCGCGACGCAACTTTTGACCTGTACAAGGTCGAGAGGTGCGGCAGCCACGGCGTTGAGGTAGATGTAATGATTGATGCCTTCATCCAGGCCGCACACAGGGGGGTGGATATCATCACCTGCTCTTACGGTGGCCCCGGCGGTTTCCCCGAGGAGCCTTGGGCCCTCGCTGTCAGCCGTATCGTTGAAAATGGAACCTTCGTCTCAGTTCCGTCCGGGAACAACGGCCCGGGCCCCCTCAGAAGCACCAGGCCCGCCACTGGAAAGTACGTCACAGCTGTCGGTTCAGCCGACAATACCCTAGATCCCTGCATTCAGTGGCATGGTTCTTTGGAGATGGGCGACAACACCGAGGATCTCTCCGTCACGCCGGGTTCGAACATGAGCTTCCCTGACACGCATCTGACCGTGTGGTCCCCGGCCAAGATGGAGACAGACGCGAGACCTTCGAACTGCAGCGTCGTCCAGACCGAGCCTCCTCGAGACCCAGCCAGAACGATCGTGCTGCTTAAGGGGACGTCTCAGTGCTGGGTCGATTCGGCGGGCGTTCCCTTGCTGTCTTCGACCCAGTATAACTTGAGCTATGCTCTGTACTACAACTTGGAGGCGCCTAAGGGGCAGCCCGAAGTGTGCCCACCGTTTTCGGAAGTGGATGATGCAATCATGTATGGTGTCGTGGCCACCAACCACGCCACTGGCTCTGCCATCCAGGCGGAGCTGGCCAAAGGGGGTCAAGTCAGGGTCACGGTGCCGAACAGCCTCGCCAGTAGCCGGTTTTCCCTCAGCAACCACAAGAGTCCCACAGCAGGTCTGCTTTCCTCCTTCTCGAGCTGGGGCCCATCTTTTGACGGGCGCACCATGCCCACCTTTGTCGCTCCCGGCGAGTCCATCCTGAGCGCCTTCCCCAGGCACGTAGGAAGCTGGGGTATCTTAAAAGGTACCAGCATGTCGACGCCTTACGCTGCCGGCGTGGCTGCGCTTATCAAGCAGTATAACCGGAACCTCACAGCGGCACAGATTCAGACCCAAATGGCGGTGACAGCGCGCCCCATCCACTACAATACCCGGCAGTTGCGGAGTCAGTACGCGGGCGAGACGCAGAACTTCTTTGCACCGGTTTTGCAACAAGGGGGTGGTTTGGTGGATGCCTGGGCTGCTGCACACACCAAGACGCTGCTCAACGTTTCAAGTCTCAGCTTCAACGACACGGCGCACCGCCCGGCATATCTCTCCTTTGAGATTTCCAACACGGGCGAAGAGGAGCTCATCTACCATATGGGTAGCATCGGAGCCGCCTCGGGTTTCTTCATGAACACGACGGGTGGCGCCAAGTACAACCTAACCGATAACATGGGCACTGCTATCTTTGCCCGTCTCAAGTTCGACCCCGAGAGGGTAAGAATCGGGCCCGGAAAGACGGCAAGCGTGGCTGTTTCAGTTGCGGCCGAGCCCAATCTGGAGGGCGGCGTCTCGTACTTTGGCGGGTATGTGGCCCTCAACGTGTCGACGCGCACGGCCCATGCCGAATCGCTCACGGTCCCATACACGGGGTTCAAGGGCGACCTGGCATCGCTGCCCATGGTCAACGGAGATCATACGTATGCCGGGGCGTACGACTTGAGATCGAAAGACATGCCGCGCATCGAGCCCGGGCGCGTCTTCACGTGCGAGTTTGACAGCAAGGCCAAGACGCCCTGCACCTTTGTGCCCGATGGGCTGGTGCCGTCCCTCAGCATCTCGCTCGTGACGCAGTCGCGAAACATGACGGCCGACCTGGTCAGCCGGGGCACGGGCGCCGTGGTGCTGCCGGGCATTCTCACCAGCGACGCAAGCACGCCCCGTGTAGGCAGCTTTGGCGTCTACTGGAACGCGACCGACAACAACAGCACCTTCGTGCCGCCCGGCGCCTACTATTGGCGCGTCACGGCCCTACGTCTGAACGCCGACTCGGGCACCGAAAAGGACTGGGACGTCTGGGAGTCGACTTCCTGGACCCTCAACTACACAGCCAACAGCACTGGCCTGCCCCCCCTACAAGCGCGAGGCCCTCCTTCCCACGCTGACGGCACGCCAGCACGATGACGGCAGGTCCTTACAACTGCTTTGACGGCCTAGGCGTCGGCAGGGTCCATGTGCCGGTGTGATTCAGTCTCTGAGGGTTGTGGGATGGGTAGAGGGCCCGAGGGGCGGGAAGGGCGTTTCCTACCACCAGAAGACCAGTACAATCACTCTCCTACTATACTTACTAGATAGACATGCTAAACATCTCATCGTTTCAACTTGCGCTTCTAAATGTATCTTTCTGCTCCTTCTTGAACCTATATATTGTGAGACTGATTATCGCTAGGACGTACTGTACCTTTTCCTTCTTGGGATTTTTCCAGTCCTGTGTGCTACGTAGCGGCATTTTTGATGAATAGATAAGTATTTTGTATAGGCAATCGCCCACTACTACGTACTACTACTCTGGACAGTACTGGAACTATCTAGTGTTTCTAATAGGATAAGTACTATAACTCGTTTGGTGGTGTAAATAGTATCATTACTGACACTGCTACAACTGAGGATACTGATGATGGTTCTGTAACCGGCGTGGCTGCTGCCACTTCTACCACCGCTGTCACTGTCTCGCACGGTAAAACCTGAAGGTGGGATAATATACTGTGTCCCAGGGGGTGGGACCAACCAAACACTCGGAATTCGAGGGGCCTGGCGTGGCTGTGGTATTCAGGAGAAGTTGGATCCTCTCGCAGGAGCATGAAAGTGCCCCGGTCGCATACGGCGAGCCGGACGGCTTGAAGTCGCATTTGCTCTTTGCTTGGCTACACTGCAGGACGGCGCCGGGCACATGCCTGTTGTTTCCTCTCCACTCTCCGGAATGCCCGAGTGGGTGCTTGGTATCCGGGCTTACAGGCCGGCATGTTCTCGCCCGCGCTGGCTGCTTCGGGGCTTCCCGGCGCCGGCAGCATCGCCAACAGCGGTGGTACCATGTGTTTGCGCGCGTGCGTCGCACTTGGCAGCGAAAGGCCTCCCGCAGAGGGAGCAAAATACCACGGTCCGTTCTCCCGCGGGAACCCCGCATTCAAGTCTCCCGCGCCACCCATTCCGGTCCCTCAGCTGGCCGCAGCCAAACAGGGGTGTGCTGGCCGTCAGCCGGGGGCCGGGCAGGATGCGAGCGAGGGGGCGACGGAACAAATGGCTCGCTGTACCCGAAAGCCAGGCACCAGTTCCGAGGGCATCGTTTGTTCTCCCCTGCGGCGAGCCGAAGGAAAAGAGGGCCTGGACAAGTCGGCCTCGTGAAAAAGTGCGGTTGCCGAAGGATCGGAACGGGGTTCTCCTCCGCCATTACTCGCGCGGCTGTCAGTCAGGGTACAGGGGACGCGAAGGATGGGTTAGCAAGCAGGACAGGACGCGCGCCCCGGCCGGCCAATCGGCCGTTCACTTGCAGCGGCAGAGCAGCTGGTCCAACCAACCCCCCGCAGCGCACGACCACTTGGGCCGGGGATGGCTTCATTTCGCCTCCGCTTACCCACTCCCTTCGGTGCTTGGCGCGGGACAACCCGCTGTAGCGTGTCTAGCCGCTGTGGGAACCGGGGGGCACCTTGAAGCAGCGATAGCCCGAGAGGCGGTCGCCGCGAGGCAATTCGAAGCAGGGCATAAATACCGACCCACGGCCGCGGCTCCGAGCAACGCCTGCCCAAGGGTTGACCAGCAACACGAACCGGACGCCCCTCCGCATCCCATTGCCGAGGTCGGACACAACTCTCGAACCCGAACCCACACGCGCCATGCCGCAGCCAAGCACCAACCTCGCGGCCGTCTTACACGCCGCCGGCACCGACGTCGTCGTCGAGGAGCGTCCGGTGCCGACGCCGGGGCCGGACGAAGTGCTGGTGTGCAACAGGTTCGTCGCCATCAACCCCATCGACTGGAAGAGGCAAGCACTGGGCATCATGATCGCCTCGTACCCCGTGATCAACGGGACCGGTACGTGGACCCCCGCGGGGAGGTGACGGCAACGGCTGGCGCTCACACAGGCACGGGGGCCGCCGCGCAGATCTCAGCGGCGTGGTAGTCAGCGTCGGCGCCGACGTGCAGCACGTGCGGCCGGGCGACCGGGTTCTGGCGGCGGCGCCGCAGGTGCGCACCGGCCGGCTCGACCACGGGGCCTTCCAGAACTTCACGCTGGCCAAGGGGGCCACGACGGCCAAGCTGCCGGCGGCCACCGGCCTGGCCGAGGCCGCCGCTCTCGTGACGGGCCTCGCCACGGCCGCGCACACGCTGGTCGACGTCTTCGGCTTGGACCGGGCGACGCTCGAGCGGCCGGCGCCGCCGGCGACCGGCCCGTCCCTCCTGGTCTGGGGCGGCGCCTCCAACGTCGGCATCATGACGATCCAGCTGGCGCGCCTGGCGGGGCTGCGCGTCTTCGCCGCCGCCAGCGCGCGCCACCACGTCTACCTGCGCTCGCTGGGCGCCGAGGGGCTGGTCGACTACCGGTCGCCCACGGCCGTGCAGGAGCTCGCGGCCGCCGCGCCCTTCGCCTACGTCGCCGACGCCATCTCCACCCCCGACACCCTCCAGAGCTGCCTCGAGGTCCTGGCGCGCGCCCCCGGCGCCCCCGGCGCCCCCGCCGTAACGCTGTGCCACACGCTGCCGTGGCCCCAGGACCTCGCCGTGCCCGCCGGCGTCGCGCCCGCCTGGGTCCGGACCAGCGACATGTGGAGCCGCACCGGCGACCTCGCCGTCTGGCTGTTCCACCGGGCGCTGCCGGCCTGGCTGGAACGCGGCGCCGTGCAGGCTCCCCCGATCCGCATCATCGAGGGGGGCGTCGCCGGGTTCCAGAACGCCCTCAACGAAGTCAAGAAGGGGCCGAGTGCTGAGAGGATCGTGGTGGCCATTTAGGGAGACTCGCAGCACGAGGCACCGTGGAATTGCAGCCATCGTCATGATGCTGGCCGGTGTCCCGGGATGACCGCAGGGCCGTATTTGATCATCGTGAGAATGTCCGAGTAATGCAAGACGGCGATGCAAGCTTTTCCTTTCTTTGCTTCTCCCAGTGTTCGCCGTGGGCAGACGCTCATGAATTTTCCGCTCTATCCTTTTCGCTTTTTGTCTCCTACCTCAACGCCGCCCATTGTTGAACCTAGACTCACTTGCATGCACTTCCTGTAGTTCTTACAACCAATCCCCTCGGATAATTCGACCCACATCTTACGCCTCAAGGCGCTGGAGACCACGAGACCTCCATCGAGAACCCCGCTCGCGGACATGCTCACCACCAGCAACACGGCACTCAATGCCTCAAAATGAACAGCGCCGCCTAAGCGCCTCACGTCTTGCCCACGGGATTGGGACCATGTTGATCTCCACCGCGCCACCATGAGCACGCCATCTCAACACAAATCACCCGAGCGGCCCGGGGCCACCGCCGATCCAGGCCTTACTGCTGACCAGCTCCAAGCCTGGTATCAAGAATACATGGACACCGAGAACGTCGGCCCCGAATCCCCTGTCATTGAGGTCGTCCGGTCGGATAAGCTCGACGACCATTATATTGAACAACGCGTCAAAGAGCTGGCCGCCTCGGTGCATGTCTTGGATGGTCTCTGTGTAAAGTGTCGACACAGTTTCCAGAACTGGTCCAACCCGCCCGAGTCCGATCCTCCTAGGTTGTCCTCGGAGCCTGGAATCCTCGACAGAGCCGTTGAGAAACTGGAACTAGAGGCAGCAGCCATAGCAGGGTGCCGATACTGTGCGTTGTGGCTATGCACAGTCAACAGGTGCCCGGAAGGACCGGCTATTTTTCGCAAGCTCGAAGCTCGTTTACAGCTGCTCAAAAGCAGCTACAAAGCCTCTTTCGGCATAGTGAGCTGGGGAACCAAACATGGAGTCCCATTCGGGCAAATGTTGCGGCTGAACTTTCCTGGCAAGACGGCATTCCGTGGCGACGTAACCAGCGCCAATACGGCCATGGTGGACTCTGTGCCTGGTTTTGTTTCGGGTGATGAACTGGGGACCTTCATTCCCATTCTTTCAAGCTGATCCAGTGCAGAAAAAATACAGTGGGACCTGCTGCACCCACTGGAAATGGCCAAAGTTTGGTTGGACGAGTGCGTTGCCAGCCATGCGGGCTGCCACAGTCGGAGAGAGTTTGATGCCCCAACGAGACTTTTATCTATCGGGAACCAAAAAGTCAAGCTGGTTCTGACCGAAAGGATGAAAACCCGCCCTCCATATGGCACTCTGAGCTATTGCTGGGGCACCGACCCATGTTTGATGCTCACATCCAAAACCCTAAACAGTTTCCTGGGCAACATTGTGGAAGCAGAGCTTCCTAAGACTTTTCAGGATGCTATTCTCATGGCGCGTAGCCTGGGCCTGTCGTACATCTGGATCGATGCTCTTTGTATCATCCAAAATGACGACGACGATTGGCTCCGCGAAGCCGGTCGGATGCGTTCTATATACGGAGGTTCACGGGTCAGCATTGCGGCTATATCGGCCCTAAATGCGCACCAGGGCTGTTTCAACAAACCAAAATACCAAAGCAGTGGCTTCTACGCGCGCATCACGACGAAATCCCACTCCCGGATGCAAGCTTTCTTCCCCGTTGATTTACACGAGGAGTACATCAATGGTCCATTAGCCCGGAGGGCGTGGGCCTTGCAAGAGAGAATGCTACCTCCAAGAACACTTTCTTGCGGGGCACAGGGCCTTTTATGGGAATGCAGGTGTGCTACTAAGTCGGAGTTCCTACCAAATGAGCTCCCAGGTGCCGGCATCGAAAATATCTCGTACCGCTTGATATGCCCCGAAAGCCATGCCCCCCAGTGGCTCGAAGTCGTCGAACAGTATTCCAGAGCCAAACTGACGCACGGTTCTGATCGGCTTCCCGCCTTCTCGGGCATTGCGACTCGCCACCACGAAGTCACAGGAGACCAGTATCTGGCAGGCATGTGGCGTGCCGAGCTTCTCTTTCAGCTTACGTGGCATATTCGCGATCCGGCGGAGAGGAGAGACCGCCCGGCCTGGCGGGCACCTACGTGGTCTTGGGCTTCCGTCGACGGCCCCGTCACCTATCTATCGACACTTTGCACTAATTGGGAGGCCCATACACGCATACTTGACGCCTGGACCACGCGATCCGGCCCAGACAGCTTCGGCCCCGTTTCTGGTGGCGTATTGACGCTCGGATGTGCTTGGCTGCTGTGCGGTCCCCTTGACTACGAGAAGAAATATGTCACCTTTGGTGCCTCGGGGCCTGAGGTCAAGCACCCCGAAAATACTACTATGACGGTCCCCGTCGTCATCGACTGCTTGAGCGATGGACCGGGCTGGGACCAGAACCTCGTATATCTACTTCCGCTGATTGTGGTGACAGGAAGCAGGTATCAAACCCGTCCAGTGCCTGGTGTGGCGTCTCAAACTGGAAAGCCCGAGGTCAGAGACATCACGGAGGTTGTTGGAATAATCCTACAGCGCCGCGGCAGCACCCGGGGTCATTTCCGTCGAATGGGATATTTTACCATCAACGACTGGATACCGCCTGATAAATGGGCTTACGACCAAGGTGGCGGCTCTGGCGACTTTCTACGGCTAATCCAACGGGTTGGCCCAGGGGCTGCAGAAGCAGAGTGTGCAAAGGTCCTGTCAGACGAAGACTTGTCAAACTCGGGGCCTGGCAAGCGGGAAGGCGACACAAAGCCACGCTATGTCATTACGATTGAGTAGCAAGATTCAAAAAGATACATCGATGTCGTCGATGTCGTCGATGTCGTGGAACGCGGCCTGACCGCGCTTGTTCATGTGCAGGACGGAGTTGGGCCTAGAAACGAAGTCGAGTGTATCCACGTTCTCCCTAAGGTTGCGCTGGCACCAAACCCGGAACTTGATGCCGTTCCTTTCTGTCCTTTGCGGCGGTCGTCGGCCCCCCCCGCCCACGAACAACGGGATTTCTCAGCGGAAACGTAGCACGGCGAGGGCGTGGGGATGTGATGTGGTTATGCCAAGTTTCGTCTTGGATACCTGTGCTGGCGCGTGCTGCAAGGGCGTCGCCGGCCGGGACTGTGGTGACAAGGGAAGAAGAGATGGGCCATAGCAGGTTGGCGGGACAAGCCGAGGAGGCGGAGGTGGGGGTGAAGTGGTGGGTGGGAACGGGGGAAACGAGTGTGGGAGTGGCACGGGGTGGATAAGTAGAGAAGCCAGATCGAATGGCCAACAGTGGCCTTCTTTGCACCGCGTGGCAAATGCTGGCCGCGTCGGTATCGCTCTGTACATGCCAGGAGAAGACGAAAATCTCGACGCACTCTTGCATTGCGGTGTCCATGGAGGAATGACACAGGTAGAATTTCGGCACCAGAAGAAAATCTTTTACGGGATACGGACTGGGGAGAAAGAGACGAAGCGGAACGAGAGACCGCTCGGCAGCCATTCCCTCCCACGGCCTGTTTCCCCACTCACCACCGTCCCGATCAACTCATCGCAGTGTCTCACGCTCGTCCTCCACGCGGTGGTGCATCGGCGTAGCCTGCTCTCGGCCGAAGAGGCTCTCTGGCGAGCGGGGGGGTGCTTGGAAGTTCCACGGGCCCCCTCGCGTGCCCTTGGCCCAAGGCGCGTGCGGGCGCCGCGTATTGCTGCCCCGACCTCCGCCGGCCTCCGGGGCGCCCTGTCCCTCTTGCCCCCTCGGCCTTTCCGGTTGTTTGTCATGCGCCGGGCCCTTTTCCCTTCCGATCGCCCACCCGCCCCCAGAAGCGGGACCGGCGCCACTTCTTCTCCTCGGCGTCGGGTCGGGCGCTCGCGCGCGAGAACAGGGAGGCGAGGGCCGACGGCTCGCGGGTCGAGGTGCCGATGATGTCGGTGGGTCGGCCTGGAGGGGCGGCGCACGTCGTGGGCCAGTAGCGTTTGGGGGGGGATAGGACGGGAACGGGAGCTAAGACGCATCCGCGTCGGGGGGGGGGCAGAGAAAAGCAGACGTACGGATGTTCCCGGCCCCGCCGATGCCGTAGCCGGCATGTCTCCTCCCCCCCCGAAGCACGAGAACGGCCAGGTGGAAGGAGGCGGCAGAGGCCAATGGAAACATCCATTGCGCACACACACGTGGCTTTTCAGGCGACGCCGCGCGGCGGCAGGGCACAAGCAGCCGTGGCATGGCGACGGCACCTGCAGGGCCAAGACAAGGACCCCTGCTGCTTGGCTGTCCGCCCGCCCGCCCCAGAATGGCACCCCGGCCTTCTCGGCCGCCCGACCAGGGAAGGGGGGAAGCCCGGCAAGCCGGATCCGTCCGCCGTCCGGCGACGGGGCGTCCGGCCGTCCCGGGCGCTTCGCTTGGCTTGCCAGCTGCAACAGCGTCCTGGCCCCCTGCCGTGTTGCGGCTACGTCAACGGCAGGGGGTTCCTTGCGCACCGCCCCACGATGCGTTCCGCGAGGAAGGCTTCTCTCCCTTTCCACGGTAGTGATGGCGGGGCCTGCGGTCATCAAAGTCCGGCAGTGCGCAGGCAACGGGATTCATGCTTGCCCTGGCGGCATCAGGCAGCAGGCCGATCGCCGGTGGGTCTCCGCGTAGACCAGGCTGGCGGGTCTCCCATATACTGAGTCAGCATTTCGAGGCGGCAGGGCGGCAATTAGCTGACATCAGCTTTTACTGTGTCAACCGCACGAGCCCGCGGTCCTGGTCAATGCCGAGAGGCCCCGCTGCTATAGTCGACGACCAGGCCGGACTGGACTATAAAACCCAAAGTCCGTCTCGGCCCCCCAAAGGAGAAGATCATCGAGCCGTGCAAGCCAGCAACAGAACCTTTGCTTTCGCACCCCCCCCCACTCCCGCATCTCCAACCATGTACTTCTCCTGCCGCCTCGCCCTGGTCCTCGCCGCCGCCGGCCACCTCGTCTCTGCCGCGCTGCCCAAGGCCAACGAGTACCGGAGCGGTGACTGGTAAGATGTCCTCCCCCATACCGCCCCGAACCTCCTTTTTTGTTCGCCCCCCCCTCACACGAGCCGCACTGACCAAATCCCCCGCCGCGTGTCCAGCTCGGGTGCCCTCAACTACGGCCACCACCGGTTCGACCTCAAGGAGGTGACGATGGACGACTCGACGCACTCGGTCTACCAGGCGGGCGTGGGGTGGTACCTGTTCGACGGCAAGGAGGGCGACGGCGGCCACTGCACCGGCCGCATCCTCGGCCGGGTCGACGGCGGCACCTCGGCCTGCCTCAACCTCGACACCACCTACGACGGCCGCCGCATCCGCTGCCTCTGCAACCCCCTCATCGGCATGCCCGTCGGCGGCCGCAACCCGTGCGACTTCCTCGCCACCAAGTAGAGCGGGCGGGGAGGGGGGCGGCGGCGGAGGGGACAGGGCCGTGGTCATCGTTAGGGGCCGGATGCCGCCTGCTTATTTCACTCTTTGTTTGCGGAACCCCACCCATCCACCCCCCCGTTCCCGTCACTCGGCAGTCTATCGTGCGCCACACGGCCCCTCGGGCGCAGGGCGGGGAGGTTCGGGGCCGTCCGCCAGGGGCGCACCTGAACGTTGCTTGCCGAGGGCGTGCGGCCCTTCGCGTATCCTGCGGCCCCGTCACCCGAGTAAACTAGCGACGCGGACGCCCCGCCAAGGCAAGTCCTTGGGTGCTCCCCGGGCGGGTATTTTCGGCGCCGTGAAGAAGGTCTAGTCGGCACCGTGCAAGTGGCCGAATCGAGGAAGGGCCCAGGTTCTACGTGGCAGGGACGGCCGAGAGTTTGGAAGACCACAATAGTATTTACGCTTCTAGTTCGGGTAGATATATATATACGGATGCCCATCATCATTATTCATGCCCCACCACCTTGGCCGGCGACGACCCGCTTAGAGGTAAGGGTTGACACCGAGGCAGGCGGCGTAGTCGGCGGAGCAGAGCGACTGGTTGGCGCCGGGGGCGACACGGCAGGCGTCGGCGGCCTTGGAGCACGTGTCCTTGCACTGGGCCTGCTCGGCCGAGCACTGGGCCATGTTGGCGCCGGGCAGGGTGCGGCAGATGGTGTCGAGCTGCTCGCAGTTGCCCTGGTAGACGGGGGTGCCGTTCTTGGAGGTGGGCAGCTCGTCGCGCTTGGCGTAGGGGTTCACGCCCAGGCACGAGGCGTAGTTGGCCGAGCACAGCGACTGGTTGGCGCCGGGGGCGACGCGGCAGGCGTCGGCCTCCTTGGAGCACGTGTCCTTGCACTGGGCCTGCTCGGCCGAGCACTGGGCCATGTTGGCGCCGGGCAGGGTGCGGCAGACGGTGTCGAGCTGCTCGCAGTTGCCCTGGTAGACGGGCGTGCCGAGCTCGAAGTGGGGGCGCTCGTCACGCTTGGCGTAGGGGTTCTCGCCCAGGCACGAGGCGTAGTTGGCCGAGCACAGCGACTGGTTGGCGTCGGGGGCGACGCGGCAGGCGTCGGCCTCCTTGGAGCACGTGTCCTTGCACTGGGCCTGCTCGGCCGAGCACTGGGCCATGTTGGCGTCCGGGGCGGTGCGGCAGATGGTGTCGAGCTGCTCGCAGTTGCCCTGGTAGACGGGCGTGCCGTTCTTGGAGGTGGGCGCGGGCTGGGTCAGGGCCTCGCCGACGGCCGACTGGGGCTTCAGGGCCTCGTCGACCGAGGTGCCGGTGCAGCCCACGAGCTGCGCGACGCAGGTGGCGTGGTTGGCGTCGGGCGCCACGGAGCAGCGGTCGAAGGTGACCTGGCAGGCGCCGATGCACTGGGCGATGGACACGTCGCACTCGACCTGGCTGAGGCCGTTGTTGGCCGTGTACTTGCGGCAGATGCTGTCGCGGCTGGTGCAGGTAGGGCCGGCCGGGGCGGCGGCGGCGGTGTAGGCCAGGATGGCAACGGCGATGGCCTGCGTGAAGTACATGTTGGGCGGTGGATTAGGGGGTAGTCGGAACGAGTGACTGGAAAAGCGAAGGTGGTAAGGATTAAGAGGTATTAGCGAAGGTGGTAGAGATGATGGTGGTGGTGAACAGGATCTCTCTTCATCGCGGCATCTCCAGCTGCTTTATACACCGCGCCCCTGCGCTGCTCGGCCCTGCTGAAGACGCATGGAAGCATCGTGAGGGCCTTCGTGGGCAGAGGAGCGTCTCACACCGCGGTGACGGTGGGGATCGCTGCTGGCGGCCCTCTGGAATACGAGGCTAAATTTAGCCCTGCTCTCCCCACCCTCCCGACCGCCGGCCAGGTACCTACAGCAGGCGTGCTGTGGCCCTCTGGTCGTCTCCACGACGTCCGCCTGGGTCCTTGCCCGCTCGACACACCTAGCCAGCATCTGACAGGCCCCGGGCCCGCGCTTGGCAGGCATCCTCGCAGGCATCTGGCTTGTCCTCGTGCCCGCACGCGCCGCCGGCCGGGCCGCAACCGGCCCCAGCTACGTCGAGTCGCCCAGCGTTGCCCCCTCGGCATCTCCTGGCTAGCCCTTGGTATCCCGCAGCCGCAGGCTGGCCGGCGGCGCCCCCGGGGCCCGCGCCGCGCTAGAAGCCGTCGAAGCCCTTTGCAGAGTAGCAGCGCGGCGCCAACGCCCGCATCCCCAGCCGCTGCCGTGTGGCCAAGGTGCCGGCGGCGGGGCGGGCCTGGGCACCACATGGGGAAGGGCCAGGAGGCAGGCGGCATGGCCGCGCCCCCCCTGCCGCTCTCGGCCAGCGGCCCTGCCGGGCACCAGAAACGCTGGCCCGCCGGGCCCACGTTGGCACGCCGCCCGCGCCCTGACGTGGGCCAAGTCCCCGTGTCGATTGGCTGCCCGCTCGGGCTGTGGGGTTCCGTATAGTTCCCGCTCGGCTGCTCTTGGTTCTCGTCTCTTGGGTGTGACGCTGCCCGGGGGGCCGCCCGTGCCGCCTTCTCCCCCTATCGCGCTCGGCATCGCAAGGTCGTATACCGGGCAGGCGCCGGCAGGCGGAGCAGCAAAGGCGGCAGAGATGAGGGCGGGGCCAGGCTAGAGCATCCGGCCCGGGCTCGGATAGGACTATGTCTTTTCATTTCCAGCGCCCTTGGCTGGGGGCCGAACGGCCAACGTCCGCAAGCAGGAATCTGGTGAGAACATGATGGTCGTGATTGGCAAAGGCACTGCGAAACCGTCGAGGCGTGGGCCTCCTCGCTCCACCCGAGCTCCCAAACCTCTAGGGGCGCAAAGTGCCCAGGGCAGGCAAAAGGGGCTGTACAAATTGCGGCGGAGCCCTCGTATCCGCATCGCCGGCCCACCCACCCACCCACTCCCGCAGCCTCGCCAATCGTCTCTCGTCCCAGCGTTGCGAGCTTGGCCGGGAACGCATGCAACACCCCCAATTATTCATCGTTAGTCCGCCCCGATGTTGGGAGGCCCCCTGGCTAGGTCCGGCACTAGAGCCCCGCAAACCCGACCGTTTAAGAGCAGCAGGGCCCCTACTTGGGGAACGATCTGCGGCTTGTTGCCTTCCTTCTTCTCTCCGTCACGGCCTTCCCCTTTGTTTCGGTCTGGCCTGCTGCTCCCGCGCTTGAGTCGGGAACACTGGGACTCGTCGCCCCGGGCCACGACAGGACCCTCTCGGCCCCCAGCGCTCGTGTGTTGGTTTTCTCGCGCGTCCGCCGCGGGCAAGTGTCGGGAGCTTGTCGACCTCGTACGCCTTCCGGCGTGATGTGGACCAAACCCCCAAGCGTGCGCTGCCGTGGTGTTCCACGGGCGTTCTCCAGCGATCAACTCCCTGCACACGGTTCGTGAACCGGATCGGCAGTCGCCGATCCATCCACGGGGATTTCGACACAGTGCGCAGTGTCAATATTCGAACAGAGCTTCGGTAGGAATCCCTCCTACATCGGTCGTGGACCGGAGCGGCCTTGGGCAACGAGCACGAGAAATGTATAAGTGGGATTCCCGGAGGATGTAGCCACAAATGCCTCGAGAATGGGACGGGACAGTCCTGCTGTGAAGAGTTGCGGCCACACACAGCCCCCCTTCGGGAAACGGGGTGCCGTTGAGCCGTAGCCATCTCAACCCAACCGGCCATTGGTAAGAGCCTATTCCGAGCCCCTCTGCCAAGAAGTAGCCCATGTCGGATACCGTCTCTCTTCAACCCATCTCCTCAGCACCCCCAAGCTTTCCTTGCTTGTGTCTGCTTCCGGTTTCTCCCACTCTGCCATCTTCCGGCCCCTATACTGCTCGTCCAGCCGCTTTTCGAAAAACTCCAACGGGGTCTCCCCCGCGTGGTTCCTGATATCCGGCGATGCCCCCCACTCCAGAAGTAGTTTGACTGACGCTGCCTCTGTGTGGGCGATAGCGGCATGGTGCAGAGGGGTCCGCCCGTAGGCGTCTTGCACATTGGGCTGGGCTCCGGCTTCCAGAAGCGCCCTGGTCATGCCGGGGCTTTTGGCCAGGTACAGAGGGCTCTGGCCAGCTGCATCCCGGGCGCTTGCCTGCGCCCCTCTCTCGAGGAGCAACCGGGCCATGGCCTCGCCGCGAGGATCCTTTATGGTTTGCCAATTAAGGAAGCCTACGGCTTCGAACAGAGGGGTTCGGTGCTGCATGTCCGTGGCGTCGGCCCGCGCCCCTCGCTCCAGAAGCAACCGGACGACTTCCACGTGGCCCGAAGAAACCGCTTCAAACAGAGGGGTTTTGCCTTCCTTGTCCGTCGCGTTGATCTGGGCCCCTCGATCGAGAAGCAGCTGGGACACTGCCTCATTGCCCCAGTAAGCCGCTTCGAACGGAGGCGTCCTGCCCTTCTTGTCTGCCACATTGACCTGGGCCCCTCGGCGGAGAAGCAGCCGAGCGACTGCCTCGTTGTCATGGGTGACTGCTCGCAAAAGAGGGGTTGTGTGCTGCGCATCCGTGACGTTTACCGCCGCCCCTCGATCGAGAAGCAGCCGAACGACTGCCTCGTTGCCCCAGTGGGCTGCTTCGAATAGAGGGGCTCTGCCCTTCTTGTCCGCAGTGTTGACATTTGCCCCTCTATCAAGGAGCAACCGGGCGACTGCCTCATGGCTACCGCTTGCTGCTATCGATAGAGGCGTCTTGCCATCCTTGCTGGTTCTGTTTACCAGCGCCCCCTTTTCAAGTAGCAGCCGCGCGACGCTCTCGTGTCCTTTCTCGGCTGCGAGATGTAAGGGCGTAAAACCTCGCCAATCCTCAGCTCGCACCTGCGCCCCTCTGTCGAGAAGCAGTCGCACTGTGGTCTGATGGTTTCCCCGAATGGCTAGCATCAGGGGCATTTCGTCTTCGGAATCTCGTCTTTTCAGAGCTCGCCTCGATGCAACCCAAGACATTTTGTCCAATAAGGTCTGCACCACATCTGTACGACCTCCGATGCAGGCCCAGTGGAGCGCGCCCCGCTTGGAACTGTCCACAGCCTGTAACCCTGCCTTTCTATCGTTGAGGAGCAGCCGGACGACGCCATTCAAGCCAAGGGCTGAAGCGACCATCAAGGCTGTCAGACTACTGACCCACGAGTCTGTCTTCTGCGCCCAGTCAAACCCGCAGAGCTGATCCAAAGGCGTGAACCGCCTGTTTCCTCGCCTGGGGATAAAAACCAAGTATCTCGCGTCGCACATCTGTTTTGCCTGAAGAAGCATGTGTTGTGTTGGTCTTGTGTTGCCCGCCGCCCGTAAGTGAAAGGTCCAGTTCCATCTCTCCGTTGCATATCTGGCAAATGCGTCGAAGCTTGATGTTTGGAAAAGAACACAATCGAGGCATAATTTCGCCAACAGACAATGACACTCCGCAAGGACGAATGACTGCCGCCATTGGTGTGGTTGTTGCGAAAGCAGAGGGTTCAGGGTAGATTGGGGTTGGCGCAGAAGGAACTCCCTGGCGGTCTGGTGCAACAAGTAGATCTTGGAGTCGGAAATCGAGACGAAAAGCCCACAAAGATGCCTTATGGTGTGACGAACCCCGTCTTCGGTCTGATACTGGAGTGCATGTTGGGGTGCAGGGGACTCCTGGAGAGCCAAAGCTTGAGACATTTCCCGCAGCGAAATCGGCCGAACTGCGGCGACGATGATTTTCAATATCGTCCTGGCGCTCTCACTTTCTCTTCCTTGGTTTCGGGAAAGGATTTTCTCATACGCATCGTCCACGTTCGGGGGGAGCTCGCGGAGCATGACCTCCAGGTCCGCACAAGTTGTCTTGATTGCGGCCCGTACAACATCGAACGTGAGCGTGACCCATAGGTACGTGCGATTCGGTACGCGAGTAAGCCCTCTGAGCAGAACCTGGTACTCGTCGTCAGAGAGGGGAACCATCGTTTTCAGCTGCATCGCCCGCGCCTTAATTACAATGTCGATCTCCTTCTCAATCTGTCGTGCTTCGGCATGACTTTCCCCGGCCAGGCGGATCGTGGGCATTTTGTGCTCCAGTAGACGGAAGTCTCTCTCAATGTCGAGATAAGGGCGGCTGGTTATGAGGAACTTCAGGAAGGCCGGTGATTCTTGTTTCAAATAGAATCCAGTCAGACGATCCCCGAGGAACTTTCTTCCATTTTCCTCGCACTCGTCCAAGGCGTCGAGGATGCATACCACCTGGCCTGCATCCGCCTGGCTCGTGGCTTGAATTAGGACGTCCCAGAGTCCGGATGCTGAAGACAGAAGCTGTTTGTCGGCTTCGAATTGGTCTAGGAGCTCGTCGGAGAGGAGAAGGGGTTTCTGAGAAAATAGCTGGTGAAGGACGCATCGTAAAGCATTCTCGATTTTGCGCTGGTCACCAAAGTCGTCCTTGAAGAAGAAGTAGCACGTGGTGCTCACCGCCGAGGTTTGAAGGACTTGGTCGACGAGGGATCTGGCAAGGACCGACTTCCCACAACCAGGATCGGCAGAAATCCAGAGAAGGCCGGCTGTTGAACCGTGCTTCCAATCCTCGAACCTGGGGTGCGTTGTAGCCCATACGCACGTGCCTTTCTCTCGAACCCGATTCCTGTTTTTGCGATCTTGATAGGGCAGGGGAGAGAGCGTTCCCATCACTTTGAGCCGCCTCGTCGTCCTTTTATGCCCCGCATCGTCGTGTGCAGTACTGGTGACTCTGATTGCTGCAGTGATGTGGTCTAGTAATGCATGAGAAGCACTGTCAAGCCGTGACATGACAATTCTGTTGGCCGCATCCGCAGTGACCGAACCCTGTTCGGCGAGGTCACTGGCCGCAGCGTCGTAGCAACTCTTGAACTGATGGATCGCGACATGGCTGCGTGTGTAGATTTGAGAAAGCAGCTTGAAAAAAAGCCGGTGCTGGCCCGACAGATGCATGCTTTGCTGCTTCTTAAGGACAACGTCGCACTTCTCGATGAAGGGCAGGTAGGTACTCGGGAGATGTCCGCTCAAGGCCAATGGAATGATGCAGTTGTCGCCCCGGTTGCCTGCTCTTCTGATTTCGAGGAAGGCGAGCTCGGTCAGGACATGGTGAAAGCCTTTCGCCTGGGCGTTGGTCTCGACCAAATTTCGAATATCGGCCTTTGCACGGCCTGGTCTCCCGTAGGCTTCTTTGACTGCTTCTATAAAGGGTGCGGCAAAGTCGTCTCGCGCGTATTTCTCCAGCACCTCGGAGCCGCAAACAATCACCTTATCGACGGTTGCATTGCTTTCCAGCTCGGAACCGCGGGGGAGGGGCGGTAGTAGGCGGAACTGGCTATCGAGGATGTTGTGCGCGGTCGTAGCATCCTGGTGTGGGCCTGTAAACTGTTCCAGGGGGGCTTTGTCGGAAAGCACCCGACAACGCGACCGCTCAAGCCAGTGGATGATACGGCGCACGACATCTGCTTTCGCCTCCCCTTGCGGCGGATTGTCGTGTGCATACACAACGAAGAGGGTGGGACATGCTCGGCGGCTGAACTCGTCGAGGCTGGCGAGTCGATCCAGGATAGCGTCGAACACCAGCTCCAGCGCTTGTTGTGGACAGTCAGGTCATCCCGGCGACATGATAGCGGGAGGACGGAGCCGCAGCGCCGGAGTCATCGGGTGCTTACCGCGGTCGTTGGCAATGATGCCACCCGCTGCATCGGCTACGGGAGAATGCGGTGCCATCGGTGGCTGGCAGGCCGGCAATACTTGCGACGGAACGTGGGATGGAACGAGCATCGCTTGCGCGGTGGTTATGAGGCCTGGGCAGAGATGCGCGCAGTACCGGCCTTAGCACGCGCGCGGGAATGCCTTGGGCTGAGTGTGAGAATGCCTTGAGTTGGTCTGCTCCGCCACCAAGACTCTCAGCCAATGGCCGCGTCCATCGTGAGACAGGGGCCGTCCGTAGCGGCCGTCTCACATGAGGGGTAAGCACGCCCAACCAAGTTCTTAAAACGGCCCAGTCTTCATATGCCGCCCTCGTCTTTGCCATGCATAGTTTTCACGTACGCGCGTGTGGTATCCCGTGCCGGCCCCGACATGCCCGCCCCCAGAGAGGAACTCCAGGAGCAGTGGGCCAACCCCAGCGACATCCTCAGCCTCTTGCTGTTGGTCGGCGGCGATGTGGTCCAGAAAGCCATCGCGCAGATGGTCGGGCCACAGATCAAGTTGCGCGGCGTCCAACGGAGCGTCTCCGTCGTCCCGGTGGCCTTTTCGTTCGGATGGGTGGCCTACGGGTTCTCCAATCTTCTGGCGGCTTGCGGCGACATGAAGCTGATGCCGAGAGGCGACTATCCCGCCATCCTCGTCAACTGCAGCAACGGCTTTGTACGAGAGACTCGCTCGTGGATTCAGTCCCGCCTCCTGCGGGACCACGTCTCCAAGCATGAAATCGACCCCCGGGATGGCCACGACGGCGGCAGGGCCGAGTCTCTCCGAATCGACATCTTCGAGATGGGGCCGGCCTCGAGCTGCCGCTTGGATTGGGTGTGGTGGCTGGGATGGGCCGTCGTCGTCGTGCAGGCCGTTATTGCAATTGTCCCATGGGCGCTTTTTGACAACTGGGGACCGTTCCTCGTCACCGCGAGCGGCAACTTGCTCAGTACCGTGACCTGTGCGCTGCCGCAGTGGCGGGACGAGAAATGGGCTGGCCGCAAGCTGGGACGAGAGAAGGTAACGTGCCTGACTCAAGGGAACGGGGGCCACCATATCATGGTGTTTCTCGGCAGTCCCGGGTCTTGGGACTTTGAGAGCTTGGCGACGGGCACATCGAGACCTCGCCAGGAGACGCGGTGGGTCTCTCTGCTGCTCACGGTGCTTTGGACCTGTCTGCTCATTAGTGTCTCGGGCCTCGGAGACGGCTCCTGGTTCCTAGTGCTGATCGGGGGTATCGGTATGGTGCAGAACGTGCTGGCGGCGGGCACGTCACGGACGCCAAGTGCATCGGCCATAAACCTGACCCCCTTCAAGCGAGCGCCCACTATAATAGGAAGACGTGAAACTCTCGTGGATGATGAAGATGCCCGAATCGACCCGGAGGAGGATTTACGCCAGCTCCACCCCGTCTCAGCATGGTTGTCACAACGCCCACGCCCATCCACCCTGCAGTGTCCCCCGGGTGACGCACGGTCAGTACCGATGCCGCCCTGGCTTGCCTCGATGTCCAACGCCGATGGCGTCCCAGCATGGCTCGAGACAATCAAGCCAATTGAATCCGAGGTCATCTACGCCAACGGTGTGCAAGGGGCCCTGATGGAGTTGGAAAAATGGGTTCCAACCGCCGGGCTTTCCATGATTCCCATCTTCTTCCCCGACAAGCCGAGCTACAACGATGAAGCTATACGGTACAACACGCAGAAGAGGTTTTGGAAGCGCGCTTTCCTCACAAGATTCATTCGAGAGGATGCGGAAATGCGCCGGAGAAAAGAGGAAACTGGCTGAAATTTTGACACCTTTATCAATTTTGGAATAATACTAGGTGGAGGCCGCGGGGTTATGGATATGTGTGTAGAGTGTGAAATGAAAGTTTATTGCGCCACCCTATTAAGCCCACGTGCCTGTCGACAAGCAGGTGAACCCTAAAGACGGAGGAGGGAACAGGCGCATTGAACGCGGATCGCGGATCGGCACGCCAACAACAAGGGTTGGATGGATTGGCTCAGGAATGTTAATTTGCAGTAGGTTTCTAATCTCCCCTGCCTCTTCTTCCTTTTATCTGTCTCTTTTTTCTTCTTATCATTGGTCGCAGAAGGCTGGCATAAGCTAGAGACTGTAGAAGCGGGCAAACAGTCCCGACCCAAATAGTCAATCAGGTTGAGGTGTTTTGCATTCCCTCATTACCGAATTCACATCCGGGCACGCCACAGCACCTTCAGGTACCCTTGTCTATGCCCCCAAAAGAGCGATTGTGATGCTCTCCGTTTAGTCCCATAGTCCTATAAACCGAACCCTGACAACAAGTCCACAAGTGGCTGAGATTCTCTTCATCATCCATTGTTATGTTCTTCCTACCATATACCCACAACTATTAACCCCCCAACCCCCCCTTAAGACCAACACTACGATATCGGCGCCAACATGAAAATAAGACGTAAAACCCTCCAGAAAAAAAACGCATTCATGCCGTCTTTGTCGCCCGAGAACATATGGCCCTGTCCGCCAAGGCCCTCATCGGCCGCCAGCGCAAGCGCGACGCCGGCCGGCCCATCCTAACACTCTGCCGGCTCCCTACGCGTGTCGAGAGGAAGGGCTCATGTTGTTGGCACTTGAACGATTGAAGAAAGGAGGGAAAGCGATGTACACGAGGCTCCATGTCGGGATACAGATGGGCCCAGTCCCGCAGCCAAGATCTGGGCAGCTTGGTATCTTGGCAACGCCCTGCCTCCTCACTCACTGCATGCCCCCCGTTCATGCCCACGTGGCGGCCAGCGCGTCTCCCAGGGTGCAGGCCGCGCGGGTCGGGTGCGTCGGCGTTGAATGCGAGAACAGCGCCTCGGGCTACGGGCTTCGAGTTTGGCGACGGCTTTGGGGTCCCCGTCGCGGAGACGGACCCGGTGACTGGAGGGCGGGGGGCCGGTCCCGCGCTCGTCGAGCAATCGGCCGGAGCCGAAGGCCGCCGCCGCCGCGCCCGACTGGCCATACTACGAGTGCGTGTATGGTCCGAAGTGGCCAGATGATCATAAGGTCGTAAGGACCTGAAGAGCTAGCGTATTCAACGTAGGGTGTTTGTTCAAATAAAACAGCTAAGCCCCTGCGCTAGCTAGGAGCCCATCATTGATCCTTAGGGAAATCGCTTTTCGCACTGACGTCCCCCCACTTGTTGACATCATCCAGTGTCTGCTGGGCACTCTTGCGAATCTCGGTAGTCGCGTCACTGCCGAGGGGAAGGAAGCCGGGGAGGTCGCCAGAGGTGAAAACGTCGTACATGACCGTGGCGCCGCGCACGGGATCGCCGGCCTGGTTGCCGTGGAAGGCGGCAAAGTTGGCATCGGCGGTGCTGTTGACTTCGGCGTAGGCCGGGAGGCGGCTCTTGGGCGTGGTGCCCGTCATGTTGTTCCTGGGCTTGAGCAGATCGGTGCGGAAGAAGCCCGGCTCGACGAGGCAGTGCCGGATGCCGAAGGAGCGGACCTCGTCCGCCATGCCGATGACCATCATCCGCAGGGCCGCCTTGGACGCGTTGTACAGGTTGCAGCTGGGCATGGGATACCAGGCGGCCATGGAGCCGACGCTGACGAGGGTGCCGCTGCCGCGCGCCCGCATGGCCGGCAGCAGCGCGCGGAAGACGTTGATGGGCCCGAAGACGTTGGTGTTGAACTGGCGCTGCGTCTCCTCGGGCGACACCTCCTCGACGGTGCCCGTCTGCA
Source organism: Nigrospora oryzae (assembly GCA_016758845.1). Taxonomy (NCBI): domain Eukaryota; kingdom Fungi; phylum Ascomycota; class Sordariomycetes; order Amphisphaeriales; family Apiosporaceae; genus Nigrospora; species Nigrospora oryzae. The sequence continues at coordinate 3,355,096 of JADKYO010000014.1, read as the reverse complement.
CGTAGGCGGCGTTGTTGACGACGATGTCGGGCGTGCCGTGGGCGGCGAGGATGTCGTCGACCTGCGCCTGCACCTGGGGGAGCGGCTCGTTGTGGTCCAGCTTGGCGGCCATGACGCCGGCGATGTTCAGGCTCTGCACCTTGCGCGGGTCACGCGACGTGCCGATGACGCGGTCGCCCTTGGCTGCCGCAATCTTGGCCAGCTCCAGCCCCAGGCCCGATGAGGCCCCGGTGATGAGCCAGAGGCGGGCAGACGATCCCATGGTGCCGACGGATGGACAGGTGGGGGAAGATAGGTTTGAGGGGCGTTCGTGGGTAACGAGACGGGTGGGGGCTGCCTTGGGGGAGACGTTTTCTGTCAGGTGCTCAGTTTGGGATACAATGGTGAACAATATGCGGCCATCCGTTGAGGGCGGCGAGCCGAGTCTTTGAATGGAGGCCGAGGCCCTGGACGTCACTGTTGTGGTTATACGATGGCCTCGTAAGGTACCCGCCGCCTATCTAGAAAACACGGGCACGCAAGAATAAGCGAGGCCGCAAACAAGGCCCAGCCCCTTGTTAGGCACACGCAAGACAGCCCCCCAGCTCGCAAATCAGTGGGCGGCGTGCGACGATGCCTTGCGCACGACAGGCCGGAAAAAGGAATGACGGCGACGGGGGTACGTCATATTCCGGGCCACACACATCAGAGCATGACAGAGACGGCGACAAGGCCACAGTCCGAAGCGTCGTGATGAGGCAGGGAGGAGGGCGTCGGCGAGCTGCTGCAAAGTCCGACCCGACAAAGAAGCGAGTAAGCAAACAAAGAATTAACTCCGGCCCCAGGAGCAGGAGCCAGGCAGAAGCGATGCTCGGCACACGCAGCAGGGGACATGGCAGGCCAATCAGTGTCGCGCCGCAACGGTGGAGCGGGCGGGCGGGCGCATCGACATCCTCGTCAACGACGCCGGCTACATCCTGTCGGGGGCGGTCGAGGAGTGCAGCCGGGCCGAGGTGCAGGCCCTCTTCGCCACCAACGTCTTCGGCCAGCTCAACGTGATCCGCGCCGTGCTGCCGCACCGTACCGTGAAGTGAATGCGTCCACCGTTGCTGCGTCGAGACGGGTCGAGCCCTTAGCCTGCCCGCGTCTGCCCGTGTGTGTGATACTCGGCCTGGACGGGGAGAAAGAAGGACATCGGCGTACGCCGTTGGGATCTGGGAACACTAACACGGCTATAGCGCGGCAGGAATCTCGGAACGCTAGCAAGCCTAGGAACTAGGGCTGAATTCACGTAACATACAGCGCAGTGGCACCGGCTGGCATGTTTTCAACGCCACGCGGAAAGCCGAGAAGTCTTCGCATGGCGCAGGGTGAATTAACTCATAGAAAATAAGATGACACGTTCCCCTGCATAACGCCTCCCGGATTCCAGGGGCCCGTTAATCCCGTTGCTCGGCCCCGTCGGCTGGCAGCATGAAACCGTCAAAGTACGCGAACAGCACCACGTGGAGGCGCGCCGGCCCCGCGAACAGGTCGTACAGGTAGCCCGTCTCGGCCGTGTCGGCCTGCTGGGTCTTGATGGCCGTCCTCTTGGCAACGTGCCCGTTGGCGGCGTGCCCGTTGGTGAGAGACCGCTCGCCACTGTACGTCGGCAGCAGCGCGTCGATCCGCGCCTTGTTCTGAGCCACGAAGCCCAGCCTCCACGCCAGGTTGGCTGAGTCCAGGATGGAGGCATTGAGGCCAAAGGCCGCCATGACGCTGTGCACGTGCCTGTCGGGGGGGCAGCCAGTCTTCGTTGCGGCGCACCGGGGGGGCGAAGAGAAGGGCGGGAAACGCTTACGCTGCGTCGCCCACGAGGTGGACTCTCTGGTCAGGGGAGGAGTAGGAGCGGGCGACGCGCCCCGAAACTGGGACGCGTCTGTCAGCGGGCTGTCACGGTCGGGCGAGAGATGGCCGTCGTACTTCTCCATACGGCGAACTAGCTCAGCGGCGCCCCGAACTTCAGCTTGTAGGGGGGGCGAAGATGCGGTTGGCCTGCTCCAGCACCTCGTCGGGCTTAATGGAGTGCACGTCTACCTGACCGCCCGCCTCGGCGAAAGACGGATCGGCGGCTTGCCGCGACTGCGCAATGGGGCCCGTGGCCGACGTGTCGAGCTGTGCGTAGAGTCTGGCGCTCCGCCAGCGAGAGCGCGCAGCGACGAGCCGCTGGGCGCAGCGAGACTCCCCGGATATAGCCGTCCTCCCGCGGAATGATGACGCAGCCGCCGTGCCTCGAGCTGATGACGGATCTGTATTATGACCCAGCGCCAGCGGGGCCTCGCCGTCTCTCTCTCCGGACGCGGCCGTCGAGGCTCACCCGAAAACCCAGGCGTGCGGGTAGTCCATCTCGAAGATGCAGTCCGCGGTAGCGCGAGTCGGACTGGTGCGACCGGTTGAAGAGCAGCTTCTTGCCGTCCTTGTAGATGGCCTTCCGCTCGATCAGCGGGCCCTCCTCGGCGGGATCACGAAGTAGGATGCGAAAGATGGCCGTCAGGTCGTTCAATCCGACTGAAACGGAACTCGGGGGTTCGCGGCGAGACTGGCGTCGTAAACCACACGCGTGCAGGCGCTGGGTCCGCTGGACGTGCCGGTTAAGCAGCAAGCTGCTCGGGGTTCCGTCTCCGGATGGCTCAGTCTCCTCGAGGCTCGGCGAAGATGAGCTTTCGTCACATCTGCAACCCGGTTGGCATTGGGCGAGGGGCCGGCACGGCGTCGTTATGTCATTGGGGCCAGCCCCTACTCCGGTCCTCGTCCACGATGCCGCGCCTGCGACACCCATGGCGCAATCTCACCAGCAATAGTACTCAGGTCTCCCGGCGCCCGCATCCACCACGGAACTGCGATGGCCAGCTCGCCGACGAGCGAAATGAAAAGACGCCGTCCGTGACGGTCCATCCGTACGGCTAGAGGGTGGCCCAGATCAACCCCCTTCCTCCCTCCCTCCCTCCCCTTCACAGACATCTATCAACCACTACCACATCAACCGCCCCCCTCCTCTCAACCGACATCTGCCACCACAAAGCCACATCTCCTCCCCTCTCCTCATCCCGACAGCCCCTCCTCCCACCATGACGCAAACCAAACCGCTCCAGGCCCCCACCGTGTCCTCGGGTGACGTTGTGGTTCTGTAGCTGAAATAGCTGGGTGGTCTGATCTAGGCTTCCATCGCCTCTTACCTCGAGCACCGGCACGAGCGCGACGACTCCTCGACGCTGCCGTCGCGGCCGTGCTTTGAGGCTCAACGGACGCTGCTCGCAGCAGCCGGTATGCTGACCGAGCTCGTCAGCCCACCCAGTAACCGCCTGCTTGAGGTCCCGACGCAGTACTTCGAGTCGCGCGCCCTGCACATCGCCGCCAGCCAGCACATCCCGGACCTGCTGGCGCCGGCCGGCGACGAGGGCCTCGACCTAGAGACGCTGGCGGCCAAGGCTGGCATCGAGGCGCGGAAACTGGGTACGTATACCGCCTTTCTCTCCCCGCCCTTTTCCCCTTCTCTTCCGGGGGGGGGGGGGAATGGCCAAGATGCTTCCAAGTGAACCGGTCCTCGCTAACGGGCGATGCCGACGCCAACGAACAGGCCGCATCATGCGCTGCTTGTATTCTATTCACGTCTTCCGCGAGGTAAGCGAGGACCGCTTCGCCAACAACGCCGTCTCGGCGGCCCTGGTGAACAACGAGCCGCTGCGTGCCTACATTCTCATGTTGTAAGTCTTTGCCCTCTCGCGGACAGCCCCTTCTCTCTCCTTCCGGAGGGAACCCCTCGGGACCCTCCCCGACGCCAACCTCTAAGGGGGCCGCCCGCGCCCGCGTCGGCGATAGGAAATAGGCGAGGTGGGAGCGCCGTCGGTGCGCAGCTCCTCTCGGTCGCTGCTAAGGGGGGCTGGGGGTTGTCGGGCTGTTCCTGCAGAGCTCATATGGTGGAGGGTAGTAGTCCAGGATTAGGTTAGGTAGCGACCTCTTGTCCAACCGCCCCCCGTCCCCCTCCCCTTGGGCTGGGGCCACACGGCAGACGCGGACGTGGCGAAAGGATGTGCATGATCCATCGATCGTCGTTACGCCAACTGCATCCGTCCCCGATGATTGGTGCTACACTCGTCATAGCATGCCCGTTGGTCCTTGCCCAGCCGGATCTGCTGGGAACCCGGGGAAAAGTGGCGAAATGTATCGGGCCTAATCGATGGGCCTTGTTGCCGATGCCTATCCCCGAAAACCCATCGGTGGGACACGTAGGTACTTATAAAGGCGGGAGGCTTTCGCCGCCCACGCGCACCACCTGCCTCTATGGTGGCTCTGTGTCTCTCCCCTGCCGGCTGAGCCAATCAACCACACCACCCAGTCATTATACCTTTTCGGCGGCAGAAACGGACGGCTGGGTACGATCAGTTGTCTATGGACGATATGGAAAATCGCTTTACAGGACCACAATACGTACGCCGGCCATTCCCGCGTTTGGCTGGCCGTAGCCGCTTCGGGCTGTCTCTGGTGGGAGCACAATTCTATCTGTCTGGCCGCCTCGCCCGCCCGCCCGCCCTCCCTTTCCGCCGTGGATATGCATCTTGACGTCGCCCTGCGATGAGCGCGTCAGGTTGAGCAGCCGGTTCAGCGTGCCCTGGTCGCAGCCGTTGATCTCGAGCGCTACGCGGGCGTAGCGACGCTCCTAGGCGGCGCTGCGCGCCGTCGCCACGTCGTGCGCCAGCACCGCTGCCGGTTACAGCGAGTCCATGTCCATACTGTCGAGCGCGGCCTGGTGGTACGCCTCAGCCGTCCTCATGGCGTCGCCGCCATCGCCGCCCATGGACGTGAGCGAGAGCCCGCCCAATGCCGGGTCCAATAGCCAGAACTGGTCGTACTGGTCGTACTGGTCGTACTGGTCGTACTGGTCGTACTGGTCGTACTGGTCGTACTGGCCGTACTGGTCGTACTGGTCGTATATGGTCGTCATCATCATGTCGCCGCTGGCCCCCGCGTCCATCATGTCGGCCATGGCGGAGGGCTGCGCCGCCACGTGCGGATGCTGCTTCAGCGGGATGCCTGCCGCCGCGCCCCACGTGCTGGACAGGAAGGTGTCGGGTGTTTCGGGGCCCGGCGTCTCGTCCAGTGACGACAACTCGGTGTTGGTGTCTTCGTCGGGGGCGGTGCCGCGCCGCGCCCGCGTGAGAATCGTATACCTGGGCTCTCGGCATCAGCACCGACGTTGCGGACGCAGGGCGAAGCGGCCGAGCCGTTCGGCGGGGAACCCGGAGGGATGGTGCCCCCGGGGCTGGTGGAGGCCGGGGCCAGGGTGTCCTTCTTACCTATTCTTGAGCTCGTTGCGCGATCGCCCGGGGTAGTTCTCCTCTTGGATCATCTTCCACTTGCGGCCGTTTTTTCCCACTTTCCGGAGCAGCAGCTCGTCCTGTTCGCCGCCACGTCAGCACGCTGCGTCATTCCGGCGTCGCGGCCGTGCGAGGCAGCCGTCATCGCGGGGGCAAGTGCACCTCTTCGGGAGTCCATTCTTTGTGTTCAAGTCGGGGGTCGAGGCCGTATTGCCATCGCTTAGCGCACTCTGCCGTCGGCTGGTCAGCTTTCCTCAATCGCGGCCCGCTTGGTCACGCAGTGACCTACGATCTGGGCTGCGCTGGCCCACCTCGCTTGCGACCAGGGACCATCTGACCCGCCGTCAGTCGCCGAAGCCGCCAATTCGGGCGGGGAAAACGTACTTTGGGCCCAGCCTGTAGACGGCGTCGAAGAGGCGCTTGTCTTCGCCCTCGTCCCACGCGCCCTTCTTGAGGTTCCCGCACACGTGGTTGACCCAGCGCTTGCGACAGTCCTTGTTGGAGCGGCGCTTCAGCTTCGACGCGATGAGGCTCCAGTCGACGTTTTCGCTCTCGGCCACTAAAGAAAGGCAGGGGGGGCCAGCGTCAGCTCCGAGGTGAGGCCATCGTGGTCCCACGACGCCGGGACGCAGCAACCGGCCCCGTCGGCGGGTCCCCGCATGCAAACCCTAATCCGGGGAGGAGGTGAAGGGCGATGAGGTGTGGTGCGCCTGCACCTTGTCGCGCGTACTCACATTGTTTCTGCGCCTCCTTGTCCAGGATGCGGTCTTCGGCTTCAGTCCATCGCCTCGGTGGCTTGCGGGGAAATGCGCTCATGGTGTGCCGGCGCTCGTGCGGTGACCACCGTCGCTGGCCGAAGCGACAGGTCTATACCGGAGCGGCCGAGGGGCGGTCTGCGCTGGAGGGCCGGGCGGGGATGGAGTCACTGGCGCTCTCAAGTTTGACTGCTGCACGGCTGCGCTGCCCACGCATCGACAGAATCTGGACCCAGATGGTCAGACGGCGCCTGGAACCCGGGCACCATATAGTAAAAGGACCCAAGGATCTTGTTTGGACGTCTGGCAAGGTGATGCGCCGCACCACGACCTTGGCATGCCGAAGCCCTGGGTTTCGTCATCGTACCGGGCGTGGGATGGGCATGGGCGCTGCAGCGTGCGTGATGGCAGGCCAGACGCGCGGGCTCACGACGGGGCCGCTGGTGAGAGCTGTGCTGTGCTGTGTCCCCGGAGCCGGGCACTGCAGCTCCCTGGCCTGGCGCCGTAGGCACCTCTTCCAAGTTTTGCAGGGACGGGAGCCCGCGACGTGATGCTTAGCAGCCTCGGGACAGGCTGGTTTACGCCCGGTGGATCCCCATCAACATCCATCCATCGCTTGCCCCCACACCGGCCGCCACGCCCGAGAAAACCGCGGCGAGGCGCGCCGAGGACCTGAGCGGGGGTGGGGTTCGGAGCGGGCTGCCGCGGGAGCGGGCCAGATGGGCGGGCCAGACCCGTACTTCACCGAGCAGCCTAGCGGTTGCATTGCGTCGCATGTGTGTATTTCGGGGTGGGTGCTGGCCATGGGGAATGCAGAACGAAAGCCCGACTCATCGCACGGTGTTGCGGGCGGCGGCGTGCGTGGACGAGCAAGCGTGGGGAAATACGGTGGGATGCCATTAGGCATCGTGGTCCGACTCCCCGGCGGCATCGTTCCCAGGCGCCTCGGTCAGCCCCTCCGGGTACGAGGCCAAGCGGCCCACCGCCCACGGAAATGCTTCAAAGTGCGGGGGCGTCCAGTGCTAGCCGTACTCCGGTCCGCCATCCCCTAATTGGACCCCTGATTCTAGCGGGGCAGGGGGCGCTAGTGGTGCCATGGGGATCGCCTTCGAGAACGATGTTGTCAGACGCCTCTTCGTCAGCGGCGTGGACGCGGTTCGTACCTTGATTTCCTGCAGATGCCGTCGCTTCCAATCCCTCGGGCAGATGGCAATTAGGTGTGCCCCCCTTTCCAACATTGCCCCCCTTTCCAACATTACCCGTGTCGCACTTCAGGGGACGTGAGGAACGAGGTTCAAGTTGTTCCATTAGAAGAAAACAAAGGAAAACTATCTGAGGTTCCAGACTTAGAAATAGTAGCACCGTAGGTAAGCTAGCGTGCTATCCAGGCTGCTTATATAAAGTCACGTGACCTCCCACGCTATAGGTAGTGATGGCCTCACTTTGCGATAACTTATAAATTATATAGGAAAATATAAAGTAAGGATATATTTTCATTTAAATTATATTAATATCGTGAAAGGAATCTTTATAAAATTATCTAACGAATATATTTATAATTAAACTATGTATCTAAATATAAGTAAGTTTATATAAAGAAGTTTAAATTGCTTTTTATAATATATTATCGTACTACTTAAAACGTTACTTATTATAAGGGATAGAAAATTTAAAAGAAGGTGCTTTAGTTTCTTTAACTATAAACTATAATATAATAGAGGCTATTTATATAGTAGTCCTCCGGTATAGGTTAAATATCCCTATATATAATATTAGAAGCTAAGGAGACCCTACTTTAAGTAAGCGAGTTATAACTAAGTAAGGCCCGTAACGAATATAGTGATCCGATTAGTAGCTTATATTAGTAGCTAAGGAGTTATTATAGCTTATTAAGTATATAACTTAATATACCCCCTAAAGGACGCGGACTTCGGTTTATACCCCTTATATATATTTTATAACGCTTAAGTCTTAAGCTTTTTTAGTAGGTTAGTTAATATATTATAAGTATAAAAATATAATTAATAAAGAGAAGATAATAGTAATATATATATTAATTAAGCTGCGCAGTTAATTAAGATGCGCACTCCTAAGCACCTCACGTATGAATCTATCGACTACCTAACTAGAACGCCTTAAATTAATTCAAACTATTCGGAATCGGACTCTGCAGACGTTTCCACCTCTACTTCACATATGCACGCATTATAGCCGGTATTGCCGTAGATGCCACACCGGCGTTCGCGCGGTCGCGACCGTGTCGCCCGACTGCTACTCGCACGCGTTTCCTCGGCGAACTGCGTATCCACGTCCCTCTAGGCTAAAAAGTCTTAAGCCTCGCCTACTTTAAGTGTTCCTCCTTCTTATAAGCGAGATTTTTTAGTATTACGACGTTTTATAAGGCCGGTATTAGCCTCTCGAAGCGTTTTAACCTTAGCCTAGAGGAGGGCGGCCTTATATATTATCGCTATCGCCCCCTTTGTAAACTAGTCGATAGCTAATAAAATCGGTGTCGGGGAGCTTCCCTAGTGCTAGCGAACTCGATTTTTAATATAATCGGTTTACGAAGTCGCTTGCGTTAGGTTATGTGGCGTCTGAGATGCCCACGCGAGGCCCGTTGGCGGGAGGCTGCCCGACGGCGACGGCGTCGATATCTTCACATCTAGCTTAGAGAGAACCCGTTCCGGATCGAGAGGCACTAATCCGGCCCCGGCGAATCCAGCCTTGACGTTATTCGGCGTGAAAACCTTCGTATACGCGGCTTGGAAGGCGATGAGGAACTCGGCCTTAGTAATATGGTTAACAAGTGACTTCATGAAGGTTTCGATTTCGCTGCCGTACGCCCGCTTTAACGGGCTAAAACACCCAACGTCGAGTGGCTGGAGTAGGTGCGATAAGTGCGGAGGCATAGAGATACAAATAATGTTCTTCTGCTTGCAGAACGCCTAGAAATCGGCCGAGACATAGCTCTCGTGCCCGTCGATCACTAATATTCGAAATGAGCCGGTCGCACGCGACACGGTGTGTTTTTCGAAATATCGAAGCCAGTCCAGGCCCGTCTAGTTATCGGTCTATCTATTCGCGGTTAGTTTAATAACCTAATCGCGTGGGAGGGTGCTATCGGCGTACCAATTAGCGAGGTGGTAGGCGCCCTTCACGGCGATGAACGGCGGGAGGCACCAACCGTCCGAATAGACGCCCTAGATCACGGTGACCTATTCCCGATTGCTAGGCTAGACCTTCTTTCGCTTTCCGCTCCGATCGGCGCCGGTTACGACCATCGAGGACGTGATTTGGCCTATCATGAAGCCGGTCTCGTCGAAGTTATAGATATCCTCGTCCTAGATGCCGTATTTCGCTTTTAGATTTACAAAAAGCGCGAACTAGCCCGAGATCTTTTCAGGGTCTTCGTAGAGGGCCCTCTAGTAATCGTATATATACGAAAAACGCGTCCGGAGTTATAGTTATCGCTTAACGAAGTTCTTAGCTTAACGTATCTTAACGCGTAGTATATTATATAACGCGACGAGGATATTCGTTATATCTTCTATATCGTGTAAGCGTAGGGTAAACCCTCGTAAATCTAAGTCGAGGATATATTAGATAAGTGTTTTCTCTTCGAGTTCGGTAAGGCGATATTTATTATTACGTATATCGTCTCGGGCGTGTTTTCCCTTTATTTTATTACGGATAGTAGATTCGGGGACATAGAAGATAAATATAGCGTAGCGTATTATTATTACGGGGTCGTTCCGAATTATCTAAACCGTGAGAATAATTTAAGACTCTTAAGAATATTATAATATATTTAATTATAGAAATATATATATTTAAAGTAAACGAAGTTAAATATAACTAGAGTATATATCTTAATTAACTACGTAGTGTAATTAATATATACGTTAATTAAATAATAAAAATCATATTAATATAAAGTTAGATAATTATTAAGCCTCCGCGACTTTAGGAGTTAATAGATCTTATAATATAATAAGAGACGTATATATAAAAAGAGTTTTTACTATTATTTTAAGTAAAAGAATAAGCTTATAAAGCGTTTATAACTATATTAGTAGCTATTATTATTATAATAATATCGCTTATACCGGTTTAAGATATAAGAATATAAAAATATAAAAATATAAGAGGGTAATAAAGAATATAATAAAAGATAAATATAAGGCCTTCGGAGATATTAACTATATTAGTTAATAGTAAAAGAGAGTTAAAGATAATAAACGATAGTTTAAAATAAGTAATATTAATAAAGATAATTCGTTCGGTGTTTTTATAAGTTATTAGAAAATACTTATTATTAATAATAGCTTATTACTAATAATATATATATTAATTAAGCTATATAGTTAATTAAGATATATACTCTAGTTATATTTAACTTCGTCTACTTTAAATATATATATTTCTATAACTAAATATATTATAACGTTCCTAAGAGTCTTAAATTATTCTCGCGGTTTAGACGATTTGGAACGACCCCGTAATAATAGTACGCCGCGCTATATCTATCTTCTATGTCCCCGAATCTATTATCTGTAATAAAATAAAGGGAAAACACGCCCGAGATAATATACGTAATAATAAGTGTCGCCTTACCGAACTTAAAGAGAAAACGCTTATCCGATATATCCTTAATCTAGATTCGCGAGGGTTTACCCCGCGCTTATATAATATAAAAGATATAGCGAATATCCTCGTCGCGTTATATAATATATTACACGTCGGGACACGTTAAGCTAAGAACTTCGTTAAGCGATAACTATAACTCCGGACGCGTTTTTCGCGTATATACGATTACTAGAGGGCCCTCTACGAAGACCTTAAAAAGATCTCAGGCTAGTTCGCGCTTTTCGTAAATCTAAAGGCGAAATACGGTATTTAAGATAAGGATATTTATAACTTCGACGAGACCGGCTTTATAATAGGTTAAATTATATCCTCGATAGTCGTAACCGGCGCCGATCGGAGCGGAAAGCGAATAAAGGTCTAGCCTAATAATCGGGAATAGGTCACCGTAATCTAAGGTATCTATTTGGACGGTTAATACCTCCTGCTATTTATCGCCGTAAAAGGCGCCTACTACCTAGCTAATTAGTACACCGATAATACCCTCCTACGCGATTAAGTTATTAAACTAACCGCGAATAGATAGACCGATAACGAGACGGGCCTAGACTAGCTTCGATATTTCGAAAAACATATCGTGTCGTATGCGACCGGCTTATTTCGAATATTAGTGATCGATAGGTACGAGAGCTATGTCTCGGCCGATTTCTAGGCGTTTTATAAGTAGAAGAATATTATTTATATCTTTATACCTCCGCACTTATTATACCTACTCTAGCCACTCGATATTAGGTGTTTTAGCCCGTTAAAGCGGGCGTACGGCAGCGAAATCGAAACCTTTATAAAGTTACTTATTAACTATATTACTAAGGCCGAGTTCTTTATTACTTTCTAAGCCGTATATACGAAGGTTTTCACGCCGAATAACGTTAAGGCTAGATTCGCCGGGGCCGGATTAGTGCCTCTCGATCCGGAACGGGTTCTCTCTAAGCTAGATATAAAGATATCGACGCTATCGTTATCGGGTAGCCTCCTACTAACGGGCCTTACGTAGGTATCTTAGACGCTATATAACCTAACGTAAGCGACTTCGTAAACCGATTATATTAAAAATCGAGTTCGCTAGCACTAGGGAAGCTCCCCGACACCGATTTTATTAGCTATCGACTAGTTTATAAAGGGGGCGATAGCGATAATATATAAAGCCGCTGTCAAGGTATCGGCAGGCAGGCAGGCAATAGAGTAGATTCAGGTTCTATGCTACAGGTCCTGGTTCCTATTCTGTTCGGTACAGGTCAGGCTAGCAGACAGGACGTAGCTTGAAGAGCTACTCTGAAGTCCTGACGGGACTTCCAGACAAGATGCAGATTTCCACGCGCGTCCGTGCGCGCCTTACGTAAGCTTCGGTGGCCCCTATGGGCTTTCCAGGCCTGTCACGGGCTGGCCCCGTGACAGTACTCCCCTCCTCAAGGCGGAGTTCTATCGACGCGGTAGTCCAGGCTTTAGTTTCGGTCTCAGGGTCTAGGTTTCTCCGGGTACCTTCGGTGGAAGTTAGCGACTATCTCGCTAGCGTTAGCGACGTATTCGGCAGGGACTTCGGTCGGTTGGTCGTATCCGGTCCATTTAACGGTGTACTTCAGACGGGAGCCTCGGCCTCGGCCTCGGCTAACCCAACGAGAGTCCAGGATATCTTCAACTTCGAATTCTTCGATGCCATCAACCTCCACTGGCGGTGGTGGCGGTTGCACTTGGCTAGGAACCGGATTATCGGGGTCAGGGCGGAGCAAGCTAACGTGGAACACTGGATGGTTTCTCATAGACGCGGGCAAGTCCAGCTGGTAAGCGTACGGGCTCACGACTTTCGTGATAGTGAAGGGTCCGAGTTGCTTCCAGTCCAGCTTCTTCTGTGGCCTTTTAGTCCGTATATTCCGGGCGTCGAGCCAGACTTTCTGGCCGACTTGATATCGACGGGCGGGACGCCTCTTGCGGTTAGCGTACTCCTCGTAGCGAGCCTATATAAGGCAGATTTCGGACTTTAGCATCTCGTGGACTTCTTGTATTTTCCGGGCGACGCGTTCGGCGTCTAGGGCGGCAGGGGTACGGTCAGGATCCAGCGGTTTAAAACCAATCCTCGGGTGGAATCCATAGTTCGCGAAGAACGGTGTGGTCTTAATGCTTTCGTTTAAGGCATTATTTAACGCGAATTCAGCTAAGGGAAGCCAGCGGCTCCAATCGTCTTGTAAGTAAGATACTTAGGCGCGGAGGTACTGTTCTAGGAACGAATTCGCTCGTTCGGTCTGGCCATCGGTCTCGGGGTGGAAGGCGGTAGATAGCAGGCTCTGAATGCCCAGTCGGCGGGTTAGGTGTTCCCAGAACCGTCCCACGAATTAGGGTCCGCGGTCTGAGATCACAGTTTTCGGCAGGCCGTGTAGTTTCTAGACGTTATTCAGGTATAGGCGCGCGACTTCGTCAGCGCCATAGGTGTCTCGGTAGGCGATAAAGTGTTTCATCTTAGTTAGTCGGCAGACCACGACTAAGATAGCGTCGTTACCGTCGCTCTTCGGTAGGTGTACGACGAAATCCATCGAGATATCTTGCTAAGCCTGTTCAGGCACAGGCAGCGGGCGGAGCACCCCTTGCTTTGCTTCGCGAGAAGAGGTAGTGCGGCGGCAAGTGTGGCAGTTATTAGTCTATTGCTCCACGAACGCGTACATTCGTGGCCAGTAATAATCTCGGGATAGGCTCTCGTACGTGCGGGCTCTCTTTAGGTGTCCAGCCACAGCAGTGTCATGGTACGAACGGGTTAGTTCAGCGCGGAGTTCAGGCAGGTCCGGGACGTAAAGGCGATCCCGGTAGTATAGCAAGCCGGCTCGTTCCTCGCATTCCGCGAGGGAGATCAGGGGGTGACGGGCTTTCCTAGTGCGTAGGGCTTCTAAGATAGAGTGGACGGTCTCGTCTAACTCGTATCCTCGTGTCATGAGATTCTGAATAGCTGGCGGTAGTAGCGGGGCGTGGCGTTCTGGTCGTAAAGACGGTGTATTAATAGCAGGCTGAGGGTCTAAGTCGACGGCGCTAGGTTCTAGCGGGCGGTCAGGAGCGGGTTGCGATCTAGTTACGGCGTTAACTCGAGTCGGGCTTTCCTCGAAGCGAACTGATTTCCTTTAGGGTTCGAAGTTCTCTTTCTTTAAGACGACTCTGCTCTAGTGTAGTAGTCGTTTATCCCCCTCCTTAGGTAGGTCCTCTGACCTCCTAGTTAGGGCGTCTAGCTTCGCTCCTTACTTTCCGGGGCGATACGTGATCTTGAAATTAAATCGAGATAGGAATTCGGACCATCTCGCTTATCGGCGGTTCAGTAACTTCGTCGTTATAAAGTACTCTAGGTTCCGATAGTCAGTTATAACCTTAATCGGCGACGACGCGCCTTCTAGTTTAGGACGCCATTCCTTGAAGCAGCGAATAATTGCTAACAGTTCCTTATCGTAAATCTCGTAGTTACACTCTGTTAAGGAATGTTTCTTCGAGAAGAAGGCAACTAGGCGTAGGATACCGTCGTCTCCGTGCTACGACAGCACGCCAGCAGAGACGTAATCGGAGGCATCCGTTTCTAGGATGATTTGTTTCTCCTAGTCGAAGGGAGCCAGAATCGGGGCCGAGGTGAACGCGTCCTTTAGCGCGATAAATGCGTTCTCGTATTCCTTAGTCTAAGCGAATTTAACACCCTTTTTTATAAGGTTAACTAGCGGGGCGATAATCTTCGAAAAATTCCGGATAAATCGGCGGTAGAAGTTTCTAAAGCCAATAAAGGCTTGTATATCTGTTAGGCAGGTCGGGGTAGTCTAGTTCTTGATAGTCTCGATCTTCGCGGGGTCCATGCGGAGGCCGTCGCAGCCGACGATCATTCCTAGGAATGTTGTCTCAGTCTTAAAGAATTCGCACTTCGATATTTTCGCGAATAGGCCGGCTTCCTTTAACGCCTGAAGCACCTTCCGTAGGTGTTCGACGTGTTCCTCACGGGTCCGGCTATAAATCAGGATGTCGTCTAGGTACGCGGTGCAGCAGATATCTAGATGGTGTCGTAAGGTATCGTTAATAAACCTCTGGAACGTGGCAGGGGCTCCGGTTAGCCCGAATGGCATAACTAGCGATTCGAATAGTCCAAAGCGGGTGCGGAACGCAGTCAGGTATTCTTGGCCTTCTTTGATCCTTATCTCGTTAAATGCGGCGATAATGTCGACCTTAGAGAAATACTTCATTCCCTTTAAGTTGTTCAGGGTCTCCTTAACTAGGGGCAGCGGGTAACGGTCTTTAACAGTAATGTTATTCAGGGCCCGGTAGTCGACATAGAAGCGGAGTCCTCCTCCAGGCTTCTTAACGAATAAGACGGGGGACGCAGCAGGGGACGAGCTAGGTCGTACGAAACCCTTCCGAAGGTTCTCTTGCAGCCACTCCTTTAGTGCTGTCAGTTCATCCCGGGACATAGCGTATAAAGGTCCGAAAGGGGGCGTCTTCCCCTCTATTAACTTGATCTCGTGGTCGTAGGGCCGGTGCGGTGGTAGCTTTTCCGCCTCCTTAGGCGAAAAGATATCCTCGAACTCTCGTAGTTCGGGCGGCAGTTGTCTAGACGGGGCAGGTTCAGGGGCCTCTGATAAGCGTTCTTCGATCTCTTCGACGGTAACAGGGAACGCAGCGTATCCTCTTCTTAAGTACGCTGAACAGGCGCGGGGGGAAACTTGAGCAATATCCTAACGGGATAAGGCTTCGGGGCGGCTCGGTAGGTTCTTAGGACGTGCTCGGGCTGGAACGTCGTGTAAGGCGGTGACCTTCATAGGTCGTGCGGGTGTGTTACAGTTCTGGCGGCAGAATTCGCTATCGAATGTGAAGGTATGGCTCGCGAACCCTATACGAGGGTCGTGCATCTTAAGCTAAGGAATTCCGAGGACAACAGGAAAGTAAGCTAGTTGGGTCACAAAGAAACGCAGCCGTTTCTCGTAATAGTCGCTTGTCCGCATCGAACATTCGACGAAGTGGGTGACCTTCCCACTTTCGCTAGGGCGGCCGTCGATCACTTCGATCTTAAATGGTCTTCTCAGGGGTCTCATCGGCAGTTCATAGGCTTCGGCCTAACTGCGGTCGATAAATGCTTTCGCGGCGGCCCCCGAATCAGTTAAGGCGTAGGTCGGTAGGGTGCGGTCGTCGGTAGCTAAGGTAACAGGTAAAACCATAAGCTTCCCACGCATATCTTCCTCTTCTTGGATAGATAAGCCGTGGACAGAACGGGCAGATATCGGCAGTGTTAACGGGGTCGGGGCGCTGGACTCGGGAGCCTATAAGCGACTTAATACAGGCTCACGCCGTTTAACGACTGGGGGCTCTCGGCACGTAAGGTTTGGAACCGATTAACCGGTATAGTAGTAGCAGGAACAGGCTGGGGCGAACGGATAAGAGTAGGCAGTTGGCGGTCGGGTAGGGCGGCGGTCATCGTCAGGGGTGGACTTCCCTGAGGGCTCGGGGTGCGGGTTTGGCGGAACTAAACGGGGCGACAGTCAGGTTCGGGGCATTATGCTACTAAGTGGCCCTTTTAGCCGCAGCGGAAACACTCTCCCCTCTCTTTCCGGCCGAGTGGGGAGCGGGGTCGACTGCGCTAGTAGCTTAAATCTATGGGGTCTCCGGTCTTGGTCTTCACGGTAGGCTGGCGGGGCTCGCTCCGGGGGGGAGCGTGAGGGCTAGCGGGGTTATTAGACCTGGTGGTTCCCTTAGGTCCGTTAACCTGGCGTTGGTGCTGGCGGAAACGGTTATCCAGTGTCTGTAAGTGACGGGCGAATGCTCGGTACTCCCGAGTAGGGGCAGGGTTATGTAGGAGCATATCCTGAATTTCGCGGGACACGCCTTGGAACAGTAAGGGGGGTAGGGCAGCTTCTGGGACTTCGCTCTCTAGCGCGAGCCTCTCGAACTCCGCGAAGAAGACGCTGAAGTCTAAATGGCGTTGCTTTAAGTTGTATAGCTTATTCTCGGCGTTTTGTTTCCGGTCAGGGTCTCCAAAGGCTTCTTCCAGGTACGATAACATGTTAGTATAGTCTAGGAACTGCGGAATTCCGTACTGAATACGGGGCAGGATCAGGTCGTAGGCTTTTCCGGATAGGCGGCTAGCAACGTAGTTCAGGCGGGAAACAGCGGACGGGAATCGGTCGGCGTTAAAAACCATCTTCGAGTAGACTTGTTAGACGAATCTCCGAAGGTCGCTCCGAGTTCTATCAAATTCCTTTGGGTCAGGGATCTTCTCACTAAGGGAGATGGGCTCTGAACGTGGGGCAGGAGGAGGTGCAGGCGTTCGCGGAGCATGATCTATAGGCGCCTCAGCGGCGGGTTCGGGGCGGGGAGATAGTTCGGTCGGAGGAGTCTGTATAGTAGGGGCAACGACATTCGTAAGGTGAATCTTTTCAGCTTCTAATCGGCGGCTTAAGTCGCGTTCTTCCTGGAGTTGTTCTTTCTGGTAGCGGATGACGGCTTTGGCCTCGGCGACCGCGGTACGAAGGGCTATGAGTTCGGTATCCTTAGAAACGATGTCTTCTTCTAAGGCGGATATATAACCGTTCGAATTTCGCAAGTATAAGAGCCATTCGGAGGGGGCTTCCTGGACTCGTAAGGAGAACCCCTCAGGCTCTTCGGGGTCGGACGGCGGTTGGGGACGGTGCGACATTTCGAAAGCAGTGTCGAGCTTAGAAAGAAGCTACGTAATGTCAAGGTATCGGCAGGCAGGCAGGCAATAGAGTAGATTCAGGTTCTATGCTACAGGTCCTGGTTCCTATTCTGTTCGGTACAGGTCAGGCTAGCAGACAGGACGTAGCTTGAAGAGCTACTCTGAAGTCCTGACGGGACTTCCAGACAAGATGCAGATTTCCACGCGCGTCCGTGCGCGCCTTACGTAAGCTTCGGTGGCCCCTATGGGCTTTCTAGGCCTGTCACGGGCTGGCCCCGTGACAGCCGCCCTCCTCCGGGCTAAGGTTAAAACGCTTCGAGAGGCTAACACCGGCCTCGTAAAACGTCGTAATACTAAAAAATCTCGCTTATAAGAAGGAGGAACACTTAAAGTAGGCGAGGCTTAAGACCTTTTAGCCTAGAGGGATATAGATACATAGTTCGCCGAGGAAACGTATGCGAGTAACAGTCGGGCGACACGGTCGCGACCGCGCGAACGCCGGTGTAGTATCTGCGGCAACACCGGCTATAATACGCGCATATATAAAGTAGAGGTGGAAACGTCTGTAGAGTCCGATTCCGAATAGTTTAAATTAATTTAAGGCGTTCTAGTTAGGTAGTCGATAGATTTATACGTAAGGTGCTTAGGAGTGCGTATCTTAATTAACTGCGTAGCTTAATTAATATATACGTTAATATATTATTATTATTTAGCTTATATTATAATAACTAGTAACGGCTAATCGCTTATTATAACTAATATATTATTCTAATTAGCCGGTTCGTTTAGATATAAAGATAAAAAGGTGGTATCTAAGCTTTCTAGGTAGTCCTCCGTTTCTCGTCTTCTACTTTTATTATATTACTAATTCTATCCCCGTTATCTAAGCCGGATACCGTATTATAACTAGCGGCTACTTTATCTCTCGTTTAAGACAGTCGCTATTATTATCTATAATTCTTATTCTTCTCTACGGAGGGTCCTTTATCTAGTACTTTATATAAGTTAAGTATAGCTTCGTTCCTGTTAAGCTTAGTTATTATATTAGAATAACGGTGCTATAATTATCTTTATTACCACTTAAGGCAATATATATTATTTATAGAGGTAAAGTAACTATAAAGGAAATAAACCTCGAGAGAGGCCTTATAATCGAGTACCGTCTTAAATTATTACTTTAGTGCGAAGCGGAAGTAATAGGAGTAAAACCGTGGTATTAATATTACTTATTATTAGAGGTATAGACTTACCCTATGCCTCGATAAAGCCTGTTTGCCTTTATACCTATTCTCCTAGGTATAAGAAACGCGTTTTATAACGTTTCTTCTATACCGCGGTAGAAGGCGAAACACTCTTTCCCTTAAGATCCAGACTTTAGTATGGAGATTCCGCACAACTTCGTCAGACTAACATACTACCGGATAGAGCTTTTTATGCTCTTTCCTATGCATCTATCCGTTTCTGGATACGAGCCCTGGTTACAGAGATAATCAGAAAGTAAGGCCCCTCGGACTACTTCTGATAAAATCTCTAGTTTTAGTATGGTGTCTTACACCTACTATACCTTTCCGATACGGCTCTAAGGTACTATTGGACCTTACGGATCACATGGTGCAGTCTGTTTTCTTATTCGAGCGTTCATTGCGGAGATATCTCGATTTTAGACTATTGGTTTCTACCG
The DNA here is from genome assembly GCA_016758845.1 of Nigrospora oryzae. NCBI lineage: Eukaryota > Fungi > Ascomycota > Sordariomycetes > Amphisphaeriales > Apiosporaceae > Nigrospora > Nigrospora oryzae. The sequence goes on along the minus strand of JADKYO010000014.1, from coordinate 3,336,046 downwards.
TACGCTAAACTAATAGTTCTAAGACATCTTCCTTTCTTTTCCCCACTTACGTGGATTTCATCCACCTACTTATAGGAGTGTTTTCCCCCGTCGGAATCCTTTCTCTTAGATAGAAGCAAGCAACATCAATACCACGGTTTCACTCCTATCACTTCCTCTCCGCACTGAAGTGATAATTCAAGACGGCACTCGACTATAAGGCCTCTTACGAGGCTTGCTTCCCTTATAGTCACTTTACCTCCACAAACAGAAAGCTATTACTAAAAGCGGCTATAAAGATCGTTTTTTAATCGATAGGCTCGATTTTCGCTTTAATATTATATAATTTCTTCGTATAAGATTTAAACGAAGAAATAAAGTCGTTTAATAACTTAAAATACTTATATTAAATAAAGTAGAATTCGAGATAAAGCTATTATCGTAAGACGGGTCCGGTTCCTTTATAATTAGCTTTTAGAATATTTAAGGTTTACTAAGGGTCGTTTAAGTCGAAAATAAGCAAAAAGGGTTCCGTAAAAAGAATTTACTATATAATAAGTAACGCTTAAAGTTTAATTTCGTTTAGATAAAGAGCGTAGGCTTCCTTTTTATCGAAATATATCTTAATATCGAGAATTTTAAGGAATAACTCTAAGGTCGAAAACTAAGTATTTTAATTCTTAAGACCGGAAAGTCGTTAATCCCTCGGTATTAAATAGCTCGAAATAGTCTTAAGAGGTGTTTCAGAATAAACCGGAGTAAGAGGGAGGACTTTAATAGCTTTCGGATCTAAGGCCGAGGAGAAAGGCTCGGCGGTAGTTTCGGAAGAAGCTATTATTAAAAGTAATAACTAGATATTCTCTTATCGAAAAGATATCTAAAATAAATCCGAAAGGTATTCGAGCTTTATAATCGATATAAGGGACTTAAATAAAAAACGGAGCTTTCTAAAAAGTATTATAACGAGTCTTACTTTTATCGGTAAAGATTAATCGAGAGTTTTTCCGAATAAGATAAATATATATTATAAGTTATCGGATAAGATCGAATTAACGATAAGAATATCGTTATAATAGAAGGTATATCGAGTATAAGTTCCTCGAGATATAAGAAATAAAAAGAAGGGGTTCTTTATCGTTATAAACGAAAAAATAACGGTCTAAGCTTATAACCTATTTATAAAGGTAAAGTAACTATAAGGGAAGTAAACCTTAAGAGAGGCCTTATAGTCGAGTGCCGTCTTAAATTATTATTTTAATATAAAGCGGAAATAATAGGAGTAAAACCGTGGTATTAATATTACTTACTTCTATCTAAGAGAAAGGATTCCGACGGGGAAAATACTCTTATAAGTAGGTAAATAAAATCTAGATAGGGAAGATAAAGTAAGAAAGATTAACTTAGAACTATTAGTTTAGTATACGCTAGGAACTAATAGTTTAAAGTTAAGATATAAAAGCGCGGATAAGAAATTAGACTATATTATATAATCTATAAGGTTTAATAATACTTTAGGACTGTATCGGAAAGGTACGAAGTTATCCGGAATCTTTATACTAAAGTCTAAATCTTAAGAAAAAAGGCTTTATTAAGATATAAGATTAGTCTATACCTTTTGTTTGTGGAGGTAAAGTGACTATAAGGGAAGCAAACCTCGTAAGAGGCCTTATAGTCGAGTGCCGTCTTGAATTATCACTTTCAGTGCGGAGTGGAAGTAATAGGAGTGAAACCGTAGTATTGATGTTGCTTGCTTCTATCTAAGAGAAAGGATTCCGACGGGGGAAAACACTCCTATAAGTAGGTGGATGAAATCCAGGTGGGGAAGACAGAGTAGAAAAGGTTAACTTAGAACTATTAGTTTAGCGCACGCTAGGAACCAATAGTCTAAAGTTAAGATATGAAAGCGCAGATAAGAAACTAGACTGCACTATATGATCCGTAAGGTTCAATAGTACCTTAGGACCATATCGGAAGGGTACGAAGTTGTCCGGAATCTCTATACTAGAGTCTAGATCTTAAGAAAAAAGGCTTTATCGAGGTATAGAATAAGTCTATACCTCTAACAGCCCCCCACTTAGCCTATACCGTAAGATAAACGGTTCTTAGGCTGTTTCGATCGGATATTTAAGGAGAGAGGCAAAGTAAGTTAATAAACTTTCGATGCTTATCCTTAGAAAGTGGTTTAGTTAAACCGTCGGCTGGCATTTCGTCCGTAGAGAGATATTTAACGGAAATATTCTCTTTTTCGACCTGTTCTCGAACGAAATAATAGCGAATAGCGGTGCGCTTCGTTCGCTGGTGATACTCCGGGTTATAGGCTAAATTTATAGCCGAGGTATTATCCCCTAATAAGGGAACTGTTCGAATTTTAGCACCTATTTCGTTTAAGAGGTTTTTAAGCCAAATCGATTCCCGGGTAGCTTACTCGAGTCCGTTAAATTCGGCTTCGGTAGTCGATAGTGCTATCGTAGACTGCCGTTTCGATTTCTAGCTAATAGGTCCGTTATTTAAAGTAAATAAATAACCGTAGGTGGATTTTCGAGTCTCGTAGTCGCCGCCGTAATCCGAGTCGGAGAAGCCTATTAACGAAGGCTTTTCGGAACCGTTATAGACTATAGCGTAGTCTTTCGTTCCTTTAAGGTATTTAAAAACACCTTTTACTGCTTTTAAAAGCTGTATAGTCGGATTTTGCATAAATCGGGCAAGGTATCCGATAGTAAAGCATATATCGGGCCGGGTATACGTCATAATATACATTAAACGGCCGATAAGTTACTGGTATTCCTTTAAAAGTTTTCGATCTTGTGGTTCTTTTAAGGAGGAATAGTCGAGTCCTTTAAGGAATCCGGGGCTTAAAGGAATACTCGACGGTTTTATCTCGGATAAGTTACTTATATCGAGAATCTGCTATATATAAGTCGACTGGTTAATCTTAATAGTTCGATTCGGTCGGTCTCGAAGGATCTGGATTCTTAAGAAGTAGTGAATCGGTCCGAGATCCTTAATATCGAAGGATTCGGAGATTTTTTCCTTTAATCGTTGAATATCCTTAATAGAAGGGCCGAAAATAAGGAAGTCGTCGACATAAGTAACGATAAAGATCGTATACTCTTTATTATAGTAAGTAGATTCGTCCGAGAGTAAAGGTTTAAAGCCTATTCGTTTAAAGGCTTCTTTAACCTTGATTTGCCATTGTCGTGGGCTCTGCTTTAAGCCTTATAAGGCCTTAAGGAGCAGTAAGAGCTGAGAGTCGTTAAATTTCCATCCGAAATCGTTTAAATCGGGATATTGCTGTAGAAATTCGTTTAAGCCCTCGATAGGTTCGATATATACTTCTTCTGAAAGTTCTCCGTTAAGGAACGCGGAGATAATATCGATATGCTCGATTTCCCAGTTATAATAGGCGGAGAGAGCTAATAGTGACCTCCAAGTAGTAGGTTTAGCTCCGGAAGCGAAGGTTTCGAAGTAGTCGAGGCCGTATTGCTGTTCGAAGCCTTGTACGACGAGTCGGGCTTTATATCGAACGGGTTTTCCGGTTACGTCGGTCTTTAGTTTAAATACCCAGCGTAGAGAAAGTGGGTTTCTGCCGATCTTTCTGACTTCGGAGCTATCGATAGCTCTTAAAGTCCCCTTTTTAAGGATTTCTCGTAATTCGAGGTTAATAGCTTTCTGCCACTCTTCCTTTTCAGGGCCGGATAACGCTTGCTTAAGAGTGCGTGGCTCTTTATAGCCTGGAATCGCCGTAAACGATAAAGGGTTTTTTTCGTAGGCGTTCTTTTCTGCTTCCGTAAGGTTATTAGGTAAAATAACCTGAATTTTCGATTCTTTAGCCTTAGAGGTAGGCTCTAAATCGTGGTCTTCGATAGAAGAATCGTCGATTTCTTGAATATCGGTTTCGGGTGGAGCCGATAAGTCTTTCCCCCTTAAATCGCGATTTTCTTCGTTTTCGTACCAAATCCGGACGTGGGAGGTAGAGAAGACCTTCTTTTTAAAGGGTCGGTTAGGAATATAGACGATATATATCGAATTTCCTTTATAACCGAGTAAAATCCCTTTTTCGGAGCGATTATCGAACTTTCGGGACTGAGTCCTTTCTTCTTTCGGCGTATAAACGTAGACTTGACTACTTATAGTATAGATATTCGTTAAGTCCGGTATATTAGTCTGTTCCGGAAAGAAGTAGTCGTATATTTCCTGATAAGGTGTAATCGATTTATTCGACGTAGGTGTGAAGTTAATTAACTTCGTAACGGAGTTAATAACGAATTCCCAGAGAAATTTCGGGATATTCGAGGCCGTTATAACCGTTCTAGTCTTATCGAGAATAATTCGGTTAGACCGTTCCGCTATACCGTTCTGTTCCGGTGTATAGCGGGTCGAGGTTTCGTAAGTGATTCCTTTTTCGGATAGGAATTCTTCGAATTTAGCAGGGTTAAATTCCCTGCCGTTATCGATCCTTATAATATCAGGATATCGGCCGAAGGTTCGTTTTAAGTATTCTAGTTTATTTAGAATAACTTGAAGTACTTCTTCTTTCGACTTAGTGAAAGAAGTAAGTCGGAAAGAGGTGAAATCGTCCGTATAAACGATAAGGTAGTTAAAACCAGAATAGCTTCGAGGATAGAGCTTAACGGTGTCGAGGCATAATCGCTGTAGCGGCTTAGTGGCTCGATTTTCGTTCTTCTTATTCTGATTTCGAGTAAACTTCGCTTTTAAGCAGTCCTCACAGTTAAGGTCTTGCTTTTTAAGCTTAGTTATATCGATTCCTTTCGTTGATTTCGCTGCCTTTACTAGGGCATCGAAGTGGGGGTGTCCGAGTCGATTATGCCAGAGTTGAGTGGTCGTAGCAAAGTTAAGGCTCGGAAAATTCGGTCCAGGGTAATCTTTAACGATTTCCGTAATAAAGGACCATGGATTTCGATTTTTAGAGTTTCTAGGGGAAACTTCAGGTGACGAGGAATCCAGAGATATCGGAACCTTCCGAATAGGGCCAGTATTCGTCGAGATATTCGGCTTTGTAGGCTGGCTTTCGGGTAACTTAGGTGGGACCCAGGTTCCGGGTAACTTGGCCCAGGTTTCGGGTACCGCCGTAGGAAAAGATCCAGCTTTTCGATCTTTAGTTATTTCCTTTATTTTAGACCTTTTTTGCCTAAGGAAGGGTTCTCCTAGGTCAAATTTTGCCCTTATTCGTGCTGTAGCGAAGGCAAGGTCTGGTTCCGGTTAGTTAGCGACGTAGAGGAAAAAACCGCTTTTAGAAGGGTTAAACGTCGTTATAACCTGGTTTCTAGACGACACTAGGTCTAGTCCGTTAATCTTTCCACCAGAACGATAGTGGCAAAGACCGGAAATCAGGTTAATCGGAAAAGCCGGTATAAATAACGTGTTTTCGAGACGAAGGACGAATTTATCGTTATTTTCCGGGTTAGAAAGGACTAGTTCGACTGTCCCTTTTCCGATAGGCTTAATGCTGCCTCCTCCGGTAATTACCGGGTCGATATTCGGATAGAAAGTAAGCGTCTTAAAAAGCGCTCGATCGTTCGAAATATGACGAGTAGAACCGGTATCGTAAAGCCACCAGTTTTTCGGTAAGCCCTCGTATTCGTTATTATTAAACGAAAAAGAGTAAAACGATTCGTTATACCGGTTATCTTCCGATTCGGAAGTAGAGTCGTGAGTTATTCGACTCTGCTGCTTCTTTTTCTTATTCTTAGGATAAGAACGATCCTTAGACTTAGAAGCGTTTTTCGGGGAATAAGTATTCCGCGAGGGGGTCGATTTAATCGATGATTTCGAAGTATTCGATCCCTTATTCTCTTTATTCTTCTTTTTATCGAATTTATAGTCGGTTTTCTTCGGTGTCGACGTATTCGAGTGAATTTTCGAAGTATAGCGCTTATTCGAGTAAAAGGATGAATTTTCCATCTTGGTATCTGAATCGTATCGAGATTCGTCGAGGATATCGGTGATTAATACGTCTAAGGAGGGCGGTTCCTTAAAACGTAAAGCAGACCGTTGTCGGTCCGCCCACACGGGAAAGCTGCTACTAAGAGCGGCTATAAAGATCGTTTTTTAATCGATAGGCTCGATTTTCGCTCCGACGTTATATAGTTTCTTCGTATAAGACTTAAACGAAGAAATAAAGTCGTTTAATGACTTAAAATGCTCGTATCGAATAGAGTGGAATTCGAGATAAAGCTGCTGTCGTAAGACGGGTCCGGTACCTTCGTAACTAGCTCTTAGAACGTCTAAGGCTTGCTAAGGGTCGTTTAAGTCGAAAATAAGCGAAAGGGGTTCCGTAAGAAGGTTTTGCCGTATAATAAGTAGCGCTTGGAGTTTAATTTCGTTCGGGCAAAGAGCGTAGGCTTCCTTTTCACCGAAATATCTCTTAATATCGAGAATTTCAAGGAATAGCTCTAAGGTCGAAAACCAAGTATTCCAGTTCTTAAGACCGGAAAGTCGTTGATCCCTCGGCATTAAACAGCTCGAAATAGTCTTAAGAGGTGTTTCGGAATAAACCGGAGCAGGAGGGAGGACTTTAATAGCTTTCGGATCCGAGGCCGAGGAGAAAGGCTCGGCGGTAGGTTCGGAAGAAGCCATTATTAAAAGCGATAACTAGATATTCTCTTATCGGAGAGATATCTAAAATAAATCCGAAAGGTGTTCGAGCTTTATAATCGATATAAGGGACTTAAGTAGAAGACGGAGCTTTCTAAAAAGTATTATAACGAGTCTTGCTTTTATCGGCAAAGATCGATCGAGAGTGTTTCCGAATAGGATAATATATATCGTAAGTTATCGGATAAGATCGAATTAACGATAAGAATATCGTTATAACGGAAGGTATATCGAGTATAGGTTCCTCGAGATATAAGAAATAAAGAGAAGGGGTTCTTTATCGTTATAAACGAAAAGATCACGGTCCGGGCTCATAACCTGTTTGTGGAGGTAAAGTGACTATAAGGGAAGCAAACCTCGTAAGAGGCCTTATAGTCGAGTGCCGTCTTGAATTATCACTTCAGTGCGGAGAGGAAGTGATAGGAGTGAAACCGTAGTATTAATGTTGCTTACTTCTATCTAAGAGAAAGGATTCCGACGGGGGAAAACACTCCTATAAGTAGGTGGATGAAATCTAGGTGGGGAAGACAGAGTAGGAAAGGTTAACTTAGAACTATTGGTTTAGCGCACGCTAGGAACTAATAGTCTAAAGTTAAGATATGAAAGCGCAGATAAGAAACTAGACTGCACTATATAATCCGTAAGGTTCAATAGTACCTTAGGACCATATCGGAAGGGTACGAAGTTGTCCGGAATCTCTATACTAGAGTCTGGATCTTAAGAAAAAAGGCTTTATCGAGGTATAAGATAAGTCTATACCTTTAACAAAATATATAAATATATTTTATATAATATTATAGTTTTAGTTATACGTAATATATTCTATTATATACTTTATTATAGTTTTAATAAAACTCGAAACGTTCTTTTTTAAAAAGTCTATATATTAATATTATAACTTGGATTAATACTTTTAAGATAATATATATATCGAGCTATACGCTTAATAAGCTATAGTAACTCCTTAGCTATTAATATAAGCTACTAGTCGGATCATTATATTTGTTACGGGCCTTACCTAGTTATAACTCGCTTACTTAGAGCGGGGTCTCCTTAGCTTTTAATACTATATATAGGGATATTTAACTTATACCGGAGGACTATTATATAAATAGCCTTTATTATATTATAGTTTATAATTAAAGAAACTAAAGCACCTTCTCTTAAATTTTCTATCCTTTATAATAAGTAATATTCTAAGTAATATTCTAAGTAATACGATAATTATAAGCCCGGTATACTAATTATTATATATATCGAACGTTATAAAGAACGTTACTTAGTTTATTTCTAGTTTTTAAATTATCTATTATTTTATTTATCTTAAAGTTAAATTCTCGTTTATTTAATATATTATTAACGAATATAATTATTACTTAGCTTAAGTTAAAGAATCGTTAAACCTTCCTTAAATAATATAATAAGCTTTAAGTAATCGCTTATTAATAAAAGGTCTAATATCTTATCGATTAAGATAATCTTAATTAAAAGTAACCCTCGTTAAATATATTCTTACCGACGAAGGCTAAGGTTAAGGCTATATTATTTTAGAATCGTCTAATCTAAGGTCTTTAAGATTATAAAACCTCTAATCCTCTCTTAATTAAAGAGATAACTGAAAAGGATATAACTAATAATACACCTAACGAAGACGACGAAATTAATCTAACTTAATAATTATAATAAAAGTCTCTTTAACCGGTCGGAATAATTATTAAGGCTAAGAGCTAATAAAAAGGTATAAGTATTATAATTTCTTAAGCTCGAGTACTTAAGCCCTTTATATAAGCTTAAGCTAAAACTATTAAAGGAGTATAACCCCTTATAATAAAAATATCTAATAAGGAGTTATTATAGAAATTAATAACCTAAGGACGGTAAATCTAAGTATTAATAAATACTTTTAACTTTAATAAAATAAAAGAGGCTTACTAAGATATTATAACTCTTTATAAGTAGAATTAAGCGATTACTAGCTTTTATATAGCTTATTATTTATAAATCTAAGACTAAGTTAATACCTTTATAAATATAAATATCCTTATTTTAATTAAATCGGAGATAGTTATTAATATTTATTAGAGGTATAGACTTATCCTATACCTCGATAAAGCCTTTTTTCTTAAGATCTAGACTCTAGTATAGAGATTCCGGACAACTTCGTACCCTTCCGATATAGTCCTAAGGTACTATTGAACCTTACGGATCATATAGTGCAGTCTAGTTTCTTATCTGCGCTTTCATATCTTAACTTTAGACTATTGGTTCCTAGCGTGCGCCAAACTAATAGTTCTAAGTTAACCTTTCCTACTCTGTCTTCCCCACCTGGATTTCATCCACCTACTTATAGGAGTGTTTTCCCCCGTCGGAATCCTTTCTCTTAGATAGAAGCAAGCAACATCAATACTACGGTTTCACTCCTATCACTTCCTCTCCGCACTGAAGTGATAATTCAAGACGGCACTCGACTATAAGGCCTCTTACGAGGTTTGCTTCCCTTATAGTCACTTTACCTCCACAAACATATTTTATAATAAATAAGAGTATTAACTAATAGATAAAAAAGTTATAGAATAAAAAATCAGAATGATCTTAATAATATTCCTTTATTATATTTAATATTTATAATATTTATTATATTTAGCTTAGTTATATTATATTACGAAGATATTATCTACTAATATAGGAATAAATAGATAAATATTAGTTATAGTTCTTTAATTATAACTTTATAAATAATTAAATCTATTTATATAATACTCTTTTTTAATTTAGTAAGTATCTAATATTATAACATAAATAACGAAAATGATTTTACCTTTTAAAAGATATAATATAATTAAATAAGGTTTTAAATAAATATAGCTAGTTAAATTATACCTTAACGAGCTAATAATACGATAATAATTTATATTATATCTTCTTTAAAGTTTATATATATATTTAATTCTTATATATTTATTTATAAACGAATCAGCTAAACTTATTTAAAAGTATATATTAAAGCTATGAGGGAAAATAAATCCTAGGAAGCTAATTAAGAATAAAATAATCGTTTAATAGAACTAGTAGGCTATAACTAACTTGAAATGTTTTATAAAGTTCATTTAATTCAGTTAGATGTACCCGTGAGTAAACAAAACTTAAATAATAAATATCGCGAACCAAGAGACAACCTAGCTGCTCAATATTGCTCTCCGACCCTCACACTTGAAGCTGTAGCCGCCGCCCCTCCCCCCTCCCCCCCTCCCCCCTCCGCCTTTTCTCCTAACATTTAAGCAATAGAACATGCACCTGGTTGAGATCGAACAAAGCGGAATGCGGATACTATTCCATCGAAATGGATGTACGCCGCAACCATTACAGCAACATGGAAAATCTGGTGACTTGCGCCGCAAATGTCGAAAAGCCGAGGTGCCCACCTCTCAGGAATCTATTTTGGCCTATTAGAAAATATAACACAGTGTGAAAGTGGAAAACGTTTACCCTAGCCGCATAGATGGCAGCGCCCACGAGATTCGACGTCGCCATCCAGCCCATCCAAACCAACGACATGCGTGATTTCTGCACAGTCCAGCCATAAACCAGAAGTCCGTGCACAACAAAGATGATAGAGCTCAGTCCAAAGCCCGCATAGAAACAAGCACGCCAGCTGCGGAACTTAGGTGAAGCAAAGTGCGGATCAAGCGTAAGAACAGCACAAGTCAGTGCAGTACCGCTGGTCTAGCACGTGTCAGTATAAGACTTGCTTGAAAACAACACCATTTAAGCAACCTACAGAGGACCAATAAAGCAAGCGCAGGCTTTCGTTACAGAAGAATCCGTAGTAAATAGTTGGGATTCCGGCTCCCCACATCAATACAAGAATCCCTAGATAATCGAGCTTATTGCAAAACGACGTCAGGGGGTGGCTGTGGTTCCATAGTATATGGAAGCTGCAAATGGTCAGGTTCGTACCAAGTCATGTGCTCTTGTAATGACTGGACTCACGTTGCAGAAAAAACAAAGCACACGGCCACTCCTAGACAATACGTAGACACAACGACCAAGTCGACTACCTGTCGGTTAGGCTGGGACTTGTATATGGTCTGATGAAAATATATAGGAAGTGCGATGAAAGTGGCAGCGCCGATAAGATGCGAGTAAGCGTTGACGGTCTGGTTATGAAGGTATAAGAGACTTGTGAATGACCTCCAAACAGAGCCGGAAGTTGACCTTCGTGAATTAGCAGCAAACACAATGGGTTCGACTACATAAGGGATTACCTATAGCCCGACAGAATGTATTCATTGTCCTGTTGCCACGGAGGAATCTCATGGAAGAACAGCAGCCGGGACGGCCTGTACCATGGCGGTAATCCCTCACTATCGGCATGGGTGGGGTCTCCGATGGGAGAGACTGATTGATCTGACCCGATAGATCGGGATCGTGAGCGGGAATATTGGCGACGATACATTGAATCAATTGACCAAAGGAATGATAGAGAAGTAAGGGAATTTGAACGCAACATTTTGGGAAAACCAAAGCGACACTTCATAGTACCGGCCATGCTGATAAATGTGGGGTGGCATGGTCACTCCGTCGGAATTCTTTCCTAATTCATTTCACCCGCATCGTCCTGCATATTGTGACACAAAAGACCCACCGTTGCTACCAATAACACATCGATACCACCCCGCGAAAAACCGCTCATATCCCTGTAAGTGCAGGACTCATGCAAGCGGGCCACATCAGCACCTTTGCTGGCGGCTAGGTTCTGATGATTTGAATGGTCGGGCCAGATCAAGAAGATGCTTCACATTCGTAACCCGTGTTACCCAAGTTTACCAGCCATTATCTTGGATCCATTGTACTCTTAGGAAACCACGAATGTAGCGATGTTGATCTGAACGGAAGTTCCGTTGCAAGAGGGAATCCATCGAATCAACAGGGTAGGCAGACGTCAAATTTGTTCACAGCGGAGATGGGCCCCAATAGTTGAAACCATACCACAGCACTTACTCAACAGGAAGGTCGTGATGCAGGAACTCCCACAACCAAGTACAAGGGCAGATACAGCCAATGACGATGGGTATTCTATGCAATACAGCTCTCATTGCCCCACACGCTCTCCGTTTACCCGACCAATCGTTTAAAGCCAGTGATCTTGGAAGACTCCAGGGCTCTCGGGTAGCCTTTTCAGTGTTTGGTTGGTTTTGTGAAGGCAGCTTGAAAAGGGGACTGCCCCCCCCCCCCCCCCCCCCCCCCCCCCCCCCTCTCAACAACAACAACAACAAACAACAACACCAAAAGTCCCTTGATCACATCACTCGCATCAAAGCCATGTCTGTAGAGATACAGCGTCCTGCCTTCGTTAACAGCACAGTCGTGGGGTTTGTTGCAGAACCGGAAGGGCGAGGGACACTCTCCATTCTTTTCTCTTGTCTCTTGACTCTTAGCTTGTGCGTTTGGTCCGCCGTCCACCTGAACCTACCCCAGCTAGACGAGAGTGAAGTTTTGTACGCCTATCGGTATTTCAAATGGAGTGTTCTGGGTGTTTTTGGTCCCGAGTTGGTGATATGGGCGGCCTGGCGCCAATTCCTTTCCGCACGACGACTCACTCAAGCGATTCGGGAAGTAAGTGAGAACTTGGGAATTGACCACTTGATTGTATACTGATCAACATAGATCAACCAAGATACCAATAGATCAACCTCCACGATGGAGTGGACAATTGTGCATAGCTTCTACGCAGGGATGGGCGGCTTCGCTTTCGATGTCTGCGCCCTTAATGCCGAAAGCGACGAGTTCATTCCCCGCCTCCGACGACTCCATATCACACCTCGAGGAATTCAACTGCTAGCAAGATGCAACCTATTACCCTCCATATCCCGAAACGAAATCATCGATAAGAACAAAACGGACAGTACGGCAAAGGTTATATGCTGCTTCCAAGTTGGCTGGATATTGGCACAAGCTGTTGCCCGGGTGAGCCTGGGTCTAGCTGTGACGCCTCTCGAGACCAACACAATCGGCCACGTTCTATGTGCCCTTATCAACTACGCGCTTTGGTGGCACAAACCGAAATGGATTCGACAGCCTACAATCGTCACAGGGCACTGGGCCCGAGCTGTCTGTGCATTCATGTACATGTCCAGTCAGATCAGCTCGGAAGACCTAGAAGACAAAAGCTTCCTGCGAGATTTTGGTGTCCGCACAGAGATGTCAAATATGCTATACATTCCAGCCACTATCGACACTCCCGAAGTTTGCAAGTCTCAAGAGGAGACGGCTTCGCGCCTGGAGGATTCGAGTGACGCAGTTTGCGAGGTCCCTGGCAACACAATTCCGTTCCAAGCACCTGCATCTAATTCAGCTAATGGGATGTACCAGGTGGGCGCTTTCGTTAAACGCAAAAGGCACACAGATGTGTCGAATGTGCATGATGAAAGCGTGTGCCCTGGGTTCATATCTAGGAAAACAGTTTCATCCGAGGTGGAAATCGTGCGATGGAGGCTTGCCTGTGAGGCCGTGGAAGCCCACCCAGCCATTCGTGAAAGGTTGGAACTGGACGAAACCGACAAAGATGAGGCAAGATATCGCGAGGCACTTCGTCTATACCCGGAAATGCCTCAGAAGGTCAAACAACATTTCAAGCGGAAAGGCCAAGCCAATGGGCCACGTTCGGAAAAGGAAGCCCTACACAGAGTCTGCATGTCGGAGGAACTGGTGGTTGAGAGACCAAAGAACTGGCCAGGAGATGATCTAGTTCGCGACATGCAAGGACACCTAATGGGCATCATCCTTTGGACTGTCACCATCTTGTATGGTGCGGTGCACCTAGCCGGATGGAATGAACAGTTCCCGACCATTATTGAGCAATGGTTTTGGAGAGCCTCGGCGGCTTACATTGTTTTCAGTGGGTTGCTGTGGTCATTCCTCAATTTGTTGGGCCATTTAAGCGGCAGCGTGTGGTGGTTCTGGTACGATCTGCTTGCGGGCTATGGAAGTCGAAGGCACTACTGCATACTTCTAGCCCTATGTTACCTTGGTGGTATATTGTATGTTGTGGCGCGGGTCTACTTGGTGGTAGAAGCATTCATCTCGCTTCGCGCCTTGCCTGCTTCCGCATACCAATCACCATCATGGATACTTACTGTTCCTCATTTATAACGCCTAACTTTATAACTATAAACTAAATAACTCTATTCGATTTATGCTTATTATAGCTAAGAGAAAGATAAGTTTATATGATTTCAATTCAAATATTATAAAGAATATAATTATAAGGGTTTAATGCTTTAAATTAAATAATAGGTTAAAATTATATTAAGATAATTAGTTATCTAATAATATAAATATTAAGATTATATCTAAATAATATAATAAAGGTTAAAATAATATATTAAAAGAGTAATAAAGTAATAATAAAATACTGATTTAAAATTACTTTAAGAATAAAAAGTATTTTCTATTATTAGAATCCTTTTTCAAATAACGTATATGTCAATTGAGCTGCGCAGTCAATTGAGATGCGCACTCCTAAGCACCTCACGTATGAATCTATCGACTACCTAACTAGAACGCCTTAAATTAATTCAAACTATTCGGAATCGGACTCTGCAGACGTTTCCACCTCTACTTCATATGTGCGCGCATTATGGCCGGTGTTGCCGCAGATGCCACACCGGCGTTCGCGCGGTCGCGACCGTGTCGCCCGACTGCTACTCGCACGCGTTTCCTCGGCGAACTGCGTATCCACGTCCCTCTGGGCTAAAAGGTCTTAAGCCTCGCCTACTTCAAGTGTTCCTCCTTCTTATAAGCGAGATTTTTTAGCATTGCGACGTTTTGCGAGGCCGGTGTTAGCCTCTCGAAGCGTTTTAACCTCGGCCCGGAGGAGGGCGGCCTTATACATCATCGCTATCGCCCCCTTCGCAAACTAGTCGATAGCTAATAAAATCGGTGTCGGGGAGCTTCCCTGGTGCTAGCGAACTCGATTTTTAATATAATCGGTTTGCGAAGTCGCTTGCGTTAGGTTATGTGGCGTCTGAGATGCCCACGCGAGGCCCGTTGGCGGGAGGCTGCCCGACGGCGACGGCGTCGATATCTTCACATCTAGCTTAGAGAGAACCCGTTCCGGATCGAGAGGCACTAATCCGGCCCCGGCGAATCCAGCCTTGACGTTATTCGGCGTGAAAACCTTCGTATACGCGGCTTGGAAGGCGATGAGGAACTCGGCCTTAGTAATATGGTTAACAAGTGACTTCATGAAGGTTTCGATTTCGCTGCCGTACGCCCGCTTTAACGGGCTAAAACACCCAACGTCGAGTGGCTGGAGTAGGTGCGATAAGTGCGGAGGCATAGAGATACAAATAATGTTCTTCTGCTTGCAGAACGCCTGGAAATCGGCCGAGACATAGCTCTCGTGCCCGTCGATCACTAATATTCGAAATGAGCCGGTCGCACGCGACACGGTGTGTTTTTCGAAATATCGAAGCCAGTCTAGGCCCGTCTAGTTATCGGTCTATCTATTCGCGGTTAGTTTAATAACCCAATCGCGTGGGAGGGTGCTATCGGCGTACCAATTGGCGAGGTGGTAGGCGCCCTTCACGGCGATGAACGGCGGGAGGCACCAACCGTCCGAATAGACGCCCTAGATCACGGTGACCCATTCCCGATTGCTAGGCTAGACCTTCTTTCGCTTTCCGCTCCGATCGGCGCCGGTTACGACTATCGAGGACGTGATTTGGCCTATCATGAAGCCGGTCTCGTCGAAGTTATAGATATCCTCGTCCTGGATGCCGTATTTCGCCTTCAGATTTACGAAAAGCGCGAACCAGCCCGAGATCTTTTCAGGGTCTTCGCAGAGGGCCCTCTAGTAATCGTATATACGCGAAAAACGCGTCCGGAGTTGTGGTTATCGCTTAACGAAGTTCCTAGCCTAACGCGTCCCGACGTGTGGCGCGTTACGCGACGCGACGAGGATATTCGCTATATCTTCTATATCGCGTAAGCGCGGGGCAAACCCTCGCGAATCTAGGTCGAGGATATATCGGATAAGCGTCTTCTCTTCGAGTTCGGTAAGGCGACACTTATTACTGCGTATATCGTCTCGGGCGCGTTTTCCCTTCATTCTATTACGGATAGTAGATTCGGGGACGTGGAAGATAGATGCAGCGCGGCGCACTGTTATTACGGGGTCGTTCCGAATCGTCTAGACCGCGAGAATGATTTGAGACTCTTAGGAACGTTATGGCATGTTTAGTTATAGAAATATATATATCTAAAGTGGACGAAGTTAAATATAACTAGAGTGCGTATCTCAATTGACTGCGCAGCTCAATTAACATATACGTTATAAGTAAATAATATAAATGTTATATTTTTATTCTTAGTATTTCTTTATATTAAAGTAATTATTTTCAACGATATATAACTATATAAATTCTTTTAATATTTTTCTCTTTATAATTACTTTACTTTTATAAATATATATTAATACTTTAAATCTTTTTAAAATCGTTATAATTTAAAGTATTTAAGTTTATATATTTAATATAATAAGCAAAGGGGTTAAATAGAAGGTAAGTTATATTAGGTGAGGTTACCACGAAGTAGCCCCTCTTAAGGAAAAATAGCTATAGTGGTAAGGTACGATCCCTCTAGTTACTATCTAGCCTAATGTCGCTACGTATTAATATTTTTAAATTAGTCGACTTTTAATAGTTACTGAAAGTATATTAAATTAATTAAGTTTATCGTACTTAATAATTAATATAACTTTAAATAGCTTGAAATTCGGATCGTCCGATATTACTTTAATTACTTAAAGGTATTTTCTTGAATAGAATATGAAAAGTTTATAGGAAAGAATAATAATAAAAAGTCTTATAAAGCTTAAAAGTAATATATAATAGTATTATAATAGTATATTAAAAATATTTTAAACCGGGCTTATAATTATCGTAACTTGTAAGTATTAATAGATAATATGAGGTAATCTAAGGTTATTTGTTAGAAGAAACTAATAAAAGAGATACTAGTTATAGCGTGCTATATAATCGCTAGCCAGGGCCCCTCCACGTGACCTGACTAAGCAATATCCACTTGGGAATGCCCTCACGGTGCGACAGCTAGTTTTACGGAAGTGATTCGACTAGCTC
The DNA here is from genome assembly GCA_016758845.1 of Nigrospora oryzae. Lineage (NCBI taxonomy): Eukaryota > Fungi > Ascomycota > Sordariomycetes > Amphisphaeriales > Apiosporaceae > Nigrospora > Nigrospora oryzae. The sequence goes on along the minus strand of JADKYO010000014.1, from coordinate 3,319,310 downwards.
GATAACCCCATGATCAACCATGGCAGCACAATATCTCTCTACCATAGGCACCAGCCGTTCTTTACGCTGCATGAAGTACGGGGTCATCACCCAACCCATGCCCGTGATCATACACCGCCTATACTCCTGCATGACCTCTTCGTCGTCCTGGGATAAGCGCGGGCCGCCGAGCTCGGCCAGCGTCTGCAGGTAGTGGCCCAGGATGGCCAGCTCGTGCGTGCGTCGGTCCGCAACCGATAAGGCGCCGACGACGAAGTAAGCGACATCGTGGAAGGCAGAACCGATATGGCAGATCTGCCAGTCGAGGAAGGAGGGCCGGCCCTCCGCGTCGATGTAAACGTTGCCTGGGTGCGGATCGCCGTGCAGCACGCACTGGAAACGCGGACTCGCGGCGGCGAAGTGTTTATTCAGGGCGGCCACGGTGCGGTCGCGGTTGCGGATGACTTCGGGAACGCGCGGCCGGTCCGCGCCCAGAACCACGTCGTCCCACATGACGGCCAGAGAGAGGATAGTGGCCGGATAGTCGCGCGTCAGCCAGGGGTGGTCCGCGAGCGTGAGGCCCCAGGTGGCGGCGTGCAGCGCGGCAAGCTGCTCGACGGCCATCGTGACGAGCAGCACCGGCAGCGCCGTCGTTGGGTCCCCGTATGCGCAGCCGCGCTGGTTCAGGTCTTCCATGGCGAGCACAGCCTGGAACGGGTCGGCGCTTCGGGCCGTGCCCCAGACCTGGGGGAGCCGCAGACCGGTGTGGGACAGCCGCGGCCGTAGGCGGTCGAAGACGTCGACCTCGCGTATGAAGACGGCCTTGAGTACCTCAGTATAGCCTGGCGTGGCCAGCTTCGCGGGGTTGAAGGAGCCCTTAAGACAGAGTCGGTCGGGCCGTAGGCGGCTAGTATCATCTGCGGTAGCGCCGTCCGCGTATGTGAGGGTTATAAAGAGTTTTGAAGTGGCCTCGTTCTGGATACTCGACGTGATGGTAAAGGACTTGACCGGGAGACCCAGGATACCGCCCAGCCAAGAGGCCGTGATCTCCTCCGGGGCGGTGGGCACGCAGTGTTCGCTATTGGCGCCTTCGGTCGCAAAACTATTAGCACGAGGGCCGTTGGCCACGGACGCATTTGCGATAGGATCGCAGGCTTGAGTGACTGACTCGGTCACTGTTGCCATGCTGCAGAACTTTAACTTAGGATTAATGCTTTGGTGGGATAAAGCGAGAAAGAAAATTTGGCTTGAGGAGACCGGTGGGCAGCGAAGCACTAGCGAGGCGAGCAGCATTCTTATATGGATTAGGCACTGGCCCTTGGCTATTCGGCCGTGGCTGAACACTGCCTGAAGCGATCGCCGGTCACAAGGAAACCCCATAATGGCCCTATTACGAAGTTGGGCTTCTTATCTCCAGCCATCTTTCGCACCAATGCGAGTCGTACAGGCAAGGGGAGGCAAGGGCTGATAAGGGGTTACTGGGGGTTGCGGACAGGCCTGGATATCATTGCGCCAGCCGCGGCTAGCAGTCTGCCTACTATCCACAAATACTCCACCGGTCTATTAATGAACCAGGCGGATAAAGGCGCTTGAATCTCGCTTCTGCAGTGGTCATACGGCAGGAAAACGGGGATGGCAATTTGGGCGGCGAGAGAACAGGCGTGATTGGTGAACCATGCAGTCGGGACCAATAACAATCATAACGTGGAGCGGCACAACGTCCGCCCCTGCTCAAGACGAAGAAGAAGCGGGTTCAAAGAGGTGGGGGAACGTCACAGTGATCCACCTATATATACTCCGAACTATCTGCATCTGGCCCAGTCCCCGTATGCGGTAAGGAGAGGCGACGAGGACCAGCAACTTCAAAGGACCCGCGGAAGCGGGCCTTGGGAGACCACTAGAAGCTACACTTCACTAGTTTCTGTTCTGCCGGCCATTCCACCATTCGCCATTCTTTGAGGGCCCCAAAGATGACTCCGCGAGATAGCTACTACCCCCTCGTCATTGTCTTCGTCGTGCTCAATAGCATTGCCGTGACATTACGACTCTGGGTGCGCTATCGAAGAGATGCGATTGGCTATGACGACCTGGTCCTGGCCGTTTCCTTTGTGAGTTTTCCACTGTCAGCATCCTAACTTATTGGTTGAGAACGCGGCATGCTCACGGTCGATAAGGTCGGTTTCGTGCTCTTCGGCGCCATGGAGCTGGCGTCTATCAGCTACGGTATCGGCGCCACGGAGATTAAGCCCGGGTTTGACTTAGTTAAAGCTGCTATGGTAAGTAAGTCCTTAGAAACCAATATGTGGCTAGGTGTTAACTCAAGGCGCGAAAGTATTTCACTATTACGTAAGTGGTGTATGTCTTGACCACGGGTATTTCGAAGCTCGCCATCGCGCTAGTACTGTACCGCCTGGCCCACGGCGCCGGCATCCGACTCCTCAACCTGATCTTGACGGTTTCCATGGTTGTCGTCAGCGCGGTGGTGCTCGTCGTGGCCCTCATCATCGGACTGCAATGCCGTCCCCTCAGCGTCGCGTGGGGCGTTAGCTCAGGCACCTGCATGTCTACCACTATTATTGCCAACGCGGCCATGGTCCTGTCGGCTGTTGACGTAACTGCCAGTTAGCTATACGGGGTAAAGAAGAACATAGGATCGTTCGTTTCGCTTAGAATTCAGGCTAATCAGTTCGGATCACAGCTTTTACCTGTTTGGATGCTGTATAAAACTTAGATAGCGATCAGACTTAAAGTCACCGTCCTCTTCTTGCTTAGGCTCGGTGCAGTATAAGTTAAGTCACTCCAGCCCTTATCGAAAAACTTGAAAGTAACCTATAGTAGAAGCTCGGTAGTAACCGTTATTCGCCTTAAGATGATAAGCGGTCTCGCTTAGCTCTCCTAGACTAAGAGTCTCGCCAGCCCAGATATCATTTAGTTGACCGTGGAAGCGACTATCTAGTAGGTTTTCTATCTTTGCTTATATATCTTCCTTAGTGGCTCTCTAATTTCTATATACTGATACCCCTTCACTACAGCTCGATCATTGAAGTGGGCATAGGCATTTTCGCCGCGGCGCTCTCCGCCTTGCGGCCCTTCTTAAAATAACTGCTATGCTTCCGTAATATCGGCAGCGGGGGGACTAGAAAGGAGAACGGAAAACCGCACGCTCTCGCATTAACGCCGCTCCGGACCTTTGGCTAGGGCCGGTCGAGGGCGCGGGGGCATAGCTATCGTCTTGATGACGAATCCTCTATCACATCTCGCCTAGATAGGTAGAAACGCATAATATCGCTATTATTAATAAGGAAGACTTCGCGAAGGCCTTTGAAGAGGCTGAATAAGTCCTATAATGGATCCTACTGAGATAAATGTGAACCTCGGTTACTATAACCTTTCCCGTGCGCCTACTTTTATCCTGCCTTAGGCTAATATTAAGACAGATCCCTTAGCCTTATATAATATCTATAGCTTCAGCTATATGCCTACTCGCTTCTGGCAATCCGTCTATGTTACCGTAAACGTAAGTATCTCCTACCAAGCCCCATCGTCCGTTCGCCTTCGCACGAACTTTAAATAGCATCTACACACCGCATAGTATAATAACTTAGTACCCTGGCTTGATATCGGTCAGTTCCAGGCCTAAATATCTAGATTTAGACACGAAGGGTCGCCACCCTATGTTAGTGGACTGAAACAGATCGAAAAGTTGCTGTAAAGCAAGGGAACCAATCATCTTCGCGTAAGGGAGCCTAGTCGTAATATAATCGTTTTATTATTATTTTATAGTTGGAATTTAAGCTTAAAGTTATTAATAACTTTAATTCCTTTATTCCTATTATTATACATACTTTAAAATCGAATTATATAAATTAACTAAATTAATTTTATATTAATTTAAAACTATAAATTTAAATTAAACGGCTTTATATTATTCTTATCTCCTATATATTAAATTATTTTAAATAAACATAGTTATTATTACTTTTATTAATATATAAGTTATTTTAAAAAAATAAAATAAAATTATAAAAATATTGAATTAATTATAAGATAAAAGTAATTTAAAAGTTAAATAAATATTAATATAGAAATCGGTTATTTTATATTTAAGGCTTCTTTTAAAATTATTTCTTATATTAAATAAGTTTAATAATAGCTTTATTATAAGGTTATTAATTTAATTAAGGCCTCGTTAATTTAATATACGATTAATAAAGTAGCTAACTTAAGGTATTTATTATCTAAGTATAATTAAAGCCGTTATATTTATAATAAGGTTATATAAGATAAAAGAAACTAGTTAGAAATATATTCGATAAAAGATATATAACTAATGATTTTTACAGTTATTAGTTAAAAATAAAATATATCTTAATATATATTAATAATACGCTTTCTAATTCCTATATTATATACTCTTTATACTTTTATAACGATTATATATTTGATATTAAACTCACTTAGAGGCTTATGGAAGGAGACCTATAATCTCTATCCTATAGGTAAGAAATATACCTATTCCCTCCAGGTAACACCGGATTTCTTCTATGCCTCTACGGCCGACTTATTTAAGGTCTGCCCTCCTGAATACCCCTGTATCTTACAGCCTAGCGGTCCGTTCTGTGACAATTAGTATTGATGCGTGGCGATGGTGGGCACGCTGCTGCCTGGAGGGGTTGCACCCCACCACTATAGCTATTTTCCCATGAGAGGGGCCACTTCGTGGCAGCCTCACCTAATACATCTCACCTTCTGTTTGACCCCTCTGCTTTTCGTGTCAAGTATAAACCCTACATATCACAGTACTTAGGTATAACGTTCGTTACACCCAGCCAACGTTTTATGACCGTTTCTTTTCGCCGCATACGGCACCTGCTCACCTAGGACACCCGTTGGCTCATGCTGTTGGTCCATGGTCGCACAACTACACTCGAGGGGCTACGGATGCCGTATCCGAACGGTAGCAGGACAATTTTGGGCCACGCTACACATTCCCCCATCACGTGGTGGGTTCCGACGCAGCACCCCTGCATGCTCAGTCGGCGACCGTCAGGAGGGTGCTACAAGATGACCGCCTGCGAGGCGAGCGGCTTCTCGCGACAGACAAAGCGAAGTGTTGGTCTGTCGCCTCATCTGGAACGCAGCAGTTGGTAGATGACATCGCCACCAAGATGTTGTGGAACGGGGAGTGCTGGGCTGGATGATCCAGCTATTATGCATAAAGGCTGCCGCTATTCCCAGGCACGTCGTGAATCCTCGTCGCATCCAAACACGCCTTCTTTTCCTACCATTCCCATCTCCTCTTTCGCAACATTTAGGCTTTCGCACGCAGGCTCAACCGTGCCGCTCCACCACCATGGCCGAGTCCGCAGAGCCAGCCACCCCCTTCCCGCTATACTCTGGCCAGTGCTACCACGCCATGATCGAGGGCCGCACATTTATGAGAGTCGCCGACTGGCCCAAGGTTCCGCAGTTCAAAGATGAATTCACCCGCGTCAGCCACAGTGCGAGCGTCCCCATCTGCGGCCGCGACGGCAAGCGGCTTGAGTTCCAGGTCCGAAAGATGGACAAAAACGACAGCCAAGACCTGTTGACGGCGGACGACGATATGTGGCTGGCGATCAAGAAAGTAGCATTCAGGTACGGCGCCACCCACCAAGACGACGACAAGGGGTATGATCCCCGGCTGGTACTCGATGGCAAGGAAACAAGCAACATCCGTGTCCGCTGGGCGGTGAAAGATCTGACGCCACCGCCCTCGACCCCCAGTACACGCAGTATAGGGCATGAATTCGAAAATGTGTTTTGGGATCTCGACAAGGTGCGGGACATCACCTCGAGCAAGGTGTCCCCCACCAACGATGCCGAGGCGGCGGCCCAACTCAGCGACTGCTATCTGCACACGAACACTCCGATACCCGGCCAAGATGCTACCCCGGTCTGGTGGGCAGTCGAATCCGCGCTTGTACCGGACCTCGTGGAGGCCTACCGGGGCCCCGTCGAAGCCTACCGAAAGACTCTCCGTGAAGCGAGAGCGGGAGGCCTCGACACTGGACCACTTCGCGGCCCCGCGGAGGACGACTTCAGTACATTCCGTGCGGCACGTCAGAAGGGCGGTGAGGTTCCCCAAGATCAGCGGCCCTCTCTGGATGAACACACGAAGAAGCTTCGTGAGGACAGAAAGCGGCGCCAGATGTGAACCTGACAGAGTCGCTTTTATTTGTTTCGTCGTGGTGATCACGAGGTTGCCTGTGCGCTCGTATTCTAGTGAAAGCTTGAGTTCGCTGATTGGTGGTGATTTGGGGTTGACATTCGAACGCGCTAGTTTACAGACACTTGCAATGGGGATTGACAGGAGAGACGGCGATGAGAGAGAGGCAGAGTTGGAACAGTCGCCACACAGACAGTCTATCGTACAGTGCACCTGTCACTCGTCAAGGTTCATAATACCGGTCACTCTTTGAAATGTTGTATGCCTCGGCGTTGGAGCCAAGATGATGACGCACCGTCACCTACCACAATGGCGCGCACGACTCGCCCCAACCCACCCCCACTCAATACAACTACGAAGGCTCGGACGAGCCGCAGTCCATTCACGACAGGGGGAACTATCGCATGTCGTCGAATCAAGGTGTCGCTCATAAGAATTTTAGAGTTTGTCAGGAGCTTGTTTCATCCGGCGACATGGATGGACTTAGCCAGCGACCGGGGGGTCTTGGCGACCCAGCGCAACGGGACGTCGAGAAAGGCCTCGCCCCGAGCCGCGCAACTGGAACGAAACGGACCCAGGCGCGGCAGAAGCTCGAACCCACCGCGGGACGACGAAGACCTTTTCGGTGCGCCGGACAGGCACGCGGCGAGCGGGATTGGCTCTCGCCCGCCGTTCCTGGCGGTCGATCTGCGATGCAGTGTGTGTGGGATTTGGGGTTGCTGGGGCGGGTTGATCAGTGGTGCCGTGGGCATGCGGCTGCGTATGTCGGGCGGGAGACCACGATCGGGGGAACCGGGCGTAGGGAAGACCCTTCTCGTGCCTGGCTGCTGAGGTCCAGTCGCCAGGCACAGTGGGAGAGGGCCTCGAAGAACAAACGGGGCAAGACAGGAACAAGCGCGCGTGACTCGCCACGGTTTTCTTTTTTCCCATGACGCCTGGTGCTACCGGCACCAATGCCCCTCGCCGTGGAAGACGGAGAGTAGAAGCCTTCTCCCCGAGTGCCCATGTCCCTGACCACGAGTCGTGCGAGTCCCCGAAGAACAGGGCGGTATTGAGCAAACATTGTCTGTAATAGCGAGCGCGGGTTCCTTCTGCATGCCTCGAATGCTCTACACAGTCCAGTCTGCCTCACCGACTAGCCTGGGGAGAGATGCAGGCATGGATGGGCCCCGATGGGGATGGTAGCTGCTTGATCTCGTAATCAGCCGCGGCGGGGGACTCCTTGTCTCCCCCTTGCCCGCGCCCGAACAGGGGGGATTACGAGCAAGCAAGAATTCGCGATTCTGCCCCCGTTGCGCGCTGGCTGCCTTGATTGAGGAAGGGCGGCGGCGTGATGCCCGGCGGTCGCCGGTTTGCTCGCTCGTCTTTCTGATTTGCGCGCGGCGGGGGCACATTGGCGGGCACGAGAAGCCGCCCAGCTTGCGAGGCAGGGCATCGACAACAACACCGCGATGGCGCGGCTAGTCCTAAAGGCGGTTCTCCGCACGCTATGGCCCCGCGCCCCCAGTGATGCCAGGCTCGAGGCCCCCGAGACGGGGGACGGCCGGTTGGCCGTCTAACCATCATTGTCCAACGCCCAGGCCGTACGTACGATGCGGGGTGGGGTTGCATCGGGACGGAAGAGCGCGCGCGTGCGCACGAGAAAAAAGAACATGCGATCCGCTGGATCGGTGGCCTGTTCTTTGGGGAGCGGCTTTTCTGCGACCTTGTCATCAGGGTGGGGCGGTTTCTCCAAATTCCCCAGCTTTTTTTTTCGGTCCTGCGTGCGGAGAGTGCGGCGGGGCGGCCATTATTGCGATCCCCGCACGAACTCCGACACTGGCCAGCTGGTCCAGGGCACGGGGGAAATGCGTGGGGATTCTGGGGGGGCGGGCGCGCGAGGGGACGGGGATGGATTTCTCCTGGCATCCCATCCATCACCAGTGCGCTTTCCTACCGCCCGGCGGGCGTGGGAGGCCGGGCGACCAGCCAGGGCGTTCTCGATGGCATCACGCTGGCAGATGCATGACCGGGGCGATGCGGGCGCGTGCGGGCAGCAAAAGCAATACGCCGATGCGGCGGGAGCCAAGAACCGCTACCGAGGATTGGCGATGGCACGGCGCATCGGCAGATTGTCGGCCGCGTATCGCCAGGGCATGGTGCTGCCACCTCTCCCGCACTCGAGCACCACGCAACAAAAGCGGCCGATTCAGGATTCCGGCTCTCCGACGCCCTCGGCACTGCGTCAGCGAGTCAGAGCTCGTCCCACGCTGTGGTCGCGCTCGAAATGCCGGCACCAGCGCCGACGAAGCACGGCCTGGATGCGCTCACCATTGGCGCCCCAGCCAAGCTCCTGACGGGCCGATTACTTTGTGGGGGAAGCTGGGCCTGCCCTGGTCTTCTTCCCCGTACTCAAGCGCCTGACCGCCCGCTCCAACGTCATGGGAACCACGCCAGGCACACGTCCCAGCGCCCGAAGTTGCTGTTTTCGGCCTGGCACCAGCGGCCACGGCTAATCATCGGCCCTTCGGCTCCTGTGAGAAGCAGGTTCTTCACGGCCAGCCCGGATGTACGAGGCCGCTGTGGGGTTCTGGGGTTTGCCCCGACCTGCCATTCCCCCAGGAATCCAACGCGCATTCGATCTGGCTACCGGGCCCTGTCGGCGTGCTGACACCGTCGTTGGTTCCGTCCGTCTTGCCATGGTCCTCTTCCGAGGGGCCGACGCGACGCCGATGGCTGCCTCTGCTTCGCACCCTTTCGGCCACCGCTTGCCGCGGCAATGGAAGCGACATCGTGTGCGCGTACCTGCTGCCGGCAACCAAAGCCGCCCCTGCCCTTCGGTCGCTTCTCCGACGACAGCCAGGGCGCAGAGCACACGGTCGCAATTCTCGAGCCGGAGCATCGGAGCTATGGGCCTGTGCACTTGTCCGCCTCTACCACTAACGTCCATTCGTCTGCGGGGGGAGGGTCACATGGCTACAACCAACGGCTCCCCACAACACCTGTCAATGTCGAAAGTGCCATCCATCTCTCCGGAACCCCCATACGCCAGCGCCATCCCTTTGGCTGGGCGGCCTTCGGTCTTTCCAGAAAACATGGGCATGGGTAACCGCTCTCTGCCCCGGCTCAGTTCCCCACTTCCACCACTTCCCCCGGTGGACTGTGGACACTGCTTTCCCCGCCTCGCCGGTTTGTTCCATCCGTTGACATCAAGGCCAAGAGTCCCGACCTGCTTCCTCAGCCTGACGCAGCGCGGGGCTGTGCCGAAATATGGCTCAGCATCATTGTCTCTGGTCGGCCTGGCCCCGACGCTGCGCGACGGCCTTCGCGATCATGGCATATAAAGACCCCAAGTGCCACCTCTTCAAGATTGGAGATCATCACAGCCCAGCGCCAGCGTCCCTGATCAATCAACATGGCTTCTGCTCGGTCTGTGCTCCTCTCGGCTCTTGCCCTCGCCTCCTCTGCCTCCGCCCAGGACTTTGAGGGCGGCCGTGGCGGAGATGCTTTCAGCTATGTTCAGCCCCTGAACACCACCATCTTGGGCCCCTACGGACACTCTCCTGCCGTCCTCCCCTCTCGTGGGTCTTGCCCTTCCGAGTGCTAAGCAAAAGCACAAAAACTAACAGATGTTTCGTTAGCCAATGCTACTGGTATCGGGGGTTGGGAGAAGGCTGTGGCCAAGGCCATGGACTGGGTTCAGCAACTGACCCTCGAGGAGAAGGCTGACATGGTCACCGGTGTGGCCGGCCCCTGTGTTGGTAACATCGTCGCCATCCCACGTCTCGGCTTCAACGGCCTCTGTCTTCAGGACGGCCCGCTCAGCATCCGTGTCGCCGACTATGCCAGCGTCTTCTCCGCCGGTGTCTCGGCTGCCGCCACCTGGGACCGCAAGGTTCTCTATGAGAGAGGTTATGCCATGGGCCGCGAGTTCCGGGCCAAGGGAGCCCACGTTGCGCTCTCCCCCGTCGCCGGCCCTCTGGGTCGCTCCGCTTACTCCGGCCGCAATTGGGAGGGCTTCGCCGCCGACCCCTACCTCACCGGTGTCGCTATGGAGGAGACCATCAAGGGTCACCAGGACGCTGGTGTTCAGGCCACGCCCAAGCACTTCATCGGCAACGAGCAGGAAACGCAGCGCAACCCCAACTACGACGAGGATGCCAACATCATCCAGGAGGCCATCTCTTCCAACATTGATGACCGCACGATCCACGAGCTGTACCTGTGGCCTTTTGCGAATGCCGTCAAGGCCAACGCCGCCAGCATGATGTGCGCCTACCAGCGCCTCAACGGCTCGTACGCCTGCGAGAACTCCAAGGTCCTGAACGGGCTGCTCAAGGAGGAGCTTGGCTTCCAAGGCTACGTCATGTCCGACTGGGGCGGCACCCACTCCGGTGTCGCCTCCATGGAGAGTGGCCTGGACATGAACATGCCCGGTGGTCTCGGCCCCTACGGCATGAACTGGAAGGCCGGTTCGTTCTTCGGCGCCAACGTCACCGACTCTGTGAACAACGGCACCGTCCCCGTCACCCGCCTTGACGACATGATCATCCGCATCATGACTCCCTACTTCTGGTTAGGCCAGGACAAGGACTTCCCCTCGGTCGACCCCTCCAGCGGCGACCTCAACACCTTCTCGCCCAAGAGCACCTGGACCCGCGAGTTCAACCTGACGGGCCCCCGCAGTCGCGATGTCCGCGAGGACCACGGCGAGCTTATCCGCAAGCACGGCGCCGACGCTGCCGTTCTTCTCAAGAACGAGAACAAGGCGCTGCCCTTGAAGGCTCCCAAGTCCATTGCCGTCTTTGGAAACGATGCCGGCGAGGACACCCAGGGCTTCCTGAACCAGAACGACTTTGAGTTCGGCACCCTCACCTCGGGTGGTGGTTCCGGTACCGGCCGGCTGAGCTACCTCGTGACGCCCCTCGAGGCCATCAAGGCCCGTGCCCGCAAGGACAAGTCCGAGCTGCAGTACTGGCTCAACAACACCCTCGTTGCCAACAGCAAGATGCCCGCGCTGTGGAACCCCACGCCCCCCGACGTCTGCCTCGTCTTCCTGAAGACATGGGCCGCCGAGGGTGTGGACCGCGAGCACCTGTCGGTCGACTGGGACGGTGAGGACGTCGTCGGCTCCGTCGCCGCCTACTGCAACAACACGGTCGTGGTCACCCACTCGGCGGGCATCAACGTCCTGCCCTTCGCCGACCACCCCAACGTCACGGCCATCGTCGCTGCCCACTACGCCGGCCAGGAGTCGGGCAACGCCATTGCCGACGTGCTGTACGGCGATGTCAACCCCGCTGCCAAGCTGCCCTACACCATCGCCAAGAACGGTACCGACTACAACGCCCCCCCGACCACGGCCGTGCAGACCAACGGCACCGACGACTGGCAGTCGTGGTTCGACGAGAAGCTCGAGATCGACTACCGCTACTTTGACGCGCACAACATCTCGGTGCGCTACGAGTTCGGCTACGGTCTGTCGTACACGACCTTCGGCCTCGCCAACATCCAGACCGAGTGCCTCGAGCAGGAGCTGGCGGCGCGCCCCAAAGCCCAGCCCGTCCAGCCCGGCGGCAACCCCGCCCTTTGGGAGACGGTCTACAACGTGACGGTCGAGGTGTCCAACACGGGCGACGTGGCCGGCGCCGCCGTGCCGCAGCTGTACCTGACGTTCCCCGACAGCACGCCTTCGGGCACCCCGCCCAAGCAGCTGCGCGGCTTCGACAAGGTCTTCCTCGAGGCCGGCGAGTCCAAGACGGTGGCCTTTGAGCTCATGCGCCGCGACATGAGCTACTGGGACGTCGTCGCCCAGGACTGGGTCATTCCCACGGGTGCCTTCAAGGTTAGCGTCGGATTCAGCAGCCGCGACCTGCACGAGTTTGCCGACGTCACGGCCCGCAAGGCCTGAAGGGGGAAAGAAGAGGACGAAGGAGAGAGAATATACGCCTGTCCATGAAAGGCCCTGTATGATGACGGGCCCTATGCCCACTCTAGAAGTAATGTTGATTACGACTTGAATGACACATTTTCTCCATACACTCCCATTCGGGCTTGTCGTGCTTACCATGGTGGATCCCGACCGCGATATGTTGGAGTGCGCATAGGCTTGTACTGCCACATGCCTATGTCAAGACAGCCACACCTCGTGCTTGGCCTTTGTATTCAAGCTGCGTAAGTACATACAACTTGATCACCACTGTGTCCACTTTCTATCCACTCAAATGCAAGGGACTTTTGAATGACACCCTCCATCTCCAGGGGCTCGAGACTACCGCAACCTTCCATCCATGGGTCGGTATTCACTCGCAGGGCTACAGGGCCCCCTGCTAGCCAAACAATCCGCCGGGAGGGAAGCTGGATGAACCGAAACCCCCGAGGCCGCGGCGGTGGGTGGGAGGGACGAAAAGCCCGACGCATGGTACTTTTTTCTTGGCGCCCCCTCCCCACGGACCAGAATTCCTCCACGCGTCAGGCCATGCTGACGGCCGCCCAGCTCTCGGCGGACCGAGAAGAAGAGAAAGAAGAAGGCTAGAAGATACAACGGTCGGCCGGGCAGGCAAAGTGGCTTTTCTGCTTTTCCCAGCTTTTTTCTTCCCTGGCTGCTTTCCAGACCGAAGGGAGCGAAAGCAGCATTCGAGGATTTCTTTGCTTGTTGGCTATTATCCTCCCCCTCGGGCAAGTTTGGCCCGCGATGCGCCCGTCGGCCGTACTGCGCAGCGACGCGAACCGCCCCCTGGGCAAACACAACATGTAAGCGCGGAGGCGCCCTTTTTTTCCCCCGGTCGTTTCCCGCCACCCGCCTGGCGCCCGGGGCCGGCGCCGGCAGCTGAGCTGACCACGCGACCGCGGTCGTCGTCGCCGTCGGCAGATACCTCAACAAGGACGAATGGGGCAATCTAGGCAAGTGTTTCTTTGTTCTTTTCCGTGGACCCCAACTGCCCCTATCGGGCTCCTCCCGGGGGAGAGCGCTCTTTCCACAGACTCTGACCGTCTCCCGTGGGTCGGGCCAAGACAAACAGGCGCCGCCATCCAAGAGCGCGGCATCATCACGTACTCGCTGTCGTCAAACCGGCAACGGCTCTTCGCCGGCGCCGGCCACGCCGCCGTCTTCAACACGTGGCGCCGCACCCGTGCCCAGGTCCTCTACTGGCTGCCGCCCCTGCTGTTGGCCGCCGGGGCCATGGATTGGGCCAACAAGAGGTAGGTAGGAGAAAAGCAAAAAAAAAAAAAGGGGGGGGGGGGGGGGGGTTTCCCTTTCCGGTTCTCCCCGACGGGAGTGGAATAATGGGTGTGGCTAACGCGAGACACTCCCACCGGATACAGGAACGAGTTTCTCAATTCCAAGGAGGGACGCGCGTTGCACGGACATGAGTAAACGAAACGACGCGGGATGCTACGAAACGAAACGAAACGAACAGGCAAGGAAGCCTCTCATGGAGCAATGCTTCCAGCGAGGGGTGGGAGGAAGGCTGGTTGTTCGGTTGAAGAGGGGCCCAGGACCGTGAAAGACGTAGGGGGGTCCACCCCGTAGGAAGGGGCAGGAGGGACACCTGGGACGGGCAAAGGGGGGCAATGCATTGCGGTTTTCCTCGCCACGAGATCCTCAGAAAGATTAGGGCCACGGCACGAGGGTGGCGGCTCTTCGTTCTCCACACAGGGCTCAACAGAGCGGTCTAGTGATGCTTGCCTCTCCCTTCGCCCCCTATCGCGTCCTGCTGTCTGTCCCTTTCTAGACCCGGGTCTCCACCGTCTACTGCAGCGCACCGAGCAATAATGGGACACGGTCCAGCCTGGGCTCCGAGGGATCCGCGACGTTGGGGTTTGATGGGCCACCAGCCGGAGCGGTGCGCAGACCCGTCTCGCCATAAGTGTTAAACTGGCCGTAGCCGTTGGGCTTTACTGTACACCAAGCTGGGATAGTGTACTCTTCCGCCGGGGCCCTGTATATCCTCGGACATTTAAGAGGGGCCGGCAGAAGACGTGCTCGGTATCGCTCTCGTTCATCCCCGGGAGTCCTGGGCGTGTCAGGGGACACCGGGATTGGGCCTCGCGCTCTTCTGCTGGGAGAGCCAGCTGGCTTGTTCGCCAGGGGTGCCGCACGTGCACATTGTGGCGCGTCCGTTCGTCCCGGCGCTCGTTCCGGTAGAAGGATCAAGGGCTCTCTCGAGCGGCCGAGGTGCAGGCGTTTTGATGGTGTGCGGATTCAGCCATAGAGGGTAGAAGTGACCGCTTTTGCTACAAACGAGGGAAGAGCCGAGGAGAGCGTAAAAGAGCCCGAGTGCATCTTTCAGCCGCCATCTCCGGGCAGGACCCGCTTGCGGCGGATCTTTTTGAATGTTCCGTTCCCTTTCTCCTCCAGTCCGGGGGTGTGCATGGCCAGAGACTTCTGCGATGTGTGAATGCAGTAGGCAAACGTCTTTCGCCACCAAAGACCTTGATCGTCCGGTTTCTGGCAGTATTGCCTCGAGCGATGTTGCAAAAGAGGGTACAAAAAGGGAGGGCGACGGGCTTGAGGCTCACGGAAGCTATTTCCCGATGTTCGCGATAAATAGGAGAAGCTGCCATCGTGATGCCGAGCACCGTTCCCAAACCTGGCCTTCATGGATTCTCAAACGTGTTGCTACCATGCTACCAGGCAGCGAGAAAACGCTCCTTCTTCATAGGCAGCTTGTGCTGGTATATTCCTCGGACGAGCTTGCACGCGCCATGGCATAGAGGAGGTCCAGGCACCCATCGTAAGAGCTTGCCTCGCCTGTCGTCCCGGCGGCCGGCTGGTCCAGGCAAGGGCTGGCACGGTCGATTCGCTTCTTGACTCGAGACTCCCGATTCCAGCCACACCGTACAACAAGGGTTTCCCAGTATTTTACCCACTGCGTCCAGGCTCCCGCCTCTTTGGAGCTCGACGCCGCCTTGTTCGGCCGTCGTCGTTGGGGTATTGCAGGGGGTGCGTGTGGCCTCGGTTGGCACGCGCGGGTAAAGCTCCCGCCGGAAGAAGGATTCCCACTTGTGGGGCTTCATCTGTATACAAGCCAAAGACTGAATCTCTGGCCCAAGCCTCCTGGGTGCGTTTCCTGAGGCAACTCTCGGCGGCCGCCATTTTAGCGGGGCTGCCGAGCCTGATGCCGCCCCCTCCCCCTAAACAATCTGGCACTCTGGAAGCCAGGCCCCAGTTAACCAGGGGAGGAAAGAATGGCAGGCGGCCGGCCTGTAGCTCTAGTGCAACACACGGCCCTATGATGCAGTTGGGCGGTGGTGGGCATCAAAGCAACAGGAGAGCCTCCGTGATAAGCCCGACCGATGGTAAAGATCTCTGCCGTCTCACGAATCTTGTGCCTCGGATCGCCCCAGGTCCCTGTAGACATCGGCTGAGGGGCTCCCTGCGTATGGCCATTGGCTACAAGCCTGGTAGCCACGGGCAGTGGTCTCGGTACGGGGCAGAAGTAGCCAGGGTATTCGCCCGGTACGTACACGCGTTCGGTTGGCCGTTTTGTGACGGGGGGTTGCTGTGGTGTTCCTTGCTATGGTTAGGTCCAGTGTCGAGGCCTGAATTACCTCGCTCGTTACTGACGCACCCCATACCATGGGCGTAGGCCTCGGTCAGCTCACCCTTCGCCGCGCCACTGGGCTCCGTGGAAGGCGATGGGGGGGGGGGGATCCGCAGCAGGAACCGTCAAGGCAGACAGTTATCGGATCAGGGATGGGCGATGCCTGGCTGTGGTAACAAGGATTCATGCTCGAAAAGCATCGGCGTGACCGGCCCGATCATCCACCACGACGCACCCAGGGGGCTTCGTGCCATCACAGGTGAGGCGAAGGGGGTTTTTGGTTCATGTTTTCGTCCGAGGCGTCTCTTCTTGCTACCTTCCAGGTGTGGAATAGACCCCAGCATGTGGAATGTGAGGGTGAAGAGGCAACATTGCGTTAATGAACGCCATGCGCAGAACAGGCCTAACATAGTTCGTTCGGTAATCGAACGAGTATCTGTATTACGTTATGGCCTCGTGTTATAGTTTGGGCGAGAACTTGTCGAGCGGGAGACGTGCTCCCCCGAGGGTAGAGTTGCGTATCCTGCAATACCGAATAATGGTAGGCGAAGTCATCACGGGGGTTGGAACGGCCCCACATTGCGATTGTTTACATTGCGTTCCCAGCCCGAGCATCTAGCTGCTCATCCACTGTTCGCAGTACAAAGAGCTCTGGTCCAAAGGCCACCCAGCACGGAGCCACGAAGCTTCAAAGGGGCAAAGAGTCGCAGCCACCCGGGGCGTCGAGCATCAGACCGACTTCGGCTTCCCCTGGGCGTCCAGCCCCAACTCTCTGCGCTTCAGTAGAACGGCGCGCTCGTAGATGTCGTTGTCGAGCTTGAGCACGGCGCGGCCGGCCGCTTCGCCCAGGGCCTTGCGGCGGCCCGTCTCGAAGATGCGGAAGAGGGTCGGGCTGGGCAATCCCTCGGTGCAGAGGCGGTAGAGGGCGCGGTCGCGCCGCCACAGGCCCCAGGCGCGAGGGTTGAAGAGCCCCCGAAAGTACCCGCCGAACGTGGGGAAGATGGCGGTGCCGGCCACGGCGTCGGGGTACGGGTCGTACGAGGCTTCGACGGCGTCGGCGTGGCCGGGGGCCGGCTTGGGTATCAGCCCGTCGGGGAGGACGGAGTGGTACCCGGTGCAGTGGATGATGGCGTCGATGTCCTCCAGGACCCGGCCACTGGCGAGCCTGACAGACTTGGGTCCCGGCACCTCTTCGATGGCCGCAACGGGCTCCGCAAACCCCGATTCCAGATGGGGCCAGAGCTGGTCAGCTGCGAGCGGCGTGGAGACGGCCAGCGACTGCGCAGGGCGCATGCCCCAGCTCTCGAGGAGGTCGGGATACGCCTTCTCGGACATGGAAGTAAGGGCCCGATTCAGTATGAACACCCAGAGGCTGGGGATGTGCTCCATGAGCCACCGTTGGCTGTGGACGGCGTCAGTACTGCTGTTTCCTGCCCACGCTTCCCGTCGCATTCGGACTGCTCACATCATCACGAAGGGGAGCTTCAAGGTGCTGTCAAGCGGTTCGCCCTCGGGCGTAAAGCGCGGAACCATCAGCAGGCCGTGGCGGTGGCTGAGATAGACCTGCTTCGCGTGGGCCACGAGGGCGACGGTAACATCCCGGGCCGTGGCGTGTATGCCGACCAGCAGCACATTTTGGCCACGGAACGCCGCGGCGTCGTGGAATTCGATGCTATGCAGGACTGTGCCGGTGAATTTCTCCAGGCCAGAAAAGACAGGCCACCGCGGTTTCTGATACGACCCGGTGGCCACGCACACCCGATCGAAGTATTCGCTGCGTATCTCGCCCTGGCCCGTCTTCGCGTCCTCCAGCTCGAGCGCCCAACGGCCCTTTTCCCGGACGATGCGGCGGACGCGGCACTGAAGACGGTATTTCCCTGCACCGACAACCCGCTGTCGATCGTGTCCTTCCAGAGGCCACCCAAGTGCGCCCGCGCCTCGAAACCTGTTACATCGGAAAAGGCCTGCTCCTGTAGCTCCTTCAGCGTCATGAGGCCCAGCGGCCCCGCGCCGACGACGGCCATGCGTTCTTGGGTGGCGGAGCCCATATCGAAGGGCTACGATGGTTAATGTTGTTGTTGGAGTGCTCAGGGGGAGGCCGAGTCCAGCGCGGCTCAAGTGGAACGAAATCGGCAATATCTCAGCCACAATCCAGGGGGAAACCCTGGGCGCCGCGTTTGTCTTATAAGCCCCGACACCGGTGAGCGCACCACCTCATCTCCGCGTCGACATTTCATCCTTGAGGATGAGACGCATGGTGAGCATGGTCATTGTGGTCACAATGGCTGCCCTCCAGGGGATGATTGATTGGCCCTCTGTCTAGCTGACTGCCGTCGAAACGATGGTTGTGGTGGTTCCAAAACAATCTATTGGCTGCCGTGGTGCCACGACAATGGTTGCGATGGAGCTATAAGCCTCACAAGCTCGAAACAGCCAATATAGCAGGTTCGTGCAAACCTGCTCAATCTGACGACCAGGTCTTGGAGTATGCCGAAGAAGAAACCGACCATAGTGTAGAGGACTGCATAGTGATTTCTTGACCCCAGTCCGCTTAGATGCCGCGGTACCGGCTGCGGGGATAATTCGAGATATATGATGAGCAAACTTTCATCCATCTTTTTCGACTGGCGCGCCGATTGTCGCACCACCCTAGCCCCTGGACGCTGGCACCTCTCCGCCAACAGCTGCATGCACGCACTCCGCCTTAGGTTGGTTGTCTGTTCCCAGCCGGCCGGTTCCGTCAGCACCAACCACCACGGCGCACCTCGCTGGCATCCCTCTTTCAGCCATGCCTTGAGAACGAGGCCAACGCATCTGGCTTTCTCTAGACGTGGTCTCTATGTTTACTTGTGGGTGTGTACTGTCTTGAAGTTAAAGGGGCGTGATTTGGTGGTCAGTGTGCCGCTCGCTTACCCGTGCCACTCGCCCGACATCTACATTAATTAGAGTGAGAACCCTCGAAAGCTATATGTACATCTTGTGTTTTCCTCACTTGCAAAAGTTGGCCGCGGATGAGGCTTTGTTGATAATGCCTACTGCAAGGCTGAGCAGCCCAGGCGGTCTTCTCGCGATATATTAGCTGCCTCTTCAGGTATGGAGATGGGATGGCGCGGCTGGTCTCGTTGAGAGCCAAGCGACCGGCGGGCCGTTCGCGAAGCCGGGCCATCTGCGAAATGTGGTGACGGGTATGCCACTTGGGAAAACGGCAATACTGCCCATGTAGACGCCCCTTGCGACGCGCTGCAATCGGTGCCGTATCAGACTCCCGTCTGTGAGCCTGAGCGTGATGGGGGCATTGGTTTGGAACATAATAGCCCCGGAAGGGCTGGTCTGGCTGGCCAATGGGCAGATGACTGCAGAGCGCGTCCGCCAGCTCGGCTTGAATGCTGCCACCATTTCTGGAAGAGCGGGTGCGATAGCGGCCCTCGCCAAGCCGAGCATTCGGCCTCGGCCCGTTTCCCCCGAGGTTCGGTTTCGGTGCGGGGCATTCTCGGCGGACTGTTTGCTCCGGGGCAGCAGAAATCCCTAGCGAAGCGCCTGGGGAATGGTTTCGCCTAGGAAAGTCGGTGCACGTTTTGGTGTTCGGGTAGACCTGGCGGGTGCTTGTTTGGGAAAACCAATGCGTAGGCTGGGCGTCATCCTTGGGATGAGATGTCCCGTGTGGCATCGACGTGGCTTTTCTTGAACAACCCGGCAATGTCAAGCTGTCCGAATCAAACGCCTCCGTCGGTGGGGGTATGGGCCGGATAGATGGAGTCAAGGTCCCGGTACCAATGAGGAAGGGGTGATTGGGTCGTGACCGAGGCGGCAGCGGTAGAGACCGACCCTTAGTCAAGGTCCATCCTCGGGGACTGAGGAGGGTACGCATAGTTTTGCGTGTACCGCAGGTGAATGTTGTCGTCCCGGATCTTCTGCTGGGGCATGGTATAGGCAATGAGGCCTTTGTCGAAATTCGTCATGCAGACGATGGCCATGACGATGGTAGCGATCATCATCAAGAGCGTGATGGCAGCGAAAACGATCAACATGTAGTTGCTCTGTTTGTACAAGACAGAAAGTTTGTAGGCCAGATAGAGGGTGGCGCCCACGTAGGCCAACTGGGGGTCGATGGTCAGCGCAGTGCGACGAGAGGGAGTGACCAGCACGTACAATGATGGCTATTGTGCCAGGTTTGTTCTCCCGCAGAGCGCATTCGATTGCCAGCCACATGACGAAAAGGGCAACGACTATGCCGCCGATGGAAAGGCCAAACTCGGGATCATTCTTGAGGTGGGCGAGCAAGGTAACCGTCTGAACGAGGAAGCCAAGCAGGAAGAAAAAGTCAAACTTGACCAGGGCCATATAGATCTGGAGTCGGAGGTCAACGCGGAACGGCCGGCGACAGGTGGGCAAAACGCCCGGCGACTCACCTGGAACCTGAGAAGACGCTTTTTCATGGACAAGTCGGCGTGGATGACCTTGTACACGACCCAGGCAAACTCAAAGTGCAGCTTGTAGGCAAGGAAGCAGAGAACGGCGGTCGCCACGACCTGCAACAGAATGAGGCCCAGTAACGCCGGGACAATGCGGTCCCAGGTGTGCAGATCGGGCGGCAAAAGGCTGCGGAGACCGTCCGGGCTCGCGGCCATGGAAGTGGAAAGCACGCTGAGAGCTTTTTGGACGTTGGAGGGCTGATAGGCGGCGTAGGCCAGCAGGAGGATGTTGTAGATGCACAGCCCCACAATCTGGATCATGCTGTTCAGGCGCAGCGCATCGTACACCACGATGAGCTCGTAAACAAAGGCAAAAATGAAGAGCGAAAAGTACATGGGCACCGTGTGGCCGTGGGGAGCCCCCACGGCGAGCGGGTCAAGGTCGTTCTCGAACGTGACAAAGACATAGCTGCACCACGGCGTCAGTGGGCTCTCCTGGGAGGCAGTGGCGGGAGCCGGCAAAGGGCGAAGGAGGAGAGGGCCAAGCGGGATCCCGTGGGATCGAATCCACGGATGGGGGTTTGCGGGCAACGGCGACGGGACGGGGAGCGGGAGGGGACTAACGCCTCGAGCGTCAAGGCCAACACGCCTTGCATCACCGCCGTGGCCAGGAACAGGCGCGTCCAGAGCGTGCTCGGGAAATACATGGCCGGGGCTGGACTCTATCGACGCCGCCGCTTTGCAGCCAAGGCGAGTGCGTCGGACGGGGGGCTGGTTGGTGGATTAGGACGGCCGGAGGGTTCGGCTGAGGTCCAAAATCGGGCGCTGGAAGCTTGTGGTCGCTCGGATGGATTGACGGAGACGACGGGAGCCGGGAGGACGAAAACGGACATGCGAGCGGGAAAAGCGGTCGGGAGAGAGCGTCGCGCAATCGGAGGGCCTGCCCCGTCAGGCCGAGCACGGAATGACGGGCGAGGTCGCGCCAAGGGGAGTTTCCATTAGGGGGGGGGGGGGGGGCATAATTTGTTTGAGGCGGGCGGAACCTCGGAGATGTTCTGGCCGCCAGCGCAGGCATTCACGTCCCTGAACGGCGGAGCCTCCAAGGGGGTGGATCGCTGGAGCTGCCGTGCTTGGGCCATTCGCGGCGGGGCCACAGCGACTTGGCCGACTGCCAACTCACTGACGGGGACTTCCCACGCGCCTACCGGCAATGCAAGCAATGCCAGCCATCCGGGCCAGCAGCCTCCACGAACAGATTGGGACGGAAGGACGTGGGATGCACTGAGGCAGCTCTACGGAAGGGCCCAGGCGCCGGCAATGAGACGGAGGGGCCCGAGCGATCGATCCGCGTCAGGCTGTCGTCTTGCCTGACACGCAGCGGCCGGGGCTTTCCTCGTGCGCGCAGGGAGGCCAGGCGCTGCCGCTCCACCAAAGCGGCAGCACTATCGACTGGCCATGCGCGTTCCCGCACTTGGGCCGGCATGCCTGAAGGGGGCCGCGAGGGACGAAATGACCGGCTCGCTTCGCTCCGGACAGGGCGGGCGTGCGTCCCGGTCCGTCGTAGATAGGGAGGTGGCTGAGGGCCCAGAGGCAGCACAGGCGGGACCGAGCTCGGTACGGATCACGGCGAGGGGAGCTGCGCAGGGGTCCTGGCCGCCCGAAAAGCCGGGCCCGTTCCCATCATGCAGACCGAGGGGCGCCAGGGCTCGATTCCTCGGGGCCGTGGACGTCCAGGGGCTCGGTGGCTCGGAAGAAAGCGGGCGCGCCCGCCTCGGTCGACGGGAACCTCATCAGCTCTCCCTGGCGATCTACGGTGCGCCGCTTCTTTGGGAAGGGGTCGCGGCCCCCAGAGCCGTCCCCCGGGGGGAGCTCTATTCTTAGCTGGCCCTCCTCGCTCCCCTGATGGGTGGGGGGGAAAAACCAGCTGGGCCCCTGGAAAACCGGGGCCCCTGGAATGGAACGCAGAGCAAAATATGGGAGGGCCACGCGCGGCGCAGGGGGGACGGTAGATCCACGCGTCCAGACTGCGCAAACGCCCGCCCTGTTTGCTTGGGGCACAGCGCGACCGTCGATGGATCAGTGAAAGGACTCTGGGGAGAGCCGAAAAAGTTCAGGTCCATCTTCCGATCGCCTCTGCCGGGCCCCAAGACGTAGACGGCCGACGCCCTTCGTTCGGCCCGTTTGGGAGGCGGAACCAACCCCGAGAATGGAGGGAGCGCATGCCAGTCATTCACCATCTCGATGGCTGCGGGCGCGCACGCATCCGCAGGGCAACACGAAGCGGAGCGCGGCTGTCTGCAGACCCCGGCAACAGAGAGACGAGGAAAAAGCCGGGCAATTCTACCAATACGAGCAAATAGTGGGATGCGGCCCGGGGGGCTAGCGAGACAAGAAACCCCCATGGATATAAGCCCTCCCCCGGCGCCAAGAGCAAAAGACCGCATGGACGGCAGTCGACCACGGCCTAGGACATGTGATCGACTGCCGATGGACGGGCCGCCGCCCTCCTGTTCCAGCGCGCGCCCAGCTGACGCCTATTGCATGGCCCGACCTTGGCGTGCAGAAGACGGCTCTCCCTACAACGACGACAGCGACGCGTCTGCGCCCCCTGGGCCGCCAAGCGAGCCACGCGGCCCGCGGCGTATTGGCTCGTAGGGTGTACCCACGAAGAATCAGGAACCAGGGATGTACAGCCGGCGACGACCGTAATCGCTCTCCGCCGGCCCCGGCGCGCGCGTCGAACGCCCTCGGTTGGCCCCCCGTCTTGCTTCGCCCGGCGCCAGGGGCCTCCCACGACCCCGCCTCCAGCTCCGCGACGGGGGCGTCGCGCCGTAACCCGGGGCACGAGCGAGCGCGAGGGAATGACGGAGTCGCCTCAATCCGGTACAGCGCGCAAACCGCGTCGGGAGGGACGGATCGCGGGACAGGGGGCCGGTAAGCTCAGGAGTGGACTGCAGGAGTGCCAAGACGCCCCGCGCAGCCCGTGCCCAGCCCGAGACGTACACCTGCTCTCTTCCGTCGGAGGGGGAGGGCGTACGCCGGGCCACGCCGTCCGGAACCGCCGGGCCCCTATGCTCTTCACTGGTGACTCCGTACGCGTTCAAGCGCGCGCGCGCGCGCGCGATTGGCCGGGGCGAAAAAGGCCAACGGCAGTTTTCTTCAAGGCTTAGTAGTCAAACTTTCTTTTCTAAAAAATAACTGACTATGGTGCAGGGTGGCCCCGAGGGACGCCAGAACCCGACTATCGTACAGGGTGCGTATGCCAATGAGGCAGAACGGACACGTGCCATATCTCCCGCCGGGGTACGCGTGATTACCTTCTTCGCCAGGCCCGCCCGCCCGCTGGCTTGGCTTTGGGGACCTATGTAGGTAATTCGGAACCCGAGAATATGGCAAAGCCTTCTTTGCCCTGCCCTCTCTTTCCGGGGATCCAGCCGATCCATTGGGCCCCCCCCCGGCCGGAGAACAGAGGGCGGAGGCGCATGTCGAGGGCCTGCTGCGGACGGCTGGCTCGGCCCGGGCCCTGCGCTTCGCGTCATTTGCCCGCGGCTATGGGCCCGTCATCGCCCAGCTGGGAACCCCATGCGTGGCGCATCGGCGGGTTTCGGTTCCTCTTCTGCACCGCTCGCGATACCGGGCATGGCGCCGCGCGCGTGTATCATTAGTAATTGCTAGTGGGTTCATGGTAGTTGTGTAATGGGGTGATTAAAGTCGTAAGTAGCGAAGATGTGCGCAACGGTCAATCGGGGTGTTCCTTAAGGCGCCAAGTGTCCGGGCTCGCGAAGCGATTTTCTTCGGGCCGCCGATCTGCCATTGCCCTTGCCCGCAAAGTCATTGGCGCTGGTGTTGGCGATGCTGGTGTCGGCAAGCTCGGCCACGAAGACGGCGCCGTGGTCGGGCATCTCCTGGGGCCACTCGTCCGCCGGCAGCTCGGCCCCGCGGTTCCGCGTCCGGCCGTCCACCTCATGCACCACCACCGCGTCCATTTCGCTCGGTACCGCGTTCGCATAGTCGTGCTTTTGGTCGCCTCCTCCATCCTTGCCCATCGGCGAGCCGCTATCGGACTCTGTGTGCAGCGTCAGCGCCGACGACAGGCGCAATTGCCCTCCCGGCAGGTTCTTCAGCGCTGTCGTGGAGCTGTTGCCGGGCGGCCTTGCGCGCCCGTACTTGTTCCGGTAATGATGCCGCCAGAAGAGGAAGCCGACAATGCCGAGGAGGAGGGATAGCACTGGCACGACGATGCCAACTACCAGGACGGTCGTCGAGGTGCCGCCGCCGCCGCCACCCCTGCCGCCGCCATCGGCACCATCGCGGCCATCGCTGCTGACCATCGTAGTTTCCGGCGTCGTATACGTCGAGCCGGGCACTGTGGGGTCCGTTTCCAGGATGCTCAGGTCGGAGCTTTGCCAACGCACCTGGATGGCGTAGGCCAGCGCCTTGGTGGTAGTGACGACACCGTCGCTCCCAGTGTATCTCGTCATGGAATTGGGACCGGCCCGGATGCACTTCCGCCACTGTACGTCCGGGTATGTTGTGGTATCGTGGTGGCAAGTGTAGCCCTCCGGACAGCAGATGCGCGCCGTCTCGCCGGGGACCACCGGCCCACCGGCCCAGGTCTGTCCATCGGCGAGTTTGGCGTCCGACGACGGGAAGGGGCACCCCTCCGTGTAACTCATGGGGCAAATGCCAGGCGAGTACATGCCCTTCCTGTTACCGAAGTAGGCTACAAAGTTGCTGGGCATGCACACGGACGACGAGACAGCCGCGGTGCCGATAGTATCATGAGGCCACCACGGCGATTGGCAGTAGTCGGGCAACTTGAACACCGTGGTCAAAGGCCCGGCGCCGCGCGCCGCTGTAGCCGTAGACTTTTCGGTAGCAGTTGCCATTTTGCGCGTGGCCAAACGGGCCGGGTCGCGTGCGGTTTGTTTAGGGTGCCGTTTCCAAGAGCAGGGGGGACTTGGTGATTATCGAACTGCTCAGGTTCGTACGAGGTCAGGACGACCCTTGATCGATCTCGGCGCTGCCCTGAGTAGGGTGGAAAGGGGACATAACCGAGAATTAATTCAAGTGTCGCGCAATCCACTGAGCAGTAGTGCAGGGTGCACCTTGGCGGCGAGGCCGTTCGTTTTTCATGAAATTGGGGAATCGCCAACAAACCGGCCATTCTGTCAGCTCGCCCAACCAGCCTGTCAGGGACTCGAGGTTTCGCTTGGTTGCAGTCTATGCGCGAATCGCCCCTTGGGCAGGGGTCGGTGGAAATTTGCCCGATGATTGGACGACCGAAGTCACAACTGCCACTTTGCCCCAGAGGCCCGGGACTTGTTGTTAATAATGAAACACCCGTTGGCATGAAGACTTGGGTTGGCAGGGCTCGCCCCAGAAGCCTAATAGCGCTCGAGTCGGCCAAGCTGCTAAACCCCGGTAGTGCAGAAATCTCCAGGCTGAGGCAGATGTCATGTGAAGGATCGTGCCCAAGTCCGCCCTTCAGCGCAGAACCAAGATCCCCCAAGGCTGACTTTGTAAGGAGCATTGCCGTGTTCGTTGCTGCTTGGGCCCAACCGCGTTTCTTCCGGTGGCAGTATGACCGGTCCAGCATCGCAGGAGACTGATTGCCAACTCATGACTGACTGGAGAACAGCGAGAAAAGCGTCGTCGACTCGCGTGCGGCGACGTGGGCTTGTGGGAAAGCGGTGGGCGGCGCCATTGCGCCTAGGGCGACCTGCAGTGGGGACGCCGAGTCCAGCGATGCAAAGTCGCGCGAAGCCCGCTTGGCTCCAGTGTTCGAAAACGCGGTGTTTGGCCCGCTGATTCATTCTTGGCCGGCAATACCGTCTTCGGGTACTGAGACTTGTGCCCGTAACCCCATGACGCGCTTCTTACGGCGTATTGGGACCCTCCTACTTTCTATGCGCAAGTGAGGCTCAAACACGCGTCGCATAGGGGTCGGCCTGCCATCCACGCGGAGATGGGGCTCCAGGTGCGGGCCGTAGCAGTGCCGGGTCGCCACGTTTGGCTCGGCCAGATCCGCCAGCCCAACCTCGAGGAGCCGTAGGGCCTCTTGGGAGGTTGGCGCGCATGCAATCATGGACAGGATCGAGCCTGCGAACGGCTTCATGTCGATGTGGTGGTTGGTAAACCAATTGTAGGCCACAGCCGAACCATCCACAGCGGGCCTTGCACCACTGACGGCGGGCCAACCAATGCACCATCGGATGAACAGGCGTTTGCCGTCTGGAGAGAGGCTGTGCCCCTGCGGCGAGGTCCCCCGTTCGGCGGCCGCATATATTTCGTCCCAAAGCCTGTCGTCGTGGAGATAGACCCAAGAGCCTGCACTTTCCCAGTCCCGGCGGAGCTGGAGATGTACGACCTGTCCCGTTGCCGAATCGATGCGGGCTTCGCTGAAGGTTTGGAATTCGATTTCGAGTGGGAAGATCTCCTGCGGGCTACAGCGTTCGAGGTATCCTTTCAGCAGCCGCACGGTCTGTGTCCGATGAGAGCGGTGGGCGATCTTGTTGCATGGCTGAAGCACCACAGCCATAGTGACGTCGGATGGGCCGTCCGTGATCCTACGCCTGGGAATGCAGATAATTGATGAACAAACGACATTGGGAAACAGTGAATGAGCGTGCCGTGCTGGGCTGGCCCATGGTTTTGGTCACATATCGAACCCAAGGCGCATATTGAAATAGCATCTCATATACCCACTTCCCCGCCGGCCCAATGCCCAACGGCCCTTCCGAGGCCAACTCACCTGGACTCGGCCTGATGGACGATCTCGTCTAGGCCCCGAAGACGATGCTCAAATGACCGAGTGCCCGGCGAAGTCCAGCCTGGTAATAGCGGGTTCAACGCGGTTGCCCGTGCACCACGAATCCGGGACGCCGTCAACTAACGCAGGGCCCAGGACCGCACCCTGCCTTCATGCGCAATTGGAACTGTGGGGTGCTCGATCGTCATGCGGCCAATTCGGGGAAACATTCATTCTGTTTTCGTATGGAAGCAGATTTTGTCGAGCTATTCTCGGACATCATCACGCCAAAGCGGGGAGCGGAACGGAACCAACACTGTGCAAAATCTGTTTATCGGAATTCCTAGCGGCCGACGGCCTACCCAGCTGCTCTCGTTATAAAACGGCCCAGCTAGGTCGCAGAGTGGCGACTTTTCATAGAAGTGTGGTCTTCCCTCGTGTGCCTGTCGGTTGAAGCCAGGATAAGGCTCGATCCAAACTCGAACCAATGGTTGAGACGACGGTGGCGGCGGAGCCCAGTCCGGCTTCGCAAAGCGGCTCCTCCGAGAACTTGGGGCACCGCATGCACGTACCGGTGTGGTACTGGATCTCACTTGTCCTGTCATAAGTAGACAGGGAAAGAACATGTTGGTAGTTGCTCAGAATGACCTCGCATGCGCCTTCCTGGGGTCGATATCCCGTTGCCTTTGCGCGATGGATATATCGATAGATCTCTGCCAGCCCCCAAGATGGCGGCGGACAGAATAATCGTATTCGGGCATGGTCGAGAGCACCTCTCCAAGAAAACCATGGGCACCGTCAGCCAGCGTGTTTGCCATATCCTGCATGTGGTGGAGCACAGCCGAGGTGCCTTCGTCGAAGTAGAGTCCCGAGTGCTTCATTTCTTCGAGAACTCCTAGCGCCTTGCTCAAGTCCCCGTAGCGGCTGCAGTATATATTCAGCAGCTCGTTGTAAAAAGGTGTCGAGACGCCCAGGACGTATGACTCGAGGCCGAGCTCTTTGACCCGCGGCAACACATCGAGTGCCAGCGGGGACGAGGCACCGAATTTGGAGTCCAAGAGACGAAGGCCGAGAAGTAGGAACGTGGGGTACAGAGGGCCGTAGGTATAAAGACTCATCTTGTCTTCGTTCAACTGCTGGGCGGCCGACGCCAAATCTAGCTTTTCTTTCTTTGTCGGTTTCTTGCCTTGGAGTGCTCGTATCTTATTCCGTTTTTGCCGTGCCAGTTCGGCCCGGCGCTTTTCTCGATCCATCTCGTGGAGTTCCTTTTTCGCGCCCAGGCCAAATTTGGAGGGCAGACAAAAAACTTCTTGCTCCAGGATATCCCAGAGTTGAAAGTCCGTCTTGGCCGACTCCATCAAAGCCTGGACCCGCATCTCTTCTGGGTACCGTTGGGCCTCCAGCTGGACCTGTTGCATCAGGGAGTTCTTGGGTGTTTCCCACACAGACTCGGTAGGTTGTTGGGTGTCGGGGACCTGGTCGGGTAACGAGAGAGGCGAGGTGGGATCCAGGATATGCAAGGCCTTGCTGGCAGCCGCGCGCAACGAGGGGGGGAAGCGCAACAAGGCCTTGGTCTTGTCTTTGGCGCTCGCAGCAGAAAAGGCAGGCGACACAGGCCCATCCATGCGTTGCTGGCCGGCATTAACAGCGGCAGAACTGAGGATTACATTCGCAGATCTCTGAGTGGCGGCCGAGGGCGGAGAAGGATCGCGGTCCCGATCGGGCTTCATGCCACGCGCAGCAATGTCGGCAAAGATGCGGTCGAAGGTCTGGCGTTCGGTTGGTGTGATTGTTCCCCTCGGGGCCTCCTCCTCGACGGGGGGTTTGGGCACCGGGACGTCGGCAGCGAAAGGAATATCGTGTGACGGGCTGCCGGTATCGTAATTTTCACGGAACTTTCGTTTCGGCTTGATCCATGGCGGAGTTCTTGCTCCCGAATAGGTCGGATCTCGCGAGTAATCGTCGTGCACCAGTCGTCGGAAGGATGGGGGCGTCCCTGGCAGACGTCTGGGGCGCAGGATGGTGCGCGTCTGGTAAAGAAACGGAAGGAGAGAACCGGAAGACATGTTCAATTTGGCAACGGAATGCAAGTCCGAGGCACGGCGCGCAATGTCTATGGTCGCATTGGATGTGGTGCGATACGATGCGACGGGATTCGAGGTGCAGGTCGGTTTAGAAATTCTTCCATGCCCACCATCCACCCACCAAGGAAAGCTCCAGCCCGTTATCGATAGCAGCTCCAGGGCGCCAGCGGGTACGGTAGCTACTAAATCCCAATCTAGCTAGTTAGTATTTGATACTCTCAGATGCTGAGCAGGTACGTCGCGCGAAGGCAATGGATCCTGCTGACAGCGCGTCGGTTCCTCGAGTTTTAATTGATTCGGCGCGTCTTCAGTGCTCCGCCTCTGCCAACACGCGAAGTAATGACATTATCGTTTGCGCTCGCCACCGTTGTACTGTGAAGAAATAGGCACAAAACCCTGCCGAAGCAACCAAGCGACAAGGCCTTTTTCGGTTGTTTTGGCCGACGGTCTAGATAACCCCTATCGTTCCCTTTACCGTTTCTGGGAACAGCCGCTCGTTCACATTCCGAGCATCCGAGCCCAGATGGCGCCGGCGCAGTTGAGCGCCTTCGAGGCGCGGCGACTGGCCAACGTCGCCAACAACGAGAAACTGATCAAGGATGCAGCCGAAACAGGCCAAAAGATACGCAAGGCCGCGAAGCCCCCGCCGAAACCGGCCGCCCCGCGCAAGCGACGTGCTGCTGAGCCCACGCAGAAGACCCGTGTCATGCCCACTCGCCAAAGCGCAAGACTGTCGGGTACAGAGCCAGCGCCTGCCGATCCCAGTGTCAAAGTCGAGGAGGGCCTTGGGTGGGAACCCAAGCCGAAGCGTGCGCGCACTGGCGGCGACCTCAGCTTGTCCAATCTGGCCGTCGAGGGCACGCGGTGGGCCAACTTGAACGGCAGTGGCAGCGATGCCTTCGCCAGCTTTGCTCAGGGCGCTCAGCCCGGTGTACGGACCTTTACCGACGACGATGCGAAGGACACATCCGACGAGAAGCTGAAGGACACAAGGAAGGCCATGGGTGATCTGGAGCTGTACGATGGATGGCTGGTCAACGGTAAGCGGCTTGCATTTGAGACTCTGGCGACGTTTACTGACGGCGACGCAGATATCAAGCTTACCCCCGAACGTATCTACGCCATGGCTTTCCACCCCATCCAGGACAAGCCCATCATTATCGCCGGCGACAAAACGGGCATCATGGGTGTCTTTGATGCTTCACAACCGAAGCCCGAGTACGATGACGATGACGAAGATGCCAAGATTCCGCTGCCCCAAGTGTCGGCTTTCAACATGCACACCCGCACCATCTCCTCAATATTGGCCCCCCAATCCGACCACAACGCTGTCATCACCGCGTCGTACGACTCGTCAATACGCTGCTTGGACCTCTCCAGCCAAGTGAGCAGCCAGTTGTGGCAGCCCGAGGATGACGATGATGAGTTGCAGGTCACCTGCATCGATATGTCTCCCGAGCAAAAGGACGTCGTCTTGTTCTCGACCATGGATGGCTCCGTCGGCCGCTTTGACCGCCGCAGCAAATCCAAGGCCGACATTTGGAGCCTGACGGACAACAAAATTGGCGGCTTCGCCGTTAATCCACTTGTGCCTCATCTTATCGCGACCGCGTCCCTGGACCGGACCCTGAAGATTTGGGACCTGCGCAAGATTGAGGGCAAAGGCGACGTGCGCCACCCCGCCCTGCTGGGCGAGCACGACTCCCGGCTCTCCGTGTCGCACGCCTCGTGGAGCCGCGGCGGCCACATCGCGACCTCGTCGTACGACGACACGGTCAAGCTCTACGACATGTCGGACGCCCTGAAGTGGAAGGCGGGCCAGGATGTCAGCGGCCTGATGGAGCCGGCGCACTCGATCCGCCACAACAACCAGACAGGCCGCTGGGTCACCATCCTCAAGCCGCAGTGGCAGATCAACCCGGCCGACGGTGTCGAGAAGTTCGCCATCGCCAACATGAACCGCTTCGTCGACGTATTCGACAACCAGGGCAAGCAGCTGGCCCAGCTCGACGGCGACGGCATCACAGCCGTGCCTGCCGTTGCCGAGTTCCACCCCACGCACAACTGGGTGGCGGGTGGCACGGGCAGTGGAAAGCTCTGCTTGTGGATGTGAGCAGCCCGCGCGCATTGTATCTCCCGGTTCGGGCCCCGGGGGGCATGTATCAATAGGATCAATGCCTGGCGTTTTGCATCGGAGGAGACGTCGACATGCTTGGATCGATGGACGAGCCAGCACCCAACTCTTGGAGGGCGGGGGGTGAAGGGTTTGCTATGCGCCTGGCTGGTATGGGATGGCCGCGAGCATTGGAGCCGCTGCCATACGCCATCGAAGTTGTCGTTTATATACATGCCTTTACAACGAACTAAATACACCTACTTTCAGACTAATCCCATCCCATCAGCGCCCTCTGCAGTCAGTTTCCCGACGCATGTGCTCGATGTGGGTCGGGTTGCCTAGCGGAGCTCCGGCCCCCCGCTTGGGGGTTCACGGGGAGGGTCGCGTACTTGGGCCGTTCGATGGATGAGGCAAATTGTCTCGTGATGAGACGCACGTTGATTCCCCGGGTACAAGTATGCAATGGCTCGTCCGCTGACAGATGTGTTTTGTGAGGGCTTGGTAAGGGGCAAGCCTGGCGGTGGGTCTTGGGGCAGTGAATGCGAGGACGCCGACCGGCGGCGGCGCGTGACACAGCAGCAGCATGTTGGTTCAGCCCCATCAGCAGCACGTTGTGTTGGCCGTCCACGTCACGTTCCGTACCAGCAGTCCCCGTGAGCCCGACGCGAACAAAGGACCAGTCCCAGGGCCGGCTGCGTGGTAAAGCACCCATCCCCCCCGAGAAACCTGAGGATGCCTTTTTCTGCTAATTTCCACAGTCTCCGTCGCCAACTGGCCGCAATCCTGCCGCATGTGAAAACACAATGTCGACCCCCTACCATCGTACGTCACCCCCTCCACCGCCCCCACTCCGTGATGCAAGCAACAAGCCGTCAGAATTCCCCGAGGCCGAGATTTGCGCGGCTCTAGCCATCGCATACCTCAATCTGAACCAGTTTGGGTCGGAAAGCCTTTCTCTCAGCAAGGATTTCAAAACAGTGAGCCAGGTGCGCTGCTCCGCTGCCGCTGCAGATTCTATTCAAATCTGGATCCGCCACGTTCAAGAAAAAAAACCGGAAAGGGTCGTCAAAGAGACCCGGGATCCCAGCTTCTGGGACCGTGAACGGCAAAGAGTGGAAGAAGAACAGAAAAGACTCCTGGAAGACGCCCTGGACCTTGATTTCTGGGTCGGTATCTCAACCAAGATGCTCGGTAAAGCAACGGGCGATTGGTTCCCTCTCCCTCCGGTCAAAAGTCAGGAAGGCCTTGTGGAAATTCAAATCCATATATTTAGCGGCCTCGGCTGCCGCTCGGCTCCCTGTCTTTTTCCGCCCGCTGCGATTGTATACCAATATTTGGGAGACGGAGATCGCCATCGGGAAATCGTGGGGAGCGAAGTTGGAGTCTCGATATTCGAAAAGTTGCGCGAGTGCACAAGGGACGACGGTTTCCGTACCTATGCCCCACGGACATGCGAGGCTAAGGATGGGGACGATCAGGGTGAGCATCCAAGTAGCTCCGAAACAGCAGGCTTCGGGGCAAATGGGTCTGTATGAGGCCGATAAGTTTAGAAAGCTATTACTCCGGGCTACAAAGCGATTGTCTCTACTGCTACCGTTAACGGTACTTGGGGACAGGATGACCATAACACACTGCGATACTCCGTCCTAGAAGACAATGCAAAGAACCCCTTACAGTTGGCTAAGGATATGACTTACCTATGTGGCATTCTTACCTTACATTTTCCCTACTCCCCCTTATCTTCACGACGTCTTTTGAGCAACACATCGAAGCCAGTGCGGACCTTATTCCACGCCAGGTGCACCCAATAACACAGGGATGATCGCTCATATTCGGATATCTCATGAAACCATAAGCACAAGCCTATAGCTGGTGCCCAGTCGTACAGATTCTGCATTGAAGTTTCTCGCTCGGCCACACACGGCCAGGTTGTCTGGCCCCTCCCCTTCAAGCTATTCATTAAGCAGGAATGGCGCACAAGAATCGAAGTCATCTCAACTACGAGTGAAACGGACCCTCATGTGCTCGCTCCTGTTGGTCCATAAGCGAAAAAAGTTCACCGGCTGCACACCGAATTTCTCGGAGGCGATATACCAAAACTTTGGTCAAAAAGAGAGTGTACAATGAATTGGCCGCCTGATTTTGGTTGGTAAAGAAGGTTCGAGATGTTAAAAACAGATTACTGGACTTCATAAGAATGACAACGCTTACGGAATAGGGTTCTGCGCCCAAGTGTCACCATCCAGCGTCGTTGAAACAGCCCCCTGCCCCTATAGATTACAAGTCGCCCAGATGATGTGGCTGTGTGCGGCGTACGTTGGAATGAATAAGCCGATGCCGCTTCGTATCGGATTACTGATGTGACTGGGATATCACTCAGTGGGGATAGTTCAGACAAGCGTGCTTTTATCGTTACGCTACAGTGTACGGACCAAAGGCGTCATCAAGTTCCGCCAGGGTATTCTATGGTGCAGATCATATCGAACAATTCCTAGCTGAGCTTTTATTCACTACTGCCTTTTAATGAAAACCAAGGTTGAGAAGAAGCCGACTTGAAAACAAAAGACGAATGGCCATTGGGCTCATTCAGTCAACAATAAAATGCAAAATCGAACTATTATTATTATACTCTTTTGGTTCCTGGATTCTTCTACTGTTAGCAATTCTCTCTGTTCGCAAATGATTTCCCCCTTAGAATCCATCAACCGTAAACCAGTTAATTAGCAGCCATGACCTTGCCCCAAAGTTGATGTGTTCGATATCGCACAGAATTCACGCACATGATTACAGAAGCACACGGTCAACTTCACAAACCAAGCCATTCAGAATGCCGGATCACTATGAGCGCTTCGCAACCTCCAACAAGCGGAATAAGGATGGCCATGCCGACAAAGGTTCGTCAGGGAGTGGCCGTGAAATACCCCGGGCTCTCCGAAAGCACAAGTTCAAGTCGGTATCCTCCGGAATGCCGTATGAGAAGCGGTATGAGGAGCAGCCAGAGAGCCCGTTTTATGGCACATGTGCCCCTCCGACAGGCAATCCTCCCATGACCAGAAACGGCCGAAGGCGGTGCGTTGGAAAGACCAATACATGGAACCCCTAGTCAGTACACAAGACCACCAGAAAATGGCCCAGGAACAGTACATGGCCCCTGGCCAGTATTACATGGCCAACCAGTGGGATTCCGCCAACGAGCAGCAGTCCGGTGTCCAGATTGCGCTCGACGCCGTGGTTTCCGGGGCTTATTATACTCCCAAGGACGTTTCTAGACATGCCTATCCCATGAGAGAGGACCCTCGTTACGCCGCGCCACATCCCAAGTCCCCCAGCATGAGCTTTGAAGACCAGTGTCAAGCCAGAGTGTCTACGGGCTGTCCCGTCAGCTATGGGAAGATGCCCTCTAGTAACCCATTTCCGGATGAACTACGCAAGAAGAGACAGGATAATCGGCCCAGTGAGAACTATGGTTGGTGAACTGGATACCGGCATTGGGGGTTAGAAGAGCATTTCGGGGTGCCATCAAGGAGCTGCTGGAGGATGAAGTAGGGAACGAAGAGAGGAAATCTATGTCCTCAACACGGAAGCTTTCAGTTTGGAAAAGTCACCCAATCAAAGACATACCCGCCGATACGGTGTCCAGCCAAATCGTTTGTCGGTGGGAGGAACAAACGGTCCGGACTTGTTTAAGGAGAATTCGCCCGAGTGACGCTAGAGCCACGGTCACCGAGTAACTGGTAGACAACCGTGCTCCCTATGACCCAATGCTTTGATGTAGAAAGGCGTGGCGGGAGTATGAGAGTGAGACATGGAGAGGGCACTAGTTGTAGGGTACTGCAAAGCGCCAAGCCACCGTTATTACCGGCCGCCTGCCGCTTGGATTCGTGGCCACGCAGGGTTTCCCCGGGCGGGGATCTCTGAACACCGCTACTCCCCGCAAATGGGTGTGGTGGTTTCCCCTTGAGCACCGGCGCCAGGCCAGAGCCTATATGGGAGGGGCCGCGGGCGGTCCCCCGACGTGCCACCTCGCTTCGCTGTCCTGTCCCAGGCCCCGTTTCGCTTCGGCCGAAGCGTCTCGTCCTGGTGCGTCGGCCGACGGCTGAAGGGGGGCGGCTCGGCCGCCATGGACTCGCTTGAGCCGGCAGTCAGGGCCCACAGCCAAGCCCAGCTTGTCCCCTTCTGTCTCGCGCGCAGTCTTGACTCGGCCGCCCGACAGGGCAGTTCGGATTGCCTGGTCCCACGCCAAGCCGAGCCCACTGTCTAAAACGGACGACCCTCCGAGCCCTGTGGACTCCGAGCCCTGTGGATTCCTCGGTACAGCGTCCGTTCGTTCCTCGCATGGCCCTCGTCTCGGTCCATCTCTAGGCCTATAGAGCGCACGTCTTATGGCCATGGCACGCCGGACCCCGGGGGAAATGGCCACACGTGCGGCCGTTGTCCCTGGTTCCGGGTGGAATGCGACTACGTCATGATCGATCCTCCCCCGGCAGAGCTATGCTGCTACGGGGCAGTGGCCGAGCAATCACATGGTGTTTCAATGAGGGCGACCACGCCGGTAGGATAAGTACTGCGGTGGCTCCCCGGTCAATCCGGTCGACCTCTCTTCAAGCTCACGCCAGGCCAGGTTCCCGTCCACTTCCATTCATTCACGCCCGGGTATCAAGATGCGCTCTTCCAGCCTCACCGCTTTGACTGCGGCCTCTCTGGCCAGCCTGGGTGAGTGGCAAGACCCTTTGGTCGGCAAGTAATGTGCGACTGCTAACGCCGCCCTGCAGCCCTTGGCCAGGTGGTGTCCCAGTGCCCTGGAGTGCCCGCTGCCCTGTTCCCCAACTACAAGGTGGCAGATGGATGGTCGGTCAAGAAGGTCGCGGATGCTCTGTCCTCGCCCCGTGGCATTGTGCTCGATCCCAAGGGCCGCCTGCTGGTCGTGGAGCGCGGCAAGGGCATCACCCAGCACGAGATCGACGCGACGGGCTGCATCACGAAGAGCCAGATGCTGTTTGAAAACACGGGCATCAACCACGGTATCTACTTCAGCCCCGACGGCAAGACGCTGTACTCCGGCAACCCGGCCGAGGTCTTCAGCTGGCCGTACGACCCGGAGACGGGCGTGGTCGGCACGGCCAGAACCACGCTGGTCACCGGCATGGCCACGTCGGGCCACGTGACCCGCACCCTCATCATCCCGCCCTCGAACCCCAACCTGCTGGTCGTCTCTCACGGCTCGGGCCCCAACTTCGACTGGCCCACCGAGGATCCATCGGTCGGCCGGGCCATCGTGAAGGTCTTCAACATCACCGAAGTCCCCGCCGGCGGCTTCAACTACGTGACCGAGGGCTGGAACGCCGGCTACGGCCTGCGCAACGAGGTCGGTCTCGCTTTCGACGGCGACGAGATGTAGGCCACTCCCCCTTTTTGCCCCGTGGCCCATGTGCGTACTAAACCGTCCCAGGCTGTGGGGTGTCGAGAACAGCGGCGACAACCTGTTCCGCTACGTTGGCGACCAGTCGCACGACATCCACCACAACAACCCGGCCGAGGAGCTGAACTTCCTGGGCGACGTCAGCGTGCCCAACGACCAGTGGTACGGGTACCCCCTGTGCTGGACAGTGGGCGGGCCGGACGAGATTCCCGACTTTGCCTTCGAGGTGGGCCAGCAGATGGTGCAACGGCAGAACAGCACCTTCAACGACACGACGTGCGCCGAGCAGGCCAAGGCGCCCGCCCTGACCTTCCAGGCCCACTCGGCGCCCCTCGACAGCAAGTTCGACGCTGCCTTCGACAACCTCTACGTCACCCTGCACGGCAGCTGGAACCGCGACACGCCCACCGGCTACAAGCTGGTCGCCGTGCCCTTCCAGAAGGATGCCGGCACCGGCGCCAGCTACGGCTATGGCGCCAGCCGCTACGCCCCCGTCGCGCCCCTGAGCGACCCCCGCGGCTACACCGACATCTTCTTCCCCGAGAACGAGGCCGACTGCGACGGCACCGTCTGCCTGCGCCCCGTCGGTCTCGTTTTCGACAAGCAGGGTCGTCTGTACATGACGAGCGACGACTCGGGCGAGATTTTCCTGCTCACCAAGGCTTAACTAGCGGTGGGTCTTCTTTTCGACATGGGGTGAATACCACGATGGCGCCGCTGGGATACGTAGCGTCTCGGGAACTCAAGTACTTACTTTTAATAA
Organism: Nigrospora oryzae; assembly: GCA_016758845.1. Lineage (NCBI taxonomy): Eukaryota > Fungi > Ascomycota > Sordariomycetes > Amphisphaeriales > Apiosporaceae > Nigrospora > Nigrospora oryzae. The sequence continues at coordinate 3,282,051 of JADKYO010000014.1, read as the reverse complement.
AGCCTTTTGAGATGGGCCTTGTGTTTCTCCCGTGATTCCATTTGGTGTACGTGAATCCCAAACACATTATGGGCATGAAAAGGGTCTGAACGGCCCTCTGATGAGCAACTCCTTTCCAACAGCTACGCCCCCCTTGACACCGACTGGTCAATCTGCAAGAATACCACGAGCACCGCAGCATACCTGTGGCCATGTCAGCCTATTCATTGTCTGTCAGCCTTCTTCGGCCGGGGCCGGGGACTACTCACGCCGCCGTGGCGCCCAGCGCCTCGAACGGCTTGGCCGCCATGGTGAAGGACATGGTGAGCTGATGTCTTCAACATACAGGTTCAATAGATGCGAAGGTGATGTCGAGATGACAAAGCAACGTACGAATTCTCATAAGACATGTAAAGTCGCACTTTACAATTTGCCACCCCCTTCATTTCCATACAGGCAAGTGGCTATCACCAATTCCAAACCATTCTCTCATTCTTTGGTGGAACATTCTACTTACACAGTCCTTAATCGCTTCCAGAGAGAGCTAAGGAACTTGTATGTGTTGACGACTGACGCTTTCGCCTCAAGAAAACCGCTATGGTGTTTCCAAAGAGGGGCCGATATCTCATCTGGGTCAAATACGCGAGGGACTTGTCTGCCGGTGCAGGACTCCCGGCCAGCAGCGTCGCCCTCTCCTAGAGAGGGTCGTTTTCTGGTAGATCAAGTGCCAACACATAGTCCACCTTTTTGCTGGTTACACGGCCATGCGTGTCCTTCAGGCTCGAGTTTTCCGTCGACACCGGGTTGCCTCCGCTATTCTCACTAGTATCGACCGAGGGGGAGCAAGCGGGATTGATAACGGAGCTAGAACCTCGAGTTTTGCACTTCCTGCTGGATCCTTGATAGGCCCCCTAAATTAGGTGTCGCATAAGTAATCCAGGTGGGGCCTGGTTGCTTCGCAAATCTCGCCCGGTATTATGTCTCCCACTTTGACCTCATTGAGCGGCAGATACAGGGCATGTATTTCTGTCGGTAGAGTGGCGCGAATGTGTCTGACGCGGAGGATCCTTTCGTCTTTTATGATTGGTCTCTGTAGCTTGTGCTGGTTGTCCCAAATAACGGCTAGAGTCTTCTCTCCGGGGTGTCGAGGTCGGTTAGGAACTTGGTTGTCAGAACCTGCTACAACATACAGATTAGCTCACAGCCCCATAGATGAAGCAGGAGATAGCCTCACAATCCTTGCCGTCGCTATGGATTTTAGTTTCGCCTCCCGTGACATCGGTATTGGGTTGCGTCTTCGGGATTCTTGGGGCTCTCTTTCGTTTGCATGCACATGGTTCCACCTCAGCGCTCCCCACGGGGATCAGCACCTGCCGTCAAAGAGGACGCACTCATCATTTGAACCCTCCGCAGTGGCGCGGTGCAGTGCAGTCGCGTCGCGTCACGCCGGATGGGCCAGCACGCAAGCCCCTACAACCGAGACCCGGGCGCATGCGTGGTCACGACACTCTCCGACGCGCTGCGACACTGGTGGACGGGCTCGTGGTTTTCCACAATCATGGCCGCGTCGGCGTACCGGTCCAGGTCCTCCCGTTCCTCGACCGGCGTCGTGCAGCGGCACCGCGGCGCCGAAGACCGCGCGATGTACGCCACCATCTCGGCCAGGTTGAGCTCGATGTACAGCTTGACCGTGAAGACCAGCGGGTTGAAGATGATGTACTGGAGGTACCTGCCCGTCCGCATCAGCCCCCCTTCCGCCTGGGCTCATGCTGTCGCCGGAGCGGCGCACTCACACAGCCTCGTCCTTCGCCGACTCGAGCCCGATGAGGATGATCTGGTCCAGCCCGCTCAACAACGTTGCCCTTACGTCCAAACAGCGCCGGGAGAACTCACATCCAGCGAAATGGACAGGATGACCATACACACGTTAAACCGGAACAGCAGCTTGTACTTGGTCAGGCCCGCCGAGACCAGCTTGCACCACACCATGTGCAGAAACGCTGCATTGAGGCCGAGGTCGACGGCCGAGAACACGGCCTTTGTGCACCGATCCCAGACGCTTGCAACGTAGGTAATCGACGGTGAGAGCTGCATCGACCCCGGCACCCACGTAGACGTTCCCGTGATGGTGATGAATGTCATCATGCAGAATATGCTTAGCCGTAGCCGCCGGCTTCTCTTATACATTAAAAAAGACAGTCGGTTCGCCACAACCTGCAATATGCACTGCAGCTGTATCATCCAAAGAAGACCTAGTGAGTGTCATCAGCTCAGCCCATGCAGTGGAGGAGGGGCAGCGTGACCTACTTGCCGCTAGGAATGTCCAGAAACTACGTGTCCAAGTCAGCCAACCGCTCGGCTCGGGCAGGACCCCTAGACGACCGACCTTGCAGGCAGGAAATCCTGCAGATAGAGCCACACGATGACCGACATGGAGTTCGTTGCCATCCAAGTCGACCAGATCAGCACCACGTAGATGTTGACGAGCCTGCGCCGCCGGTACGCCAGCGTCGTCTGCCGCATCATCTTCCCGAGCGAGTACAGGGCGCAGCTAAGCGAGAAGCCCCAGATGACGGACGATACGTCACGCGAGGACCCGGCCGCCGAGTTTCGAACGTCATGAAACGACGGCGGGATCAGGAACCCGATCGAAGCTGGGGCCATCGGAGTGTTGGCGACGAGCGGTCTGATCGGATGCCCGCGAACTGTTCCACAGGAGGTCTCGACGCTGATATGTACCCCGCGGTGGGATGGGCCAGCAACTCCCAATCTCAATGGAGACCTCATTCGCGACAGGAGGGGAAAACAAAACGTATTAAAAGCATATATAGAAAGTCCGACACGGTCTCGCCGGTACGCTAATGGCTTGAAGCCCGAGTTGTGGGGATTCAACTCTTCGCGCGAAAAGGGTTGACGTCAGGGCGCCGTCAATATCCAAATCCCAAGGCGCAGACGGTGCAGACCGAAACACCGGCCGGGCTTCTTAGAGTTTCAACGCCGAGAGGCTGACATCATACTCCGGTCATCCCAACGAAGTCCAGGCTGCCCAGGTTCGGCCGTTCGGGTCGTTCCCGGGCACATTGGGGAAACCTCAAGATGAGACCCCATTCCTAGGCTGTGATCGGTCGCCTTTTGAAGAGACGTTTGAAACCACGCCGAATATACACGCCATATCACTGTATGTGTAATCCCACGATCAGGGTCAGGGGGAGGCAGGCGTCATGCTACGACGCCTTAATGGGGTCTCAACTAAATGTCATATCTTAGACTCTTAGTAGTGAAAGAGGTAAAGGAAAGGCATGTCTTGTATTCTTATGTGTAAGTTATGAAGAGGTCTATAACACGTATTTATGGTGGACGCCATTGATCAGAGGCTTAAGTCCCCACCGTGGCTGTCCCTGGTCCTGTCTCAGTATAGCGCGTTTTGATTCGCTATACCTAGCTACTTATGGGTTACTCATGGGGTTGCTAAGCCGTTAAATGCTTGGCATGGGTTTCCATGGGTAGCCATGGGTCGGTGGGCTGGGTCAAGATTACCGATATCTACACTTGGGCTCCGGCTCCACGTTGTCACGCTCGACATCCCCCGCCCAAGTCAGCCTCGGCTGATAGCGGGCATTCGGGCCTCCTAGAAGGTGATTGCCGGCCACAGTTATCCCCGGCCCCCACAATGCTGCTGATACACGCCGACTTTATCTCCCTGCGGTAGCTGGGCAGGCCCTCAGAACCACAACCCCGAAGATCAACTCTTTCACCAAGACAAGGCACATTGCGCACCCCGATACCTGGTGTACGCACGTCATGGACCAAGCTGCATACTTCGCGGCTGCTTGGATTCGCGCTCGCCGCTACTCGACACGGTAGACGGCTCTTGAACCGGTACCCTCGATCGTGTACAGCACCCCTCCACGCGCAAAGATGACCACGCCCCGGCTCCCGCCACCGCCGGTGGAGATACCAGAGTCCCAAAATACCGTCGAGGTCTACATTATCGGCACGACGAGCTTTATGAGCGGCTTACCATCTTGGGCCTTTGTGGAACCTGTCCCACCGGGCTTCGAGACCTTGGCGTGCAGATCATACGCCTTCCTCATCCGAAACCGCGGCAGGGGCGATGACACCAAGTACGACACGGTCCTATTCGACCTGGGTGTGCGCAAGGACTGGGAGAACAGCCCGCCCGCCTTTGTCCAGCCGTCGCCCTACACCCCGCTACCCGAGAGCATCGCGCCCAGTCCGCTCGGCCTGCGCAGCTGCTGCCCCAACCACCTCTTCCTCTCGGCCCACCCCCAGAAGGACCCGACCGCGCCCTTCTTCCACCCGGCCACGCGCGAGAGCTGGCACAGCGACGCCGTCTTGGCCCGGCGCACCATCGAGAGGCTCGCCGAGGCCGACGCTTACGACAACATCTTCCCCGTTCTAGCCCACGATATTACGCTGATCGACGTCGTCGACCTGTACCCCAAGCCGGCCAATGCGTGGATGGCCAATGGCTGGAAGAAAAAGACCCGGTAGCAATTCCTGCGCGACTTTGCGGTTCCGGGGGGGGGGAGCCCGCTGCCCAGCGGCCTTCGTTATGAGGTCACATCGGGCCATGCCGGCAGTGCCCGGGTCTGTTGTACGGATGTGTCCACTAGGTTCTTCTTTACGTCGCCTTCGTACCTTGTCTGTGTGCTTCTATTGCTCGAGTAGACATAATGACAGCGCCAATATCTCCATAGTATACTGCCCAAAGCAGGGGTTTCCTTATCAAGTGCCATTGCGTGGCTTATAGAGACAGGGATAGGCTCCGGAGGCATCTCTGACCACACTAAGGGGTCGCTCGCGAGAGCTATTGGCGAGTGTTACCGCGCGCTATGCCGTATATCCACCACGTTCTGCGGAGATCTCATACGTGCTACGTATGGTCTCTCCACCGGTACACGGCCGCGCAAGCCGGCCTCAAGTAGTGGCGTGCTTTTCGTCAGGGTCCTCATCTGTCGGAGACGCTAAGGCGGGCACTCCCCGAGACAACGAGGTTCCAGAACGCGATCCCTTCGTCCCACGAGGGATCGTCACAAATATCCGTTTTGCCGTCATTCCTCCACCCCTTCACCTCGTCCGGCTTGGCCGTGCCCTAGTTGACCGGGTCCCCGTTGACGAAAGCAGCCAAGGCTTCGTTTCACCCCTCCAGCCACCGCTTTTCCTGGTCCGTCAGACCCCCGACGTAGCCCGAGCCTCACAGCCACAGCGGTATGTCGGTGAGATGCGCCACGCCCCACTCGGCCGGAATCTTCTCCTCGGCGCACTGCAGACGCCGCTCCAGCCGGTAGCTCAGCACGTCCTTGCCTGGCACGAATCTTGCCTCCCTCTCATTGACAGCTTGGGCTAACTTTCTAAAGCGTCGTAGCGTACGTGAATATGTTACGATGTGTGGTGCAAACACAACTTAAGTACCTTACCATGTAAACTTGACCCTGATTTATCTCTAACGCTGGTGTTAATCTGGCGTGTCCATAATGCCGGGGGAAACACTTTTCATGGCATTGATGCTATACGAGAAAGCACCGACAAGGGCACCTATGGTTCCAAAAGCTACATTAGCAACGAAACCACACGGCTAAGCAATAAAAGGCAGGATTCAACCAGCTGCCTTCATTCCTATTGATATTACGCTCTATAAAGCTTGATTCAATGTAATCCAGGATGCTGTAGTACTGTAGTATATGTCGTGTCTTGCCGATAAGGAGATGGCTGTCATTTGCGACACTTACACGTTGTTCCGAAATATCACACAGGGCGACTGGCCGTCTCTGCATTTCACCTCCTTTTTGAGGGCCTCTGCCTGCAAACAATAGGGAAACAACACCCACCGCGTTCCTGGACGCGCGGGAATCATGCAACTTTTTTGACATACCAGGGTGCAATTACCTCTTCCTCCAAGTATACTGAGGTCCCACTATTAGAAAAATATCGCGAACGTCTCCAGGAATTCTATCCTTACTGCTTTACACTGCACAGTATTGTTCGACTTGCTTCCCAAGGTGGACACACTTTGTGATTTATTTGATTTCAACGCAGTCCTACGATGAGCCATTCTCACGGAATATTTGGAGCCTCGCTGTGCAAACAGGGGACGAAAAGGCGTTCTAGCTGATGGTGGAGAATGATACCAGAGACGCAGTTGCCCTATCGGCAAAGACCAACCGCTTCGGATGCCGCTCGTCTGCGTCTAAACAGCAAGACCTTTTTTCAGGCCACGAAGAACGGGGATTTCCCCAGGGTACAGGGAGCCTCCTGTACTTGCGGTCCGGAAAAACCGCGAAGACTTCCCGCGACTGCTTCTGGCGTATGGAATCAACATTGACGTGGCCGAACGCTTTTCTGTAGATGGCTCTACGTCTGCTTGCCGGCGTTGCCCCCAAGACTGCAAGGCTACAAGCGAGCCTCTCGAGAATGAAGAAAGCGCTGGAGTAAACGACTTGCTGGAGAGACTCGCTTGGATGTAGCACCGAAGAATTTGGGGAAATTGGTGCTGCGGTTGCTACTATACCCTTTCCTCAACTTCTTGACTGCGATACTACACGTAACTGAGCCGCCGGTTTACCTGCTCCTGAAATCCAGCCCTAACCTCGAGACCCATACAACAAGGCCACACAGCACTGTCGGGGGCACTGATGACAAACAACCCACAATAATAAGACGATTGCTGGATCATGGGGCCTTCACCAATGCTTTGAATGATTGTAGCAAATGAACGATGGACTGTGCTAGAGAGGAGGGTAATGAAAAGGTTCTTGGCGCTCTGAATCGAAAGACATTATACCATGTCAGCAAAAGCCATGATCGGTTTCGGTACTGCCGAGTATCGGGCTACAATGCTCCAATTCATAACATAAAGCAATGCGTACACCACAGCCCTGCCTGCAAGAAACAAGCAAGTCTGCGCAGGTACCTCATAAACGTTCAAGGGACATCTAAGTTGATCGTTGTCGTGGCTCCTGATTTTGTAACACCCCATTAATTTTGCCATATCCTCACTCCATAGGTTAAACATAATTTCCATGAAAGTGAGTGCTGCCCAGTGCCCAGGTGAGCATCCCCTTTTCAACTTAAATCAGCAGGCCCTGCAGAGGGCAAAATCACACAGCCCATCAGTGATGGGTGGCAAAAAGAACGACGCGAGCAGGACTTGAACCTGCGCTCCCGAAGGAATAAGATGTCAGAAGATAGAAGAAATTCTAGTCTTACGCAATAACCACTCTGCCATCGCGCCTATATATTCTCGACTTGGCTTATTCATACCTATATCGACGAAAAAGAAAGCTGGGCTGAGGGGGAAATAAAACTCGGGTCAGTAACGAGTTCACCTAAGTCAAGAGCACACACGCTTAGCTCGTTGGTCCTTTCATTCGTTCCCAATTGTTTGAACCTCGTATAGATTACTCATCACTTTCAGCTCCATATTCCTATCTAACAACGTGAAACTGCCGGAGTAAACTCGACTGGGTCTGGCGTGGGTTCCCACTGATTCACACCACCGATGGGGCCGGACGCACCCCACAGGTCGTCGGCGTTGCCGCGGAAGACGCGGTCGATGAGGTCGTCGTCGCCACCGGCGGCGCACAGGTCGAGCACGAGACGCAGCCAGGGGCGGATGTCGAGGCCCTCATAGCGGGTGTGCGGCCAGTCGGTGGCGAAGACGACACGGTGGCGGCCGGCGACGCGCAGCACCTCGCGCACGAGCGGCACGGCGTCGCTCATGCGGTCGGCGGCGCCGCTGAAGCGGTACACGGCCGACAGCTTGACCCATGTGCGGCCGCCGCGCAGCAGCCGCACCAGGGCCGCGAAGCCCGGGAGCGCGTACGGGTCCTCCGCCGTCGCCGGCCCGAGGCCCGCCGGGTGGCCGAGGTGGTCGATGCAGACGCGCACGCCGAGACGCGGGACGAGGGGCTCGAGCAGCGCCACGGTCGGCAGGGCGGCGTAGATCTGGATGGCCCAGCCGAGGGGGCGCACGGCGTCGGCGTAGCGGGCTAGCTCGGCGGCCAGCGCGGCTGGGTCCGGGGCGCGGCCGACGGACTGCAGGTTGAGGCGCACGCCGCGCACGCCGAGGCGGTGCCAGGCGCGCAGCGTCGCCGGCGCCGTGCGCGCCGGGTCGAAGGCGACGACGGCGCGGGCGCGGTCGGGCCCCCCGAGCGCGCGCAGCGCGTCCAGCGTGCACCGGTTGTCGGTCCCGTAGATGGACGGCTGCACGACGACGACCTTGTCAAGCCCAACCGAGGCCTCAAAGGCGCGCGCGTCCGCCGTCGTGTGCCGGCCGGGCGTGTAGACGGCCGTCGGCGCCAGCGGGAAGCGCGGGTCCAGCACGTGCATGTGCGAGTCCCACGAGCCCGGCGGCAGGCGGCCGCGGAACCCGTGGTGGGTGCCGCCCGGGGCGATGCTACTATCGGGGTCGACGGCGCGCTTGGCGGCGTCGGGCAGGTCGGGCAGAGGGGACTGGGTATGCGTGGCCGGGCTTGTCGCCCGGAGGCTCGTCAGACGGTGCAACAGGCTCCGTACGGCCCGCATGATGAACAAGAGCGTGGCGTGGAGCAGAAGTCGGCGAGAGGAAGAAGTAGGTATCGTGCGTGGCTGCGCTATGGCCATGGCCTTTGGCGTCCCTGAGGTCGTCGTGGGCGAAAAGAGGGGGCGTCGCCCGCGTCGTCGCCCGCGGTGCTCAATCCCCCACGTACGGGCAGGCCTCAGGCTTGTAGGCGGCTACCGGTCCTCGCCGGCGAAGTGAAGGGCAATGACAACAATGGCCCAAGAATGGAGGAACACGAAAGGGAGCCCGGTTGCCATCCTGGCAGGTTCTTCTATCGTCTGGCTTGCTCGGATTTCGGTCGTAGCAGCCACTGCGGAGCCATGGTACCCTCTGGAAACGGGCCTGGCTGCGGGGGGTCGGGAAGGGGAAGCCTGCAGGATCCATCCACGACGGCGGCCGTCGGAAAGTCGCCGAGGCATGAGGCCGGGAAAGGGCTGGAGATGTCGGCGCAGCTGCGGTGGTTCCGCAGACGAGAGGCTCACCGGCTCCACCGGGCGGTGGGTGTAGTTGATGTTCTCGCCGGCGAAGGGCCTAACGCGCTGTTCCTTCGCAGGGACAAGACGTGGGGCGCCTCGGAAGTTGACCGACGCCGGGCGGGGCCCAAGTTCTTTGCCGCCCATTGCCGACCCCCCGCCCACCCTGCAGTGCCTGCGGGCGCGTCGCTGGGATGGGAGACAAGCTGCTGACAGAGACGCGACTGTCGCCGCTGCGCCGCCCGCATGTGCAGTCCAGCTGCCGTTCCCGTGCCCTCCGCGGCTGCCGACCCGTCCACCCTCGTCGTCGTCGTTGTCTTCGCCGCAATGGGCACCTGGTGATCGTCTTGCCCCAGTCATGACCTCCCCCCCGAGGCGGCCAACGCAAAATCGCTAAGCGCGAGCCCATCCACTCCACTCCACTGCTTTTAGGCCCCGTCCCCCAGATTTCCCCAGCATCCCCCAGAATGAAGCTGGGTTCTCTTTTGAGGATGACCAGCGACGCTGCAACGACCGCTCAGCCCCAGGCCCAACGGTGATACCCATCGCATCGTGCCAGCTTCGACAAGCACCCAGTGCGCGGCATGGCGCCCAAGGCTAATCTCTACTACATTCTGACCGTCGTGGTCATCGCCTGCGGTTCCATCCCCAAAGGTGCGCTGCCCCTTTCCAACCCCTCGTCTCGGTGCGCGGGCACGCCCCCAGGTCCACTGACACCATCTCTTTGGCATCCCAGGCTACGATGAGGGCGGCTTCAGCTCCTCGACCGGCCTCAGCGCGTTCAAGGAGGACTTCGACCTGGTGCCGGCGAACTGGACAAGCGACCGCCAGGGGCTGGCCGACCGCAAGGCCAACATCTCGTCCTTCGGCGTGCTGGGAGCCGCCATCGGCTCGCTCATGATCCTGGCCCTGTGCGACCGCCTGGGCCGTCTGCGCTGCTGGCAGCTGTCCATGGTCATCTGGATGACGGGCAACCTGATGCAGACCTTCGCCTCGGGCCTGTTGGGCCTGATGCTCTTCGCGCGCCTCTGGGGCGGCCTGGGCGCGGGCGGGCTCACCGTCGTCGCGCCGCTGTACCTGTCCGAGATCGCGCCCGCCCGCTCGCGCGGCATGGTCGTCAGCATCTACATGGTGGTGCTGCTGACCTTCCTAACCGTCGGCTTCTTCATCAGCTACGGCGCCGAGCAGGGGCTGCCCCCGACCCGCGCCCAGTACCGCCTCGTCATCGCCATCTCCCTCGTGCCCACCGGCCTCGCCCTGCTCGCTTCCGCCTTCCTCTCCGACACGCCGCGCTGGCTCGCCTCGCAGGACCGCGCCGACGAGGCCATCGCCGTGCTCTCCCGCCTGCGCCAGTCCGCGGCCGGCGACAGCGCCGCCGTCGCCGCCGAGTTCCACGAGCTGCAGATGCAGATGCAGTCCAAGAGCCAGGCCCTCAAGGGCACCTCCAACTGGACCATCATGAAGGAAATCGCCACCATCCGGACGTACCGTGTCCGCTTCCTGCTCGGCAGTAGGTCACGTCCGCCCCCTTCTGGCATGTCGCACGAGTGGGCCAGCTGACAACCTCTCCCTCAGTGACCATGCAAACAGTGGCCCAGTGGTCGGGCGGCAACGGCATCACCTACTACATCCCGCAGATTTTCGAGTACGCCGGGGTCCAAGGCAATAACACGTCGCTGATCACCAGCGGCGCCTACGGCATCGTCAAACTCGTCTTCACCATGGCCTTTACCTGGGGCCTGGTCGATGTATTCGGGCGGCGCCGCTGCTTCACCGTGGGGCTGTTCCTGCAGTGCATCACGCACGTCTACATGGCCGTGTACATGGCCATCTGGCGCGACGGGTCCAACAAGTCGGCGTCGGACGCCGCCATCGCCTCCGTCTTTGTGTACGCGGTCGGGTGGTCCATTGGTCTTTGGTGAGTCCCCCTTGCCCCCTTTTGTTTCCCGCATCGGCCCCTCCATGCCTGTCGCCACATGTCTGCCTCGTCGCCTTCGCACACGTGCGTTTCCTTTCATCGTTCCCGCTGACGCATGGCAACCCCAGCACGGTGCAGTACCTCTACGGCACCGAGATCTACCCGACGCGGATCCGCAGCGTGTGCTACGCGTGCAACATGGCGCTGCACTGGTTTTTCCAGTTCGCCGTCGTGCGCGTGACGCCCAACATGTTCGTGGCGCTCAACGTGTGGGGGGCCTACGTCTTCTGGGCGCTGGTGTGCGCGCTGGGCCTCGTCGTCCTCGGCCTCTGGGCCCCCGAGACCCGCGGCGTGCCCATGGAGGCCATGGAGAGCCTCTTTGCCGGGCCCTGGTACGCCACCTGGCGCGCCCGCTACGACGCCGCCCGCTACGCCGACGCCGCCGGCTGGAAGGAGTACGAGGACAAAGCCGGGCTCGCCGGCAAGGACCAGCATGTGGAGAAGGTCGACAGCGTCTGATGCAGGGAGTGGAAGGGGAAGGGTGGTGAATGGTCTTGGTCTTTGATTCGAATGCTATGCGCCATGCATCGCAGCCTGGCTCTCGCTTTGAAAATCCCGGCCCGGGTGCTGGTACATGTAGATTGATACATCCGATTTCAACCATAATCCTCGGTCAATTCTCATCTTCTTTCGCCCATGAGGGGAAATCCCAATGGTCCAGTGGTGACCACCCGGAACTGCTTGCACCACTGGCTCCCTCCCCCCGCTATTGTTGGACTCCCGTCATTATTGCGACTGGGCCTCCTGATCAGGGGCCTAACCCTAGTCCTACGCCTTTACCTTGATTGTGTGAGAAGACAAGAAGCGACTACGTGTCAGGCCACACCCTCGAGGTCAATGGCCACTCGACCCATTCCAAACTCGGCGAGATGTACGTAGCGCAGCGTCCTGGACCCCCCGGCGCTACCAGGGCTCTACCGGTCTCGCCATGGTACCAGGAAACCCCCGGGAGAAAGTGGCTCATCCCACTACATGACTAGGCAGGAGCCGACCTGCGCGACCAGGATATGATCTCGCCCCTGGCGGCCTAAGGCGGTGCCCCCTAAGGCTCGTCCCATGCTGGTGATCCTGATATATTAGTGGCGATTCTCCTCCATCCCTTGTCGCTCTTCCAGCCGGCTACTCCTTTAGCCACTCCTTCATCGCCAGCTACATCATGTCTCTCCCCTGGAAGCAGAAAGCACGCGGGGCGAAAGGCTCTGAATGCCGTGTCGATCCAAGTCCATGATATCTCAATACGCGAACATGCCACCACGCCGGCATTGGGATAGCCGCAGAACGACAGGTTGGACGGTGCATCGTCCGCAGAACAGAACAGTTAAGTTAGACTACCACTGGACGGGCCACCCCCTATATGGGCCACGTCACTAGAATATCAACACCACTTTATTCACTATGGTGTAATGGAGCCACCATGAGGCCTCTATAGCTAATATTGAACGCGTATCTCCTCCTCGACATGCTCTATCTCCTCGTCCTGGTCTGGTTCAATTTGAGGCGATTCCGACCGTCTATTCGGCTGGTGGCGCATAGAGCGCCGCGGGCGCTGAGACTCAGCCTCGTCCCGCAGCTGATCCTTGGCTTGTTGGATGTCTGCTATGTCAACGAAGGCTTGTTGAGCCCTAGGGAGAACTCTGCGCTGTTTTTGAGGTCTCTGCCTCTCTAATGCAGCCTTCAATTGCTCCTGGCTATGCTGCAGTCCCACGATATTGGCGTTGAGAGTGTCAAGGGCCTTCTGGACCTGACGGCTCATGCGGCGGACCCCGGCAGTCTGCGGTAGGCCATCCTCTGCCAACACAGATGTCTCCAATTCCCTTAGTTCTTGGCTGTTCGTTGGAGTCTGGAGATGGTTTCCTGAAGCCTGGAGGGCTCTATCTGGTGTTTTCGGCCGGTCTGGTGCGTCTGCGGTCACGGCATCGGCCTGAATGGCTAGCCTGCTATTGAGCGCCTTAGATCGGTCCCTTGGATAGATGCCAGTTGACTCCCAGCCCCGGAGGATCTTCTCCTTCGTGAGGGCTTCAATCCGAGCCCGTTTCCAAGCCGCCACGAACTCTGGTTTGCCGGCGATGGTCACCATCATCGAATAGCAGGTCGTACGAAGGATAGACCGGAACCTGCGCTTTAACACACTGAAAGGGCCCACGTCAAGGGGCTGAAGGATCTGTGAGCAGTGTGCCGGAAGGAAGTTAAGCCAGACTCTCGATTGGAGACACTCTAAGAGGAAGGGCTCGTTGATATGGCTATTGTGACCATCGATGATGAGGTGGCGCCATTGGGAGGCCTTCTGAGGCTTCGTCTGCGGCAGAAACACCTCACGGAGCCAGCGGATGGCTATCTCGTTGCTTGACCAGCCTGAGCCGTTAGTGGCGAACTTCCAGTCCTTTAATTCGGGGTCATCCGGCATCTCCTCTGGAAACCATTGCTGTTGGACGTTCTTACCCCCGAAGATCACTAAAGGGTTTAGCGCTCGGCCGTCTCCCGAGACACACTCCACAATTGTGACCCAGTCTCTGTTGAGGGGGTCGTTAATGAGGACCTCTTTAAGCTCAGACGGTCCGATGACTAGGGGGGTATCTCCAATCCCGACTTGAGTCCCTATCTCGTCGGCATTGTATGTATATTCTGGGGGGATAGGCGACAGTAGGGGGTCATCTAGCCGGTCGAAGAACTCAACGATATTTGTTGAACACGCTGCGTTGGCGCGCCGCCAGTCATATCGGACGCTGCGCAGAGTCTTTAACTCTGGATGTCTCCGCAGGAATCTCCGGACCCAGTGTGTTCCGAGGGTCTGAGGGCCCCCTGAAGCTTGGGATAGCCTTATAGCGAACAGACGGAACCTTGAGTGTGGAGGAGCATAGCCGAGCTTGGTCTGCGTCTTAACCCAGCGCACCAAAAAGGACTCATTAGTTGGGGATAGGTTCTGACGCTTCTGAGAGGCCTCACGGCGCGAAGCACCGCCGTTGATATGGCGCTGTAGGGTGGTTCTAGATACCCCATGGCTGACGGCCGCGGCTCGCACAGATAGGCCACTTCGGTGGGCTCTAGCGGCTGCGCGCAGCTTTCTTTCGTGATCAGATAACATAGTATTAGATGCGTAATTGAAAGAGGAGTGGAATGGTATATTTTATTTATTTTTACGAGCGCTAGTAGTCGAGTTATTTATTAGTGACTGCGTTAGTGTTGTTGAGGTTGGTGATACTTTTTAGGTGGCCCACACAGGGGGTGGCCCGCCCAGTGGTAGTCTAACTTAGCCACCACTGCCATCCGCCCTGCGTTTTTCCAACATCCGGTACCTTTCACCCTAAACCGTCTAGGGCCAGCATGTTTGAGCACGAGAATTGCAACAGGGAAAACTTAAGGGGTAACGAAGCACAGAATATCACATAAAGCTTACAGATCACCATTTTGGCATACAAGGTCATCCTATATAACATTGTCGAGCCACCGGCTCGTTAAGCCACAGCAATTCCTCAGCCACGGGTCCAAGCCACAGGCCGGCTGACCACATTTATTTCAGGCCTCACCTGGTCACATTGAGTCCACTAATAAGGGGCGGGGTCCTGTTGGTTTCCAACTCTATGGAGCCGGACATCTGGCCTACTCTGGAGGACCACCTTATAAATAGCCTCTGCTATGTCCTAGTTCATAGCTAGGGAATCATGACTTTATCTCATCACTTTCTGACCCCATACTAAGTGACGTTCCCCTCGTGGCACGAAATAACATCATGGGGGTGAAAGGAATAAATAAGATAGCATATGTTGAATCTCTTGCTCTATCTACTGAGTGGTTTATGGCACTCTTTTTATAGGGTGCAGCCTATCAATTCGGGGCTCCCTCATTGGCCACTTACGAGTTCCCGATCCTGCCCCATTATCTCGCTTAAATGAGACTTAACGGATTGCAGCAACACTTGGGTGGTTCCCCTTGCAGACAATTTCGGCCACCCGCGCACGACTCATTCACATCACGACACACCCAGCCAGCTCCCGACACTCTCACCCCCATCACTCACCTCAAAAAGAAACGGCACACACACAAGCCCGTCCGTCCGAATTTTCCTCTCTCCTGAAGTAGTCATACCGTGGGAGGCCCGTACCCCCAGGGGGAAAAAATTAAGACTGATGAGAGTGGGATTCGAACCCACGCGGATTGCTCCACCAGGATGCAGGTGTTAAGGTGACCTTAACCTGACGCCATAACCAACTCGGCCATCTCACCATGAAGGAGTAAATGGCCTGGGAAGCGTCTATATCCAACAGGCGGACTGGTTGTCGATCCCGGTCGGCGTCGTTGGGTAAGTCGTGATGGAGCCGCCGGTGGAGGTGGGTCGGGCTCGACTCGGTTCCGACCTTGACGACGGCGAGGATACCCGCCCGCGTCGGGGATACCGGCGGGGTTTTCGGGCGGGCAAGGGGTGTTGGGGCGTGATCATGCAGGCGATTGGTTGGTGGCGGGCTGGGCGGTGCCTCGCTTAGTCGGGTTTTGCGACGACTTGATGCTGTGGTTTCGTTGGTTTTCCCGCCGGTGGTATTAGTTTACTAGATGGGTGCTTGCCCGTGGGTGCCCGTGGGTGCCCATGGGTGATCGGTCATGGGCCGATCCAGTGAGGAGGGAGATGCTTCTGGAGTAGCAGAGGCTGGCGGGACGGGCCGGTATAAAGGATTGGCTGTGGTGGGCGATGAGCGACGCCGCGCCACGCTCGGTCCGGATGTACAGCCATGCCCCCAGGGCTGAGTATCGGGCGAGATGCCCTCATGGCAGCATAACCACGCAGATCCCGCGGATTCTCGGGACGGGGCCCTCTGGGCTAGTCTGCTCCGTAGTGCTGGACATACCGCAAGGCGCAGCCGGAACAGATTGCAGGTGGCGTGCTGGGCGGCATCCCGCAATGCGCCTTGCCCAAGCCTCATTGGGCTGTATAGCCGCGCTGATGGTCTGCTGGCACTACAACCGCACCGCAAGGTAGCCCGTAAAGGGGTGTTGGAAAGGTGCTAAGCGGCTAAGCCTACGCGTAGGTCGCCCCTTCGCGGTCAGGGTGTGCTCAGGCCGCTGAAGGTACATGAGCCTTGGCGATGGCAGCCCCCGTAGCGTGCCCTGTCTTGCTACCACGTCGGGGAGATAGAGAGAGTCCTGGCCTGAAGAGGAGGACTTAGGTGTTGGTCATGTAAATGCGGATACAAAATACGCACGGCAAGACCCCAGTCATCTGAGGGCCATCCCGACCATCTTCTTTGATCTTGCTGGTGCCCTCTCACCAAAAGCAATTACCGGACTAAGTACTTGAGTGCCCCGACACGCACGCGGGCCGATAGCCCAACGAGGCCTGCACCACGATACAAGCGGATGCTTGTCCTCACCGAGGATCAATGCTGTGTAAGTAACGAGGTAGGCATGAGGTTCTGCCAAGATCCGAGTCTCGGCATGGGCTGCCTCTTAAGCCTCATCGCTGTGGCGTCTCCTGTCAAGCTTGAATCTTGCACAGAGGGCAGCAGGTCCATTAGGTACACGCTCCCCTAGCCCCGGAGCCTCGCGACCTCGTGCGTGGGCTGTGCTCGGTAGGATCTGGTCTGTGGCGTCGAAATGTCGCCACTGTCAGTGACGTGGCTGCTTAAAGCAGCAGGCTTCCGTTATTCCCGATGCCAGTATGACAGTGGGCGCCTCTTTTCGGCCATTGGGTGTGGAAGTACATACATGTAGGTAAGGCTGGATGGCTGCCCGCTGTTGTAAGACCTGCGTCATCCTTTGAGAGCACACAGCCTGTTCATCAGCCTGGACTCTGTGCCGTCTTCTGTCCTAGCCTACAAATATGAGCCTTCGAACTCATCGCTTTCGGGTTCATGTCGAGGTACGAAGTTGTGCATGCCAGTCCAACATCATTCGCCCACCACCCTTGAACCCCTACGAATCGCTGCGTCAACACCTCCGCATCCCATCATGGACAATTATACGGACGAAGACGGGCTTATCGATTATGCAAGCCTAAACGCCACTCCTATCCCAGCTTGGGAGGACCCTCCCCCCTTGGATTCATGGCATTTCAGCAATTGCACGCTCTACGCCGATTTTGCCAGCAATCTGATCCATGACTCAATCCATGCCAAAAACCTGGATTTCCAAAGCTACGAACTGTGTAAAATCAATAATCATGACGTCGTTTTCAGATATCTGGAATCCGCACTCCCACGAGCCATTGATCGCGACAAGTTTAAGTCGGTTTACTACACGGGCGCCTGGTACGCGAAATATTGCTTCACACTGCAACTTGGAAATGGTGTCCCGAAAGTCGCCAGGAATCTGTCTAGTGAGGTCATTGGCAAGATGTTTACGTGGACCGACCCCCACGACGACACATTCTTAAACGAGATTGCCTCACACAAATGCACGACAGAACTGCGAAGTAGATTGCAAATCGAAGGGAATTCTGACATCGCGGGTATTGGTGTAGGTGTCTTTAGATTCGTCTATTTTGAATACAACCGGGGAGCTGAAATAAGAACAGGTTTTGGTATCGTATTTCATCGCAGCAGGGCTGGCTAGTGCCTTTGTTGCAGCAATAGCGTTCGAGCGCTTTTATCCATTGCCACCTCCCTCCAACGTAGGTTGGAAAACACACCGTCGATCCGTCCGGGAATCCTTCAAGGCGTCTCTGTCCGGCTTCTTCTGGGCTTCCGTGCTTCTATGTTTCGGAATGCAACTGGCCAGTATCGCAACCATTGGCGCCGAAAACAAAGAAAAGGACATCACGCCGCGGATCCAAGAATGGGAAGATGGCGAAAAGTACTATATCAACACCTCTTACTTCGCCACTCTAGCAACAGGGTTCTGTTCGGCTTTGGTATTTCTAGCGGGCCAGCTACTCCTTCAAGGTGACCGTCGAAGACCCCGTCTCATCATCGCTATTTTGCTCGTTGTAGGAGTTCTACAGACGATCACATTGGCCTACTATCTACAATCGACCTCCAAAACCAGTCATTTCCTTTCAAGCCTTGAGAATCCGATGGTTGAACGACTCTTCCTACTTGATACTAATTATCAAATCGCTTGGTCTAACACCACAGTCA
Organism: Nigrospora oryzae; assembly: GCA_016758845.1. Classification (NCBI taxonomy): domain Eukaryota; kingdom Fungi; phylum Ascomycota; class Sordariomycetes; order Amphisphaeriales; family Apiosporaceae; genus Nigrospora; species Nigrospora oryzae. The sequence continues at coordinate 3,263,994 of JADKYO010000014.1, read as the reverse complement.
TACTATACCCACTCGTGGCTTTTGTGGGACTGGTCACCCTCATTGTTGCAGCACTCTACAGGTTTTGGGGGAAACAACGCGAATGGGGATTGCCTGAACTGTTCAAGAAAGCCATCAACATCATGCTTCAGGCCACCTGGCTCGTCATGATGTGGACAACCCTCGCGTTCCTGATGCATCAGCGAGCCGAGCTCGAGGGCATAGATGGGAACCCGCTGAATGACTGGTCATTTGGGCAAATCTTGGCCCTGAGCACCTGGGTGCCCATCTTCGTGGATTTCTTCTACACTTACTTCTGTCAGTCCCCTTTCCCACTCGGGAATCCTCCCCGAAGCACGCACAGCATTAACGCAGCATAATCCAGTTGGAATCCGGGAAGGACTGGCAGGGGCCATCCCCCCAGAATACACGGTTGTACCCAGAGTCTAGCGAGACGGTTCGCTAGAACGGGACATTGAGATGAACAACCTTGATGACGAGAATCCGGGCGAGGCCGGACGAGCGAAGACGGCAATCCCATCCGCCAGTACTACGCGTGCCGACGGGATGAACTCGTCGACTGGGCTGCTGATGGAAGCGGAAAGGCTGAGTACGGAGCTGACGGGACGGACGGACGAGGCATCGATGAAAGCTACACAGGCGTGGTGAAGATGGGAAGAAGCCTATGGTTCACGACTCTAATAGTCACGCGCCTATAAAGCCCAAGGTCTTTCCTTCACCTAGGCAGTAGTTGCTCGATTCGGGGGGGATGAGCTTGCCGCAGAACACAAGGAAGCACACTCAAAACGACTACGTTCCCTGTCTTGTTGATGGGAATAATGCCGATAGAGACTGGCAGTTCGTCTCTACAAAGTAGAGACCCCCGCTGTTCGTTTCTAGTCACGATAGAACCACGGTTTAGTTCTCGGCACACAAACAGCAGAACCCAAACCGCCGCCTCAGGGGATCTCCAGCGCTGCGATGTACTTGTGTGTTCCTAGCCTGATAGCCGCAGAAAGTGATACACTAGAGTATCGGAGCTCCTGGCCTCGGAGGAAACCCATGATGCGGGGAGAATTTTGGCCACGCGAACGGTGCCGTGCACAGGAGCGCCGTCGAACTCTAGGACGCAGCCACGTGCGCATACCTTTATACAGTGGGGTCGCAATAAAACCACACACCCCCTATTGAATAGAAAACAAAGCTTCACGAGATCCTTGATTACTAAAAAGAGAATAAACAACAGCGCAGGTTAATATAGATACCGTTAAGCTAATTCGGTATAAAACTTAACTAATAATCTTATTCTATCTTAATATTTTATAGGTTATTTATTCTAATAAGGTTAAGAATATCGGCCTTTAATTAATGTTTGATTAAAGTGTGAATAATAGTTTTTAAATATATATTTTTTTATTTACTAGTTAATCAACTCGAATAAGTATCCTAAATTATTATTCTAGTTGATTCTTTTTTCTTTTAGTACTATATATTTATAAAATAAATCTTTATTTACTCGTACTTTGGATCTTTTTCCTGTATCTGCCTTTTGAAGATCTTAATTAATTGATTATAGATATAACTATTTACTTACGGTTCTCTTCCCCTTTACCCCCCTCTCCCAAGTATTAAAGGGATCGACTTAACGCCCGAATCTTGCCACTAGACCTCTAAAACGTAGGGTTTGTCTGTTAGACTACCGATATATAATGCTGTTAGGCCCGAGTTTTTAACCCCTAGCTTAACCAAAACCCCATCATCGGGCACTAGGATTCGGGTTTACTATCACGGCGGATGGGGTCAGCTCACTGCATCAGCGGGGTTCTTTCTTAGGGGGTTGGGGGCTTACGTCTTTCCTTTCCGGTTGGCTGAGCGGTGCTTCGGAGATACCGGCGCTTCGCCGCCAATATGTTTAAACACATCTTCAATCTAGCGCCCCCCCCCCCCGTGTTTTCCGGCCCGCTGTGCAGTGCACATCAGCTCATGCATCCACGATGCCGAGCAGAGAACGGGTCGGACCGGCCCGTCCGCGGTTTCTTGACTTTTCTTTTATTGGCTCAGCGATCCGAGCCCCCCAGTGAATTGTCGCCCATCCCAAAGCAGCGGAAGTGACCGTTCACGCTATCCCGGGAACCCAGCGATTTGGATTTCTCTTCAAGCTGGTCACCTCTGACGCAGTGACATATCCGGTCTTTCTTCGACGGAGGGCCACGGGCAAGAGACGATGCTGAGTTACCGTCAACGAGCATCGGCGAATACTCATCCGTGACGTGAAATTACTTGCGGTAAACTTTGTAAGGCGTAGCTGCAACCCAAGTCTGTAAACCTATCGGCCGTGAGATGGCTCACTTGCCTAAGATGTGGACTCATCAGGGCTGTTGTACTGGTCATCGCCAGCCCGCTGAGATTGACGAACACATAGTGACGGGCGAAGTAGCAGAACAAAGAGAGACTGTTACGGCATGGGCGGCATTGGCTTGGCAATCTAATCACATATGATGCAAAGGCTTCATCTTGAGTGTCTAGATACCTGCCTGCCGATTAGGGCCAAGTCCCAGCACAGCTTTCCTCAGTTTCGGCATGGCGCCGTGAGAATGAATGCGGTCGGAATCGCTCGGCTTTTTGCCAAAAAAATCAAAGTACCGTTCCATCCTCCTTTTCATGTGCCGGTACCGTAGCTGCGACCTCTAGGGTTTCGACTACGGATAGGGCAGCGGGGCTATCAAACCTACCTTGAGAGCGACGCGTGGTTGTTGTCGCAACCCCCCCAAGCCACCATGTCCATCGCCTGGGCTTCATTTCCGGCCCGGTGGGATCTCGATTGTCCAAGCCGCCGCCCAGGGGCCGCCGCACCGGTGACGACGGCCGGGACGGCGAACCCGCGAGGATGCCGGGTGTTCTGTCGAGATTGTGATGGACGGCTGCATCTTGGCCAAAGACGCGGCGCTGCGCGCCGGCCCTCGCGCAAAGCGAGACGGTGGCGTGTGGCTGTGCCAGGGGCATCTCGGGACGGGCGGGGGGAGGGAATGGGCACGAGAAGGGATCGAGGCGATGATTCACCCCGCGCCCCAGCCGGCGGCTACCTAGACTGGCCCCGAGGAATAGTTGGCCTCTTTGGCCTGCTGTCGCAGCCGGGGCTGGCTTGGCCGTGGTGCGTGTTCTAGCTGGCCTAGCGGGGATCACGTGTGAGGCGCGGCCGGCGGCAGCGGCAGCGGCAGCGGCTTGCGTGAGACACCGTCTCGCGTGGCGCCGGAACATTGGACCCTGGCCAGGAAGATCGGAATGTAATCTGACGCGGCCGTGTCGGTGAGGACCGAGACACGCTTTCAATACAGCCGAGGATGCGTTGCTGGGTTCTCCCATTCCAAGTCCCGCCCCTTTTGGCGCGCCGATCGAACTGTATAAGAACGGCGACCGGTCTTCCCGTTGCGGTGGAGTTTCTCTGCTCGTCACCCACAGTCGCTTCACATCCAGCACATTCATTCTCAACTTCTCCAACGCCACCAATCTATCCACGACTTCCCAGTCCAGCTCCCATCCGTCATCATGCAGTTCAACCTCGCCGCCGTCTTCCTGAGCATCTGCTCGCTCGCTGCTGCCGGATGCAAGCCCGGCCAGTACGTCTGCAGTAAGTTCCCCGTCCCTCTGGTCCCGAGAGCGAAGGATGACCACTGACACGAGACAGCCAACCCGGTTGTAAGTCCCCACCCGGGAAGATCCCCGCGCCCCCGCCGCCATGCCATGAGCCCACCGGTGTCATAAGGCGACGAAACGCCGTCTTCTGGAGCCCGGAATCAAGCTAACCCCTCCCACAGAACGGCGTCATGCGCGGCATGGCTCAGTGCTCCTCGGATGGCTCGAACCTGATGTCCATGGGCGACTGCGGCCCCCGTCAGCACTGCAAGCCCCTGGGCGACGTCGCTGCCTGCTACGCCGACTAAGCTCGTCACTCACGCGGGGAAAAAAGGGGGCGGGGCGGAGTTACAGGGCCCCAATGGTAACGGGGTTCGAATCTGAAGCGTAATCTAGTTACTGCAGCTATGGAATGAACCAAGACGCTCGTCCTTTTTTCTTTTCACAAAAACCCATCTAAATCCCCAATGCTTGCTTGATGGCGTTGGTGAGCACGACGGCCATCTCCTGGTGCGTCCTGGCCGAGGGGTGGTAGTCGCAGCCGATGTTGTTGTTGGAGGCATCCTGGGTGGCGAAGTTGACAAAATAGGCCTTGAAGCCGAGCTGCGAGACGACCTTCTGGAGGGCGGCGACCTGCTTCGCCTTTTGCTGCTCGGCCGAGTCGTTGCCGAGCGAGGGCGAGCTCGTGAGGAGGACGGCGGCGCCGGGGTACTTGTCGTGGACGCGCTTGGCGAAGGCGGTCATGGCGGCCGTGTACTTGGCGATGTCGAGCTGGGGGCGGACGCCGTCCTGGTAGGAGAAGTCGTTGGTGCCGAGGTTGATGACGACGGCGTCGACGGGGGTCGCGAAGTCGTAGCTGCCGGTCGCGTCGTTGGCGCCGTAGCGCGTCCAGAGCTCCGGCATCAGCGGCGACGTGTCGGGCGCCGCCGACACATAGTTGCGCGTCACCCCCTTGCCCGACCAGGCCACGAGCGAGTAGTCGGCGCCCAGGCTGCGCGCCGCCAGCGCGCCGTACGTCCGCGTCGCGCCCTCGTTGTCGGCGCTGTTGGTGCACGGGAACACGCCCTCGAGCCCGTACCCGACCGTGATGGAGTCGCCGACCAGCTCGATGCGCCGCCGCGGCGCCGCGAGCGGCGCGAGCGTCCCGTCCGTGGTCGGGGTCCCCAGGAAGAGGCTGCCAAAGTACGTCTCGGACTTCTTGCGGATCTCGACCGTGTGCCGGCCGGCGCTCAGCCGCGGCGTGCTGATGCTCGCGCCGGCCGGGTTGTTGATCTCCACCGGCGCGCCGCCGTCAATCACCATCTCGAGCGAGACGTCGCCCCACCGCGACGTGATGGGGACGCTGCCCGTCGTCCCCGTGAACGAAAAGGCGATGCCGCTGGCGGGCCACGTGAGCTCCCGCGTCGCCGGATTGACCCGGCCCAGGAACCGGTACGAGTCCGCACCCGCCGCCGTCCCGATATGCGCCAGCGCGCTGCACGCGAGAGCAAGAGGCCTGGTGAACAACATGGCGGGCGGTGCTGCTGGCTGAAACGGGCGCAAAGGGGGGGCTCACCGTCAGCGGACACTCGACCTTTCCAGCGGCATCTCGTCCCTTATGTGCCTTCCCGCGCGCAGGCTCCACGCACTCGGCGGGCGGAGGATGCCGGGCGGGGGCCAGGGATATGCTACTACGAATGGAGAACTCGGTGGCTCGTCTCCGTTTCGGGGGATGCTGGCGACGCGGGCCTCGGCCCTCGAGCAGCAGAATCTGCCGCATTCGGACACGAGCTCCGCATCGCGCCGGCCTCTAGTTACTGCACCAATCAACGGTTCCGCTGCGACCGGCCACAGCCGGTGGCCTCATTGGCGCAAGAATCTCTTCTTTGGCCCCCCTGATTTTCTGCGCCCCGTGTCTGCCGCGTCCTGCACCGCATCGCCCATCGCCACCCATGCGGGCTTGCAGGCCCGCGCCGTCGCTCGAGGGTCGAAGCTGTGTAGCATCGCGTCACCCTCGCCGCCCCTGATTTGTTGTAAGACCAGCCCACCAACCGCTTCGGAACGCAGCGGCCATAATCCCGTCTCGGGCTGCCTGGCCCTGTTTCCGGTCGACCGTGTGCAACGGACCATGATCCCACGCCACAGCATTTCCGCCGGGTCAGCGGGCCGGGCCGAGAGCGCAGGGCTTCTCTATGGCGTGCCCCGCCACACCCGCGCCGCAGGGGAATGTGGCCTTTCATTATTGGCCCCGTCCCGCCCGGAGCCCTCGGTGGGTGCCATTCTTGCCTCCCGGCCGCTAAAGAAGAACTCGTTTCCTCTGGTTGGCGCCGAGCACTACACCTTGCAGCATGGGCCGGGGAGGAGGGGACGAGGGCCTTGCCCGTGGCGCACGTCTGTTTCCGCACCACGCCATCATGCCCTGGGCACAGACGAGACTGGAAACCCGGCATTACGTCGGGGCTTGCTTGGATTGAGAAGCCCGTAGCGGAAACCCACGCTCTCCGGGGCCAATGGACGCCAAGTTCGACCATGCGCGTTTCGGAGCTGGGAAGCCAGTGGTGAGATCCCGGGCTAGAGCTCGACCGTCGAGTCAGCGCGCCCTTACCGCACGCACAATCCTCCCACTGAGGAGGGGCGACGCGGGCCCACGCCGAAAGACACAGCAATTGCCGCAGCACAGGAATCGGCCTTTTCCCGGGCCCGCGACCTCGCTGCATCCCGGGGCCGTAGTATTCCCGGACACCGGTGAGACCGGTGCAGCGTCCGAGCCCGACTCAGCACTGTAAACTCCGGTCTCCGCCGGACTGGCCCGTACTCCACTTGACGCGTCTTACACAACAACGACCGGGCCAAAAAAAAACACGCCAACGAGCAGCTGGCGGCCAGCTGAGGGCCCCATAAAGGCCATTGCGCCAAGAAAGGCGGGGGCGCCGTGATCGTCCGTCAGTCATTTCTGCCGCGGAGAAAAAGGAAGAGGGCGGGCGCCGCGTCCGCCGCCGCCGCGCCCGCGCCCCCCCCTTTCCCCGTCTTTGTCCCGCCCACACGCGCCCACACACGCTCACACGCTCACACACACACACACACACTCACACTCACTCACTCACACACATAGTACACACATTCCCCCGCGCGGCCCCCTCCCCCCGCCCCTCCCCCCCCCCCCCTAGAGCACCCCGTTCAATGTCCACCAGTGGAGCATCGCCGCCGCCGCCGCCGCCGCCGCCGACCGAAGGCCCGATCGCGACCGCGACCGCTCCGTCCCGCGCGAAGCAGCAAAAGAAAAGCGCCTTCTCGTGCCATAACTGCCGCGCCCGGAAGGTGAGTGCGTGAATGCGGGAGTGGATGAGAGAGGGAGAGCGGGGGCCCGAGGGGCGTTATGTTGTGTTAGGTGCTTTAGCGCGCTCCCTTCCCCTCCTCTCGGCCATAGCCGTACTGGTGCGAGAAAATGCGAGAGGGGGAGAAGAGAGAGAGAGAGAGGGAGAGAGAGAAAGGGAGAGAGGCGAAGAGAGGCGACGAAAAGACTGCGCACGACTAGATTGCAGGCCACGCGCCGGGCCGGATGGGTCTACGTAGGGGATGGACTTTTGCTCATGCCTGCCTCCACAATAGGTCCGATGCGGTGCCGAACGGCCGTCGTGCCAGCGATGCGTTAAACGTGGGGATCAGTGCGTCTACAAACTGTAAGTACCCTTACCTTTTGCCCGTCCCACCGTCTTCTACTCCGCGCCGGAGGGGATTCCGGCGACGGGGGTGGGAGCGAAGGCAGATGGTCCCCGCTCGGCGTTTCCCCGCGTGCGCGGGCGGCTGACCCGGTTTCCCGCCCGCCCCCCAGGGCCCCGACCCTGTCTTACACGGAGCGGCTCGAGCGCCGCATCCGCGAGCTCGAGGCCGCGCTCCAGGATAGCCGAAGCCGCGGCGGCGGTGCCGGGCGATCCGGGTCCGAGGCCCTGCTCCACAGCCCGCCGGAGACGGCGTCGACGTCGACGGGGCTTGGCGGACCGCCATCGGACGCGCCCAGCGGCCGCTCGGCCGGCGAGCCGGAGCCGCCGCCGCCACAGCGCCCCCACCTGCCACCACCACGACGCCAAAGCAGCGGCCCCGCCGTCGCCCCGGCCTTCCCGGGCCTCCAGCGCGACGAGAAGGGCGTCATCACCTACCACGGCGCCACCAGCTTCTTCCGGACCGTCGTCGACGATCACGACCACGCCGACCATGACTCGAACAGCCGCCGTCGCCGCCGCCGCCGCGCCCAGGGCGACGACGCCCGCCACAGCGACGAAGACGACGACGGCGACGACCTTGACGACGGCCACGACGACGAGGCCGCCGATCGCCGCCAGCGGCTTGTCAACAATGCCTGGCACCAGCGCTCGCTGGAGTCGGCCAACGAGATTCCCGTACGTGTTGTGTCTTGGCCCGAGGCGAGGGGCTGAGGAGCGATGAAGGGGGTGGGGGGGGGGAGGGGGGATGAAGCCGACTGACGCCGTTTGGGAACCTTCCCACAGCAACCCTTCAACTACATGTTGGATCTCCACTGGTGCTGGATCCAGCCGCTGTTCAACTTTGTGTACCGACCGGCGTTTACGCGTGCGTATCCCCCCCCCCTTTTCTCCGCTTCCCTAACCGAGGGGGCCATCGAAACAGGCGACGTGCAGTCCAAGGGGCCGTACTACTCGCACGCGCTGCTCAGCGCCATCATGGCGCACTCGACGCGGTGGGCGGCGCGGGACCCGGGGATCCGGGCGCAGCTGGAGGCGGCGTACGAGGGCGGGCGGGTGTTTGGGCGGCAGGCGCGGGCGCTCGTGTTCGCGGAGCTGGAGCGCGGCGGCGGCGACGACGACACGGGGGCGGCGGCCGCCGGCCGGAGCGGCGCGGGCTGGATCCCGACGATCCAGACGCTGCTGCTGCTGAGCGCGCAGGAGTGCAGCGCCGGCCACCCGACGCAGGCCTGGGTCTACAGCGGCCTCGCCTTCCGCCTCGCCGACCACGCCGGCATCTTCATCGACGGCCGCCGCTGGGCCGGCCTCCTCGACGACGAGGACGTCGAGATCCGCCACCGCCTCTTCTGGAGCTGCTACTTCTGGGACAAGATCATCTCCCTCTACCTCGGCCGCCGCCCCACCGTCCACCACGCCGGCGTCTCGCCGCCGGGTTTCATGTGTACGTATTGGTTTTGTCGTTTCCCGGCCCCGGCCCCTCCCTCTTTCTCTTTTCCGATGCCCTTCTGCTCACGAGAAGCCGCCCCAGTCGACGACTCGGCCGAGAACGAAATCTGGGTGCCGCACGGCGTGACGTTCCCCGAGGGGCGGGCGTACCCGCGCACGGCGGCGCACTCGACGTCCTGCTTCATCAAGATGTGCGAGCTGTCCGTCATCTTCCACGAGATCCTGGTGACCATCTACGACCCGCTGCGGCCGCAACCGGCGGCGGCCGTCGTGGCGGCGTGCGTGCGCGAGCAGGGCGCCGCCCTCGCCGCCTGGTGGGCCGGCCTGCCCGCCTTCCTCACCCTCGACGCCGCCGCCCTGCCCGCCTACGCGCCGCCCTCGCACATCGTCACCCTCAACTGCCTCTACCACACCTTCACCATCCTGCTCTTCCGCCCCGCCCTCGTCCGCCGCGGCGGCGACGACCCGGGCCGCCATCTCGGCCGCTGCGTCGACGCCGCCGTCGCCATCGCCGCCGTCTTCGACCTCTTCTGCCGCACCTTCGGCGAGAACCACTGCATCTCCTCCCTCTCCTACAGCCTCTACATCGCCACCTCCATCTTCCTGCTGCAGGTCCAGGCCGTCCCCGGCGACGAACGCGCCCGCCGCCGCCTCGTGTTTTGCGTGCAGTACCTGGAACGCGTGCAGGTCATCAACCGCGGTACGTACCATCTCCTTTCCCCTCCTCCCTTCTCTCCTCTCTCGCCCCCACCGGGACCGTGGGAAAAGCGCGCAAGAAGATGGCTGACACCGCCGCCCCGCGCCCCCGGCCCCGCAGTCATTTCGAGCGCGCTCAAACCCATCAAAGAAGCCATGGCGAAGCTCGACGTCGACTGGGCCGCCCCGGCCACGCCCTGGGCCCCCACGGCGCCCTCGCCCGACCTGGGCGGTGGCGGCGGCGGCGGCGGCGGCGGCGGCAGCGGCTTCGAGCCGGTAGCCCCCCCGGACCACGAGGCCGCCGCCGCCGCCGCCGCCGTTGACGGTCCCAACGGCATGTTCCAGGCCCTCGCCGCCCTCGAGCCCATCAGCGCCAGCATCCAGCCCTTCGATCTGCCGCCCGACGCACCCCCGTAGGCCCCCCCCCCCCCCCCCCCCCCCCCCCCCCCCGCCCTCCCCTCATCCGCTCTGAAACCGGCGCCACGTAGACCTTCTTTTCTTCTTGTCCTGCATTTCCGGCGGTGGTCTCGCCGTGCGGCGTATGGCCGCCGGCCGCGATCCGCCGGCTGTGTCGGCGCTTGGGCGGGGAGGGTGTGTTCGCCGCGGAAGGGCGGTAAGCAAGTAGGCCGGCCGGTGCAGGGTCGGCAATGCCACCCGGAAGGACTGTCTACGGCTCGTGCCACTCACCTCCGGCCTGCTCGCGGGGTGGCATAGGTAGGAAGGAGGGACGGGCCACGCTATCGTGTACGTACTTGGATACAGTGCCTTTATACTGGACGTAATCCCTTGCCAGCAGACTTTTACCCATAGATGGTCGAGCACCCGCTCCGCTCCATCCGCTCAGCCCCCTCCCCCTCCCAAGCCCCGACCCTGGCCCGGCCCGGCTTCTGTGGGCCACAGCCGCTGGCCTGCGTCGGGAAGGACAGCTCGAAATCGACCTCGTTCTGCGCCCTTGTCCATGGTGCTATTTTCGGGGGCGGGGCAAGCATCGAGCACTCTTCGTTATTATTCTCTTCTTCTCTTCATGGGGGGCCGTGGCAGCCACGAGCCGCAACAGAAACCCCTCCCCCCCGGGACGTTTTGCAGCCCGGGCCGTTGCTTCCCAGCCCTCTCCTTTTCAACCCCTCTCGCTTTACAGCTTCTCGGCCTCGCTGGCGGCCTTCTTCTCGGCGTCGGCCTTCATGCCCTTGAGGATCCACTCGCGGGCCTCGCGGGCGAGGCGCTCCTCCTCCTCCTTGGTCTTGGGCCGCTTCTCCTCCTCGGTGGCGGGCGGCACGTCGGCGCCCTTGGCAAAGGCCGGTCGTTCCGCCAGCCGCTCCTTCCACGCCTTGAGCGCCGGGAACTCGTCCAGGTCGATGCCGGCCCAGGCTGTGGACGCACGCGCGGGGGGCGTTGTCAGTGGTGGGAGAACCTATGGTCTGCGGATCGTGCACGTAGGAGGGAGGGAGGAAAGGAGGAGAGGGGGGGAGAAAAACTCACATCCGGCCTTCACCCATCCCCACGACGCAATGTCGGCCAGCGTCAAGCGGTCACCGACCAGGAACCCGGACTGGGACGCCTGCAGCGCCGTCTCCATGACGCTGTACAGCCGCCGCGTCTCGTTCTGGTACCGGTCGATGCCGTACTGGATCTTCTCGGGCGCGTAGCCTGGGGTTCGCGCTTTCGCATCAGCCCCAAACCCCCCTTGCTCTCACCCACAGCATCTTCCGAGAAGCGGGGGGGGGGACTCACGGAAAAAGTGGTTGGCCTGGCCCTGCATGGGCCCGAGGCCGCCCATCTGCCAGTAGACCCAGTTGTTGACCTCGTAGGCCTCGCGGCTGCCGCGCGGGTACGACAGCTTGTGGTCGGCGTCGTAGCGCTCGACCAGGTACTGCATGATGGAGGCCGACTCCCAGAGGTGGATGGGCTGGCCGTCAGCAAAAGACGCGTCCGTCAGCGCCGGGATGCGCCCATTGGGGTTGATCTTGAGGAACCACGGCTCCTGTTCCATTCCACCGCCGTCACTTTGTCAGCGAGTCGAACTTTTGGGGGCGGGGGGATTGCACGGGAGCAGTTTCCCCTCCCCGCCCCCCGTTTAACGGGTTCTTCTACACGCAGACACCCCCGCTCCCCGTCTCTCTTTTTCTCCTGTTTTCCAGCGGGGGGAAACAGAGATGGAGAAGAGAAGAGAGAGAGCAGAAAGCCGGCGGTAGGGAACCCATTGTTACCTTGGGGGCGGGACGGGCACGCGCAACGTACCTTTTGCTCATTCTTCTTGAAGTCGATGGCATGGACCTTGTACGGCAGGCCCAGCTCCTCCAGGACGATGGACACCTGTACAAGCAGGGGTCAGCCCGGCTCCCGCCGTCGTCTCCCCGTCGTCTCCCCGTCGTCTCCAACTTACCTTGATGCCGTTGGGCGTGCGGACGGTGTAGAGGGTGATATCGGGACTCGCCATCTTGATTCCTTCAGTGGGTTTGGGCTTTTCTGCGCTGCGCAGGGGCCTACTACAGTGGATAGGATGGGGGGGATGCGATTGACAAAAAAAGGCCGGAGGCAGGGGCTGCAAAACCTCGAGGGGCCACGGATGGAATAGAGAGAGATGCGGAATCCTTGATTACGTCGTGCGTTCAGTCCTCTCTTATAACCAACAAAGCCGCGACGGGGAACCGTTCCCAAACTCCCCCGTAAATTACCCAAATCCAGTGGAATTGCATCATCCGCGGCCCCCCGCTTTTCCTCCCCCGGGGCCCAGGGTTGATTACCAAGCCGCGAGATCCTTCCTTCCCACCTCCGATGAGCCGGGATGCAGTACGATGCAAAGCCCTGTTTTGCTCGCGTCCAACCACGGCGGCGAACCCCCCGGCCAGGTGAGACACGAGGTTCTGGGTGCATAGGGGGCTTGCTCGCATCTCCATCCCGCACGCACGTGAACTCCCGGCACATCCGGAGGGGCTAGCGGCGAGATTGTGGCATTGTTACACAGACAGCCCCTCCGTGGCTGCTGAGTGATAGCAGTGCCGAACCCGCGCTTCCTTACCAACCCAAGCCCTCGGAACCGCACTCTGGGGGGTTCCTATGGCCGGGCGCACACTTGTACTACGTCCGACGACTAAAGCAGACCGTCGGCCTCCTGGGATGCCGAGGGCATAACAGCGGGATCCAGTAATGCCTTGAGACGGTGACCGTTCCTTTTTCTCCGCCTCACGTTTTCGGGCTGCCGCTTTCGGTGCGCACGGCATAGCTGCTGCATCTGCGGACTTGTGCCACCTGCCCGCAGCTGCGCACCACCACCGCCCATATCAGACGGACAGGCGGGCCCAATCGCGGCACCAGCTTCCCACACACAAACAGCGCGGGCGGGGGGTTGGTCGGGTTGCAATGTGCAATTGGATGGACGCGTGGTCGGAGCAAAGATCTATACACTAGTACATAGACGCTGGATTGCTGTTTTGCGTCTGGGGGTTTGGCTACCCGTCCAAGCAGATAGGGCCAGATTCCCATCTTCTTCCCCCCCCCCCCTCATTTCGTTGCGAGCACGCCGGCAAGCCCCGACCGGCGAGAGATGCCGTGGGGGGAGGCCGGCCGAGTGCGCGCATGGTTGGGTTCCCGGAATTCTCATATCTCATGCTCCTGAGCTCGGTTCGCTCCTCCAAGCTCGCCCCGAGGCGGCTCGCGGGTCACATGTCGGCGGAGTGGGCATCAATTATTATACAGGTGGTGCGAGGCTTAGTTGGCATCGGGCTGGCTGACGATGTACTCGACAGCCTTGTCCACTAAAACGCGCAAAGAGGCCGTGTCAGTCGCATCCGCCCGAGGGCCACCAAGAAGGTCATGGGTCGGGCTGGTCCTTACCGCTGTGGATCTGGTCGGCCTCCTTGTCGGGGATCTCAATGCTGAACTCCTCCTCTATCGCCATGACGACCTCGACCGTGTCCAAGCTGTCCAGGCCGAGGTCGTTGCTGAAGTGGGCGGTGGGCTTGATCTATTGGACACGCACGTCAGTCCACCACGTTCAACCACAAGGCCACGAGCTCTCGTCTTGATTGGCGGGTCCGTCATGGCCATGACCACCTCTACCATTACTGCCACAACCGCCACCACCACCACCTCCGCCTTCTCCTCCTCCTACAGACATCCACGGTACGGGCGGGAATCGGACACGTACGTTGCTCGGGTCGTTGACCTTATCGAAGCCGGACAGGATGCCCATGATGCGGCCCTCGACCTCCTCCTTCTTCAGGCCCGAGGTGGCGTACATGCGGACGGCGTTGAAAGCGGCCATTCGCGGCGCGGGGGCGGCGGCCGACAGCACGGCGGCTCTCGAGACGGGAGCGCGGACGGCGGGGCGCGCGGCGGCACGAGAAGCCGCGGCGGCGGTGCGGACTAATGCGGTTCGGAACATGGTGGAGATGTGCGGTTTCGGAAGGGGGGCTCGTAGGGGGGAGAGAGGGAGCGTGGGAGACGAGGCGGTCGACGATGGGGTGGGAGATGGAGAGAGCTGGCGATGCAGATGATGATAAATTTCTCGTCACTACTGGAGAAGAACAGCTTCGGAGCTAGCGCACTTTCCCACCCGGCGAGCTTGGGCCAACGGACGGGGAAGCTCGACGCACGTGACTCAACCACCCGCCCGCGGCAATAGCACCAGGATGCCTGCTTCCCGGGGCGTGCTGTCGTCGAATCAAGCCGTCGCTAATGTGGAAACTCAATTGTGGCGATTTCTATTCACTGCGGTGGTGCAAACGGAGCCAAGGGGCCCTCTCGGGTTGACGTCTTCGCAGCCGGTCCATGGGTACCTCGGGTTAAGCAGGGTGGCCGTTACGGGCCTGGCCGCTGAGAATGGATTCATGCATTACATATGGAATGGGATGGCATTGGGTGGGCGGATACCGCCCACCGCCCAACGCCCACCGGCAAGACCGCCCTGCCCTCCGTACAGCTTAGCAGGGCAAAGGGCGGATGCGCTTCCCGCCGCAGCCACAAAGGGAAAAGTCTTGCTTTTGCGTGCTCTACGTTGGATGCTATGTACAGTTGGGCCCCTCCCCGCGGCGTCTCCCTCGTCTGCTCCGACCGCCTGGGCGGTGGTAGTTTATCTGTAGGGGGAGTCGGCCTTGATGACGGCGGCCAGCTCGGGCTCCCACTTGTCGCCGTTGGCCAGCAGCTTCTCCTTGTTGTACAGCAGCTCCTCGCGCGTCTCGGTGGCGTACTCGGCGTTGGGCGACTCCACGATGGCGTCGACGGGGCATGACTCCTGGCAGAAGCCGCAGTAGATGCACTTGGTCATGTCGATATCGTAGCGGGATGTCCGGCGCGACCCGTCTTGCCGCTCCTCGGCTTCGATTGTGATGGCCTGGGCCGGGCAGATCTGGCGCGGGCGTCAGCAAGGGGGGGAGGGGGGGGGGGGGGGGGGGGGGGGGTGGGGGGCCTCGGGAGCCGGGTCGTCAGGAGAAACCTACCGCCTCGCACAGCTTGCAGGCAATGCAGCGCTCCTCGCCCGAGGGGTATCGGCGCAGGGCGTGCTCGCCACGGAAGCGCGGGGAGATGGGGCCCTTCTCGAAGGGGTAGAAGATGGTGTACCTGCGAGGCCGGACCGTCAATGGGGGCGGCCCTGGATGTCGGGGCGGCGGGTCCAACCTACGGAGGTCTGAAGTACTGCTCCAGCGCGACATACATGCCGCGGAACATCTCGGTCAGGAGGAAGTAGCGGCCGGTACGGTCCAGCGTCGTCTCCGGCTCCTCGTCCCAGGCGGCCGGGCGCTTCCGGCGGAAGCCCGACGAGGTGGTGCCGGCGGGGGTGGCGTAGGCTCGCTGCGCGACAATTCGGGCGATGGCGGCCACCTGTTGAGGCCGGTGCACCAGCGCCTGCCGCGACAGCATCGCCGCCGATGTGGTCGTGGTTCTCGCGAGCCCGTGCATGGTGGCGGCGGATCGCAATTGGGGCGAGTTGAGGGGGGTGGAGGGGAGGGGGCGTGTCGTCGTCGTCGTCGTCGTCCTTTTTCAACCGTGGGAGGCGAATTCGACAGCTCTGAGGTCACGATAGGTAACTTTCGGCCTTTCGGGAGCGGATCCACCGATTACAAAAGACGGCTGCTGAGTGGTCGGCACTTGTAGTGGGGCGGGCCGGCCTCCTCTGTGGCTCAAGTCGTGGCTGCTGCATACGTCCGTCGAGCCGTCGTAGCAGCCTCTCATTGGGCGCGTACTCGATGGCTCATCACCGTCAAACCATGTCGGCCCGCCATGGGCATCGGCAACTTTCGTATGAGGCAGCACATCATGGCGACTGGCAGTCTTGCGCCAGGAGCCGAAGTCTGTCGTCGCGATCCGTGCTATTTCGGGGTTGCTTCTGGGATCCCATCACTACCCACATCTTTGGTTGGTGACGGTGCTGGCCTCCAGTGCTATCCCGGGGGAGAAGGTCTCGGGTGAGACCATTCGTCTCCCGATCCGCGCCATGTATATCTCTACAAACCCGTACCGGCTTGGTCATTTCGCATCTGCCTGCTGGGGGATATTTCCTCAATAACGGCGATCCACCGCGTCTTCCAGGCTGTGCTGACATTGCCCCTGGTGATACCCTTTACGCCCGCCGGCCCCTGGCGCACCTTGTGCTGTACTCACAGCCCCTACGTCTCTGGCCATCCAGCCTCGAGATGTTCGATGGCCTCTTCCACGCCGACCACGTCCGCGTACTTGGCGTCAAGGTCAAACAAATTGGCGTTTTGGATTTCCTCGCTGCGGTCACCGCAAGCGGGCCCGACCACCTGTACATGCCCACATCCCCGTCAGCTTTTGCGCCGCCCATCGGGGCAAGGGGCAAGTTGGGCAGGGGGGGGCTGGCTGACCATGGGCCGGAAGCCGTGCTGCATGGCGTCGAGGGCGGTGGCGCGCACGCAGCCGCTCGTGCTGACGCCGCACAGGACGACGGTGTCGGCGCCGAGCAGGCGGAGGTCGGTGGCGAGGGCGGTGCCGAAGAAGGCGCTGGGGTAGCGCTTGGCGACGACGGGCTCGCCGGGGCGCGGCGCGAGGCCGGCGTCGGCGGGCCAGGCGGCGAGGCCGCGTGCGTCGCCCGCGCGCCACACGCCGAGCGCCTCGGGCGCCTTGAGCCCGAACAGCCCGGCCTCGGCCAGGCCGCCGTCGGCCCCGTACTCGACCCGCGTCCACAGGACCGGCACCCGCCCCGGCGCCGCCCGCGCCGCCGCCAGCAGCGCCCGCATCGCCGCCGGGCTCCGCGCCGCCCCCGCGTGCCCCGAGCAGTCCAGTGGCGACCCGGCCGCCCAGTACGCCTTGCACACGTCGACGAGCACCAGCACCGGCCGCACGCCCCAGCCCATCCGCTGGCCGAACCCGGATCGCTGGTACGAGGCCGCCTGCGCGTGTGGAGGAACGGCGGAGGCCATTGCGGTCGGAAATGGGGAACATGGAGAGGATGAAGTCGCAAGGCGAGTTCTGTACGGCCGTAGTTCTTTTACGTTGGAGTGACGTTTTATGATGCGTGCCATACCTCATCGCTCTCCATATTTCCGTGAACCAACCCCCCGGGCAGAACGTTTCTCCAACTTTTGGCCTCGGAAGGGCTTCGGTGCAGGCGTCCAAGGGCGCGGGGCTCGCCAGCCTCCGCCGACTGCCCATTGACCATGTCGGACTTGGTCTGGCCACGCTGGGCTCGAGGAGGCGGGCGGGGTGGCGAAAAGGGGGTCGCTCGACGTCGGGTCCGTGGATCGAGAGCAAGGAGCATGTGCCTATCCAAGTGCAACGCTCCGTACCAGCAAATCATGGCTGCCTCTCTCGTCTTGCGTTTCTGCGCAGAGGGCACACGGCGCCCTGCATCGCCATGGCCGCACACGGGATCTCAAAGATGCACCTCGTCGCCAGGGCCAGGGCCATCCGTAAGCGTCCACGGGCCCCACGCAGCACCCCTATGTGCTCGCCATCGGCCGACATGGACATTGCATGCATGCGTCCCATCCTGCCCCCTCACACAAGCACCAACCCGACACGGAACACCACGCCGCGCGTATCCTCGCCCGGTGCAGGCACCAGCACGCCGTGCACACGCACGTGCTCGTCCACGGTTTCGTCAGCGCCAACGACCTCTCATTTAGAGTTGGTGCGTCGAGGTGTCCTAATGCCAGAGCGGCAGCACCACATACTGCCGGGCCCTCGGTACGCAAGCACAATCGGCTCCATCTACCCCTCCCGCCGCCGCTTTGCCTCGTGGTGAAACGCCATCCCGAGGTCCCTGCACCGCGGAGGCCTTCCGGCCCTCGACACGTAATCGAAAGGTCGCGACTGTTTTTTTGTTTTGTTTTTCTGTTTTGGCTATCGTCCTATCCGCGGGCGGAATCACGGGGATAGTGGCGGGATCGGGGCAAGATGCCCGCCCTCTTGAAGGCTAAAGGGGGCCCGGGCCCCGCCCGCCCGTGGCCGTCCCACAGGTTCGCGTCCCCGGCTCGTCCGTTGCCAGGCGGTGCATACCGGCCACGCGGTTTCGGCGCGTTCGAGAACGTCTCGTGCGACGGGGCTGGACCGACCGACGCAGGCACGAGGGGAGGGTGATGGAGGGGCCCGGGTTCGGGAGTCCCAATTGAGGTGTTCTGGCGGCCTGGCTGGCGACTTGTAGCCGAGGTAGGGGGGTGGAGAAGGACGGACGGACGAACATGATACTGCGTGCTCATGTATAAAACAGCCAAAGGGGCGGGGATCGTGTTCTTCGGCCTAAAACTCCTCCACATCTCGCACTCGGAGGCTCTCTGGCAAGGCAGCGAGCATCCCAGCATGCCGGGCCTTCCTTCCGGGCCCCTATTCGTATCTTCTGCTGCACGCTCGCCGAAAGCACCCATAGACACACACGTCGCCAGCTATGGTGCCCGTCCCTGCCCTCTTTCTCGCCTTCGCAGCCCTAGGCATCGCTCTCCCGGCCGCCCCGCGTGCAGGCGATGCGCCGAGCGAGGGTGTCGACCATGGTGTGGCTGCAGCGCTGGCGGTTCGGCAAAATCCCTCCAACGACAGGGTGGCCGTCGTCGTCGGCAGTCCATTGGAAGAAGACAGTAAGAAGCACCGACACCATCCGAGGAAGCCCCAGGACATGTCCAAAGTGATGCAGGGCATGCAGGGTATGCAGGGTATGCAAGATATACAAGGTCTCGGGGGTGGTAACCCTTTGGCCGGGGGCGGCAGCCCGTTGGCTGGCGGTAGCGGCAAGCCTCTGGATACGTCACAGGCCTTGGCTGGGCTGGGAGGCGGCGGCGGCGGCAACCTCTTAGCGGAAGGCAGTGACAAGTCTTCGGGTGGCTCTCAAGCCCTCGACAGCGGCAGAAGCGACGACGCCGGCGCCGGCAAGGTCCCGGATGCATCCCAGGCCCTTGCCAGCGGCGGTGAGAAGAAGCAGCAAGACACCATGAACGGCGACACGCTGCCTGGTACCAAGCTGCCCAACACTGGCCACGCCGTGGACGCCCCGCAGGCCGTGGATAGGCTGGCCACCGACGGCGGCAGCGGCGACGACGGCGGCGAGGGCAGCGACAGCCCAACGGCCGGCAAGGGCCACAAGAAGCCGGGCACTGGCGACGGTGGCAGTGGCAACCCCATGGACGCGCTAGGCGGGCTCAGCGGGGGTGGGCTCGGCGGCGGTGGGCTCGGCGGTTTCGGCGGCAGTGGCGGTGGTAGTCCCATGGACGCGCTCGGCGGGCTCGGCGGCGGTGGTAGTGGCAGCTCCATGGACGCGCTCGGCGGGCTCGGCGGCGGCGGCGGTGGTGGTGCCAGTAACGCTGGCGGTGGCGGTAGTCTTGACGGAATCGACAACGACGACGACGACGGCAACAACGGTTGTCCCCACGGGCCTGCCCCTCCTCCCCGGCCCGCCCCCCCTCCTCCCCGGCCTCCTCCCGGGCCTCCTCCCGATGGTGCCCCAAAACTCCCGGCGGCGGCGAACCCCGACGGCGGCGGCGCCCCCCCGGAACCGCCGGGCCCCCCGGCCCGCTCGGCTCGTAAACGACTGTGCCACGGCCCTGGGAGGGGCAGTTCCCACGGGGGAGACGGCGCCGCCACCGTGAACAGTGGTGATAACGCGTCCAGCGAGGGAGACGGGGATGACGGCAGCGGCGGCGGCAGTAGTGGCGGGGGCAGTGGGGGCCTTTCGGATATGATGAGCCAGTGTGGGTACCACCCGCCTCCTCCCCCTCCTCCGTTGGCCTGCGAGGCGTGGGCGAGATAACTGGAGACACGACACAGCTGACAAGCATCCTTTGGAGAACAGATGGTGGAGGAAGCGTACCCAGCTTGGAGGGCGGCGGCGGCGGCGGCATAGCCGGCATGGGAGGCGGAGGCATACCTGGCATGGGAGGCGGGGGCATACCTGGCATGGGAGGCGGGGGCATACCTGGCATGGGAGGCGGAGGCATACCCGGCATGGGAGGTGAAGGTCTGAGTCGGTGAGCCTGGTCGTGGTCGCAATTTGTTTTGGCGTCCCCCGGACCCGGGGACGGAACGCCCTTTCTATCGCCAAGAACGCGGGGGTGGTGCCGGAGCCCCGTGCATTTGGACTGTAGACCCAGTAGACATCACGGACGAGAGGGAGCTCAGGACGTACGACCGATTACGACGCGGAGAGCACGCGGGATGGTTCTCTCTTCTTCCCTTGGCTGGCTGGATGGACACCGGCATGGCTGGTCCGACTGTCTTCGGTATAACTGGGCCGGTTAGGGGTCAAATAGTGGTTGGGATGCCATGGGAGGCAGTTACACCCCACTGCCACCTACCGTGGCTATGGAGATTTTGGAACTGGGTTACATACGTACGGGTGAAAGACAACTATTCGACGGATGCGTACTTGGGATATACCGAGGGGCGAGTGACAATTCGTTGCGCGTTCGGCTTGACTCCTTTGCCTGAGGCCCGAAGACGTTGCCGACCTGCCTGGAGTCGTAAGCACGCATACCTTCGTCCTCTGCACAGGCCCGCAAAATCAGGGACCCTACACGACCAAGTATCGTTGATGCCCTCGAGACATGGGCTGGCTGGTAGTTGGTCGCCGAAAGCCAAAGGGAGACGATGATGCCGGCTCGGCATAATGTAGTTTGAACGGGCTTAGGGGGAAGAGTCGGAAGACGAGGCCCGTCGCACATCCCACCGACGTACCAAAACCGGATACAGCTTCGCGCGTCTCGCGAAGGGGGGCCCGCTCGTATTGGTCCTTTAGTTAAATATGTACACACAAGCCTCGATGGGGACGGGGCGTTGTCGGCCTTCCGGGGGAGGTGCGCCCTTCTCGAAAATATCTCTTCATTTTCCGGTTTCAACCCGGGATCGCCTTAATTCTCCGACCCCGTCGGCGCTCTCTCCTCTTCTTTAGACCATGTCACGGGCAACAAGCTGCAGTACCGGGGCTGTGTTGTTTTTTTATTTGGTGGTGTTGGAGGGCGTAACGGCGTACGTCGGTCTCACGAACCTGCGGGGCAATCATTGCGTCAGTCGGTTGACCCCTTCTCCCCTTTTGTGCTGACGGGCAAGAAGAGAGGAAAGAAAAGAGAAAAGGGAGAATAAGGAAAGAGAACGCACCGGTCGCTGTTGTAGACCTTGAAGTTGTCGCCCAGCAGCTTCTTCTCGCGCTCCTGGTCGGCGAGGTGGCGGCGCACGAGGTCGCGGTCCTCCTCGGCCTGCAGGAGGGGGATCAGGTGGATGCGGGACCACATCTTCTCGCGGCCGAGCTCGCTGGAAAGGAAAAAGGAAAGGGGAAAACGTTAGCCTTTTCCTCTCTTCCTTCATTCTTCTTTTCCTTGTCCTTTCTCGTGCAAGACCAAAAGAAGGGAAGGGGGGTGCCACCATACTTTTGCTCCCGGATACCCTGGCCCAGCTTGTAGAAGCCCCAGGCCATGATGGCGCTCATGCCGAGCACAAGCGTGGCCGGGCGGAAGCCGGGGGCCGGCAGGTTGCGCTATGCGGAGGAAGAAGAGTCAGCCTCGCTTCTCCATGGCAGATCTATCCGTTGCCTCTCTCTCTCTCTGTCTCTCTCTCTCTCTCGTGGGTTTGGGGGTGTCTGTCGTCACCCTTGGGTGTGCCGTGTTCAACTCCTCCCTCCTCGCCTCGATTGCCCCCAAGGTGTCCGGCCGGTCGCCCGATGGGCTTGGTAGGCGGCATTGCTTTCACGACAGTTGAACGGAGCGCCGCCATGACCTGCCCCCCGCTCAGCGAAATGGTTGCCCACGTTGATCGTGCCTGTATCGACGTGGGCCATGGGACCGCGTCACAGCCCGGCCTGCGTCGTCATCGTTGTTGTCGTCGTCGACGGCCGCCAGCCGAGGCGCCCATTGGCCGACCAGGCCCTCTCTTCTCGCCTGCTCGTGGCTCCAGGTTGTCGAATTGGTCTCGAATTTTCCATTCTTTGCTCTTTCCGCCAATGTCGCACGTGTCGTGGCGGGGGAGGGCAATTGAAGCGGCGGCGTCACCAGCACCGACACCACCCACCGAGACCGGGGAGGAGGTAAGGGCAAAAACCCACCTTGTACTGCACCGGGCCGTAGCCCCCAACGGGAGGCATATCCTGAGGCATGATGTCGGATTGCCCTGCGGGTCGGGAAAGGGTCGAGGTCGGGTTGTCGTTGGGGTGGTAATTGGGGGCGTTGGCAGCTCTTCGAGACCAGCGTCGTTTGTGGTGCTGAAGCTCCGCGGCCGTCGGCTTCGCAGGCGGAGCTTGGATTGCTTACATAAGTCCAGGTCACGTGCATCCCTGAGCGTGCACCTCCCACCCATTCCTGCATGGCTCGTCGGTCGCCCGAGCTGAGGCACCGACCGAGTCAATGGGACATGCGACGTATTTTTCGGATGCTTTCCCCTTTCCAACACTGGCGGGTCTGGCCGGTAGGAAGGGTACCGTGTTGCGGCGAGTCGGCGAATTCGAGTTTTATACAAACAGCGCTATGCAAGGCCCCCCCTCTCCCCAACTCCGGAATTCAGCAAGCAGATCCACTCGGTGTCGCTGGACTACTTCTAGACATGGGCTATACACGTGTCTGGAGGGGTTCTACTCTTCAGCCGGCCTCAAACTCCGCCTCCAAAGCCGCCTCCAAATCATCAAAATCCTCCTCGCCCTGCTCCTCGTCGCCGGTAATGGCCGGCGTCGGCAGCCCGCCCCCCTCTCCTCCACCCACGTCTGCCGCGTTCTTGACATTTCGCAGGCCCGTAGTCCGCTCCTTAGCCAGCTTCTGCTTCTTAGAAAGAACGCTGCCAGTGCCGTCTTCAGCACTTTCGTCGTTATCGGTGCCCTCGTCGTCGTCCATTTTTCTCTTGCGGCTGGGTCGCGTGCTCTCCGTGTCCGTATCTGTCTCGTGGTCCATGTTGAACTCCGAGTCGACCTCGGAATCCGAATCGATTTCTGAGCCCATGAACTCGGCAAGCTCATCCTCGACGTCGTCCCAGTCCATCCTCTTGAGGTCGTCCACGGGGCTTGCGGGCTCCGTAGGCATCAAACCGTCCGTGTCTTCCACGCGCCCCTCTTCATCCTCATCTTCGTCATCGCTCTCCGAGCCGCCCCCAACCGACTCATCCTCACGCGGCTCGCCTTCGATGGCGGGTTGGTCGGACTGCACAATGGCGATTCGGAGGGGACTGGCGCTCTTGTCGGCCATCTCCTCATCCCCATCCTCATCCAAGGGAGCGTGGCCTACCCGGTCGCGTGGGTTGATGTCTAATAAGAACGGCGTCTCGTCCACTTGTTTCCACTGCGTCAAGCATGTGGCCAGCCAGTTCTGATTCACAATCTTGATATTGGGCATCCGGGCCGCCTTGCGCACCTTGTCGGTACGTGGTCGTGCGCTGCTTACCACTAGATGCGTGGTTTTGCTCGTGGGCTTTTTCATGAGGTCACCGCCAAAACTCAGAATTTGCTGCCCGATTTCCGAGTCCCGGACCTCCACTCCCTGAGGGACGATGCCTGTCAGGACGATGGAGCAGCCGCGTAGCACCCGACCTTTCAGCCATTCGAGAACGGCTCCAGCGTCTGGGATGGTCTCGTTGGAGACGCTCAAGCGATGCCGTGACGCCATGCGGGCCTCATACTGTTCGTAATACTGCTTGTGCAGCGCCGTTAGATGTTTCTCGACGAATTCAAGCTCGCGGTCGTCGTCACGCAAAAGGTTGTGGCGGATCGCCGCCGGGCTGGGCGAATGGCCATTCTGCTGTTCGGGGGAGTCGCTTGGGGCAGGGCTCTCTTCCGAGGACGAGGAAGCCGCATCCGAGTCCTCCTTGTCGAGCTCTTCCTGCATGTGGAGCATGGGTCGGTCTTTTAGCTGCTTCTCGAGCGCCTTTTCCTGCGCTTCGGCCTGCAACTGCATGAGGTTATCGTTTTCGCCGTTGCCCGCCGCCACCGCCTTCTCGTGTATGGGTATGTTGCTGATCTTGCCAGGCGCATTGGGGCTGCTGGAAGCGTCGCCGTTCTGGGTTGGCACGGGGGGTAGCGGAGCAGGAGCCGCCGCATCCAGCATGTCCTCTCGTTTCGGCAGGAAACTAGAGTTGATGTCACCAATGCCTTTGAAGAAGTCGTACGGCGTGACCTTGATCAGGTTGGGCCGGTTCTTGGGCCACACGTCGGCTCGATCGTCAATCACCACAACCATGTTGGTGCTCACGGGGAAGAGTCGCTGCAGACTCTTGGCCGACAGGCTGCCGTTCTCGTCGCGGCTGATGATGCGGTGGCCAAAGAGCCTCTTGTCCGGATCTACGATGTTGGCGATCTGTTCGGCGTAGGCGCGGGTTCCCATGGTATAGACGTGCATCTCGAACAGGTCCGACATGCGCTCCAAGAAGCCGACGAGGCCGGGTCGCAGCTTGATGTAGTACCAGCAGCCGCTGGTGATGCCGCGAGGGCCGTCGTCCAGCTGAAAGCTACGCACGTCCTTGACGGCTTCGTAGTTGGGATTGGTCGGGTCGCGCTGCCATTCGCCGATGGTCGGTTCTATGCAGGCATGGATAATGGTCTGGTCCAGATCCACCACCAGACTCAGCTTGCGCTGCTCGAGCAAGCGGGACTGCAGGTTTATCTCGGCGCGGCGGGCCTCCTGCGCGCTGACGGTCAAAGCCACGTTGTCGTGGACCATGGAAATGGTGGCGCGATCGGTATCGACGGATTCCGAGGCCCAGCTAATCTCCTTCATGTCCTTTCCACAGCGGGTACATAAGCCGGCATACTGCTGGTCGTGGGGACAGGGCTCGTCAATCGCTACCAGCAGCTGGCTCTTGAGGAGCACATCGCCCTGCTTGATCAGCCATTTGCTAATGGTACCCTCAGCCGGACAGTCCCAATCGGCATACCCCGTTTCTTGGACCTCGCGTTCTTCGCCCAGGTCGGGGTCGCCAATGGTGCGCTTGTACTTGTAGGTGTACTGCAAGATGGCCTCGCCTTTCTTCACCTCATCGCCCTTGTTCTTGAGGAAGCGGGAGATGGTGATGGGGTATTGCAGGCGGTCACCCGCCCGGAAGCTTTTAACGGCCATTTGGGGCGAGTCACGCTCAGATTGTGTACGGCAGGGACACAATGTTCATGCGGGTGCCGTAGTATTGTCGCCTGTGGTAGGTGGTCAGCAGGGTATCAGCAACAATCGAGGAGGTAGCTTGGCAATGAGAAGACGTATGGCCCTGGGCTACGAAGCCCGTTGTCCGGTCAGATACAGAGAGCACCACGAGTCGGGTCGCAAGCCCAGCGGCGGCTGTGGCACGGTGGCTCGGCGCAAGCCGGGCCCGAATATGGTCTCGGACCGACGACGAGGGAATGGGCGTGGGCGTGGGCGCGGACGCGCGGGCGAACCAGGGCTCGAAGGAGGCTTGGGGGTTCTCCAACTTACTACGGGGCCGTTTATATCGGGGTCGGCGGTCTGGGCAGTTCGCGTGTTGGGACCTTAGTCGACCGCGCGCATCCCATCGCATCAAGTTTGCCACGCGCCGCCGGGTCGAGCTCCAAGGACAACCGTGGCCTTGTAAGAAGTCGGGACGTGGGGCAGCAACGCGGCCGGGGGGCCGTGGAGCGCGTGGTGAATGGGTTGGAGACGTTCGCTGGAGGGGGGGAGAGGGCGTGGAGGAACGCGATGGAGGAACGCGTTGGAGGAACGCGTGCGGTTGGCGAGGGCTTCGTTGTTCTCGCGCGCGCGCGCGCCGGCTTGGCCAAAAGGGAGCAATGAGGTGCTACTTGTACGCGGCAGGCAGCCCTGGAGACACAGGAGGGTATGTGTATGGCAAATAGGCCGGGCGTGGCTTAACCGGGTAGGGCAGGCGGTGTAAGATACGGGTCGTCGAGGCAGCCAAGAGTGGGTGTGTCCGAATGCGGTAAGGCAGCTGGGCAACTACCGACGAGCCGGGCTTGGCTGGTGACGTCTTGCGAGTTCTAGACCTAGTCGAGCGTGGGAAAAGGTCAGAGCTTCTTTCTCCTTTGCAGCAACACGGCGGGGCAAGATTTCGACGACAAGGACGCCCGTCCCTATGCGGGGATAGGCTCTGGTCAGAGAGAAGGGGGAGGAGAGCTGCAGGTAGGGGGCGGGGTGGACGAGCTGGTATCCAGGGTGGGTTGGTGGAAGCGTGGTCGGGCGGTTAAGCTTGGGTGAGATACGTGGCGGGATGCAACACAGGACAAGGGCGGGGCGACGGCTGGTCTGACCAGGTGCCAAAGACTGTGTGCCGATATGCTCAGTGTGTGTGTGTGTGTGTGTGTGTGTGTGTTTGTCAGGGTCGTGATGTGTGTGTGAGTGCGTGTGTCTTTGCCCGGTCCCGAGGCTAACGCATCGTTGGCCGCGGCCGAGGGTGTAACGTGTAGGTCGGCGCAAGCACAGGCGTAGTCACAGCTCGGAACGGGATAGCAAGCCTCAGGTCAATCGGATGCGGGCTGGGAGGGGTGGGCGGAATGCAATATGGAACCGGGGATTGTGGCAGCCCAAGCGCAAAGTGCCGGCTCGGGAAACAGGGTAGGGTGTTGATACCAAAGAAGCAATGTCGAGTATTGGCCATCACCCCAGAGCATCAGCGGGCGGGCAGAGCTGGGAAGGCGGCGCGGGGGCCTTTTTGTACCTGGAGCGACCTGCAAGAGGGGTGGAGCCGCAGCTGCCGCAGTCTCGCCCCTCTACTGGCGGCTTGGCCTCGACTGCTCGCGGATGGATGGAGCTTCTCCAACCCAAAAGCAAGTACCCAGGGTTCCTTGACGGTGTGTTCCGTTTGCGGGCGGGGGCGCGAGAGACGCCCGCGGCCGTGCTGATGCACCACGGGATGGAGAGGACGGCATCCAGCCCGCTGGACAGGCCGGCAATGGACGTCCATGGCCATGACGGGATGGACTGGCCATGTCCTGCGATGGAACTGGCCCCTCGCGGGCGCGCTGGGGCTACTTCCTTACCCACGAGATGTACCTGTCCGAGCTCCATCAATGGGTCGCATCCATGCCGGCTCTCCAGGTACGCGCATACACGCCAGAGGTACTGCCAGTCTTCCCCTCTCACAACAACACCCCATCATCGGCTCACTGCCAATGCATCCAGGACCAAGCCCGTCGACACTTCCCGACTGATGCCCATCTACCACCTCGATCCTCCTCGGCCCCTGCTCCATACAGCCCAGATTCCCACTTCAGCTCACGGCCTTTCCCATCTGGATGTCTCGTACGCCCCGTACCGACGAGGTGTCTATCCTGGAATGGATCCATCCCTTCCGCACCCCACCAGCCGTTTGCGGGGAAACAACCAGGCCGGCTCATTGGACAAGCCATCCCACCCATCAATTACTTGCACATCCGCTGTGTGCAGTGGGCAGCAGTCAAGCCAGATCCACGATGATGTTATCTCTATAGTGGTGCACTGGATCATAGTGTTACATTGACAAGGACTTCAGGGACATTATTCCTCCTCTCTCTCACCCTCTCCATTTCGGAGGCCAGCCTTCCTTCCAACCCTGCGCCACGTGGGGCAGTAGGAGAACCCGCTCACCAACAACTGTACATCCATACTTGTTGCCAGGCGTCGCTTGTAAGTCGGTTCCACGAATATGGCATCGTACCGTCGCCTGCAGCCTCCATTTCTTCAGCCGGAGACCCGTGGAAGAGCGGGCGTAGAACTGAAGGCACTGGTTACGACGCTAGAGCAATCTTTCAGGCCCGATTCCTTGGTTCCCATGACACTCAACTTGGCCATCCTGCACGGTGCGGGGGCCGCATCAGCGGCCGTGGTCTTTCTTCCATCACCACCGTTCAGTTCCAGGGGAGGGCACTTACGCAGCCGTGAACGCCGTGCGCCACGCGTTTTCGTTGCTCCCGAACGCGCGCCACAACGGGCTCGTCGACGTGCTCCGGGCCAGGAACAGGTCGCTGTTGAGGCTCGCCGTCGAGAAGTTGGCTGCCGTGTTGTTGTAATAGACGTTGTCGAACCGGTTGGGCGTCGAGTCCATCGGCAAACCCGCGGGCCCGACTCGGCCGACGGTGTGCGCCCCGACTAGCACCACCAGCTCTGCAGCCGTGAAGCCCTTGGCCTCGAAAGCCGCCATCTGCTTCTGCGCGGAGTCATTGGGCCCGGGTACCTGGCCCGCCGGGTTCGCCGTTTCGGAATCGGCCCGGCCCGTCTTGAAAGCGAGGGCGGGCCCCCCGGACGCTTTCACCGCGAGCGCTGGGTCATGTTAGCTTGCTGGGACTGCCACCACCCCCGCCAACGCCGGCGGCTCGGATGAAAGAGACGGAAGAAGAAGAAGGGGTAGGCGCTGGCCTCCTCACCTCCAGCCAACTGTATGGTATCGGCCGTGCCCACCCCGTACCGCGACGCCATGTCGCCCAATGTACCGCAAATGTCCTTCAGTGGGACGTTTTCGGTTCGCTCATCGCATTCTCCCGCCAGAACGACGGAACCATCGCAGGCCCCGGGGAAGCAGTCGTGGAAAACAAGGCGTAGGGCGCTACGACCCGGTGCACTCAAATTGCCGTCTGAGCCCGTGATCACGTTCTTTGCGAGGTCCGACGCGACGATGCTCCACAGGGCGCAGGACGAAGGGGGAACTAGCCCACCCAAGCCGGGGGGCTGTCCCGACCCTTTACCGCTGGGCGTAGGGGATGGGTTTTGCCCTCCACTGGGAGGTGAATTACCTTGCCCTGACATGGGTTTCTGCTTGCCCTCTGCTGGTCCGGATTTAGAGCCTCTTCGCTCGTGGTCTGCCTGCGTCGGATGCATTGCCGGGCCAGGCAAAGCAGCCACGATGCTCGACACGCCCAGCATGAACGCCAACGTAGAGTACCGCATTGGGGGGTGTCGTAAAGTGATTCGGCAAACGCAGCGACCTAGACACGTTTTGAAGAGTGGACGACGAGACCGGCTCGAGAATCGGATACCACAAACCTCACTACAGTAAGAGAATATGAACGAAGGAGGGGGCCAGATATTCCAAAGACAACGATAGTGAGGCGGGGTTGCCGGATTAGGAGCGGATCTGGAGTAGGACGCTGAAATGTGTACTCTACCTCGAGAGGAAGTCTTGGCATGGTTATAAGCACCTGAAAGTCGCCACCTCGACTCCCATGCCCACATGAACCCCACGCCCCAACCTACTCATACCTTGTCTAACGTGCCAGATGCATAGCAAGTCCTGGCTAGTATATGGCTCTATAATACAGCCATCAATATAGGCGAGGCCGATCCTCTTTTTGGGTCCGGGAGCCGAAACTTGGGTGCGGTGGCTGAAGGGATGATGGCAGGCTGCATCCCTGGAGAGACGTATATCACAGAGCACGCCAAACCCAAGCGGTCTTCGTCTGACAAGAATTTGACTACCCAGTGCCAATACCCACCTTCCTGCGGCTCTTGTTCCAGGCTCAGATGGTACAGGGGCAGGCGAGCCGGCTCTGCATGCAAGGGGCGGATGATACCGGATGCCCTCGTGGGGTTCCCCCATCACCAGGAGGCGGGCGGTTTGGGTGCACAGGCAGATTCGGAGCAGGAACAAGCCGACGGCCCGTCCGCGTCTCTCTTCGGCCTTTGCTGTATTGCGGATTCTGCGCCGCGGCTCTTCGTGCTGGGATGACGGGACGACTGACTCGACGCCACAGGGGGGGTGCAGCGTATGCCGGCACCACCGGCCGCGGTGCCATCTCCCAAAGCCCCCAAGATGCGTGGCCGCCCTGCGCACCTAGGGGTCCCTCCCTCCCCTTTCTCCCGCGCAAATCGCTAGGCGTGGCTTGGAAGAGGCCTCCTCTCCCGGCACCCGGGGCGACGGCTTCCTCCGCGGCGGCAAGTGGCGGCGGAAGCACCGGCGCGCGGCCGGGCTGGCTGTTTATGGCAGGCGGAAGGAGAACCTGCTTCCAAAGATTACCCGAAAGCCGCTGTTTCTCGGGTACAGGGCTGGGATGTGCTGGGTTGGGCACAAAAGGCACAGACAAACAGGACTCCAACAGACTGGTTGCCGATAGAAGGCATGCAAGCCGACCTGAAGCCTGATGTAGAAAACACCATGTCCGGGGCACCGATGAGCAGTGACACAGGTGCTTGGCAGTACACATGGCTCCACCTTGCCATTCCCTTACATCTGTTTGTTTGTTTGTTTGTTTTCATTCCCTCAATGGCCGCCGCGGACCCGTATAATCAGCACTTGGCTTTCTCCTAGCATGATGAGCATCGACTGTCCCTTATATAGAGCTCACGCCATAAGACGTCGTTATGCGGATATACTTGCGCATGACGGTGCAGTAAAGCTACAGAAAAAGGAGGGGGAAAGGAGCAGAAAGTAATTTAGCCAATTGGAAAAACGGACTGGAAGTCCCAAAACATCGCACCCCCAATTGATGTTTCTATCGCGAGGAACTTCATCACATCGTCACACTCCGCACATAACCCCCCCCCCCCCCCCCCCCCCCCCCCCCCCCCTCCCGTGCCTGGCCAACCGTAGCGCGCGCTCTCTCTCTCGCTCTCATAGCAAAGGCAGCAAGACGGCCCCTCCGGGCGGCGGTGGTGGCTGCGGCGGCGGCGGCGGGGGGCCCGCATGGTTTCCTCGGCCTCGTAGCCTTGCCAGGGCCGGCCGTACTCGTCGACTTCCTCGTATCTGCCATGGTGGATGGGGCTGAAGGCGGGCGGGGCGCGTCAGTCCGCAGGAACTCCCGCATAGCTTGTCTCGGGCCCTGGAAAATGAGAAGTTCCCCGGCGGGAAAGGGGAAGAGGGGAAAAGAGGAGGGCATACGGCGGCGGCTCCATCTCGACCCATTCCTGCTCCCAGCCGCCAATGGGCAAGTCCCTGTGCCGCGCGCACGCCCGCGTTGTTGGTCAGTAAGTCCCCGTTGCGAGGCGTCGTCGAAGAGATAGAGGGAGGGGGCAGGAAATCACTTGCGGTGTCGAGGGGCGCTCCTCGTAGTGTACTTGATAACCGCCGTGCGGGAGGTTGTATGTCTCCCCCTGGGGGTAGCGAGGGTGCCGGCGCTTCTTTTTATTATGGTGGCGTCTACCCCGGTGATGATGGCCGCTCGTACCGTCGCCATCGTCGTCGTTGTCCTCGCGTGGGCGTTTCCAAGCGCGGGCGAGAAGAAGATAGATGGCGCACGGGGGCCGGTGGGCTCGTCTTGCGGAAACGTACAAAGGGGCGGGTTCGCCGTCGCGACCCGAAAACGTGCGCTCCATGCTTTGATAAAGGCTGGCCCCGGGGCGGGCGTGGTGTGAGAAGTCTCCCCCCCCCCCCCCCCCCCGTCGTCACAAGGCGAGCCGTGAGGTATAGTGATGCAATGCGACGCAGCGCTTGCGGGCGCCTTGGCCAGGACCACCGGCCAACCCCCCCTTCTCCCCATTTGTCGGGTCGGGAATCCCCTGGCCAGGGTTCCGGTGGCACCACACCAGCGCGCGCGCCGCGGCGGGGGGGGGATTCATTGGGTACAAGGGCAACCCAGATCCAAGAGACGAAATCCAACCAGGCGCGCTCACCCGCGTCCGAGACCCTGGACGTCATTGAAGACTTGGGCACGCAGCCATACCGGTCCCTGCCAGCAGCGAATGGGCCAAAGCCGGGGCTGGATGAGAATGCCGGATTCTGCTGCCGGCTGCGCACGGAATGTCGGGGGGGGGGGGGGGGGGGGACGGCCACGGCGTTGCCTGCCCGTGAGATGATGGCGGGTGTGGAAGGCACGGCCTTGGATCCCGCCCACGAGCTACGTTTCTATATTACGGCCGCTCTCACTACATGGTCGTAACCGACACCGGATCGGCAACCCGTCCTCCTGTGGAGGTGGTGACCCACGAGCAGTAAACTCGGGCCATATCTGCGCAAGGGAGCAGGGGTAGAGAGCAGCCGGGGCATGAAGATGGACTCTCGGCTGGGAGGTATCGTGCCGCCTCGAGAGCCAGAGGATTTGACCACGAAGCGGGGAGGAAGCGGGGGCCCCCAACCAAAATCAGCGAGGAAAAGAAGAGAGGGGGATGATCACGCTGTATGGAAGAGCTGCCCCTGTTAACCCAGCCGCCGTCCGAATAAGAAAACACCCCCACAATACAAGCTGGGGACCGCCCTCCTGGCGTCTCCAGCCTGCCTGCTGGGGACCGTCCCTTCCCCTCCGTCACCAGCAACAGCCCGGCTGCTCCTCCGCGGGGGCGGCGCCCCGGCGGCTGGGCGGCGACCGGCGCGTCTGCATGGGTTCCTGCGCCTCGTACCCGTGCCAGGGCGGTCCCCGGTCGTCGACTCGCATCTTGTACCCCGGCGGCGCGCAGTAGTTCTCGCGCACCTCGTAGCCGCCGGGATGGATGGGCCTGGGAGGGGGGTTTCCGGGCTGTCAGTTCGGAGGCCCCGAAGACCAAGCGGGGGTTTTGGCGGGGAGGGGTGGGGGTGCGTCACGGGATACGGTCCGGCAGAATAGCCTCGGTGATCTCGTAGCCCCCGAGGGGCAGATCGCTGGGGTGTTCAGTCGCGTTAACCCCCGAGGGGATCTCACTTTCCCCCCCCTTTCTCACGCCTCGCGGGAAGAAGCAGGGGGCGGGGGCGCTTACGGCGTGGGCGAGCGCGCCTCGTAGTACGGCTCGTATCCGCCCACCGGCGGCGGCGGCGATCTAATCCGCCCACCCGGTGCATGGTCAGTCGGGGGCCGGGAAGCTGTACGGGGGCCGACAGAAAGGAAAGCGGCCTCACGGCGACGAGGACTCGGCGGTCGTCTCGGTTCGCTTGGGGCCATGGGAGCGCCCTTTTCTCGGCCGGCGCCGGTGCTGTTTGCCGTGGCCAGCCATGGGCAGTGTGCGCAAACCAACCCCCTCCCCCCTCGTTGGTGGCCGGGTGTCGATGGCGAGAGAAACGTCGGCCAGTGCGCGAGACCCTCACCGGAAAACGATGGGCGTGCCCCAAACCTGTCGCTCGCGGCGCCAGGGAGGAACGGGCGGACGGGCGCTGTATTTACCCTCGCCTCGCCACGCATGCTGTATCGGCGTCACGGGGAGAGAGGACCACGTGTTGCGATGCCAGCGGCCCTTTCCGCCTGGCCTCGTTCCCCCCCTCTTTCGCGAGCCCGATGCGGCCGGGAAACGACCACCTGGCACCAACCAAGACACACGCACGCCGAGAGAGCGGCCCGGTCGTGTATTGCCCGACTTGCGCTTCGTCGCGTCCCGTCCTGTCGCCGCTGCCGCCTCATCCCCCAGCCGAATGCCGCCCACGTGCGGAGAAGTGACCGGAGTGGCGGGGCATTGCCCAGACCGATGACGACCGACGTACATGGTGCAGCGCGCCCACACGGCAGCCCTGCCCAAGGCCCCCCGAATCCGGAACTGACACGTCAAGGGGGGCCCGCGCGGGGAGGGTTGGACACGCGCACCCCCAGTGGACGATGGCCTCTTCCGGTTCCGGCGCAGCGTCAGAGGCCCGGACCCACTGAGCAGTGGCGCATCCCCGCGACGGGGGTTCGAGGATAGATTCCTTCCGTGCGACAACGCCGTGTACTCACGTGAGGCATGAGCGGATTCAGGATTCAGTACGTATTAAGCACGCCGGTCGTGGACCATCCAACGTGAAACCCACGACGAGAAAACATCCCATAAACGCCAGCGCCCAAAGTATCCTCGCCGCTTGGCAGCCCCAAATCGTCTCCCCCCCCCCCCCCCCCACCCCGCCCCTCAATCGTGCCGGGGCTCGACGAGGCCGGTGAACATCTTGTCCTTGATGCGCTCGACGGCCTCCTCGAAGCCGACGAGCTGGCCCTCGATGCCGAGGTCCGCGAATGTCATGACGCGCTCGGGCTCAAAGGCATGCCAGTCGGGGTAGACCTCGGACCAGCGCATGCGCGAGGCCATCTCGAGGCCGATGGCCTCGTAGTCGCCGTAGAGGCGCCCGTAGTGTGCGTCGGGGATCTCGGCGTACGCGATGCGCTTGCCCGTGATGCGCGCCGCCGTCGACGCCACGTCGGCCACGCTCCGGTACTCCGTCACGAGGATCACGATCTTGCCGTGCGCACGCGCGCCTGCCCGCAGGATCGCCTCCACCACCACCCCGGCGTTCGTCTCCACCTCGCCGGCGATCGGCAGCAGCGAGTCCGGCTTCGCCGGCAGCGCGAACAGGTACGACTCCTTGTCCGGCCCCTCGTCCTCCTCCTCCTCCTCCTCCTCTTCGCCTTCCACCTCGACGAGCCCGTGGTGCGTCTCATCGTCACCGTGCCAGCCGTTCCAGCCGTTGACCGACTTTTCGGCCCCGTTGCCGTTCGTCGCCTTCGTGCCGTTGGCTCCTTTGGCGCCCCCGTGGCCGCCATCGGTCAGCCCGTACACGCTGCCCTTGCGGCCCTTGCGGCCGGCTCCGGGTGTGGGCGGCATGGGGGCGAAGCCGGCGAGGTTGACGAGGTTGCTCGTGTACCAGCCAGGCCAGAACTCGGTCGTCATGGCGAGCAGCTCGGGGTACTCGTCGCGCATCCAGTCGACGGCCCTCTGCTTGTAGTCGTAGTGCGGCACGTGGAAGCGGCCGGCGCTCATCTTGTCGCAGCCCGGCAGCGTGCTGAGCACGAGGTGGCGCAGCGTCGGCGTCCGCGCCGCCGCCCACGCAATCTTCTTGAACTGCTCCACCTCGAGCCGCCCGGCCCCGTCGCGCCCCAGCTTCGCCACCGCCGGCCAGTACGCCGTCACCACGAACAACGCGTCGCAGCCCTCGAACGCCGCCGGCAGTGTCTCCCGCCGGTCCATGTCGATGCACACCACCTCGGCCCCGCGCGCCGCCAGCCCTTGCGCCTGCGCCGCCTCGGGCGCCCGCGTCAGTGCCCGCACCTTGTACTCGGCCTGCTTGAGGAGGAAGCGGACGACGGAGCCGCCCTGGACGCCTTGGGAGGGGTCAGCGTGGGCTATGGCAGGATCAGGGGGTGCGGCTTACCTGTGGCGCCAAACACTGCAACGGTAGGCATGGTGTGCAAGGGTATATGTGTCTGTTCACCTCCTTGCTTGTGAGAGGGGGGGGGGGAGGCGGGGGTCGGTTTGCTCAAAGATGGATGCGTAACAGTTTGGGGGGGACGCCAGATGCTGGATCACGGCGGCGTCGCGCCCCTTTTGATGAACCACGCAGCAGCCGTGTCATCCCATGGTCAGTCCGATGCGTCTTGCCATCATCCCTCGTAGCCACCGTAGGCCGAGACAGCGTGCGGGATGGGTTACCAAGTCTGAGTTCATGCCACGCGCGCTGCGTGTTCCGGCTGTCGGGTTATCGGTGCATAGCCAAAGTGTTCGGTCTCGCGTGCGACCCCCTCCCGGATGGGTGGCCTCGACTGCGGCTACAGCCTTCGTGTCATTGTAACCTCGCTGTCATCTCGCATCCGTGGCGAACCTTGTCGAGAGGACCCCGAGGGCCCAGAGGTGGCCCATGAAGTAGAACTGCAGTCATGCTGTCGGCGACCGAGACCACTCGCTGGACGCTTCCATACTTTCTATTTCATACCAACATAATTTCGTATTCCTGCGGCATCAGTCTTCTCATGACGACCTCCTTTCCCTCGACGAGCACGCCATTACGACTCCATCTTTTTGGCAATAGTGACGGCATTTCCAAACTTTGTGTACCACCTGATATCCGGAAGAACAAGTTCCGCGCGTTTCTCCACTAATTCCCGCCAGTGCGTATCGCGTCTCTCCTCACTGGCAAAGAAGGCCTTCATCGCCAGGCTCAGCGCCGCCGTGTAACCCCCTTCCGAATTGGCCGCGTCTGGTGGATTGTCATCGCGCAGCACCTTCTCGTCAACCACGAGAACGCTGTCCGGGCCCATGGCGGGCAGCTGGGCACGCAGGACGGCCACGCACGTGTCGTCGTCGTGGCTGTGTGGGATATACCGGAAGTAGTAGGCCCTGGCGTCTGCCCTCGTCGTCTGGATTTAGCCCCTGCTCCGCCCCTCCGCCCCTCCGGCCGACCAGGCCGCCAGGACAGAAGCCCGCGACGAGGAAAGTACTTGCTGACGACTGGCTGTTCAGTAAGGAAGTCGTAGCTCATCTTCCTCCATGCCTGGCACCTCCAGAGCTTTGGCAATGACGTTGTGACTATCCTGCAGTACCAGCCGACCACGCATCTCGGGCCAGGTCCTCCGGAGCGGGGCGCACTGCGAGCCATCCCCGCCACCGAAGTCTACCAGCATCACATCTGTTTCTGTCACCAGTCCCCCAGCCCCGATTTCGGATGCGAAGTCGACGGCCTCGAGCCACGTCGCCAGGCTGGCGAATTGGGCATCCATGAACCGATGAAAGGCCGCCTGGCCTCCCACCCAAGTGTAAAAGTCGTGATCCGTATGATGGCCTCTCTGAAATGCTATCACTCCAGGCACAGGATCGTTCAAGACATCGCGGAGGGCCGCAAAACCCGGCAGAGCATGGTCGTGCCTATAGGCTGTTACTGGCCGGCTTTGGTGTGACGGCAAGAATGGGCTTGAAGCCAGTATCCAGTCCTGAGCAGCCGGGAAGTTGATAACACACCAAAGAAGAAGTGTGCTGGGTAGCTCGCGATGCTTACATGTGCGTGACAGCATCGCAAAGCCGCGACTGGGCCAGGGGTCGCGTCTGCCTGGTTGGTGCGTACAGGCCTTGTGCTGCCACCTTCCGGACCCCCAGAATGAGAATTCCATACGCGAGGTGGGCAGACGAACACTGATCGAGTAGATGATGCGTTGAGTTGTCTCGAAAGTTCCTCCCAATGCTTCCGATACCCGTCAGCAGAGATTCGTGATCACGGTCCTTTGCTCGTTGTCAGTAGCACACGAGGGTGGGTTCTCAATCAAGAACTGCAACTGTTCAATCAGTAGCTTCGTGTCTGCCATCAGGGCTAGTACTAGTCAGTCTGAATAATTGAGGCGAGGTTTTGGTCCAAGGGCAGCTGAACTTTAGGAAACGCCGATCTTGGTATTGGTGCCAATAATTTAGGAAACATAAGAGGGTCATCTACCACTATATCGGGACGGACGTTACAGCCTTGAGCTAGTGCCCCGGAATCATCCCCATGGGATATAGATAGCGGCAGGGCTCTGGGGCTGTATGGAGGGGGCGAGGTGGGCAGTGGGAGACAAAATAAACGATTCCCTATTAGTGCCCGGCTGTTTGGTATAGTGAGTCGTTCTTCTTTTGCCCCCCACCTCGGTAGGACGGCAATGACGGGAGCCCCTGACTAGACCCCTACAAGATGATTATCTGCTCCGCGATTAAGTAGTCAGGCGATCTTGAAGTGATTCAGCTTCCCGGCGTATTTGGCCACCAACCGGGTGGCGAAGGCACCTTCTTTGCGTTTCGAAGATCTCAAGACTGTTTTCGGTGGTCGTTTCCCCCGTCGAGCCGTAGTCCCGGCAGCCAAGGTCGCCTGTCGAGCTGTCCGCCCGCGCCCCCAGCGTTGCCGAGGCTGCAGAGGCTGGCGGACCAGAGAGGAACACCGACTTACCAATGAAGCTCTGAACACCCTTTGGTCGAGGTGATGCGGCAAGTGCCGGCCGAGCCAGCCAATGGCTCTTTTCCCCGCTCGGCACTAATACTAATACTGACGACAGCCAATTCAGCACATGGTGCGCTCGAATCATGTCACGGTGAGCTCATTTACATTCCGGGAGGATGGCAACGAGAGCCGGTCAGTTTTGAAGCAAGGAGCCGTCCAATGAATCGCAAACATCATTGGCCGTGGCTTTTCCGGCCTGCCGTACCACGGGTCCGGTCTTTAATGAGTGGCGTGATACCGTCTCCGTATATTTTTTTTTTTTGATTTGATGCTCTCCGTCTTCACGCTTCTTTCGAGGAATCCCACTATGCCCGCTTCATCAAGGGTCGCAGGAGGCCATCATGTTGCTCCCGACCGAGAACAGGCTCTGATCGTCATGGTCTGGGTGTTTACTTCTGTTGCCCTCGTCACCGTTATCCTCAGAATCTTCTTCAGGTCGAGAGCAAAGGTGTGCGGATGGGCCGACGCTTTTATGGTTATTGCGATGGTATGATGACAATGGTTTCTAATCCAGGCGGTTAGAAAAGTCCAGGAGAGCCTCAAAAGAGATATACTCACCATGCACCAGCACTGCCTTCTCGGTTGGAGCATCACGATGACCTTGTACGCCCTGCGAGGTGGTACTCGCCACATCTGGGACCTGGAGCCCCTCGGGGTAGACAACTTGATCAAGACAAGAATGCTCAACTGGTCGGGCCAGGTCATGGTCATCCTCGGGGTAGGGGCGGGAAAGGTGTCCGTGTCGGCGCTGCTATTGTCGATTCTTCGTCACACCCACCTCCAATGGCAGAGGATATACCTATGGATTGTGACCATCGTCCTGACCCTGCTGGTCGCCGTTTCATGCGCCGTCTTGACCATTGCGCAATGCTCCCCACCGTGGAAACTGTGGGATCACCGTGTCCAGGGCCATTGCATCGACCCGCATGTAATGGCGAGCTATGGCATGTTCACGAGTTGTGAGTAGGCGCCCTCTCAAGCATGGACTTGGTGTGCGTTTCTGACTAGGGCGGGTGTTTCTGCCAAGCCAGCTTTCAACACATTCGCCGACGCCAGCCTTGCCGTGATCCCAGCGACGCTGTTCTGGGACCTGCGAACCAATCGATACGAGCAAGTCCAGCTAAGCATCGTCTTCGCACTCAATATCCTCACGTCTTTGTGCTCGGGCATCAAGACACCGCTCTTAAAGGGGCTCGCAGACCGGGAGGACATAACATGGGCCACGTTTGAAATCTTCGCGTGGGTGACAGCTGAGTTGTTCTTCATGATCATCTGCGGCACGCTCCCTGCACTGCATCCGGTGCTGACCCTCATCCGGGCAGCAGGGCAGTGGTTGAGTGACAGGCTTTACCGTGGCGCCCCGGTGCAGAGCGGGCACAGTGGCGGCGTGTCGTCATGGGCGGGGAATATGGGTTGCGAGCTCTCAATCCTGAGAAACATCAAAACCAACGCGACCGTCGACACCGTCGAGACCGGCGTCACGTTTGGGAACAATTCTCAGAGACGGATGATTGGGACGGGGGAAGGGTCTGGTAGTGCGCATTGGGCCTCGGACGACGGCGCAAACAGCCTTTGGAGTAGTTGGACCGGCGATCCGAGGTGTGGCGACGCGCCAAGTTGAAAGCAAGACCTTGTACTCAGCCATAAACGTGAGCAATAGCCAATTGTCACAAACGGGTAGCTTGTCAGAGATACGGGTGTTCTGGCACGCGCAATCGCAATCGGACCGGCATGTCTAATCTCTTTGGACCCCTGGTGGGCAACTGGGTCATATGGAGCCCCCGCGTGCGACGCTGGGCCGGCCAAGGCGTCAGCACCGATAAGGAAAGGGAGGCCAGGCCTGTCACGACGGCCAAGGGGTCGTAGATTGGAGGAAATGGTCAGGCGACTGCCGAGTTCCATGCCGCCGCCATGCTCAGGTCCCTCGCCTCGCTGCAGGCGGGCAAGGCTGTTGGGCTGGTGGCGCCTTGACCGTGGTGGAGGTGATGCGAGGCGCGTAGTCGCGGCCGAGCGGCCGAGACATGGGCGAGCTGACAGAAACAAGGCAGGCAGGCAGGATCTAATGCTATCGGAAGACCAGCTATTGGCCGATAAACGCCGACAGACGGCGCTGACGCTGGCAAGTATCTTGACTCGCGTATGGGGTGCTGCCCAGCCCAGACGGCCGTGATGTCCACATGTCGGGATCTCTCCGCACCACCGTCGAAGTCCGTCCGGCCGTGCGGCCTCTGGACCGCGTGCGCTCGTTAGCGGCCTACCTCAATTTAGATCCGCTGCGATACCGGATGTTGGGCGACGGCCCGAAAGCGTGGTTGGGGATTGCAGACTGCCGGCGCGGGGCGCGGACTGCCTCGTGGTCTGATTGCCTTCGGCGACTCAATTACGGAAGCGTGGAGAGACGCGTTTGTACGATGCTGACGGAGGGAGGGGGGAGGGAGGGAGGCAGCCTGGGGCGACCGAGAGAGCGGCTTGGTCCGGCCAAGCGAGGACAGAGCGAGGCTGCGACGGCGAGGATGGGCTGCTCGAAGGGGTACCTCCGGCCGGGAGTGAAGGGGAGGGAGACAGGCAGTTGGACGACGTGCATGCACGGCACGCACGTATCCATCGTATACGCATATCGAGCCAGTCGGACGGGGATGCGAGAGCACCTTGATTGGGCGGGACAGCGGGACCATAGTCACCCATGGCGCCGTGCGCTATCCTGTCTAGGCAGGTGCGATGCCCGCACGGCTGCTGACCTTGGCACCTGGGCTCAGCTCGGCAGGACGGATGGGCCAATGCAGGCAACGGGCTTGGATGCAAGCCTCAGATGATGGGTCGGACGGGTTGGCATCCTAATAGGACAGGACAGGCCAGCCACAGCGAGGCTAGACCAAACGTCGCCGAGAAGGATTGGGCTGGGCGGGCTGGAAGGGGCAGCTGCTTGCTCTCCCGCGCCGGAGGATGGGATGCTCATGAAGTGCCTATCAATCAATGCCACCATTCCCCCGGGTTGAATTCGCCCCAATGGATGGTGGGCTGGTGGGCTGGTGGGGTGGCAATAGCCCCTCAGCGAGTGTGGGCAAACCGGTGATTGGGCCGACACCTTCCGAGCCTCCACCCATATCGTCCCAGCCAGGCAGTTGAAACTCCCGCCTGTCGTCCAGTATGGGACAGCACCCGTCCGATGCGGCATCACTGGAAATGGGCGCAAGGGGGTTTCCTAATTCGACTATGGGAAGTACTGTGCAGCAGCCCATCTCCAGCACACCACGTTGCGATGTACAGCAACCCGCCTCGGTGCCTTGCGTGGGATGACATGGGACGACATGTAACCCTCTCTGCCTTATAGGACTTGACGACGGGCCGCCGCGCAGTCTCTGATATCGCGACTGCGCGTTGCCTTGACCAGCCAGCCGTCCCGGCCGCCCCGTACGGGACACGGCAAGCCCTCGATATCGCGTGCCCGCGCCCCCATCCGCATTTGCCTCGAGCTCAGCTTGTTGCCCCCGAGTCCCAGCACCAGATGGACCTCATTTCCCAGTCGGCTGGTCTTCCGACCGCATTCCGGGGCAAGCCATACAGGTATCAAGCGGGCAAGGGTGGATGCGTGTCTCCGCCACTGATATGCTCCTTGATCCTGAAAGGCAGGAGCTGCTAGAGCCGAGCCGCCGCCGAGAACGCCAACCCTCTAACCCCGGACGTGTGCCCTCTTCAGGAGCTTGGAGCGCTTGGCTCGCAACACCGCTGACTCGCACTAATCTTCTCTGCTTATCAGAGACGGCGACCCAAGAGATACCAAGCCTTCTAGAAAGGCTGGGCTCCCTGGGCGTGATACCGACGCTGCCCACCCCGGCCGGCCAAGCGATCCACTCCAACGTTGCGGGCACCAAGTGGCTCGGCTCCTGGCCCTTGCCTCCGTCCCCCGTCCTCCATGTATTCAGGAAACCGTTGCATGCATAGGCTGGCGGGGGTGTGTTGAGCTCGAACCCCTACGCCGCCCAGGCCGATGTGGCCACGCGCCATGCCGTAGGCCTGTGTGCCGCTGGGACGCGCCGTCACCCGTGAATATAAAGACGCTCCCTTTCCCACGCGTGTTCACTCCGTGTCGATCCACTCACCCAGGAGTCCCTGTCCATTCCCTCTCTTCCCTTCCCTCTCCAGGCAGTGCGCCACGTGAGAGCCCAGGCCGAAGACACCATGGCCGACGAAAAACGAGCCCACGTTGGTGAGAAGGCCGCCAGCGGCAGCGATGTCCCCCCCGGCTACGACAACGACCATGTCGACACCGGCACCGTCGATAACTTCCACAACAATGAGGACTACTACGGCCTCAGTTTCTGGGGTCGTATGGGTGTCACCCCCGAGTCCTTCAAGCGGCGTAAACAGACGGATCTCAACCGCCACAACAAGCTGAACCAGACCATGAAGGGTCGCCACCTGCACATGATTGCTATCGGCGGCTCCATCGGTGCTGGTCTCTTCGTTGGTACTGGTGACGCCCTCGCTACGGGCGGCCCTGCTAGTCTGGTCATTGACTACCTTATCATCGGTGTCATGATGTTCAACGTCGTCTTCGCTCTTGGCGAGCTCGCTATTATGTACCCTATCTCTGGTGGCTTCTACGTCTATGTTTCCCGCTTCGTCGACCCGTCCTGGGGCTTTGCTGTACGTACATATCCTCGACCGCCCCAACATCATCTGGCAGCTTCTAACACTTCCTTTTTCAGATGGGCTGGAATTACTTTCTCCAGTGGTTTGCCATCTTACCGTTCGAAGTCGTCGTCGCATCTTTCACCATCAATTATTGGACACAAGGGAGTGTTAGTCCTGCTGTTTGGATCACCATCTTCCTGGTGATCTTGACCATCATCAGCGTCTTTGGCGTACTCGGATATGCCGAAGAAGAATTCTGGTCGAGTCTACTCAAGCTGTCAGCGATTGTTACTTTCCTGATTATCGGTCTTGTCTGTGTCCTGGGCGGTGGGCCTGCCGGCGGCGACTACGACTCCTTTATCGGTGCCAGGTACGTTCTTGTCCCTTCCTGAACCTCGAATGACAGGACTGACGCAACAGTTCAGAAACTGGCATGACGGTGGCGCTTTCGCCAACGGCTTCAAGGGTTTCTGCTCCTGCTTCGTGACGGCCGCTTTTGCCTTTTCGGGTACCGAACTGGTCGGTCTGGCCGCCGCCGAGTCCAAGACTCCCCTGAAGACTCTGCCTTCGGCTTG
Organism: Nigrospora oryzae; assembly: GCA_016758845.1. Lineage (NCBI taxonomy): Eukaryota > Fungi > Ascomycota > Sordariomycetes > Amphisphaeriales > Apiosporaceae > Nigrospora > Nigrospora oryzae. Next base: position 3,221,453 of record JADKYO010000014.1, on the reverse strand, counting down.
CAAGCAAGTGTTCTGGCGTGTCACCCTGTTCTACGTCCTGTCGCTGCTTTTTGTGGGCTTCCTCATCAAGTCGGATGACAAGGATCTGATTGGCAACGCAAGCTTCGCCAACACGCAGGCATCGCCTTTCGTGCTCGTTGGAAAGCGGGCCGGTCTGATTGGGTACGACCACTTCATCAACACGGTCATCATGCTGTCCGTCGTCTCTATTGGTCTCTCGGGTGTTTACGGTGGCAGCCGTACCCTCACGGCCCTGGCCGAGCAGAACTACGCCCCCAAGATGTTCGCTTACGTCGACCGGGCCGGTCGCCCCCTCTACTCGACCATCCTCATCCTGGGTTTCGGTCTCATTGCTTATGTCGGTATTGATCCGGTATCCGGTAAGGAGCTGTTCGACTGGCTTCTCGGTCTCTCCGGACTGGCGGTGCTGTTCACCTGGGGCTCCATCTGCTTTGCGCACATCCGTTTCCGCATGGCCTGGAAGGCTCAGGGCCACACCCTTGACGAGATTCCGTTCAAGGCTGCGGGCGGTATCGTCGGATCCTACATCGGCTTCGGCTTGGCGGTGCTCGTCTTTATCGCTCAGATAGGCGTCGCCATCTCCCCCGTCGGCAAATCGGTTAACACGGCCCAGGGCTTCTTCAAGACCTGCCTTGCTCTGCCGACCGTCGTTGTGTTCTGGATTGTTGGTTACATCTGGAAGAGACCCAAGTTCCTGTCGCTGAAGGACATTGACGTCGACACCGGCCGTCGCGAGATTGATTGGGAACTCCACCGCCAGATCCAGGAAGAGCGTCGCAACGCCGGCCCGATTAAGCGTGTCATCAACTTCCTCTTCTAGATGCCCAGCGGGCAATCATCTCAACACGTCCAATTGGTCTGTGTTCTTTGGGATTTGCGACGAGGTTGGGAAGACTTGAACTCGACCTGGCGTCGCCGTGTTCTTCCGGGGGATACTATATATCCAACCAAGATTTAATACAATCGATACCATTTGACTTGTACACATTCGCCTAAGAGAACTGATTGGCTGTGGTATTGTGTCCTTCGTGCCAAGTCCGTCCGAGAAGCCAGTAGTCGCCGCTCCTTATGCTTCAACCCCGAAAGGCGAGTATTTCTAGTGCATTGCATCTATCGGGACCGCCGAGGGCTGGTGATCGAATCTATCTTCGAGTCGTGTTGTCGATCTACAGGCCGGCGGTGTTCAACCGAGTCAACAAAGGCGAAATGGGGATCGAGGGCCCCTTTAGAGGGTAGCCTTCCATTGGCTAGGGAAATAGGTCGTCCGCCGTCCAAACTACCTTTAGCCCTCGGTACTGTGTCTCATACCCGGTGGACCAACTTTGGTAGACTTTGGGGAAGAGGCAGGCTTGCGCGAGGGAAGCCGCTTGGTGGGCTCGATGGGTTACGGTGAGACGGGGGCGGGATACAAGATGCCGGGTGTGACCGAGAAGCACGCCGCCGAGGCTTTTCTTGTTTCCGGCCCACTAGCGGGAGGTTGTCGCCCACACACATACTCAACTACTTAGTAGCGAGAGCATGAGTAGGCAGCTCGGCAGAGCCGTGGGTAATACGGCCTGGCGGCATTCTTAGGAGCCCGCGTCGGTCGGGATTGACTTCAGCCGGGCAAGCTCGCGGCGCACGTTTTGCGGGAGAGCAGGCATGGGAGGCAGGGATGGGAGTCCTTGCGTCGTCCCATTGATCGCGAGACCCCGCGGTTATGCACCAGCAACCTTCTTGAACTGGGAAAAGGAGGCCGCTGGCCGATCCTCGGCGGTTGGGGTGCGCGCCTCCGACAGGAAAGACAAAGAGAGGGCCCTGGCGGAGGGAAGGGCTGGACTCGACGGGGGCGGGAAGGGAGCGCGAGGCTGGCGGGATCGGGCATGCGGACGGGCGAGACGGGCTGCTTAATTGTCGTGGTGGTGGGGATGCGCATGGGTGGTGGAAGTCCTGGGCCACCTCGTCGGCAACGGGGCAAGGCGACGTCTGTTTGCCCGTCCGCCCTCTGCTTCTGCTTTGCCCGCCGCCCCTGGTGTCGTTAGTGTATTGGCTATTTGCCTCTGTAACCGACAGACCAGAGAGGCTCGCGCTGCAGGCCGACAAGTTGGTGCCACCAAGCTATGACGAATCGGCCCCCCGTGCGTTCATGCTCATGGGGGCTCGGCGCTCCTTGACGGATGTTGGCAACTTCATGCGTTTTGCCCCCGTAATGAGGGCTGGCTGACCGAACCAGTATCCGACGCAGGCGGTCAGGGTGCATGGATACAGCTTACCCGGACGCTTCGTCTTGGCTTCACCCGCCAAGGGAGCAGCAGCCGGAGCAGCCGGAGCAGCAGCCGGAGTGAAACATGACTGGCATGACGTCGGGGCCTCGTCGAGGTTCGCGGGTGCTGGTCCGGCGTACAGGATGCCGTACACCCGCCCGGGCCCGAGGGGGCTTCATCGCCAGGACTGCGTATAGGCGCCACCTGCCTACTTGCCTAGGTAGGCGGCACATTCACCGCTGGCCGGCTGCTGGGAACACGGACCCCAAGACACACGTTGACGATCGGATGGCAGCCGGCCATGTGCAGTTACGTACGGACGGTAATAACGGACCAATAACCTGGGGCGACTTGTCGTCATGGCCAACCCGGCTGGGGGCAACGATCGTCGGTGCCAACAGTGCCAGCGCCGCGCACAGAAGGCTCCAGGCCCCCCAAGACTCCTCCCAGGCCACCGGGTGACCCGGCCTGCCTTTGTTTCCTCCCCGCGTGCCACAAACAGGTTGCGGCTAGACTGCCGAGATCCACCAGAGACAGCGCGGCTGCAGGGGTTGAGTGGCCTGAAAGCCCGCCGTGACCCCAACTAAAGCAAAACACTCGCTCCTGGCCGGCCCATCGAATCTATCCCAAGCCACCACCAACCAAGGCAAGGCACACGCTGCCCAGTGCCGATCAGGGTCCCCCTCCCAACAGGCCCAGCTCCTGACCTACCACAGTAGTTTCGCTTCTCACCATGCTGGCGCCGCCGCCGCCGCCTCCTCATCCCGGGACGGGTGGCAACTCAATCTGCCGCCCCGTGAGATGACGAGGGACCCGACAGGGGCCAGGCTCGGGCTACCTGCTGGCACCTCGACAATGCCGGGCGGGAGGGGTGGAGGGTCAATCCGCCTGGCAGCCAAGATCAAACCGGACGAGAGATGAGGCCGACATGGTGAGGAGGGGTCCTACGAGTAGTACTTAAATCCCAGGCAGCGCGTCCGGCTTCTGGTCCAGTCGTCCCGCTGATCTCGCCAACGTCTTTGCCTCGTAGAGTCCGAGACAGCACACGGTTGACCCTCCCCAACCTCCCAAACACCATCATGATCACTTTAGCACGCTGCCTCTACGCCGCCGGCGTGGCCGTGTCCCTCCTCTCGGCCGGAGTGGATGCCGCTCCGAAACCCGTCGTCTCCTTCCTGAACCGCGATCTCAAGTTCGATTTCGCCGGCACCAAGATCCGCGGCGTGAACCTGGGCGGCTGGCTGCTCCTCGAGGTGACCTTAACCCCACCCAATGCCCATCATGACGAGGTCCAAGTACAGATGCTGACGAGGAAGAACAGCCATGGATCACACCCTCCGTCTTCGAGGCCACCCCCGACGACGTCGTGGACGAGTTCACCATGGGCAAGGTGCTTGGCAAGGACGAGGCCACCAAGCGTCTCCAGGCCCACTGGAGTTCCTTCATCACTGAGGGCGACTTCGCCGACATTGCCTCCAAAGGCCTGAATTTCGTGCGCATCCCCATCGGTTACTGGGCCATCACGCCTTTGGACGGCGACCCCTACTCGCAGGGCGCCTACGAGTACCTCGGCCAGGCTCTGGACTGGGCCGAAGGCGCCGGGCTCAAGGTCATGATCGACCTGCACGGCGCCCCGGGCAGCCAGAACGGCTTGGACAACTCGGGCCAGCGCGGCGACGTGCGCTGGGGCCAGGGCGACACGGTGGCGCAGACGCTCCGCGCTCTCGCCAAGATCCGGGACGACCATGCGAACCACCCGGCCGTCGCCATCATCGAGCTGCTCAACGAGCCTATGGGCCCCAAGCTGGATATGAACATGGTGCGCCAGTTCATGGCCGACGGCGTCGAGGGTCTCAGCCAGTCGAATGTGGCCATCGCCTTCCACGATGCCTTCCAGGGCCCCGGGGCCTGGAACGGCTGGAGCAGCGGCCCCGCCGAGAAGTTGATCCTGGACACGCACCATTACGAGGTCTTCAATGCCGGACAACTGCAGATGAGCCCTGACCAGCACGTCGGCGCCGCGTGTGGCTTCGGAGCCGAGCTGGCGAACAGCAACAAGATTGCCATTAACGGCGAATGGTCCGGTGCCATGACGGATTGTGTAAGCCAGACAGCCTTCATCCAGACCCAAAGCCACCCGTTCTCCCCCCCAAGTTATACTTTGCATCACGTGCCTCCTGCCCATCCTCACTGTCCACTGACTCTTGTCTTTACAGGCTTACTGGCTCAATGGCCGGGGCGTCGGCGCGCGTTGGGACGGCACCTACAACTACGAGGGCCAGGGCTCTTCGTACATCGGCTCGTGCGACGGTCCCAAGCGATCGGGCACGGCGGACCAGATTCAGGGCGCCGATCGCACCAACCTGCAGCGCTTCATCAACGCCCAGATGGCTGGCTACGAAAAGGCCAACGGCTGGATCTTCTGGACCTGGAAGACCGAGGCGGCCCCCGAGTGGGACTATCGCGCCCTGGCCAACGCCGGCATCGTCAGGGTGCCGGCCGGCTCTGCTGGTGAGTGGCCCTTCTCACCACTAACCCCCACCGCTCTTGCGCGTGCAAGTACACCTTGGCTGACTGGTGGTTTCTAGATCCCGGCATCTGTGGATAAGGATCCCCCATGTCGGCTACCCTGTACGACTTATGAACACTTTTTCCGATGGAGAGCGGGGACGGTATTCTTCGTACCATCGTTCGAGATTCTATGATACCCTTGTTGTACGATTGTAGCGAGCTCGCACTGGAATAAAGACAAAGCATGCCTGGCCGATGCGAGCACTAGGAGCATCCACATTCGCAGAAAGCGGCGGTTGGGTTGCACACGCCTGGCCGCGCGGCAGCTCAGGTCCAGCGTCCTTGGTGCTTTGTTCCCTCCTGTCGGGGTGGTGCCTCTCCACCACCGCACAGCTCCAAACCAAGTGAACGATAAGCTCCGGCCAAACGGCTGGTGCTCTCCTGGGCAACGTTTCCCTATCTTTCTGACTTACCTCCCGCGACCAAATCCTCGGAGAGGCGCAAGTACTGCAGTTGCTGCAGGGGAAAGCGAACACGTTGTGTCAAAGCACGTGATAAGCGGCGGTTGAGCCCCAGTTATGCCGCCGAACCCCACCGCGTTAGGTTGTTTGCTGCTGTAGCGTCGGCCTGTTGGCGTGCCCTTGGCGTGCCAATTGGAGCTGCCATTGGTGCTCCCCCCCCCGTTGCCATGACACGCCCCTTTCGCTGCCTGAGCCAGAGCGGTGTCCGATCAGTGGGAGTAGAAAAAGACCAACATCCCCAGCCGGGCGAGAATCGCTGTGTCCTCCGCAGTGTCTGTTCCCTTTCCCCATCTCACCACCCATCATGGCTTCGCAGAAGCGTCAGGGCGCGGAGCTCGAGGGGGATATCTCCTTCATCACCACCCCGCCGCAGCCGCCCGCCCAATTCGCGACGGGCCAGGACTGTGGCGTCCAAATTACCAATGTGAGTTTGGAGCTCGGGCATGAGCACCAGGGAGCCCCCAACGCGGCCCTCGCACGCACAAGGTTGCTGCCGACGGGGCCAATCGATTGGCTTCCACGGCGAGACAAGGCTCATAACTGACCGCCCTGGGTTCCAGGTCCCCGCGATCCACAACGCTCCCCTGCCGGCCGACGGTCCCGGCAATGAATCCTTCTCCAACTGGCTCCTCGGCGCTGTGCTGCTGGGCGTGCCGGCCTTCATCGCCCGCAGCCTCGGCGGCGGCTTCAAGACGACGGTCTTCTTCTTCGTCCTGCTGGTCGTGCCGCTGCTGATCGCCTTCTGGACCCTCACCTCGGCCTACTCGCCCCGCACCAACGACAAGGTCAAGCTCCCCGGCCGCCCCGTTGAGCACTACCTCACCTTCAAGAAGGACGAGGACCGCCAGCGATGGAGCGGCCGCAACAAGATCCCCATGCAGACCTTCATCGATCTGTACCTCGACGGCGACGTCAAGTTCAACGGCGACTGTCTCGAGGTCATGGAGTACCGCCATGACTGGAGCAACTTCGCTTTCACCTGGTCGCTGTTTCACTTCATCTTCTGCGTCTTCGCCCCCGACGTGCTCTTCCACTCGCGCAAGCAGGACGAGGAGCAGATCCGCCCCACCTACGACAAGGGCAACGACCACTACTCCTACTTCCTCGGCCCCCGTATGGTCTACACCAGCGGTATCTTCTCGGACCTCACGCGCGAGGAGACTCTCGAGGAGATGCAGGACAACAAGATGGCCATTGTCTGCGAGAAGCTCGGCCTCAAGGAGGGCGAGACTATGCTCGACATTGGCTGCGGTTGGGGTACCCTGGCTAAGTTTGCCAGCGTCAACTACGGCGCCAAGGTCACCGGCGCCACCATTGCCCGCAACCAGGCGGCCTGGGGCAACGACGCCCTCCGCCGCGCCGGCGTGCCCGAGTCCCAGAGCAACATCCTCTGCATGGATTACCGCGACATCCCCACCAAGCGCTTCAACAAGATCTCCCAGATCGAGATGGGCGAGCACGTCGGTATCCGCCGCCTGACCACCTTCTTCCGCCAGTGCTACGACATGCTCGAGGACGACGGCGCCATGTATGTCCAACTCTCGGGTCTGCGCAAGGCCTGGCAGTACGAGGACTTCATCTGGGGTCTCTACCTGAACAAGTACATCTTCCCCGGTGCCGACGCCTCGACGCCGCTGGCCAACTACGTCGGCTGCCTCGAGAGTGCCGGCTGGGAGATCAAGAGGTAGGTTTCTACGATCCGCCCCACCCCTGCCCCTCCGGGGGCCCTGTGGAACCCCCTTCGTACTAACACCCTTCTCCAGCATCGATACTGTTGGCGTCCACTACTCGGGCACTCTCTGGCGCTGGTACCGTAACTGGCTCGGCAACGCCGAGACGGTCAACGCCAAGTACGGCCAGCGCTGGTACCGCATCTGGGAGCTCTTCTTGGCCTGGTCTGTCATCGCCTCGCGCCAGGGCAGCGCCACTTGCTTCCAGATGGTCGTCGTAAAGAACCTGAACACCACCCAGCGCATCGACGGCGTTGCTTCGCAGTTTGGCCTCTCGGGTGCCCTTGCTGCCGCCCGCGCTGCTGGCAAGGCTGTCTTCCCGCAGTAAACTGTCGGGATTGACAACGGACGATGCAGCCCCTCTCGCCCCCCACCACTCGGCGGTTCCCTGGCGGGCTCCGAAGTGGATAGGCAAGGCGGCCGTCATCAGAAGCCGGCGGTTGAGTCGGACACAATGTAGAAGCTTACTTTGGCCTGCCTTGCCGCGATGGCTTCGCTGTGGAGACAGCAACCTGGTTGACAATTCGTCGATCTATCCCTGTTCCCGATTTTTGAGGCGAAGAAACCCCTTCGTTAACTTGCGTTGCTGTCATCCAGGCAGTCTCAACAGGTCTCGAAAGTCGGGAACCATGATGTCGCGGGCAACGCAGTTCCCACGCATACAAAAAAAAAAAGAATAGGGATCGTCAGCCTTCCCTTTGCTGGGTTCGGCGTCGAAAATCGCCCCATATAGAAGAAGATATTTGGTACTCTGACCATGAATTAAAAAGCGATTTGAGCACCCATGCCCTCTGCCGTACTTTTTTAGTCTGTTGTGTGAAAGTGAACCCGGGCTTTCTTAGCGAGACGGGCTGCACCCAAAGAAGGCGGAACGCCAAGATCTTGCCCCAGCATGTGTCCAAAACGTCGGTCATCAACATGGTGCCTAACCATGCAGACCATGGGGGCATCTGGGCTGTGAACCGTGAGCCGCTTAGGTGACAGCGGCAACACCGAGCCCTTCAACCTCCCTCTCCGTCCTCCGAATGCGACTTGACCTCCCCGTGGTGTAGTAGCTCGGTCCCGCGCTTGTCCCATGCCACAACCAAGCTCCCATAACCAGAGGGCACGAGAACCGATGGACTAACATCCGGGGGGTGAAGCGACGGTCTGGTTCCGACGACCCCTTAGGGACGTGGAAGGGGGTTCCGGTTACGGCCGAGCCAGCGCCCAAAGCGTCCCGGGTAGAAAAGTGTTCGGTTTCTTCTCGGTAGCCTGGCGGCGGACGATGACGGCCGGGGCTCGTCCCGCTTGGGTTGCTGGGGCCGGGGGCTGCAAGAAGCGCGTTGCCAAAGCGCGTCGGCGGTGTTGGATCTGTAGTTGACTTGTTCCGGCCCGGGCTTTTCTGCGCTTATATGTTCCGTTCTCCTCCTCAGGGGACTGGGTCACTTTCCCTCCGCCCCTCGGAGGGCCGGGTTGGGAATTCAGGGCTAGGTCCCCTGCCTCGGTTGGTCGTGGTCCCGTGGCCCGGATCCAGGCTCTGGGAAAGTAAGGCTGACCCGGTCCACGGCGATCTCAAGAATTGAACCCTCTCCCGCTGACAAGTTCTCACTTCTTCCCGCCCTTGCGGATATCCTCTGGTAGATAGGAGGGTCCGTTTTTTTGCATTCTCCGGCAGATGCTTCCAAACATGTCCAGTGCCGTCATGTCGGCAGCCATACCGCTCCCCTGCCCACCCCTGCTTCCCCAGAGGGAGGAGGCACATCCTATGCAGACCAGGTGGGTACTTGAAGGTTATGTAAGAAACCCGCCAGGCGGCCACGGAGACCCGTGTGGTGCTGCGACCGCGCGGTGTCGTCGGTCGGCGGACGCGTAATGGGGCTGAGCTCCCCGCCTGTCCGTTCCGATATCTCCAAAACATCGCGCGGGTACGGGAACTGGGGTTGTACTTACGTTGACAGGAGAGGGGACCCTGCATCAGCCCCCACGGGCCTCTTCCTCTGCTGCCAGGTTTCCGGATGCCGGTTGAGGAGGGAAGCTGTTTCCTGCGCCGTCCACACCGGCAAACCTCCATAAACCTGCGGTCGCCCTCGGGGCCTTTGCGCATCAGTAGGGCGTCGACCCCCTGCTGCTATAAAACACGGGGCTATAGCCGCAAGGCACTGCAGGTGGCTGTTTGTGGTTGGGTGGTAATCAAAGTGGAGGCTTTGCCTGGGCTGGCCACCGGAAACTGGGACGTGAACACTTGGTCTCGCCAGCAGCAACACGCAACATCATCACCCCCCCACATCCACTACGGGAATCGAACCAGTGCGCACGACACGACATGAGATTGCGAGAGTTCTCGTGATGGTGCTAAGTGAGGGAACCATCTGGCAGGAATGAGGCATCCACGGGGCTGGATTGGATGGTCCCTTTACGTCCCCATCGTACTTGCCTTCCAGTATAGATGCCCTCCCTGCCTGGTTAGCGTGGTCCCCTAGCCCATGCGCCTGCCGATCCCGCCAGCCAAGTTTCCTGGTTTAGAGCGTGCGACCCCTGTTTTTCGTGCAGATGCAGACCATGCGACAGCAACAACACCACGCCCACCCGCTTCTTCTATTTCCGGGCCAGACGACGACCCCCTTCCCAGGAGATGACGTCGCCTTGAAACAGGCCGACGTTCATCTTCGTCTGCTTCCAGAAGCCATGGGGGCACGTCGCCCGTCCGCGCGAATCGCACAGCGTACCATCGCGACTTTGCCCTCCTAGGCCGTACGCGATACATGCTGACGCCGCATGGCCACTGCCAGCCGTCGCATTCTGACAGACGCATGGCAAAGTTGACCTGTTCTTTTGCTTCCTTTTCCTTTCGCACAATACCCCATCCTGACCGGCTGCAAGATCTACGGCCTGTCCTGAAGCCTAACTTACACCCGGCATCAACGCAACAAAGTCGGCTGACTCGGTCGACTCGCCGTCGCCTTCCCTGCCTCCCTTCTGGACTCTCCATACCTTACCGATCGTATTCTGGACTGTGGTGGTAACTCGGTCTTGGCTTCGCATCATCGTTGGGATCACGAAGACCCTGTTTCATCTTATACGCTCGCTTTGCGCAAGGCGCCTGCGCGTGCTTGGACATAGCCACCACTCAGCTGTGCTTACCCGTCGCTCGTTCCCCAAAGAGTCACTGCTGGCCAGAAACAGCTGGCCTCTAACCCTTCGTCTCATCTCGACGCGCCGAGCCTGCCAGTCCTGCACACGCGCCATGCATTCATGACCCCGACTTTGCATTTGACCGCCCCAAAGAAATGACGGATACCACGGCCTCGGGACGACCCCAAAGCTTGAACGTCTTTCTGGACCCGGAGCAGTACGATTTTCTGCGTCGCCAATGGAGCGACCAGTACATTTGGTCCCCGGCCCCTGTGCCGGGCGACATTCCGTTACACCGCACTGCTTTCATCTCCGATCTGGACGAGAAGGAGGCCGCCGAGGAGGAGGCCGAGCGCCAGAAGCGGGAAGAGGAGGCGCGCAGAAAAAGAGGAGGGGGACGCCAGCAACAACTAGAGGAGGAAGAATTCAGGACGGCAGAGGTGGCGGATGACGATGCTCCGGCAACGCAGACAGGGGACGACGAGGGAAGTGAGCGGGCCGGGAACCCCAACGATGAAGGGCTGCCAGACCTGGCCGACGCAAATGAGAGTGGCTGGGAAGGTTCTGGGCACAGAAAACGTGATTCAGCAATTTCCGTGGCTTCCAGATCCTCTAGGTCCTCTCAGGGCCACACGCTGCTGGCCAAGTCGGCCCGGCGACAGAATGATGGGGGTGAGACTCTGCCTAGCCCGCCTCGTCGTCCCGCCTATGGCCCGACTTCGCGGCCTTTGCCCTCGAGTCGCGGAGAAGCAGCCGATATCAAGGGACCAAGGACCACGGCCAGGAAGCCATTCCGCCGGCCTGCGCCTATCATCACCAACCCGAATCCTAGACGTCTGCGCAGCTTTCATCTGCCAGCTCTGCGAGGCGATGGTGACCGGAGTGCAAAAGAAAACAGCAGCAACGGTAACAACAGCAATACTAATAAGGACACCCAGGTCACCGGCCTACCCATCATAGCCTCCCCAATCGTGGACGTCACCCCTTACGCCAATCAACCCATCATGGCCTCACCTACACAACAACCCCTGTTGGCATCCCCGGAAAGGGACGCAGACGCAGATACGAATTACACCCACGGGCCCGCGGTCGCACCCGAGTCCGAGGCCGACTTTAGCCCGTACGCCCCCGCCCCAATGCCAGCGGCCGCCAAACCAAAGGGAAACAACCTCCAGGCCCAAACACCGCGCGGTTCCAGGGCACATCCCTTCACGCTGTCCGATGCAGAGGCCATGCCGCCTTCAGGCGGGGTAACGAGCCCACCACCCACCATGGTCTCGCAGAACGTGATACCGGAGGCGGCAAGAGTAGGCAGAAGCATGCCCCCCGTTCGTACAGTTCCGGTGGCGCCAGTGGCGCCAGCACTGGGCATCGCCGCCGCCTCAACCGCACCAGTGCCGGACGCTACAACCAAAGCGGCCAGCACGTGGCGCAACCAGGATGGTGCAACATCCAGGAGCCCGTTCCCAAGCCGAGCGGACCGTGCGGCGCACAAGGGCAAGTCTTCATCGCTGCCCAGCAACCTCCCCTCGACGAGTCACCAGAACAACACGAAGGCTACATCGCCGAGCGGCGGCCTCGCGCCGCCCCCCGGTCTCCAACGCGCTCGCAGCACGCCTGCACCGCCAGCCGTGCACAAGCGCAGTTTGACGCTGCAGCTAGACCTGAATATTGATGTCGAGGTGGAGCTGCAGGCGAAAATCGGCGGTGACTTGACGTTGACGCTGTTCTAAGCCGAGGATGCTAGTAGGGACCGGGTGCGTGGCGGTAGTTGTGATAGCCTGTACAGCCAGAGAGGATCAAAAAGGGAAGAAAAAAGGGCTCTGCAAGCTATTGTCTTGGGCGGCGGCATGCGTTGGGTTCGCGGCTTGGTTGCAGTGGTGACATCGCATTGGCGTTTTCTTGGGAGCGCGGGGGCAATTTGGCGTGTTTCCTTTTCTCATTCATGGGTGTCAATGGACCCAAAAACGGAGGAGCATGTCCTCGTTCATCAGCCTCACAAGGCATACATACGGCCCAAGCCGAGGGAGAAAAGAAAGAAAAGAAGAGAGGAAGAGTCGGACCCGCCGTGGCAGGGCAGGGCGTTCCGCACGTAGCTACGATTTACGAGTAACACGACCAACGGCGCGTTTGCACTGCGCTGTACGGCGCTTTGGAGGGCTTGAGCGAGAGGAGCAGTTGCGATTTCGTGGCGTGGTTGACGTGTCATGGTTCCTTTTGCATGTAGGTCCGGTGCGGCTCAGCGCGGCGATGGTGCGGGTAGGTGCATCTCATCAGATAGTACCCATAGCCAGCCATTCACCTATACTGATGAAGGAGGGCATGGGGCAATCGGGGGATGATGGTAGGCGCCTAGGCAGGTCAACGGGAGAACCTGGCGGGTTTGTCCGCAGGGCCATTCCATGCCGGGGGTTCTTTTTGCCTCGCCGGCATATGCACACCTGATTCATAAATCGGCTACGCAGTGGATGCATTCATGTATGTGGCCGCTGCGGGGGTGAGCACTTTACTTTACATGACCAACACCACGGGCGGCCCGCAAATGCACGCAGTTCAACCACGCACCCACACCGCCGGGCCGGGCAGTTCTCCCTTTCCGTTTGCCTCACGGAGCCCACTCTCGCTCTCACTTGACACAACCTGGCCACGAAGAAGTCTTGCCTCGCGCGCCTCCTCCTCCTCTTCTCTCTACCTTGGCACGTATTCTTGCGCGTTTTGGTTTCCCCACCCGCCGTCGCTGCTGCTGCTGCTGTCACCGCCGCCGCCGTCGTCGGCCCAACCTCAGCGTGGCCGCCGGTTTACCCGTCTTGATCACCGGGCGTGAAACAAAGCCCGGCAAACCAAGGGCCAGCAGCCAACCCCAACTTGGAGCCCAGGCCCACCTTCTCCCTGCCACCCCACCATGGCCGCGCCCGTCACCGAACTCGTCGACTTCACGCTGGGCGCCGACGCCGCCGGCCGGGCGGCCGGGCTGGCGGCCCTCGCGGGCGCGCGGCGCACGCTGCTGGCGCAGCCGGGGTGCCGCGCGGCGCGGTTCGCGGCGCACCACGAGGACCCCGACGGGACGGGCCCGGCGACGCTGTTTGTGGACTGGGATGCCGTGTCGTCGCACGAGGCCTTCGTGGCGGACACGGCCACCTTCGGGCCCATGGTGGCGTCCCTCGCCGCCCTCGCGCCCGGGACCCCCTACCACGCCGCCCTGGACCCGGCACCGCCCGCCGTGCTCGACGCGGCGCCCGCCGTCGAGGTCCTGCACCTATTCTTCCCCGCCGCCGCCGGGCTCGACAAGGAGCAGGCGGCGATGGCGACGCTGCACGCGTTCGCCGAGACGACGCGGCACGCGGCCGGCGGCCTGGTGGGCGCGCCGGCGCTCGGCTGGGTCGTCGAGGAGCGGGCGTGGAAGGACGGCCGCCCCGCGCGCGTCGCCGTCCTCCTCGTGGGCTGGCAGAGCGTCGACGCCCACTTGGCGTACCGCGAGACCGACGCCTTCCAGGGCAGCATCGGCATGCTGCGCGGGCTGGACGGGCTGCTCGGCATGAAGATGTACCACGTGAGCTGCGCCGAGGCTTGAAGAACAGACGGGGGATGGAGGAGGACGTAGTAAAGAGGGAGAAGGGTTCGTGGCAGATGGAGCCGCGGATGATGGAGCCGAATGGCGTGGGCATGGTTTTGTTGCGCCGACAAAGATGGGAGGGGGGGGGGGTGCCTATTGCACGTGAATGATACAACTTTCTCTCTCCCTCTCTCTCTCTCTTCCTCGCGACGGCCTCCCACCGCCCTTCACACAAGAAGGAAGGTCTTCGTAGCCGTGGTCCCCTAGGCATATCCTTTCCCTCCACCGCACTCCTCCGTGTTCCCCCCTCCCGCCTTTACTCGAAGAACACGACCTGCACCGTGATGTCGTCCCGGATGTCCCGCGAGAAGGGGCTCCCCGTCGCCAGCAGGCCGGCCACCATGCCGTGGAACTCGCCCCCCAGCGCGTTGCGCACGAGGTGCACGGCGGCGTTGTCGTCGCGGTAGGCCGCGCGGCCCGCCCAGAAGCGTGTCGACAGGGCGCCCGCGTGGCCGGACCGGTAGCGCTCGCGATCAAAGGGCGGCAGCGGCTCCGAGGCGGCGGCGGCGGCGGGCGGCGACGGCTTCCGGGCCTTGTCCTGCTGCCACGCCAGCCAGCGGCCGACGAGCTCGACGGCCTGGGCGTTGTCGACGCGGTCCCAGAAGCCGTCGCTCGCGAGGATCAGGAAGGCCGGGCGGGGCGGCAGGGGCGTCGAGGTGACGACGGGCTCGGCCGTCAGGTACGGCGGGGTGCGCACGGCGTAGCGGTCGGCGGGCAGCACGCTGCCGTTGTGGGCGCGCCGGAGCGCGTGCTGCGTCGCCAGGTCCCACTTCCAGCGGCCGTCGCCGAGGGCGCGGCTCACGGCGATGCCGAGCACGCGCCCGTCCTTGACCACGCCCGGCTCGCCCGGGTGCGCCGCCGCCAGCCGCGCCGCCTCCGACGCCGAGTGGCCCGTCTGGTCCTCCGACAGCGCCGTCGCCTCCCACGCGTCCTCGGCGTCGCCGCCGGCGCCCGCCCGCCGCGTCCCCAGCACCGCCCGGCTGTCCCCGGTGCAGGCCACGTGCAGCACGCGCCCGCGCGGGTCCAGCAGCGCCAGCAGCGCGCACGACCCCGCGTACGCGAGCGCCAGCCGCCGCGCCTTGTCGGCGTAGCTGGCCGGCCCGTCGCCGAGGGCCAGCGCCGCGCCGCCCCGCACGATGGCGTCGTCGAGGGCGACAAAGGCGCCGCGCACGGCCGCCTGCACCGCGCCCGCGTCCGCGGCCCCCGCCCGCTCCAGGGCGTGGCGCACAAAGGGCACGAGCTGCTGCGTCAGGTGCTCGGCCGTCTGCCAGCCCGCGTGCCCGTCGAAGACGCCCCAGACGGACCAGGGCGGGGCGCCGCGGCCGCCGCGGGGCGCCGCGAAGCTGCCGTGCACGAACCGGTCCTCGCACGGCGTGTTCGAGGCCACGCGGGTGCCGTCGTAGCGGCGCACGCCCGAGCCCGCGGCGCCCGCGTGCGAGTAGGCCTCGGCGCCGAGCAGGTGCGTCACCTCGGCCTCGGACGGACCGGGCGCGACGCGGAGCTGGTCCGTCGGCGGCTCCGTCAACGCCGGCGCCGGCAGGGGCCCGGCCGCCGCCACCTCCCGCGGCGCGGCGCGGGTCCCCGCGAAGTAGCTGAGGCCCGAAAGGGCCGTCAGGGTCGCGACCGCGGCCACGGTCGGCGTCGCGGCCGACGAGGCTGCCGGTCGTGTGGTGTTGCTGCTGCGGCGGATCGGGCTGCGGAGCGGTGCGCGCACGCCGCCGCCGCCGCCCAGGCGGGCGCCGGCCGAGCGCGTGCAAGTGGTGCGGAGCATAGCGTGGTGGGTTGGATGCGAAACAGACACCCCGAAAGCGGCCTGCTAGACGACGCGAGGGATGGGGGGGGGAGGTGAAGTCCGGCTCGATCCCGAGCCCGAGACTGGGCCTGGGAGGGCGGCGGTCTTGTACGACGCGCACCCTGGCCCCTGACGGGCGGGCTCTGGATCAGCACGTCAGACCGCGGGCGACGCCCAGGAGGGGGAGGCGCCGGCGCCAACGAATGAGAACAGGATGCCCTGGAAGGAGGCACGGCGCGGCTCCACGTCTCCGGGGCGTTGGTCATGCGACCACACGCCCAAGCGAGAGAAAAGGAGATTGCCTGCCCGCTTCCTCCCCGGGGGGCCTGCGTACCGATCGGGTGTCGCGCTGCGGGAGTCGTCTAGGCTTGCAGCGCGATGCAACCCTGCCGGCCTAAGCGTGGCGCAGGCTTATCTGCTCCCTCGGGCCTTGGCGACCTGCGCCTATCTGCGCTTGTCTCGGCCACCGCGTCCCATCCTAGCCTTGGTGCGAAGCGGCGTGACGATCCGGAAGCCCTCGGCGAATGCTTGCGGGGGCCGGGGACTTACACGGTACTGCTGCACTGCATGTGCCGCCAACTCGACGAGGCCAATGCTACCTTCCCTCTATTTGCTACCATCGATATCGAGCCGGTGCTGTACAAGAAAAACCCTCATCTTGGGTTGGGAGAACAGCTCCCGCAACAGCCCTCTCGCCGTCTTCCGACCATTCTTGGCGGCGCGTAGACGCCAAGGCGGGCCCGCTGCCGAGGACCCCCGCTTCTCGCGTGTGGGCGATGGATTCTACTGGGGGTTACCTGGCAACGTCGGGTGGCCCTTCCAAAGTGCATGCCGCCTTCCTCGGGCTCCCTCCCAGTACCGCTTCCATTCCGGGTGTAGGGTGGGAACGGCGGAGACGGAGGCCGGGCGGGCCGGGTTCCGTCAATCCGCCCGCGTAAGCAGCCGAGGTTGGTGCCTGTTGTCCACGACGGGCCCGCATGCCCTCAGATGTTGTATAAACAACGGCGGGGTAAAGACGGGCGCTTGCAGGAGGGGGACGGGAACGGGCCGCGAAGAAGGGCGGCAGGCTCTGCATAGGAAGCCCGATTCCCGTTTCCCCCGGGCTCGGTCGAAGTACGGGATGGGGACGAGGGCGGCCCAGAGAAAGGGGTGGGAACCGCTGACGGCCCGCGGCGACCACCCGCGCACGGGGGGCCGACTAGATGCGCCCTCCCCCGTTGGCTCCACGGGCTCGGCCCGGGCCTCGTCGCGCCCGCCGAGGGCCCGGCCGGCGCGCTCGGCGGACAGCGCGTCGACGACGAGGACGGGCGGCGCGGCGCTGTCCGACTCGCCGTCGGGGCGGCAGAGCATGCGTGGCAGCGCGCGCACGACGTCGGAGCGGCCGGGCAGGCCGTAGGCGCGGCAGGCCACGGCGTACGGGACCGGCCGGTAGTCGGCCTTCCCGGTCGCGCAGGCCCAGCAGACGCGCTGGCACGTCAGCAGGTAGAGGTAGGGGCCGAAGTAGCCGCACCCGTCGCACTCCCAGGCGCACAGCGCGTCGTCGAGACGGGCCAGCGCGACGCTGGGGCCGCGGCGGGTGTGCAGGATCTCGTGCCACGCCGCCGGCGCGTGCTCCAGGACACGCTGGTAGGGGAGGAGGGACTGGACCATCTCGCTGGCCCGCCGGTTGGCGCAGGCGAAGGCCGCGAGCGTATGTACGTCCATCTGGGTCAGGATCAAGCGCAGAAGCTTGTGGGGCATAGCATCATCGAGCGTGTCCAGGCCCGCCTGGGCCGGCAGCAGGGGGACATGATCCCTCCCCTGCCTGAGTTGCCAAACCCGGCGCCTGTGATACAGCGGGTCGAGGGCAGGCGAGGGCAGCGGGCACGTGTATGGGACAAGCTCCGAGGGCAGCCGCAGTCTCATCCTGGCGTAGATACGGCGTCTGCCGAATGTATGTGTAGGAGGCGTGGGTTCAGCAGGGCAGAGGGTTGGGGGAAGGAAAGGGGGGTGGTTCGGGACTTGGGGCGGCGGCTGTGAGCAACTTCTTATCCAGTTCTCGGGGGGGGGGGGGGGGGTATGGAACTGTCCACTCGATAGTACGGTACAGGATATGCCGCCACAACAAATGGGAAAGCACTGCACACGAGAAACCCTCGGTGCCTGTTGATTTTCACATATACTATTGGTGGTGTGCTATCTGATTGGCTACCGGTGACTCGCTTGGAGAGAAGAAAAACATCCTCCCGGTAAAAGGCTGTCTCTTTAGCGAACAGAGGCCGCGTATCGGGGTTATGGAGGCATGGAAGGAAAACCAACAAACAGGCCTGCGTCACTATAAGAATCCATCATGGGGACACATCTAAGCCACCTGCCAGTACGGATGAAAATTGGGTGACCCCTCGATGGGGGGGTTCCTGCTCCGGAAAAGCGCAGAGCCTCGTCGTCAGGCGTCTTCGGGATGTATTCCCGCAGGCCTTGGAGCCTCGCCTCGGACCGGGCACCGCGAGGTTTGGACAGGTATGACGGAACTTGGAGGGTGCCGATCTGACCTTCCAACACATGGACCATATTTTCGACTGATACGGGATACCATTTTCGGCCGCTTCCGCATCGCCGAAACCTTGAAAGGCGCGGCCTGGCGCGCCCAGAATCTAACCGACCCGTGAGGGAGTTTTTTTTTTTCTTCTTTGTGCATGTTTGCGAAAGTTTCCCGTCGCTCCTGGGAGCGTGAGACCGCCCGCGCACGCGCCTATTGACAGCGCCAGGCGCTTAACCACCGCGGCATCGCTCTGGGATTGATCACGGGGGGGTTGGTAAGCAGCATATCCGCCTACGCAGACTAGCAGGTCCGACAGGTTGACATCGTCCGCCGCCTATGTCCTAGCCTTCGTGGCGCTGTCCATGGAGGCCGAGTACATGCAGTAGATCCCCTGGCAGTCTTCCAGCGAGGTGCTATACTGGGGCGCCCCCCCAATACAAGTTGGGGGGGGGGGGGGGGGTCTCCAGCAAGCTGTCTATGATATTTTCAAGCACTCGGCTGTTCATGGTGTTCCAGCCAAAGAGCCCCTTGGCATTTGGATAGGTTTGGAGAAAAGGCTCGGCGCATCTCGGCCCAAGCCAACCACGCCAGGTGCGTGGGCCAATACACCACCAACCTTCGCCTCGCAGGCGGCGATGCAAACGAGAGCAGCGGCGAGTATGCCTATGGGTCCCAGCGATCGAGACGGTATGTACGTCCCCAGTTGCATTCCTGCCGTTTGGGCTGGCGATCGGTGTTGCCATGAGCCCGCTGCGGGGTTGGCAGCCTCGTTCATCGGGTCTTGGATTCGCTTCTTTGGTGCTGCCCTCCATTGCTGGACTTCCCACCCGACCACGGCGCTGGGCTCCCGCCTCAGCGGCCGAAGGTCGATGGTCTGCCGCTTGCCACGCGGGGCCTATCTCCGCGCCTACCATCAGTGTGTATCCGGGCTGGGTCAACACAAGCGCCCACGGCCCTGGGGCAAAGAGGCTGGCTAGCCAGATATCCATCCGGCTTCCCGCCCGGCCCGATACAAAGTGGATAAAAGAGCACAAGCAATAGACCCAGCGGGCAAATTACGGCGGAGGGCCTGGCCAGCTTATCCAGTTTGGCCCCCAAAGTAGACGGAGCGGTCGGAAACCATGGTTGAAGCTTCTCACATCTGTCGCACAAAACCGAGGCATCGCGCCAGCCACCCATCACCGTCTGGTCGCGGCTGTCTGACACTGTATAGATGGGTATTTGTTGAGCTGCATATTCCCGGGCACAAAGACGGAAATTTCAGAAAGGGGAGAAAAAAAATGAGGGCGGTGAGGAGCGATATGAACGGCAATGGCGAGATTTTCACCAGCAGCCCAAGGTCCAGGTGGAGACAGGAGCCAGGAGGCATCACCGATCCTCGCGGAGCCCATCACGTATCCCCCCCCCCCCTGGGTATGTGCCGCGAGCGACATCCATCCCTAGACCTCGAGGCCGAGGTAGACGGATAAGAACGGACAAGTGTGGGACTTGGGAGCACAAACGCCCGTCCTCAAGTCCCCTTCTTCCCCTTGAAGAAGCCGCCCAGCTTCCCCATCAGCTGGCCCAAGCCGGCTTTCTCGCTCCCCTCGACCAGGCCGCCCTGGATCCAGCCGGGCAGCTTGGTCCGGATGCGCGGGGTGCCGAAGCGGCGGTCCACGAGCACGATGGCGGCGTAGTCGCCCTTGTGGCGGATGGCGCGGCCGATGCTCTGGTTGACGGCGCGCATGCACGCGTTCTCGTAAAAGTCCCGCGCCGCCTGCTTGGCCAGCGCGACGGCCTCGGGGCGCGCCATGGCCGTCGCCTTCTCCTTTTCCGCCCCCCGCTCTCCCCCTCCTTCCGTCCCCGTCCCCCTCCCCGTCGCTGTCGTCGTTGTCGCGTCCGGCCCCAGCAGCCGGTTCGTCGTCGTCGTCTCGATGTACTCGATGCGCGCCTTCCAGTCGGGCGAGTTGATGTTGGGGTACGGCAGGCCCACGATGACAACGCAGCGCCCCAGCCGGTCGCTGAAGTTGATGCCCTCGCTCATCTTGCCGCCCACGACGCTGAGCAGGAGCGCGCCGCCCTTTCCGCGGGCCGGGACCGGGGCCGCCGCCGAGCCGCCGCCGCTGTCGGGGCTGCCCAGGATGGCCTCGCTGTACTGCGCCAGCACCTCGTCGCTCGAGCCGCCCTTGGTCTCGCGGAACACGGCCTTTTTGCCCTGGAGGCGCGTCCAGACCGACTCTTGTTTGGATGGGGCGGCGGCGGCAGGCGGCGGCGCGGCACTCCAGGCCGCCACGACCTCGTCCAGGTACCCGTAGCTGGGGAAGAAGACGACGACGCCGTCGGGGACGACGGTGCAGATGTTGAGGAGCGCGACGCCGAGCTCGTGGATGATGGCGCGGTCGCCGCGCTTCTGGAAGCTGAACTCGAACTCGGGCGTGCCGGGCCGGCCCGGCGCCGCCAGCGTCCACACGCACAGGTTGGACGCCGGGATCACGTGGCCGCAGCTCAGCGTCGTGATCCGGGACGCCGGTAGGGTGGGGAACAGGTGCGCCGTGTAGTCGGCGAAGGGCGACATGGTGCCTCCAGCCAGGATCACGGCGCGCGCCGCCGAGGCGATGGACGCGAAGGCGTGCGTGGGCGACAGGAGGAGATAGGAAAGCTTGATGTCGGGCTGCTGCTGCTGCTGCTGCTGCTGCTGGCCCTTGCCGCCGCCCGGGGTCTTGTGGTAGAAAACGCGGCCCTCGGAGCTCAGGTTGGTGAGGGACACCAGGAATGAGACCAGCGTGTGAAGGACAGGCGACGAATACGAAGGCCGGGATGCCGCCGCCGGATCACCTTCTTGTTCTGTATGCGCGACATAGCCTTCGATCTTGTAGGCAAGCTTGGATTCCTGGACATACTGGATGAGTTTGAACAGGTTGATCTGGTCCACGCCTTTGGATTTGAGGAGAGCGTTGGAGTCCACAATCCCGTGTTCGCCCTGTTATGCATTAGCCGCGGGGCCGTGTCGAGGTGAAAGGGAGGAACAAGCAAACCTTGGTCTTCATGGCACCGTCCATCCATTCGCTCAGGCCATCCACAACCCTTGCCACTTGGGCGACCATGACCCTGTTCTCACCCTTGAGCTTCTTTCCAAACTTCTTGACGTAGACGCCCAGCATCTGCCGGGCGCGTCGGAGCTCGCCAAGGCTGATCTCGGAGGCGTAGACGTTGGCAACGGCGTCCATGATGTTGTGCGCCTCGTCCACAATGACGACGTTGCCCTCCAGCTTGATGCCCAGGGCGTCTCGCGCGTTCTTCTGCAAGAGAAGGGGGTATGGCAAGGTGATGATCTCGGCCCCGGGGACCGCCGTCCGCGAAGCATAGTACGGACATACCGCCAACTTCTTTCCCAGGTCGAAGAGGTCCTCGATATCGGGCACCGTTGCCAGCGCGTTGTCGCGGAACTGGTGCGTCTGGCTCAGGTTGTCCGGGCCGGGCGCAAACTGGCACTTGCCCTTGGACTTGGGCTGCTGCAGCTCGGCGCACCGGTCGTTGATGGCCTGCACGGAGCCCAGGCGCGACACGGCCGGGTTTATACAGAGACGCTGACGGGATGAGAGGGGGAGTTGCTTTACGGCTTCCGGTTCCGACGCCGACCCGGGGGGGAGGAGCGAAGTGGGGATGGAGGGCGGGAAAGCCGGCCGCCGCAGCTCCGAGATGAACTGGGTGAGTTGAGAATGTGTTCTCGACGTGTAGTAGATCTGCAGATGTGTTCAGGACTTTTGTGCTGCCGGGCTGGGGAGCTGGTCACGGAGGGGTACCTTGATTTCCTGCTCGCCGATATCGTCCTCCTCAACCTCCTCCCTTTTGGAGATCATGCCCACTTTCTCCATCAGCGCCCTGGTCTCTTTGCTGTAGCCGGAATACTGATCGGCTTGGCTGCTTTGGTCCTCTCGGTCCTCGAGGAGCCATTCGTCCTCGTCTTCGGACTGCTCGGCGGCATTGGCGGCGGCCTCGTCCAGCCGTCGCCTCTTGGCCCCTCGAACCTCCTGCGCCCTCTCCTTGGCGCGAACGCGCGCCAGCCGGGCCTCGCGCTCTTCCCACCGCTTGATCACCTCGTCCCTCTTGCGCTTCAGCATCTGGTCAATGACCCAGTCCGGCTCGTCCCGAAACTCCTCGGAGACCTGGTCGACCGAGGCCTCGAATTGCGCCTGTTTGTGGTTGCGCAGCCATGTCACGGCGGCGCAGATGAGAGAGAGCGACTTGCCCTGCGCTGGGTCAGCGAGTAGCGAGCACGGCGCGATCGGGCACACGAACCGTGCCCGTCGGGCTCTCCAGGATGCCGATCTGACCGTTGCCCCTTTCCAAGACGTTGTAGGCGGCCCGCATGAACTGCTCCTGTACATCGTAGGGGCTGTATGGGTGGTTGAAGTCCACCCTCTTCATCTCGTCGGTGAGCTGGTCCATGCCGGCTTGACCCTCCATTGCGGCGACTCGACCGGCTCGGACGGCTGGACGAACGCCGAAATCTGATAGATGCTTGGTTGGGTCTCCCGGGAGAACTATATCACCACCCGAGGGACGAGCCAGCGCGGTTTTGTCGTGCGCGCAAGTTAGACCACGCCCGTGCAAGCCGAGCAGGTACAGGAAAAGCCGAGCAGCACAACGGGCTTAAATTCAAGGGCTTCCTATCAGTATCTGGGATTGATAGTCCGTTAGCAACCCCACATTCATCGCCTACGGCCAAAGTTTCTCTCCTGTTGCCAGAATGGTAACGATCCCGGTAGCTTTCTTGATGCTCGTACGGGTTGTCGAGATGGCAACCGCGTGGCTGACAGTGGCTGGTGCCTAATCGATTAGGTACTTCATGCTTAGGATAGCCCCACCCGAACCTCTCCTGGCTGCCGTTTACTTTCACACCCACTCACACTCAAGATATTGTACATGTGCTTGGCTGCCCTGGCATCCAGCCGCATTGAACCCTAGAACTTTCTCGGGTCCCAGTCCGTGTCAACATCTTTTAGCCGCTCGTCACCCAGTACGTCCCCGAGGCTGACGAGCTTAAAGCTGGCCTCGTCGCTCGTGCCGCCGCCGGGCAGCTGGTTGGCGTCGTCGTGGACGACGACGAGGCCGCGCGGGAAGCGGGCACCCAGCGCCGCCCCGACGGCGGCCAGGCCATCCGTGTTGGTCACGGCGTCGACGCCACGCGCGGGGTTGGCAGCGACGGTGAAAGTCTCGACGAAGGCGTGCGGCGGCGCCCGCCGGTACACGTTGAAGGCGCTGACGCCCTGCTGGCTGACGAGGATGTAGCCCTGGTCGGCGGTAGCGCCCTCGACCAGCGTCACACCCTCGACGTCGGCGTACATGTGGCCGTCGCCGACGCGCCCGATGAGGACGCCGCCGTTCCGGCTGCCGTTGTCGTCGTCGTCGTTGTCGCCCCCTCCCTCCGGCTCCGCCCCGTATCGCCACAGCCCGTACGGCTCCTCGCCAACCAGCACCCAGCCGTTGGCGTCGTCGCCCACACAGCCCTCGACCTGCCCGCCCGTGCCGCCTGTAAAGTTACGCACCAGCGTCGTCTGCAGTGCGTCGTCGGCCCACGCCAGCTCGAACTGCAGGTACTCGGCCGTCTTGGCGTTGACGAAGAGGTACTGCTTGCCCGTCCGCCGCGACCGGTACACGCAGCTTCCGTAGACCTCGTAGTCGTCTTTGGTGGGTTGGATGCCGCCCGCGATGGTTTGGAGCGTGCCGTTGGCCGTCATCTCAAACATACTGGCCTCGGGTTAGCTTGGGCCGGTCCTGCTTTTCGTCCCCATAGCAGCGCTTTTACTTACCACAAGGTGTTGTCGCCACGGCAAGCGGCATAAGCCAAATCTATAGTGCGGTTGCCGGCCTGGAACCCGTAGATGATGTCGACGTTGTTCGGTTGCTCCGCAGCAATAGTCTGGACCAGCTTCCCGTCGAGGTCGAAGACACCCAGTCCGGCGCCAATCTCCGACTTGGTCGTCGTGATGATCCGGGACAGCGAACGATCGACGGGGTGCACCCAAATGGCGGGGTCGTCGCCGTCGCCGCCGTTGGCGTCCGTCTCGGCAACGGCCTCAACCACGCGGAACGCGCAGTACAATCCGCCCCAGCCATCCTCACACTGACACGTGTTGGCGCCCACGCAGATCCCGTGACCGGAGCAGTCGTTGCGGCACGTGAACGTGTCGCACGTCTTGCTCTCGAAGCCCGCGAAGCAGCCGCAGGATGGCGCGCCAGCGCACCGGCCGCCGCCCTGACAGAAGCCGTTGTGATTGCATTCTTTGCAGATGGGCGTGTAAGGTAGCTTGGACGACTGCCTACGTGGGTCATACGCAGTATTGATGTCCAGACTCAAGGTCTTGAAGGCCGTCTCGAGGGAACTGAGCCCAAACCCTTTCCCAGTCTCACTCTCCAAGGCATAGGTCAGGACGCCAGCGGGATAGGCCACTGTCGCGCCCTGGTACACACCGAGACCCTGGACCTCAATGTCCTCGTCGCCCGTCAGGGACAGGGTACCCAGGGGCTGGAAAGCCGTGTCGTATACGGCGATGATTTGCTCCTGCGCCACGAAAAGGTAGTCGCCTTCGATGCCCACATATGTCGCCAGCCCCGTGACTTCGTTGTCGGCCTGTCCCAAGACCGTGACGGCGGGCGCGGCCGTCGACTCGACTGCCGGGAACGCGTAGACGCCGGCGTCGTCGTCGCCGCTCACGTAGACGCGGCGCGCGGTGGTCGACACGGCGCACGACGAGGCCTCAAAGGGCATTGCGAAAGTCTGGATCTCGACCATCTCGAAGCTGGGGCCGCTGTCGCCCCGTCGTCCGCGCAGGAGGAACTGCACTGCCTCCGCCTTGCCGAACAGGTACACGTACTGAGCGCCGCTGTCGGCGCTTCGCCAGGCGCACAGCGCCGACCAGTCACCCAGCGTGCGGGCGAGGGGTCCGCCCACGGGCGCAAGCGTCGCGGCATCGTAGAGCCGGAAGAACGAATCGGTCGCCGCGATGGTGACGACGAGATCGCGCGCGGCGGCGGGGGTGGTATTGGCGCGGCCAGGACCCGCGCCGGCGACGCCGTAGGCCGTCGTTACCAGCTTGGTGCGGCCCGGCCTGACGTGCACCGTCTCGTTGAGCCGCGCCGCGCCATCGTCCAGCGGCCAGGCCCGGAGGCCGCCGGAGGCCGCCCCGCCATCGTTGCCGATCAGCTGCGGCGTGGGCGGGCCGTACGTTACCGTCGTCCAGTCCGAGTCGACCTCGCCCGTCCGGGCCGAGATAGGCAGTTCAGCGTGCAGCACCGCCGCGGCGGCGCTGAAGATACAACCGGCCAGAGAAGCCGGGAGAAAGGTGCTGGCCTTCATGGTGAGCTCGCGGGGACGGAGACTGTCGTGAGCTGCGACAGACACCGTTCACTCGAGAAGCGGCAGCGGCCGGCGCGTCGTTAAATACCGTCGGCCTAAGAAGTACCCATGGCAATTATGCTCATCTCTCAACTCCGGGGACGTGAACTCGGTACCCTGAAAGGTCGTCAATCCCCGTCCCTAATAACCCCCCCCCGTTCCATCTGGGCTCTGGCACGATGGAACGATGCAACGATGCAGCATTGCGGCAGCTGATCTCCCGGCGCGTGTTCGAGTTGAGCAACCCTGTTGGCGCACCATTGTTGCGCGAGGCCCGGGAGCCAAGGCGAGCCACGGGGCTTGTCCTGCGTTCACCTTCCCTTTCGCGGTAAGTCCAGGGTGCTTTCAAAGGGCGCTGTAAGCAAATGCTGGTACGTGTGCTGGACACAAAAGACCCCGTCCTATGGGAACGGCGTTTCGCTGCACGTTGAGTACGTGATGTAGGATTGGGGAAATTGAACGCGCATGGTGAGTTCCTCCACGATCTACCCTGTAGGCTTTTCGAAAGCTGGGCATGCTTCTGTCTCCAATGCCTCGAGACGGAGGATCCTTATTTCCCTAATGCAACAGGACTAGGACTTGGTCAACGCTGTATGTGCCCTATGCTCCCGCTAAACCTAGACATCGTGTGGTGCCAGCCACCATACGAAGTCTACCAGGCGGTGCAATGCCAGGCCGATGACCGGCGCTTTCTTAGTGTCCGGCTCCCGTCCGAGTGCCGCACCGGTCGCGGGCCGGTGCCGGGGAATTGGATTGGAGAAAAGACGCCCCCGGAGGGCAAGCAGCCCATCTGGCTCCGTCATTCCATCCTCTATCTTCACATTCTTGATGGAAAACGGAAAGGCGGCTCAGCTGGGCAACGTGCCGATCCACTCTAGTTGACCCTCTCTAGTTCGCTTGCGAGATAAGCAACGGCAATCTTTGGATCA
This sequence comes from Nigrospora oryzae, assembly GCA_016758845.1. NCBI lineage: Eukaryota > Fungi > Ascomycota > Sordariomycetes > Amphisphaeriales > Apiosporaceae > Nigrospora > Nigrospora oryzae. Next base: position 3,195,080 of record JADKYO010000014.1, on the reverse strand, counting down.
GCCACCTCGTCCGCCGAATAGGAAACGCCTCATGGCAAAGAAAACGTAAGAATTGGGGATGTGCATTTTTAATTCCCCGAAAACGTCTTCACGGCATACTTACAGTATCGGCCTACTCCCATGGGAGTCCTCGGGTGCCCCATAGGAACTGGACCCATGGGCCTATGAGATTGTCTCAAACCACGGCAAGGGCGATGGCACCATCGCCAAGAAGTGCCGGAAGCGACCTAGCTCTCCGCAACTCCGTTTACAGGGCCGTGGAGAGCCCTCCGGCCGGGCGGCCGTTCATGGCCGGGGTATGAGATGTCGCCATTCGGGTGGAGCAGCACATCAAGAGAGAGAGGCGAAGAAGACGCAGAGTGGTCGATGGCGGATTGAGCCGGCCGAAAAAGAACGAAAGGCTTAAATAGACGACGGGATCTTTGGCGCAACTAGTGACTGGTTCCCAAGAGAACCAAGCTCTTTGGACAAGTTCGTCGCCGAGAACCCATCGGTCTCTCTGCCCAGCTCGACTTCACACGATGACGACCGACGCCGACAAGACGAACAGCTCGGTGCGAGCCGCCCCCGTGGAATCGCTGGCCGGTGACTCGATCCAGCCGTCGGCCAAGCCCGTGTGGTACCACTCAACGCTCTTCAATGCCTTCGTCATCGGCGGCGTGGGCTTTCTGGCGCCCGGGCTCTGGAACGCCATGAACTCGCTGGGCGCCGGTGGCGCACAGGATCCTTACTTGGTCAACGCTGCCAACGCGCTCGTCTTTGGCATCATGGGCCTGCTGTGTCTGTTCGGGGCCCCCATCGCCAACCGCATCGGCCTCGCCTGGACGCTGTTCCTCGGCGCCGTCGGTTACCCCGTTTACTCGGCCGGCTTGTACTGCAACAACCGCTACGGCAACGTCTGGCTGGTTTTGGTGGGCGCCGTGGCCTGCGGCTTCAGTGCCGGCTTGTTTTGGGTCAGCGAGGGCGCCATTGCGCTAGGGTACCCCGAGCCCGGAAAGAGGGGGCAGTACATGAATATCTGGCTGTAGGTCGCTGATTCTGTTCCCGGAGCCATCTGAAGGATGGGCAGCTAACGTGATCCATCACAGTTGGTTCCGGACCGGCGGTCCCTTGCTGGGTGGCGCCATCGTGCTTGGTCTCAACCACAGCGCCGCTGCCAAAGCCAAGGGCAAAGTGGGCTACGAGACGTACCTGATTTTCGTGGCCCTGCAGGCCGTCGCCGCCCCTCTGGCCCTGGCTCTATCACCGCCGGAAAAGGTGCAGCGCGGCGACGGCAGCAAGGTGCTGATCGAGGCTGAGAAGTCGTTCAGGGGCGAGATGCGCGCGCTCCTCCGGGCGAGCAAACGCAGGGACATCCTGCTCCTGCTGCCCATCTTCTGGGCGGCCTACTTCAACCAGTACAGCGGCAACTTCCAGACGTACTACTTTGGCATCCGGGCGCGCGCGCTCATCGGGTTCGTGTCCAACTTCGGCACCCTGCTGAGCTCGCAACTCATCTCGCTGCTGCTGGACGCCAAGCGGCTGCCGGTGAAGCGGCGCATCGTCTACGGGTTCTGGTACGTCGTGTTCTGGCACGTGGTGGCGTGGGTGTACGGCTGGGTGATTCAGGAAAAATACACGCGCACGCAGCCGGTGCACGACTGGGAGGACGGCGCGGGCTTCGTCGAGGGCTTCTTCGTGCTGCTGCTGTGGGACTTTGCGCGGCAGGCGCTGCAGAACTGGCTGTACTACGTCGTGGCCAACAAGACGAACAACATTGCCGAACTGACGCGCTTCTCGGGCATCCTGCGCGGGCAGGAGAGCTTCGCCCAGGCCGTGAGCTTCGGCCTCAACACCCGCAAGTGGACGGGCGGGCGCGTGCCCCTCGCCGTCAACACGATCCTGTTGGGGCTCGCCGCCGTGCCCACGTGGCTGGTGGTGCGCGACCACCAGCCCGTCGAGGAGATCCGGAAAGACGAGGGCTCGGAGCTCGGCGACGTCGAGAAGGGCGTGGGCGCCACGCGGGTGGTGGATGCGAACGAAACCGAGAGGTTTGCATTGAGCACGACAGCAGCTAGGAGAGATGAGGCCATATAGCTAAAGCCCCCCCCCCCCCCCCCCTCCCTGGGCGCGCGAGCCGTGTGCCCATTCTTTGGGCAAGAAGCTCTTAATCAACCTTCCCCCCTGCCCGAGATATGCACCATACGGCCTTGCTCTGGCTGGCATTGCAATATTACTTAATATCTACCCCTTGCTTTTGAGGCTCTGGATGCTTCTCCCCAATCGACTAGTGGACGGCGGGCTATCCTAGTGGGGATTCCTAGAGGCATGCAGCCAGGGGCAGTCGTTGGTGGCTGATTCCTTTACTTCCGGGTACTTCCACTCATGGTCCGCTCGGGTTGCCGCATCAGGTAAGGGCAACTTGATGGCGAGAAGCAACCAAATGCGGCCCAATGGTAATCGTCGAGCGTGTTCATTCGTCGTGCGACGGAGAGAGGAAGTTCGAGGCACAGGTGCATTCCTATAAGACACAAGCGAGGGTTTCTCGAACGCGCGAGTGATGGATGGGCCAGTGGGATCTCCAGGGTCCCTCCTTGCCCACCACCACTTATGCGGGACAAAGCGAGTGGGATTTGGGCGGTGTCGTTGGCGGCCGCTTCGCAGCAAAACCGGGGCAATAATCGCATAGCCTCCAATTTATCATGGGAAGTCGATAGAATGACAGGTTGGGTCCGGCAGAGGTAAGTGAGCAGATAACCTTGGTAAGTAGGCAATAGTTTAAACTGTTTAAATCTCCTCGGAATTAACCCCCATAGCTGCCTGCCCGCGCAGTGTCCGTCCTCCCGTGGCAAAGGATTCCCATCCGACATTGCTCGCTTTTTGGCTCGGCGAATCGCGTCATAGGAGGGGGTGACGGGGTGGAAGGGGGCTGGCAGACTTTCCTTTCGCTTTGCGTCTCGCGAGCAAGATCTGAGAGAAGCGCAATTGTCATAGAGGAGCCGGCTCCGTCCCCAAGGTGCGCCATCATTCGGTCGCGCCATGGGACTGCTGCATGGCATGTGACAGGGACACAGGCCCGCTCGCCCCCAGACTACCAGTAGCCAGAGACCCATCAGGGGGGTCCATCCACCCACTGGAGTCCTCCCTCCACGGGGCCCCCCCCCCCGTTGCGCGCGCGCGCGAGACAGACAGACAGACAGACAGAACAGCGATCGCGGCGAAGTAGATAACGTCTACCTGGGTGGCCAGGCCTCCATGCAATCAGCGCCAACCCGACCGAGCCAGCCGTCGCGTCCTGCCCGTTCGTGGCACCTTTCACCCACGGGGGAAGCAAGTACACGGTACTTTGGCCTCGTGTGTCTTTTCCTAGTGCTCGCGTAGGCGCCAGCAGGTAGATGCACTACGGCCAGACCGGGCGGCCACTGTATCGATAAGGGGCCATCCGGGTTGACGTCGTGCCCGGGGCGCTCACTCGACTCCCGCTCCCGCTCCCAGCTCGACGACCGCGGCGTCTCTCAGATCGGACACACACGGTTCGCCCTGCCCACGAGGAACAGGAGCCCGCGTTTCGCGATTGCGTGCTCGATTACTACTTATCTCCAGCCCCTCCAACCCTTCCTGTCGGCCTCCACACCCTCCTCTCTCCCCTCCTCTGGCTGGGAGATAAGATAAGACAAGGTGAGTGCCCTCATGCATGTAGGTAGGCTGTACCTGACGTATGGTGATGGTGTGTACAACAACACGCGCATCCCCAGCCGGCTCGATCCAATCACGCACCCCTGACCGACTTGGGTCATCCGTATCCCCAGTCGCATTTCCTCTGATGGCTCAGCCGATGGCCCTTAAACCATCGCCTCGCGGCTGACTCTGTCTTCCAAGGCTCCCGCACAGCTCCACCGCAGCCAGGCTACACTGCAGCCTCCCAGCACCTCTTGCCCCGATCAGTCCGCGTGCCCGCGTTCTACCTGACCGACCCTGCCGACCCTGAAACCCCGTCGTCTCCGTCCCTGTGGTTCCTCGCCGATCCGATGCATCCCATCGCCAGGTAGCCCGTGACATCTGACAGCCCGCCCCAGCCAGCTCAGCCTAGTAGCCAGCCGCCCAGCTCGCTCGACCTTCCCGTTCTTCTGCTCTGCCCGTCGCCGCCTGACGCCCAACACCTCGGAGCTTCACGGATACTCACGCATAGCAGAGTTCGATCTCGTCTGCGCCACCGCGATCCACAGCTCTACCGAGTCTCCCGCATGCTGCCTGCAGCCGTCAGCCGGCAACCCGCCAGTGAACCGTCACTCGGTGCTATCCGTTGTCTCCAAGCGACGCTTGCCCACCCGTCTCTCGACCACACCCGCTTCGCCCGTTGCCTACCTCACCTTGCTGCCAGTCACTAGGCTCACAGACACGGGCAACTGGCCCGCCTGACGTTCGCTATGGCGCCTTTACCCCCCGACATGAGTTCCTCGACGAATACGGTTGAAGACGCTGCCACCCGTCGAAGACCGAGCAAGAAGCTCCGCAAGAAGCGAAGAGAGGCCCATCAACCCACCATGGAGTTACCAAACCACCTCCGTGATGCCGACGCCGAAGGGGAAGAGGACCTGGTGCCGCAGACCAACAACGCCATGTTCATGCACATGAACCAGTCCATATTCGGCCTATTCGGCGCCGCTTGCTCCAATGTCGACTTCCACAACCGATTCGAGGACCAGTCGAGCGAAGACGAGGATGCTGAGGCGCCAGAGGTACCAGAGACGGCGACCAACCGCCAAGAGCAGATTTCCGGGCCTCAACAGAAAGGCAAAGAGCCTAGCGAGGATCCGCTTTCCCGGTCACAGTTTCTCCAGAAAAGCTCGTCGGATACTACCGGCGAGAAAAAACACAAGCGTCGCATTTCGGGCAATCTCCTCAAGTCACTACCCCAATTACCTTCTCGGCTGGTCGCGCGGTCGAAGTCTAAGTCATCCAAGTCCAAATTCAAGAGCCAGCCGGTCCAAGAGGAGGACGGCGCACACGATAATGACGGCCGTACCTATACCAACTCGCCGGTGGACGATGCCCCGGAACGCAAATCTTCCGACCCCGAGGCCTCTTCAAGAGGCGGCCCGCGGTCGTTGGCGCCCGTCATGAGCAGGATGCTGGAGGCCAGAGCCGAGATGTCGTCGAGGCCGAGCTTCGATCTGGACAGGTTGATGGGCGATCACCGAGGCGCCAACGCAGCGGACGAAGAGGGCCCCAGTGAGCTTGCCACAACTGTCCGGGACATCTTCGAGCTCGACGAGCCCGAGGAGGTTATAGCAGGTAGGCTCGGTCCCGTGCGCGGCCGCCCCATGGATCATCCTACTGATATACGTAATAGAATATCCCTGCTGGTTGTTGCAGAGCGTGCTTGTGGACGGATACATGTATATCACGAGCAAGCACATTTGTTTTTGGGCATACCTACCCAAGAAGGCAGTAAGCATCGCTCTTTCTATTTGTCGCGACTCGTTTCTGACAAATTCACCCTAGGACCAAGTTGCCAAGTCTGGGTACCTCTCCAAGAGCGGCAAAAGGACCTCAAAACAGAACCGTTATTGGTTCCGTCTCAAGGGCGATGTCCTGTCGTATTACCACGACGCGACGAACCTTTACTCCCCCCATGGCCAGATCGACTTGCGATACGGGATCTCCGCTGAAATCATCGACAGGGACAAGGAGGGCGTACACTTCGATGTTACCACCGATGAGCGCACATACCATTTCAAAGCCGACAGTCCGCCGAGCGCCAAGGAATGGGTCAAAAGTATTCAGCGTGTTATCTTCCGTTCACACAATGATGGCGACAGCGTCAAGATTTCGTTGCCCATCGGCAACGTCCTGGATATCGAAGAGACACGCATGATGAACCTGGACTTTGCCGATACCGTCAAGATCCGCGTCATTGACAACGACGAGACGTATGCCGTTGATGAGGTAAGCGTTGAGGCCGAGGGATCTTCAGGGGACAGCGCGATGTGCTAACTTGACAGTACTTTTTCTCCTTCTTCAGCTTCGGTCAGGAAGCTATCCGCATACTCAGGATCTTCATCGAAGACTCGTCGACCGATGATGAAGGGGCGGAGAGACTCGGTACACTCGAGAGACAGCCCGAGTCCAACGCCTCTGCCCGGCGAAGCTTCGCGAGCACCTCCAGGATTGAAGCAACTTGTCCTAGTAGCGAGCTCAAACCAGCCAAGGTCCACGAAAACGTCAAGGCCACCCTGGCGCCCATGTCCCCGACGAGCGCTCATGAATCAAGCGTCCGAGCCAGCGGCGAGTTCAGCAGAACCAGCTTTGACGCCTTCAAGCGGTTCGGTAGACGCAGTCTTGATGCATCACCACATCGGAGCTTTACTGCTGGCCGGTCGCGCAGCAAATCGGGCGCTCAAACTGCCCAGGGCCACTCCGAAAAAGAGTCTACCGACTCGTATGTCCAGTCCATGGAGGATCCCAGCTTGTCCAACATCATGATGTCGTCCAATGAGGAGCCCACGGCTAGCCAGATCCTGAGAGGAAGCGAGGTTTTCCACAAGCCCATACTCCAGCGCCGGTCAACGTCGTTATCCCGTGACGGTCTGCACAGCAGAGCTTCTGATCCCACCAACCCACATCGGCATTCTGAAGACGCCGCGCTTGGCCGGCCACGCCACGCGCTCACCACTGGCCACGTTGCGGATGCGGAGTCGGGCGAGGCCCAGGCGCAGGGCTCATCCCTACAAGATATCGCCAAGATGGGGACGTACCCCCTGCAAAGGGCTGGGATGTTCGCTGGCTATCTGAACCGGACGGGCCGACAGGTGGGCAGCCTCCTTGCCACCGAGTCGATGGGCTACGTGGAGAAAGTCTCGGGCATGTGGAAAGGTGGGCGCAAGCATTACAACGACCAGGCGGATACCAAAACCGACGAGTGCCCGGATCCTGACGATGAGGAGACGGACACCAAGGGGGCCAATGAGCGATTCCGTGCGCACTTTGCCTTGCCCGAGTCGGAGAAGTTGCAAGCGACGTATTTTTGTCACATGACCAGCGTCTTGCCGCTGTACGGCAAGATCTACCTCAGTGATCGCCACTTCTGTTTCCGCAGTCTCATTCTGGGTACGCGCAAGAAGATCATCCTTCCCATCGCCCATATCGAGACGGTGGACAAGGAGAAGGGGTTCCGATTTGGCTACCAGGGCCTCGTGGTGGTCATACGCGGCCACGAGGAGCTCTTCTTCGAGTTTGGCCAGGCGGTGGTGCGAGACGACTGCGCCATCACGCTGCTGCAGAACCTCGAGCGTTCGCGCTACATCCGCGAATCCCAGGTCATCGCTAAGGACGAGCAAGAGCGAGCCAACGATGCCCTGGCCGAGCGGGAAAAGCTCAAGGCGGCGCGTCTGCACGAGCATCCCGAGCACGAACTCCAACTGCCGCACAAGCCCATGATGCTGAACGATGACGCGCCCACCATCTTCTTCGACGATCCCAAGGCATCTTTTGTCAACTTTAAGCCGCAAAAGTCGATGCGCATCACGTGTCTGACCATCGGCTCGCGGGGTGATGTGCAGCCGTACATTGCGTTGTGCAAGGGCCTTATTGCCGACGGCCACAAGACCAAGATTGCCACGCATCCCGAGTTCCAGAAATGGATTGAGAGCCATGGCATTGAGTTCGCACCGGTGGGCGGCGACCCTGGCGAGCTCATGAAGCTTGTCATCGAGCACGGCACGTTCAGCGTCGGGTTTTTCAAGGAGGCCACGGCTTCTTTTCGGCCTTGGCTCGACAACCTCTTGCTGTCGGCTTGGGAGGCCTGCAAGGGATCCGAAATCCTCATCGAGTCGCCGTCGGCTATGGCCGGCATCCACATCGCCGAGGCGCTGTACATTCCTTACTTCCGCGCCTTCACCATGCCGTGGACCCGCTCCCGCGCCTACCCCCACGCTTTCGTCACCCCTGAGCACAAAATGGGGGGGTTCTACAACTGGTCAACGTACGTGCTCTTTGACAACCTGATGTGGCAATTCACCTCGCGGCAGGTCAACAAGTGGCGGACCAAGACATTGCAACTCCCCGCGACCAACCTGGAGCGGATGCAGCCCAACAAGGTTCCCTTCTTCTACAACTTCTCACCATCCGTCGTGCCCCCTCCCGTAGACTACTCGGACTGGATCCGCGTGACGGGCTACTGGTTCCTGGACGAGGGCAAAAGCTGGACCCCGCCCGATGCTCTGTCCAATTTCATCCAGAAGGCCCGGGACGATGGGAAGAAACTGGTCTACATCGGCTTTGGCTCCATCATTGTCCCGGATGTGGCCAAAATGACCCAGGACGTCATCGATGCCGTCCTTAAGGCGGACGTACGTTGCGTTCTCAGCAAGGGCTGGTCCGACCGCGCCAACAAGACGGAAGCCGAGCTCGAGAGCGAGCCGAAGGAGCCAGAGCTACCGGTCGAGATTTTCCAGATCCAGAGCGCACCGCACGACTGGCTGTTCGCGCAGATGGACGCCGCGGCTCACCACGGAGGCGCCGGCACTACCGGGGCCAGTCTCCGTGCCGGCATTCCCACCATCATCAGGCCCTTCTTTGGTGATCAGTTCTTCTACGGCAACAGGGTCGAAGACTTGGGCGTGGGCATCGCGCTCAAGAAGTGGGGACCTGTCAACTTTGCCCGGGCTCTGTGGGAAGCCACCCACAGTGAACGCATGATCTCCAAGGCTCGGGTTCTGGGCGAGTCCATCCGCGCGGTTCGTTGCCTTCGACCTGCTCATTTCCATTGACGTTGTGCTGACAGGATAGTAGGAGGACGGTGTGGCGACGGCGATTCAGTGCATGTACCGGGACCTCGAGTATGCGCGAAAGCTCAGCACGGATAAATCCAAGAATCGCAAGCCCGTGGCACCCGCGGCCAACAGCGTCGAGTCTCCGGAGCACAGCACGGATGAGCCCAACATTTACGACGATGACGATGTCGAAGAAAGCTGGACCTTCATCGCGGGTGACGACTTCAACCCGAACCTGGTGGTGAAGAAAGACGCCCTTGCCGAGGCCGAAGTCGGTCTCAGCGACGGCCCCAAGGCGGCCCTGGGAAGCCGGGTCCTGGGGGGCTCACCGAAAGCGGCTGCCACGACGTCCAAGGCTTAGATAGCGGGCGTCCAGCCAGCGGGCGCGCTGAGCCGTTCTTCCACCGTGCAGACTGGCTTGCTGTGCGGGACGGACAGCGAGGACTCGATGGTCCACGTGGAGACGGCCCGGGACACGCAACAGAGACGCGGCACTAGGGCGACGACACCACGCACTGGGGGCCCAAGTGATGCGGAGAGGAAGCCGATTTGGAAACGAGTTTGGTCCCGATTCACCTAGATGGTGAAGAAGACGGCCACCTGGCCCCGGAAATGGTGGGCCTAGCCAGCGCCTTGGCTTGTCGTCTTTCCCCCAAGCGACAGCTCCTCGCCCTGTGCTTCCGCCACCGCACCGTAGCTCTGGGGCGTGGCTGCGTGTTGCATTGGCGCAGGGGGATGGAGCGCTTCGATTTAAACCCGTTTTGATTTATCTTGCTTGTTACGATGGCATGTGGTTGTTGGGCTATGATAGGGCCAAGGTGTTGCAATAGGCTTACACAGTTGCGAAAGCAAGCGGCATAGGCGTTTCGGGCGTGCCTTTTCTTTCTTTTCTTTCTTCCTTCCCCCCACCCTTTTCTTTCTGGCCAGCGCTCTCGTGGTGCCCCGTGACGACCCCGACGATGCTGTTCATGAAGGGGTGGCAGGGTCGACGGATGATGGCGCGGGGAGGAGCGGCGGACAGCCGAGGTGGTCTCGGGCCAGAGTGCCTTCTCATGCGTATAGATGAGGCACGCAGTTTTCCCATCTTTCCATTTCCCTGGGGACACCTTGCGACGGGAAGGGGGGCTCTGGAACGGCAGGCATTGTCGTGCCGAGGGGGGAGCGTTCCCCGATAGCCCCGAGGTTCGCGGCGTTGGCGGGGGGCATGAACCGACGGGGGAGGGGACCAGCACACACAGTATTGGCATAGATTGCAGTGTTAATGCACAGAATCGACATGGGTGCGCTTCCCGTACGCAGGCCCGGCTCCTTCAGCGCGGGTTATCGTCGCTTTGTTCGTCGGCGGTCCCTCTCGGGCCTACTGCGGCTCGGCCGACAGTGAGTCGTGGATTTTTTCGTGGACGCAGGATGGGCATCACGGCAGCTCGGTAAGTGGCACCCACGCTCTACCGATGGGTCCCCACGTTGTGCTCAGGGCGGTACAGCTGAAAACGGACCCGCCGCTTCCCAGGAAGGGGGGGGGTTTGACAGGGAGACAGGCAGACGTCAAGCTCCCAAATCGCCCGGTTGGCGCTGTCGCCCCTCTGGGCCATTAACCCCATCGGCACAAGCCCGACGGGCCCTGGCCCAGGAAAGGGAAGGGAAGGGATCCAAGGCGCGCTCTCTCCACCGGACATGAAATCTTATCAATCAAATCAGTCGATTTTCCCGGCTTTTCCGCTCGCGCGCTCCATCACCACCACCACCACCACTGCCGTGGCCAGGGTGGCGCGACCCGGGCCTGTTTTTTCTCGTAAACCCACTTCGGCCCAGGGCCCCGGCCCTTCTCTGTCTCCCCCAGGGGGGCCGGGCGCTGCATAAAAGGCCAGGAGGGCCGTCCTCCCCCCCTCCCGCCGCGCAGAGCGGCATGGACCCGGGGCTTCCGCTGTGCATTGCGTCGCGCGTGGGAAAGAGCCGTCCCGTCCAGCAGCGCACCAACCGACCATGTCGGACGAAAGCCGGGCCGAGAAAGCCGAGGGCCGGGCCAAGGAACCGGCGCCCGTCGCGGTGGCCGTGGCCGAGGGCGGCGGCGAAGCGGGCGCGGACGGGCCCCCGGCCGGGGCGAAGCCGCCGCCGCCGCCGCGGTGGAAGCTGACGGCCGTCGTGCTCATCACGCTGATCCGGTTCGGGGGCTCGTGGAGCAACGGCATCACGGGGGCGATGAAGTCGACGCTCAAGCGCGAGCTGCACATCAACAACCGGCAGTACGCGCTGCTCGAGGCGAGCGAGGACTTCATGGCGACGGTGCTGATGGCGGGCGTGGGCCTGCTGACGGACCGGGCGGGCGGCGCCGGCGCGCTCTTCTGGGGCAACGCCGTCTACTCGCTGGGGTCCGTCGTCGTGGCCGCCGCGGCCCAGGTGCGGTCCTACCCGGCCATGGTGGGCGGGCGCGTCGTGCTGGCCCTCGGCGACATCGCGACGCAGGTGGCCCAGTACCAGGTCTTCTCCGCCTGGTTCGCGCCGGGCCGGGGCTTCGCCGCCACGCTCGGCCTCGAGCTCACCGTCGCCAAGCTCGGCGCCCTCGCCGGCACCGGCTCCGCCAACGCCATCGCCCGCGGCACCGGCGACTTCGCCTGGGTCTACTGGGTCGCCGTGCTGGTCAACCTCTTCACCAACGCCGCCTCGTGGGCCTACCGCGCCTTCGCCCGCGCCTCGGCCGGCCGGTTCGGGAGCGTTGTCGACCCCGCCTCGGGGGTGCGTACTTTTTATTTTCTCCCTTCCACCCCCCCCCCCCTGCTTGTCCGTAGCCCGGTCCTAACCTGCCCCCGCCCCCTTTCCTTAGGAACGCCTCCAGCACAAGGCCAAACGCCTCGACGCGGCCAAGGTGGCGCGCATGCCGTGGCCCTTCTGGAGCATCCTGCTGTTCTCGCTCTTCGCGACGAGCACCGCCGTCGTCTTCAAGCAGAACGCCACCGAGCTGGCCGAGCAGCGCTTCAACATCTCGGCCGTCACGGCCGGCTGGTACGCCGCCCTCACCCAGTACGCCGGCTTCTTCGTCGTGCCCCTCGTCGCCGTCTTCATCGACTTTTACGGCCAGCGCGTCACGCTGAGTGAGCACCCCTCCCGCTTTTTCCCTTGCCCGGGCGGCAACCGGCCGCGGGGCCAGCACGAGACGGGCCGGCTGATGACAGGAATCGCTCTCTAGTGGTCGTCTGCGGAGTCGGCACCTTTCTCTCCATGGCGCTCGTGCAATGGGCCGGCGCCGTCACCGGCACCGCCGCCGCCTTTGGCGTCTTCGCCATCGTCTCGTCCTACAGCCCGACCGTCATCATCGACGGCATCCGCGCCTCGCTGTTGCACCAGACCGACTTTGGCACCGCCTACGCCCTCAAGATTATCATGAACAACTCGTATGCCCCCCCCCTTCTCCCTTCAAAGAGAGAAAAGACCGGGAGAGGAAAAAAAAAAAAAGACTCTCCCAAGCTAACGCTCCCTCCCCCCCCCCCCCCTCTCCAGCATCAACATCATCGTCCGCCTCCTCGCCGGCGCCCTGCAGGACGCCGACGCCAACGCCTACGACCGCGTCGTGGTGCTCTACCTCGTGCTGGCGGGCGGGTCGCTGGTGGTGTCGCTGGCGCTGGCGGCGCTGGCGCCCCGGGCCGTCGACCTCGGCGTGCTGCAGTGGAGCCGGCGGCGGCGCGCCCGCGACGCCGCCCTCCTCGCCGCCCGCCGCGCCCGCTTCTTCGCCGGGGCCGCCGGGGCCAGCCCCGAGGACGGCGGCGGCCCCGGCGACGAGGCCGCCGCCCGCCGCAACCGCGTCCGCTCGCGCGTCGCCCTCGCCCTGCTCGGTCTCTTGCTGCTCGGCGGCTGGGCCGCGTACATCTGGGGCGCCATCACGGGCCGTCGCGGCCAAAAGAAGGGGGGGTGAAAGAAGAGGGGGGGAGGGCTGACGATGCGCCCGGGGAGCGAAGGAGGAGCTACGCGCCATGAGCCATCGATAGATAGTTAAATCCCCCTGGGAAACGCATGGAACATGGTCACACATCCCCCCCCCCCCCCCGGAACCCAAGCACGCGGGACAAGGCATGGGGGCGGAACAGCCCTTGTATCCAACCCGAGTGGTCACCAAACGCGAAAGGAGAGAAAGACGCTGCGCCCTCGGGCGCAAATGCTCTAAATACCGTCCGGGGTCCGTGACCCTCCTCCCTCTACTTTAAATACAAGCCCTGTATATGCCCTCCTATCTTACAACCGCCTGTCCCCGTCCCGCTTTCCCGCTTTCCCTCGCTCTTTCTTCCCCTCTCTCTCTCCCCCTATAGCTATCGTACAGAAGAGGGAAACGAAGGGTCCATCTATCATCTATAGAAACGCCCCCCCGGTTCCACTGCGGGGTATGCGTGCGTGCGTGTGCGTAGGTGGCTGCGTGCGCGGCTAGGGGGGCGGGGTGCCCGCGGCGGCGCCCTCGGCCGGGGGGTGGTGCACGACGACGAGGCCGCTGTCGTCGTCGGCGTCGTCGGCGGCGCCGGGGGGCCGGGCGGCGGCCGCCTGCTCGCGCGCGACCCAGGCGGCGATGTGGTCGGCGGCCTCGGTGGCGCTGTCGAGGTGGCGCTGGAAGAAGCCCTGCAGCTGCGACGGCGTGAAGGTGTCGGCCGGGATCTGCGCCGCGAAGCGCGCCGCGAGCCCCCGGATCGCCGCCAGCTCCGCCCCGTACGGGTCCGCCGCGTCGACGGGGCCGGCGGCCGTCGGCGTCGGCGTCGGCGTCTGGGCCGTGTTGGCTTCGTTCTGGTCGCTCTCCGTCTCGCCGCCGTTCTGGCCATCACGGACATGGCCGTCGTGGTTGCCGTCGTCCTCGGCGTGGCCGGGGCCTTTCGCCTCGGCCGCCGAAGCCGAAGCCGGCGTGGTGGCGGCGTCGACGTCGACGTAGTCCGGGGCGAACATGCGCACAAACATCTGCTCGGCGGCCTTGGGGCTGATGTTGCCGAGGAAGATCTTCATGTCGACGCGGCCGGGGCGGATGAGGGCGCCGTCGAGGCGGTCGACGTGGTTGGTCGTCATGATGACGATGCGGCCCTCGTGCGAGCCGACGCCGTCGAGCACGTTGAGCAGGCCCGAGAGGGTGCAGCCGGAGCGGGCCGGCGGGCCCAGCATGACGCCGCCCCCCCCGTCACCACGGCCCGGATCCCCCGTGGCCGTCGTCGTCGTGGCCGGCGGCGGCGGCGGCGTGGCCGGCGGCGGGCGGCCGCGGTCGGCGGCCCAGACGGCATCGATGTCCTCGAGCAGCACGATGCACTGGCGCGGCAGGTCCTGGAAGGCGAGCTCGAGCTCGGCGTCGGTGGCGAGGCTCGGCATCTTGAGCTCGTACAGGTCGAGGCCGAACTCGCCGGCGAGGGCGGTCGAGAGGGACGACTTGCCGGTGCCGGGCGGCCCGTACAGCAGGTAGCCGCGGCGGTAGGGCATGCAGCGCCGCTGGTAGCGCCGCTTGGTCGCCGGGTCGAGGTACTTGCGCACGTCGGCCAGCAGCGCGCGCTTGACGCCGTCGTCAAAGTGCACCGTGTCGAGCCGCCGGATCGGCTTGCGCGCCCGGGGCTGCCCTACCCGCCAGCGTCCCCGCGCGTCAGTATGGGGGGAGGCAGAGGACACGCGGCAAGGGGCTGCTTACATGCTGTCCCGTACGGCGAGCGCGCGTAGATGATGACGAAATACTGCGCCTGGCGGTCCGCGTACTCGCCGCAGGCCCGCACCAGCGCGCGCACCGGCTCGACGGACCGGCCCAGGCAGGCGACCTCGAGCTCCTCGCCGCCGACGCCGTCGTAGGTGGCATCGCCGCCGGCCCGCAGCGCGGCGCGCCAGGCGGCGAGGGAGCGGCGCACGACGAAGAGGCGGCCGCCGTGCCAGAACCAGACCGACTCGAAGTGCGGCAGCCACTGGATCTCGCGCCGCGTCTTCTTGAGGCCGGCGGCGCGGTCGACGTCGCCGCCGCCGCCCGCCGCGCCCGCCGCGCCCTGCGCCCGCGTGCGCGCCGTCACCGCCCGCAGCCCCGGCCGCCGCGGCTCGACCACGTGGGCCAGCACCCACGCCATCACGTTGCGGTTGAGCGGGTCGCTGCCCGGGATCGTCACCGACGCCACCAGGAACTGCCGCACCCACCCGTACACCTCGTGCCACGCGCCCCGGGCGAGCCGCCAGCCCGCCGGCGCGAGGCCCGCCAGCGCCACCCACGACCCCAGCCGCGTCAGGTCGAGCTCCGCGAGCCACCGCCCGACCGCCTCCCGCAGCAGCCCGACCTGGTGCGCCGACGGGTCCAGCAGCGCCGCCGCCGGTAGATGGGCCATCGTGGCACCGGCGCGCGGCCACCGCCGTGTGTTACGCCTCTCGCCCCCGCTGCCTCGCTGGGCATATGGGCCGGCCACCCGCACCCCCAAGATCCGTCAGCCCCCGGATCGGCGTCCCCGGGAGGGCCAACAACTCCAACGCGCGAAAATCCGTATCCGACAGGGAAGCAAGCGAGCGTCACGGCGAGCCGTTATCACCAAATGACTCGACAAGGGGCATAGGCGTCGTGTCGGGGCCAAGTCCAAACTCTCCGGGGCGGCGGGAGAACAACGGGAAATCCATTTTTCTACCCCGATCGGCGCCTGCGCCACACCTGTTATCGATCGGCGCCACAACCTCCGACTCTTCCGCCCAGCGAGGCCTCAACCACCATATCCTCTGTCCCCAAGACGAGCACGCCTCTCCGCCCTGTGCCCAACGCTGCCGCGTGGCTCGCAATTACCAAGAGTGGCGCTGTATTGTGTTTTTCTGCCTAGATATCTGTGCATGCAGAGAACATGGCCCCTCAACGAGTACCAGCAGTCCCCCTCCCAAATTCAACCTCTCCACAACGCCTTGGTGCCCCAAATGCCAATCCTCCCGACCCTTGCCATCGCAAAGCCAAAGTGTCCAGCCGTCAAGGCCAGATGCCCCTGGCCGAAAAAAGAAAATGCCACGTCTATCTGCAACGAGGAGAAGACCACGCCAGTAGCCAGAAACGTCCCGCTTCCCCGAGCCTTCCCGTCCCGGCAAGACACCCAGGAAGCTTCCACTAACGTGAATCGAAAACAATCCCCGAGGCCGTCCGTGTTTGTTCCCTGTATGGTTTAGCCCACTCTATTCCTGACCCGGCCGCTTATTGTCCCCCCCACCCCCCTTTCGTCCTCGAGCCTTGTCCTCGTGTCTGCCGCTGGCTCGGGCTGGGCATGTTCCCTGCCGTCCGCCTTTTGACCAGCCGTTGCGCCATCTGGGTCGTGACAAAGAGCCGAGTGCGAGGTGGGCCGCCGCGTACAGCGTCCATCATGCGACAGTCTTGTTTTATCTCCTGGGAACCGGTGCCGATTCGGCCATCGCATCCGTTGTTGAGCCTGTCGCGTGATCCGTGTCTGTTGCCGTGGAATCCTAGACGCGGGCAGGGGAAGAGCCATCATGTGCGCTCTTGCAAAGACCGCCAGGCCTCGCGAGTTCCCTCGCCATACGTGGTAGCAGCGCAGCGTTTCCGAGCCGCCGGTGCCACCCGGCAACACTTTTATTAGCGACCTCCGACGCCGTCAACCACCCGAGAGGCGCCGTCGTCCTTCTTCCCGTTACCCGACGCAGCGGCGGCGTAACTGTTGCCCCAAACGCCCATGGCTGTGCCCACGCCCGAGGTCCGCTTCCGGGCGCGTATCGTGCTGTCACCATCCTCGTCCATGCTGAACACGAACTCACCGTCCTCTTCGCCGATCGGCGTGGTGAACCGGGCGCTCGAACTAATCGACCCACTGCTCACGTGGCGCTCGGCGACGCCGCGGCCGTTCGTGGGCCGCGTGGTGTGGCTTGACGGCCGCAATAATGGCGACTCGCCGCCCGTACCGTCAATGCGCGTTCGCTGGAGCTGCTGCGTGAGGACACTGAAGCCTTCGCCGCTGTCCGACCGGCCTCCAGCCGACGGTCGAATCATGTCCGACGTCAGCATCGAGTTTCGAAGCGGGCTGCCAACGTGCCCAAAGGCACCCGCGCTGGCCGCCAGCGCTTGCTTCTTGGCCTCGTCGTCGTCTCGGTTCCGTGAGAAAATGGGGCCCCATCGGCTTGGACTCGAGGCCAGAGGGCTCCCAAACTTCGAAGTAGCCTCGGCGCTCGGCGTACCAGTGCCGCTGAAGCCCATGCCGTTGCCCGTCCGGTGTCCGTTCATTTCTTCGTCGGCAGCGCGGGAACCCCGGCGAGCCTTCTCCGCAGGCGTCAAAAGATCCTTGAGGTTGTCCGGCACGTAATCTTCCTCGAGGAACGAAAACTCGGCTTCCCAGTCCTGGTCGATGCCCCGCATCGGCCGCGGCGCACTGCTGCTGAGAAGACTAGGCTTAGCAAACCGGCTCGAGTGCATTTGCCGCTTTCCAAAGTACTCCTCGGGTGTCTGCGTGGGGGGCGAGGACGCCGCAATCACGGCGGACATGTGTTCGTTGCTACCAAAGGCCGAGTGGTGAAGCAGCTTGAGCGCCTCAGAGGTTCGAAGGTCCTTCGCGTTGTTCAGCGAGGGCGAGGGCGACTCAAGACCGAACTGCGAGGGCACCGAGGAAGGGAAGGGGCCGGCCGGGAACCGTGCGGCATTGGAAATGCCGTTCGAGTCGAATGACGCCGGCAGGGGAGCATCCAGCACCGAGAGCCCCTTGGCAGCGAGCGGAGAGAGGCCTAGGCCCAGCCGTGAAGCGTCGTGTTCGGGGGGCGACCCGTACTGGGAGCCCGTGTGCGAGTACGTCGTGTCAATGGTGGGCACGCCGTTCTCCATGCCGGGCTGGCGGTCCAGCTGTTGGTACTTGTCGCCAGGGGACATGGGATAGCCAAAGTTGTAGGGCGCGGCCGGGTCGGCCCTCATGAAGCCTTCGGTCAGAGCACTGTTGGACGAGTTGTAGGGCGCGGCCGACGAGCTCCCGCGGCCGGAACCATGCACGGAATGCCCAATCGAGATGCCATTCTTGCCGTAGTTGATCCGTCGACCGTCGGCAAGAACGTGGACGTTGGCACACTTGGGACCGAATTTGCAATTGCCCTAGTGATGAACAGAGCCCGTTAGCTTGGCTGAGGGAGGCACAGGCGGGGCAGTAGCGAGGGTTTTCGGGAACCCCGAAGGCCGCAGCACAGCGAACTCAGATACACACCTTGGCGAAGTACTTGCAGATTGTCTCAGACGCAGAGCCGAGATCGTGGCTGAAGGGACACGCAGTCCCGGCTTGGCAAGCGCCCTGCCGGAAGAATTTGCATGGGACATGCGACGTGTCTGAGATGAGCGCGAAGTGAGTCAGTGTGACGATCCAGAAAGCCAGCCCGTCTCGTACGCGAACTGGCCGTCGTGCCTCGTTGGTGCGGTGACCGCCCCCATGTGTGCAACATAGCAGCGACGACGACGAGCGTCCCAGGCGGCGGCATGGGGGCGCGGAGGGGAGAGGGGGGGAACATGAGGGGTTAACTTACTCGGGGGGCTTCGCGGCCCATCGAACCGGCCATGAGCGGCCGGAGCCATGGGGCTCATGGTGGCGTTGTTGTTGTTGTTTTTGTTATTGGACGAGTTCTGGATGTTGAGACTCCCAGATCTCGAATGCCGAAATTCAGACATTGTCGAGCGAGAGCCTGGGAGCAGTGACGGGCGGGTGGGATGATTTATTTCCTTTTTTCGCTCCCCCTCGACTCGCGCTCCCGGGTCGTCGGTTGCTAGGGAGTAGCCAAGGGCGGCCGTGTTTATCGCGGCGGCCGGCAGTAGGAGGGGCAGCTAAGCATGGACTCCCCTCGCAACACAGAGGCAGATGGCGAGGGAAAAGCGAGGCGCAGCAGGCGGCCCGACCAGTCCCGGACGACACCGAGGATTGGGCAGGACCGGCGGGGATGGCGGAATGGCTTTGGTTCAATTGCAGGGCTCTTTCTCTCCCCGGCTTGCCAGGAAAGAGTAGAGAGGGAAGGAAAAATGGGAAAAGAGGGCGGTCATGTACTAAAAGCTGCACGTCTGGGCTGGATTCAAGGCGGGCCCCCCCCGAGGTTCGTCAGATGGAAGACTCAGAAGGGGGGAGTCGAAGAGGCTGGAAACTGGAGACGGCGAAGCAAAGAGGCTCGACGGATGGATGCGACGGAATCCCCAGGGTAAGTAAGTACCTTAGGTACCGACTAACAGTGCAGTGCTGAAGAGGCGGGCAGACAGGCAACCTTCTGTAAATGGGTGGATGAATGGACCGATCCAAGCGGCGGTCGAATGCCAGATGGTGGATGCACACACTAACAACGGGGCCAGCAAAAAAGGTGGGATGCGGTGCAAGCGGTGCGATGCCCCTCACCCCAGACCCCCCCCAGGGCCGTTGGTAGTGGCGTCTGATTGGGCTGGTCGACCGAGACAGGCCCTGGAAATGGGACCAGGCCAGGCCCCGAAACAGCTGCTGATGAACGTCACGATTTGACCCGACGGTCGAATCGAGTTAGCCGGCACGATTGGGGGGGCGGGCTGACCGGAGGTCACAGGCCGCGAGTCGATCGCGGGTCTGTCGCCCACGTACGACGAATTCGCACAAACCCTGTCTGCGCGTCTACGCGCAGGCGTGGTCGGGTAGGGTAGGATGATGTGCCGAAGTATGCGAAGGGGGGTGGAAAAGGGCGGGCGTGGATGCGAATGTGGATATGGAGGGAGGTATGGGATGGGGAATCCGGATGAGATGGATGTCTGTGGGCAGATGCGGATGATGGCGGATGGAGGGATGCTGCAGCGGCTGCAGGTATGCAAGTATGGCGTCCACTATATGGACGATTGGGATGACTGTGTGGGCGCCAGCAACCCAGGTAATAAGTAGTAGCCAGAGGAAAGGAACGGAACTGATGAGGGGAGAGCAGCGGATGATATGATTTGACGGCGACCCTGACAGGCAGGCCTGGGCGAGTTGGCCCCCAAGGGTTGGCAGTTGGTGGGTGACTTGCAGGGCGGCGATGGTTGGTCTACGGCCTCGATGTGATTGGGAGACGGCCAGCCCTCAGCCCGAAGAACAGGGACAGATATGGCAGCCTTGCAGAAACAAGACGCCGGCGGGGGTGACAACGACCGGGCCTCTGCGTCCTCCTTCCTGCGTGAAGTCCGGAATCCTCAGTGGCTGTGGTGTGAGGGTGTCTTAACTTCCCAAACTGCTAAGCGGATCGGAGAGGAGGTACCTCTCGTCCCTGACAGGATGGCGGGGTCGAGACACGGCCTGGCTGGGGGGGTGGATGATGGCCTGCTGCCGTTGACTCGTACGCACGCCCGCGCATGTGCCGACCCTCGAGAAGACCCAGGAGGGGACAGTCGGAAAAGAGGTCGGTGGGACGTACGCAACTGACACACCGAATCCCCGAAGCGAAGCTGCACCAATGGCGGTTCGGTGGGAGGCTATCTACGCACCGTCTTGGGGACTGGGCTGAAACGCGCGTGTGCCCGAGTGACTTGCCTCGAGCACGGGGCTTGGACCGCGCCCTCGACGAGGTGGCGCAGAAGGACGGTACGGCACACGCAGACACCTCGCGTCCGTGCCGTGGCGTGCTGTGCCTGCGCTGCGCTGGCTACCGGGCTGCTTCACCTGGTCCGTTCCTTATGCAGGAACCCCGAGTGCCTGCCTGCTAGGCAGACGCGCCGAGTACAGTACCCGGTGTATGGAAGCCAGTACTAAGATATGGTTCCCAGGATACGGGGGGTGCCGGCGTGGATACAGAAGCTGCTGCACGTAGAGGGCTCGATGAGCTGCATACGAGGCCAGTGTGATGTTGCCCAGATGGCCCGGTCCGCAGTCTAGGCTATCAGGTGCGCGCTTGTGTGGAACGGGAACCGGATATGGAACGCAGCATGTTCGTGGGGGTGTGAATACAAGGCCGATAGATGCACATACACACACACACACACACACACACACTTGACGCCGGGGCTGGGTCGCACTTGGCCGGCTCGAGGGGCAGGCAGCCAAGGCAAGGCAACCGGAAACGAGGTGAGTCAGCCAGTTCAGCCCTGGTTGTCTATGACCGGCTCTTGAGACCTTTGGTCCTAGGCCTCCTCCAGCTGTGAACCGTAGCTGTAGCTATGTATGGAAGGTGTGGATGTTTCGGTTGACGACCCCCCACGGGACTGAACTATGTATGGGCAGCAAGGCTCAGGGCTGGGAATGGCGTCTGGGTCCACGATGTTTGACCGCCCATCCGGCGAACGGGATCACGGGTCCGG
This sequence comes from Nigrospora oryzae, assembly GCA_016758845.1. Taxonomy (NCBI): domain Eukaryota; kingdom Fungi; phylum Ascomycota; class Sordariomycetes; order Amphisphaeriales; family Apiosporaceae; genus Nigrospora; species Nigrospora oryzae. Next base: position 3,174,122 of record JADKYO010000014.1, on the reverse strand, counting down.
GCAAGGCGCGGCAAGTACGAGTAAGGCAAGTATGCAAGCAAGACTTGAGCCAATGTCATGCGCTCGTCGGATGGGTAGGGGCATAAATGGGAGCAGGCCTCCAACGATCGATCGTCTGTCCGCTTCCGATATGCCGGAGACGGTGTAGGGGATATGCCAGGGGTGTGTGCGTTTGCGGGACGGCGTCGGAATGTGGGTGATGCGGGTGGTGCTGATGGCGGGTGAGAGCAGCAGCCGCAACAACAACAACGACAACAACGACGACAACAACAACAACATCATCATCAACCTTCCGCTGGCGAGTCCAGTCCCAACCGCTGTCAATTCCCTCCAAAATATATGTAGGTAGAGGATGGTGTGCCCCCAAGAGGATGGCTGCGCAAGGAAGCAGGCAAGTACGGCAGAGGCCCTGGGTGGGCGGACGGATGAGCCAGCCCTGTTACGCCAAAGCTTCCGACTCGTCAGTTCTGGACCGAAACGGCAATACCTCCTATAGATGGAGGCGGCAGCGTCACTGCCCGCTGCCCCGGCCTATCGTCTCTCGGCTGAGATGCACGCTGCTCGTCGTTGCCCAACCGACGACCAGTTGTCGGCGACGGGCGCTGTCAAAGTCAGGCTTCGCCATGTGTTGCTATGGACCTGCCCGTCTTAGCGCCGAAAGGTGATGTCCTCATGTGCTCACCCCAATCACGAGTGCGCCGTTGCTATTTCGGGTCCGCGAATCCTGCTGGGCAGCCGTGTCTGCGCACCGGCCCCTCGAGATCTAGATATGATATGATGGTGCAGTGAGGTGAGTGGCCGCCGAGAGGATTGAGTGACGTTGTTCAATCCACAGCCGCGTGTAACTGCCCCTCCCTCTAGTAGTCCCCGTTGCTTTGCACGAGTGCCCGCGTAACACGGCTTGTTTGTTGCCCTCAAGACTTGTACGGAGGGTAGCGGTTTACTCTGGGGGCAACCGCTTAGCTGCGGCCGAAGGCACCGACCCGGCAATGGCAAAAGGCGATATCACAATGTGATGGCGGGAATGAGAGGAATGGGGACGGGCAACGCGAGGACCGGTAGTTCATTCCATCCTTGAGTCCCCTCGCAGCCAAGCTGGGCCGTGAGCCAGTGAGCCGGTTCTGATGCCGCCGGGCGGGTGACCGGCGTGGATGGAGGACTCGACTCTAACACTTCGCTAAGGCGATAGCTGCCCGGCGCCCAGCAACCCCAAACATCCCATCCTGGTCGGAACAGTCCATTCGCCCACCTGGGTGGTGGAAATGGGTACGTGCGGCGTGTCTGGGGGTTCTGCCGTACCGACGGCAACTGGACTTGTGGCAAAAGGCCCGTCCGTCCCGTCACCAGACCACACCCACGCCGTTTCCGTCAGATGCAATGAGAAGGAGGTGAGCGCTAACAAGCACCGGCATGGGAAGTACGAGCTCCGGCCCAGGCGTGGACGGCCCAGCGGGAGATATGGAACGCCCAGATAGAGGATGGAAGAGGTAAACAAGCTCCCATGGAAAGGGTCTCGCACGCCTCGCCGCCCCCCCCCCCCCCCCCCCCCCCCCCAGCCAGCCTCGTGTACAACCTCGGAGAGGACCCGGATAAGACAAATCAACATGACGGGTGTACACCCCGCCAGGTGGGACTTCTCCAGTGTCTCACCTCGCGTGCGACGCGGAGATAGCCAACGCCTGCGGGACACAGGACATGCAGGGAGACGCGTGGGTGGCCCTCGCGGGCTCGTGCCAGTGAGACAGGCAGGCAGGACGAGGGACAAGACGGTGGCCATATCGTCGGCGCGACGGTGCCGCTGACGAACTCGACCGGGACGGGACTTGTGGGCGAGCAGTCCTCGACAGCTTGCATGCCCGGGCGTCCTGATTGGGCGACGTCTTCACGTGAACACAGACGGGATGGGCTCTACGCCGTAGTTGGATGGTCCCAAGCAGCCGGCCGGCGCAACTCGCGGCTTTGGGAAGCTTAGCGGATGTCTGCACGCATCGCACAGAAATCGAGAGGCTGGTGGCGGAAGGGGAGGCTCATTCGGGATCTACCGCAGCGGTCTCCGTGGCCAGGACCAGCTTCCAGACGTGGCTGTTTCGGACCGGGTCACATATGCTGTGTCGCCATTGTGGGCAGCATATCAAACCGAGCTACTGGTTAGTGGCATCCCCGGATAAGTGCTTCTACCCAATGTGCCGCCTCTCTACGGAGGCTTATAAGAGGCTATTCACGAATGCCACGGAGCAAAAAGGCGGCGGCGGGCTGAAGCTCGGATGGAAGCCACCGCTTCGCCTCCCCCACCCCCCAACGGAGCCCAACGCGCAGATGGGCAAACGAGCCTCGATGCGACAAACCTGGTCGGTCCCGTTTCCCTTATCCATCACGAGAGAGACCAAACGAGGTGCAACTGTGCCTCTATCTCTTGCCTCGCGGCCGGTTGGCTCTCAATGCATCCTGTCCGACTGCTTGTCGTACGCATCGATGGCGGGGCGCGGGGCATGAGATGGCGCTTCGGCTCCCCGGCGCCGCCTTGGCTGTTCAGCTCGGGTTCCAACACTCCACCATCACGACCCTCGTAGTACCCGCTGCATAGGAGGCATTATCGAGTTCCCCTGCATCCCATGATATGGATCCGATTGCGGGAGAAACCAATCCTCATGGCGGGTTGCAAATCTAGCTGGCAGAAGGCCCTGTCCATCTTCAAGATGGTCACGATGTACGTCGGTCCTGGGACCATGCATGGTGTCTACAGCCTCCAATTTCCCCCCATTCATTCCCGGCCGGTGGTGCACCGTGGTTTGGGCTTGGGAAGCAGCAGTGAGAGAACGCATACTGGGAAGCCCGGGCGCGCAACCTAGGACCGTACAACATCACGCAAAACCGCGCGTCATCCACGGACACATGTGCTCAAAGGGGCACAGAGAGTACATAGGTAAAAAGAGGTAGGTTAGGTAATTATCCATTAGGGCACCTGAGTTGGGTACTTCGAGAAGTACTTAGCACCCCCTGTCTTGAGAACCGCCCGTCATACATGCCGGATGCCATCCAACACCAAAATGATTTGGGTAGTATCATGGATGTAGTCGGCAATGGCACCCACCCACCCAACCTTGACACCCACACCCACACCCACACCCACACACACCACACCACGCCACGCCCACCCGCTGAGAGGAGACCGACCAAAGCCACTCGTTCACTATCGACATGATTTATCAACATCTCGTATGCGGGTTGTTGTAGGTAGGCATCAGCCCAGCCGAGAGCCCCATGGCGATGTCCATCATTTCCATCTTCCTCCCCTGGCCCGGTCCCTCTGACATCCCTCTCCACAGCTCCCACGACCAGGGTTCAACGGCAGGGCCCGCACGACTTCCTCGCATACGGTCGGGGGTGACACCTTACAGCACACTAACCCAGAGAATGATCGGCGACCATATTGGATGCCGTGCAGGCGGGGCGGCAAGTCGGCCCTCTTGGCGCCGTGAGCGCGACAGTCTACGATGAAGCGAGGCGAGGTGAAGCAGGCCGAGACGAGAAGAAGCAAACACGCCGTGGAGGGGCCCTCGCCATAGAGGGCAGCCCGTCCGGCCCTGATCTGGTCATGTTTGCTGCCGGCCACGGGGCCTGTCTGTCTCATGGCGCTAGGTTGTCCTGCTCGTCGCCGCCATGCCTCCCTCCCCCCCCCCCCCTTCTCTCCTTCTGCCCTGGACGGTTCTGGTCACACGCCGGCCAGTTGATCTCGCCGTGCCTTGTGGCGACGGTAGTCCAGCTTGAAGTACGTAGTCACGTCGCGGCCCAGGACCTGTCAGTTGCCAACCATCATCCATGCCTAGCCCAGCGGCCTACGAATCACACGGCTCCCATCGCAGGCCCGGGATGGAACAAGGCTGTGCGCTTTGCCCTGTCTCCGAAGGACCTTTGCTGTCCATCTCAAGCTGTATGCGCCCGGGGCAGCGGGGGCAAAGCGTTTTGCAGACGGCCCCGCGGGCACCTTTTTCGCGGGGTGCGTACCGGGGGGTCTGGCACGCCACACGGCCATGGTTGGCCGACAAGTCGTCGAGATCTGAGTCGCCGCCGGGTCGTGCTTCTAAAGATAAACCTGGTAAACCATGACGACAGCCGCCTGCCCGGACGGCCCGGCCGCATTCCCCACGGACCATGTCTACAACTCACCCGCGGCCAGCTCGGCGGCCTCTTATCCGTCTCTTTCTTCCGCTATTGCCTCTAGCCAGACGCACTCCCGTGCTAGCCTCGGCCGTCGGCCTCCCTCGCGATATGACACTAGCGGGCATGGGGAGGCGCCCAGCGGCAACAGACGACAACCCCGTCCACCCGCCCGCCCTCGCCGTCGTCGTCTTCGCTTCTGCCGCCCCCCCCCCCCCCCTCCCCTCCAGACAACCATCCACCCATTATCCTCGGCTGGCCCCGACCCGACGCTCGTCCCAAGGCCATAGATCCACTTGGGCCCCTCCTGTGTTCTCCCTCTCCCCCCCTCTATCTCTGCCCGCTTCTTGCCTCCTCCTTCCTAGACAGACACAGGACGAGACTGATATCGCAGTCCGCCACTATCCCAAAGCGTCGACGGTGTGGACACACCGCAGGCGCGGGCGAATCACAACCAGGCCTCCCTCACCCATTGCCGCCAGTGGAAACCCCACACCATCTTCGCGAACATGACGGCCGCAGCACATCGCACTGCGCGCCGCACCACCTTGGCTACTTCCCTTCTCTGCGCCCAGTCTCGCTCCCACGTTATCTGAGACAAGGTGCTTCCTCGGACCCTCCATCCGCCGTGTACGCCCTGTTCGCCGGCGTCTCTGGACCATGTTCTCGTTGCCTCGTAGCACCGACTCGTCGCGTCATGGCCATCGCCCGCGTGATCTGTAGGTGGGATAGCCCGTACTCACTTGCTCTCGGGATCTGGAGCATCGCGCGGCAAAGTCGGTGATGACGGCGTGCCTTGTCACCCGCGACTGTGCCGTTCCTGTGCCCCGTCCCACGGTAGGAGCGCCATATGCTTGGTCAACGTCGTGACCTCCGACCAGCTCTGCTCCCTGAGCCCCATGTCTCAGCTGATGACTGTTGATCCGGATCTACTGGATCGGGTTTCCCGACTAATACCAGCCGGTGGTAAAGCAAGGGGCCACCAGCGCCGTCTCGCCTCGGGGTTGCCAGTGCCGTGATATGCCCGCGCCATATCAGCTCGCACGGCTGGGAGAGTCCCTCGCCTCCCGGTTTGCTGTAGAACCCACCTCGTACTCGTACTGCACCCGCCGAAGTCCCGTGATCACCTGCGCAGTCCTGATGCTTGACGAACCCCGGTTGACAGGGCTCATCTGCCCCTCGGCTCCGACTGTTCTACCTTGTACCCTGGCTGGATTTCCTGCTGCGCCGGGAGAAGGTCCGGCCACCCAACGGTCTAGGCCGTATTGGCCGAAACCCTCTGGCCTATTTTTCCCACATGTATTATCGAAGGCGCCTGGGTGCCGATGATCCTCGCCAGGCTTCCCCCCCATTGCCTCTCACAAGCCCTGACCGCGCCCGCTTTACTAGGTCACCCACCCGCCCCTCCCCCCCTTTAAATATATACACCCACACATCCTTCCCGCCGCCAAGCACAGAACCCCCGTCCCATGATACGTACAGTACACGCACGCGGACACGAACCCCACGCCCCTCTCAGCCACCCGCCTGCCATGTTCCATCGGTAGATGACGGATTCACGGTGCCACACTCATACACACACCCACACGCCAGACGGGGCTCAGGTAATACCATCGCCGTCCGGCATCATTAGCCTGCCGCCGTCCTGCCGTTTCCGTACAGCATGAAGTGGAGGGCGAGAGGGAGGCAAACGGGGCCCATTGGGCCGCCACCCTTTCCTCAAGCGACGACTTGAAGTGACTCATAGTGTCTGTGCCGTTCTTCCCTACCTGGGCAACACCTACCGAGAGGGTGTGCTTGAGAGAAAACGAAAAAAAGGGCGAGGGGCTGTGGTGTCTGTGTTCGTGATGTGGTGGGAATGACCGGATGTCTCGGCTGCCGCATCCCGTTGGGTTTCTTCCAGAGCAGGGCTGGGGGGGGGGGGGGGGGGTACACGTCCTGGGCGTGTGGCGAGGGTTGGACTCGTCATTACAAGAGGGAGGCACTCAAGGGGCGGCGGCGGATTGAGGGGGGGAGCTTTTCCGAGGCGTCGATGCATAGTCGGCCTCAAGAGGCATCGCTTTCGTCCCTTGGCCCCAAAAAGGGGGCCGGGGGGGGAGGGGTCAGCCGTGACGAGACACGACGGATGAGACCGGCCAGCGCCGGTGGCCCTATGGCTGCCTCCCGGTCAAGGTAAAACCCCGGGGGTCCCGGGTGCTGCTATTCACGTCCGAGCTGTATCGCTCCCTAGGTGGCTATGGCTTGGTAGCCAGTGAGCCCCAGACACTGGGGCTTGGAGGCCTTGGATATTGTTCTCTCACTAGACTACCGTGGTCGAGGAGCCATATTCTGGGCCCGGCGCCCGCTCTTGCTATCTCGGCACCTGCATTTCTCCCGGGGATGACATGTCTCTACCCCGGACGTCCGAGGAAATCCTGGCTGGTGAGGGGACCTTGTTCCCAAAAAGGCGTGGCCAAGCCTTGCCGTCCACGTTGAAGAAGGCGGCCCGTAGGTACAGGATCCATCTCTTATCAGTATTGAGTCTACGGTCACGATGTTGTGCAGTTGGTGCTACCATGGCTATGTATTGTGTAAAGAGAGCGGGGTATTGCTAAGGTGTGATGCCATGGGTTTGCGTTCTCGAGCTTGTTTCCGTCTTTTCGTCGGAATGGAACGCGGCCGCCTGCTATCGCTGGGCCAGATCATGACCAGGCAGGGGCAATGTGTAGACGGTTTCCCTACACTCGCCGGTAACCATCACGGCGGCAATGTCGAGCGCAGGGTGGGGGCGAAAGCCCAAAGCCATGAGGAATCCGTATTTTCCTACCGAAATTCAAAGGCGATACCGGAAACCAAACGTTTTCCAATCCGTCGTGTCCTCGTAGTCCTCGGGCCGCAGCTGGACGTCCTGGGCCGCGTCCGCCACCGGCCGCCCGTCGGCATCCTCGGCCGGCTTGCCGTCACCGGCGCCGACGGCGCCCGCCGCCCCCGCGCTTCCGGCTATGCCTTCGTCCCGCTGCCGCTGTCGGTTCAGGGCCTGGAGGTAGAAGCGCAGGACCAGGGCGAGGCAGACGACGAGGGCGTAGCAGACCATGATGGCGCGGAAAGCGGTGGCGTAGCCCGGCGCCTCGGCGGCCTTGAAGAGCTGCGGGCCGGCAATGTTGCCCGCACAGTAGGCGATGAAGATGAGGGCCGTCATGGTCATCTTCTTGGTCACGCCCTTGAAGTTGACCTGCACGAGGGACAGCAGCAGCGGCAGTGCCGACGGGCCCGTCGAGAGCAGGAAGTAGCCGAACAGCGAGACCCAGTGCGGGACGGCGTCCCGGTTGCCGATCAGGGCGCTCCCGACCACGGGTGGCAGCACCATGACGGCCGCCAGGACGCAGTTGAGCGACCGGAAGCGCCCGGCCAGCCAGCCGGTGCCGGAGATGGCGGCGACGGTGATGAGCGAGTAGGGGATGTTGATCAGCGTCGACTGCAGCGACGTGAAGCCGAACGAGACGATGACCAGGTTGGCAAAGTTCTGGGTGCCGCCGTTGGGAATCTGGCACAGGATGCAGATGCACCAGATCAGCCACGTTTTGGGGTCCTGCAGGCATTCGCGCATCTGGTCCCAGCGCCAGACCGTCTTCTCCGTCTTGCCGGTGCCGGCGATGACGACGCGGTCGATGGCCCACTGGCGCTCGTGGGGGGCGAGGAAGCGGGCGCTGGAGATGCGGTCGGGCAGGAGCAGCAGGAGGGCAAAGGCCCAGACGAAGGTGGCGACGCCGAGGATGATGAACATCCAGCGCCAGGGGCCGACGCCGTCGTCGATGTGGCCGATGCCGTAGGCCAGCAACGAGGACACGATGCCGCCGACCGAGTTGCCGGCAAACCAGATGCCGGTGCGGACGGGCACCTCGTCGCGCGTGTACCAGGTCGACGTGATGAACATCAGCGCGGGCGTCGTCGTGGCCTCGGCGACGCCCAGGAAGAAGCGCACGGTGACGAGGCCGCCGAAGCTCGAGCAGGCGGCCGTCAGCGCCACCACGGCGCCCCAGAACAGCGTGTTGGCGCCCACGTACTTGGCGACGGGCAGCCGCGCCACCAGCAGTGTCGTCGGGTACGTCCAGAGGAAGTAGCCAAAGTAGAAGACGGACGAGACCCAGCTGTAGTCCTGGCCGGCCAAGTGGTTGTCCCGCTTGAGCCCGAACACGGAGGCGCTGGACAGGATGGTTTTGTCCATGAAATTGAAGACGTACGTGACGAACAGCAACGGCATGATGCGGCGGTCAATCGTGCGAATCACCCGACGGTGCGCCCTGGCCAGCTCCTCGGCCTCTTGGGAGCCATGCGTGCCACTGGTGCTGGACCCGGCAACGGCAGTCTCGTTGGGGGTACCCATGGTGGCATACGACGACGTGCGCGGTGCGTCCGGGAGAAGACGCTCTCGAGATGCGCCATCGGGGGACGAGGGCCGCATGTTATGCATGCGCCAAGAGCGGCCTCAATCGTTCAGATACCGGCGGACCTGCTCCGGGGGTGCCGCCGACTATCAGTGAGGGTTCCGATCGCCGGCGGTCTGTATCTGTAATCCAACCACACGTTGCAGGGCGTCTGCGGAGCGGCGAAAGCCGGCACTCGGTTTTCCTGGCTCCCTACCTGGCCGATTGGGAACTCAACCCGTTCGCCTGGCAAGGCAACAAACGTTGGATTCCGCTGGATATCCGAGGGGTGGCGGGGACGAAGGTGTTGTTGCGTTCGCCTCGGGCTCGCATCCATCGAAGTCACGGGCTAATGGCCCGGGCGCAACGGGTGATCAGCGGGCAATCGCTTGCGCGATCCCATATCGTAAGCCACCCATATTCCTAGTCTCAAGTTGCCATCTCTACGGGCAATGAAATCGGTGGACACTCGGTAGAGGAAGCTCTGCGTGTGAGTGGAAACCCATGCTTGCAGTCAAATCCAGCTGCCCATGAGCCGCGTCTACGGGCACTGTAGGTTCCTGAGATTGGGGTGGGGGAAACGGGAGATTGACGAAGTGGCGGCAGCACCGGTACTTCTAGCCCGACAGAGAGGCCCTTACGGCGATGTTGCTTGAGGGTAACCGGGGACTTAACCATAGCACAGGGCCGAACCGGTAGCCCGAAGCGCCTCCGGTCTCATCTATTACTACCCATAGGCAGCTGTTCAGTAAGGCGAGGAGAGCAGGAGGCCCAACGTACCTGGAGCTACGGAAATGTGCTCGTGTTGCGCCACTTCGTCGGAATCCTCCCATTTCATCACGCATCGTGTCCGGCCAAGTGGCGCTTCGCTACTGCATCCAAATGCACCTGGGGTTAAACCACCCCGCCCGGGGGCACCCAAGTACACGGCTAGCTGTGTAGGTTGCGTTCAGGAGTACGGCCGGGTCTAGATAAAACGCATCTGGTCTCCATTCCCGAAGCGGAAGTACAGGTGGATGATAGACCATACCGTGAGATCGGAGTGATCCGATGAATCGTGGCCAGGCGTCTGCAGTCGGCCCCAAGATAGCACCTCAGCGGCAACCCTCGCTCAATCCACCATGGTACCTCCTCCCTATTACCGGGCTTTCGCGTCCCGAGGTGGCAGTCCTCTCTCCGGCCACATCGAGAGTCCCGTACCAAAATGAACGAATTGACCGTGTCCCCCTTCATCAGCGCCTTGCCCAAGGTCGAGCTGCACGTCCACATAGAAGGGACCCTAACGCCGGCGTTGCGGTGGAAGCTAGCGCACCGTAACAAAGTGCCACTCCCTTATGCGACCTACGACGCACTTCTGGACTCGTACAAAGTGCTGTATAACCACCGCAAAGAGGTTGACGGGGACAATGGCGCCCCGACCTTCCTGGAGACGTACTTCGCAGGCACTCAGGTGCTCTGTACCGAGGACGACTTCTACGAGCTGGGCATGGCGTACTTGCAAAAGGCCCAAGAAATGAATGTCCGCTACGCCGAGCCCTTCTTCGACCTGCAGGCCTACCTCCCGCGCGGCATCCCGGCCGCGACCGTCCTCAACGGCTACCTGAGGGCCCAGCGAGACGGCGCCGCCAAGTTCGGCGTCCACAGCAACTGGATCATGTGCTTCATCCGCGACAGCCCCGTCGAAGAGGGCCTTGCCGCCTACGAGGCCGCCCGACCTTGGGCCCGAATCGAAGGCGGGGAGGGCCTGTTCCACGCCGTGGGGCTGGCCAGTAACGAGTACGGCCGGCCTCCGCTGCTCTTCGAAGAGGCCTTCGACCGGGCCCGCCGAGACGGTAAGCGGCGCACGCATCGCCATGCCGTGGATGCCGGCCCGGGGCTCTGCTGACCCCTCGCAGGGCTTCACGTCACCATGCACTGCGACGTGGACCAGAAAGACGCGGCCGACCACGTGCACGAGGCCATAGTCGCCGTGTGCGGCGGACGGGGAGCCGAGCGAATCGACCACGGGCTGAACGTCCTTGACCGGCCCGAGTTGCTGGCGGGCCTGAAGGAGCGTGGTATCCCGTTGACGCTCTGCCCGCACGCTTACCACCGCCGCCAGCCGACCGAGCTGCTCTTCCCCAAGATCCGCCGGCTCTGGGACGCCGGCGTCACCTTCTGCATCAACAGCGACGACCCGACGTACATGCACAACGTCTGGATCGACGGCGCCATGGAGAAGGTCTACCGCTACTGCCAGCTGTCTCAGGCCGACATGGTGCGCCTCGTGCGGAACGCCATCGAGATGAGCTGGGCCGAGGCGGGGCTCAAGAAGTGCCTGCTGGACGAGCTGGTAGCATTCGGTGCCGCGCACTGCTGAGGAAGCCTTGGCATAGGCCTGTGTCTCGCGGGACCGGCGCGTCTAGAATATCTGCTTGTCTCGTGCTGCACCGTACCATTCTGCGCCCCGCACCGAGGCAAAAAGAAACAGACGGCAAAGGTGTACCCCACGGCACAGCGCGGACTTGGCCACGGGGAAGTAGCCGTGGCCGCAATGGCGCCCATTTACACTCCAGAGGTTCCGACTCAAAATCATACAAGAGGCACCGCCGCTCGTCGCTGTGTCACTTCCTTCCAGGGCCTGCCGAGCAAGCCTCGCGCTTACCCGCTCACCGCCAACGCCAACGCCAACCCGACCAAACGTGGCCGTGCTCTTTCGTCCCATGCTGAATGCACAACCACGTTGTCCCATCCATCCGCTTCTGTTCACGCGTCTTCATATATGCGCATCCTCGCACAGTGTATTGCCCATAGAGTATGTACACTTGGTTTGATTTACCCGATACTGCTGGAAAAGACTGGGCATATCCTGCAGTACTGCGCTGTCTCTTCTGGGCTTCCGTATACTGTTTACCACCAGCCCCTAACCCATCCAATGCACACTTAACCATTCCATACAACCTCACACGCATCCGAATCCACCATGCCGGCCGGCGGCTTGGAATTGAGTCAGGTCCTTCAGGGCCGGAGCTTCATGGGGGGCCCGGCATTTCCCACTTGGCTGACAGATTTCTTGGATGAAGTCAAATCTAAGAAGGAATGCGAACGCCCGTTGGCCTCCGGCCCTGGCGCCGAAACTGGTGCCAACCAAAGTATGCCGACCCCCGAACAAGCCTCGTGAAGGCGTCCCCAGAGCCATGACTGACTATATTGTACCAGAATGGACTTATTGCGGCGATCATTTAGAAGACACGGGCTTGCTTTATATCACCGGCCCCAACGGGTTGCTCCCCAGCATGCACACCGCCTGCGACGGTCACCGTGGTGAGGACAGGGGCGTATGTGATCAGATCGTCGGGCCCGACGGCTGGAGGAATGAGACAGCTTTCCGACCCCTTGTGCAAGGTTTGGGACACGGCCTCGTCGATCTCAACCCCTATGTGCATCCCTACGTGGTGCTGGGAAACACCGGGGACACGGGAGATACCACCAACTACGACCCAAGATCCCATCTCATCCAGCCACTCAGCCTCGTCGCTGTGTTTTGTGGAAACGACACAGTTGTCAGTGTTGCCGTTGTCTTCCTATGCCCCATCTTGAGAAACAAGTCCTGACGCATGATTCAGCGGTACGGCATCTGGGGGGATTACAGCCAGCCGCCTCGGCCTTGGGTTGGCCAGGTGTCCCCGGCCATGGAGAGCCTTTGCCACGGCTCGGAAGGCCCGAGGCTCCCCGCTGACAAGGCAGAGAAAGAGGGCGTCTTGATCGTGGCCTTTAACGGCCAGGAAGCCATCCCGGGCCCTATGGGCGCCAACTGGGACGCCAAGACACCGGAGGAATTCTCTAACAGCCTGCACATACTAGGGGATACGCTGATGAAGCGCATCTATGAGCGCTCGAGGTTTTCGAGCGCCAGTCCATCTCAGGCGCGCGGTACTGGTGAGTGCTGGGCGAGGCTAGGTCCAATTCCACCACCTCAACGTAGGGGGGTCACTAACCAGGATGGTAGGCCGGATATTCGCGACGCTGGTTGTGGCTTTACCTGTAGCCCATGCCCTGTCCATTCTCTCCTTGTTTTGATGCTCGGGTTGGTAGCTAAAGGAATGCGAATGAATGCGCGTATACATTCGACTGGTGTCAAGTTCACTGTATGGGCGCAGAAAAGAAGTTGTAGCAGGCGTGATCCCATCCAGCCACCTGCTGCCGTGCATGGCTCTGGAAAAGCTGGAACCGCATGGATCATATCAAGTACATTACAGTTGTACCTCCTGCTGTATCGCATCAACTGGTCTCGATGCTGCTGGGAAGGTCTAGGCTTGATACTTCAGTCTGTTCTTTCTGTCCTTTTCCCGCCGCCCGTGTCCCACTTATACAGGCCGTCATGAACCTGCCACGCTGTTGTTTCGTGTCTTCTTTCTTGGCTCCAGGGCACCCCATCCCACGCCAGCCCGAAGTCCTGTGGCCTGTAAGCGACTCAATTCTGCCCAGATGATAGATTGTGCATCATGAAATAGCCTAGGACAGCGGAAAGAGGTTGTACCGAGGCTTCGTTGCAGGATCAACTGGGGCGGCGACCAGAACTGCCGCAACTTGTGCGACACGAGTGGCCTCTCTGCCTTCGCACTGGAAAGTGTTTCCACGACTATCATACAGATTCAGCGTGTAAAGTCCCAATCGACCGAAACCTGCGTTTGTATCAATAGTAGGTGCAGCTTACCAACGTGAATCAACACATGGTATCCTGGAGGGTAATGGCGCCAAACACAGCCCAAAGATCTTGCCTAATACAACCCCCAAACCCCATGAGCTTATTCCTTCTCCTTCTATGCCATAGAATGAAGGAACTCGCAAAGCCATCTCACCGCTCTTTCTTCCATAATGCGTTTTCCACCTTCTGCAACACCGCTGCGTGGTGAGGAAACAAGCGCGAGGGAAATGATGGGGTCGGACTCTTCGCAAGTCGTTCAGTTAGGTAATCACGCAATCGCCCGGCAACTGTCCGGGTATTGTGATCAGTAGTTAATAATCAGTGAAACATCTTACCATGTCGATGACAGTAGATTCAGATTTCGTTACGGTGCCCGCAGGTCTGGTTTCCCGCACCAAAAGGCATCTCGAATGAAAACGGGGAGTTGCTCGCAACTCGGCCCCTATTGTCCATACGACCCACGGAGCGCACCCCTAAGTGGGCGCATATGTGTATGAGAACCAGGATCTACGCCAGGTGGGAGACTTTTGCCTTCCGCGCGCGTACCGGACTCTTGCGGGGACTTATATCGGTAGCCCTTGCTTGCCCGCGAGATTCGGCATCGGTGTGAAGCCTTCGGAGCGACTGCACAGCATGGGTCCCGGTGGTCTCCCAGCTTCCTTGCGTCCGGGCAGAAGCCTGTGCTTCTTTCTGTTGCGACTCAGGCTCGGCTGCCATTGTTCCCCAGTCTGTACCGGCGCAACCTCCAAATCTGGCCGTTCAGGGACTGCAAATATTTGTGTCCATCAGTCCATCATAGCTGCCCTGTTTTGATGTGACTGGGGACAAGAAATACCACTCTGGGTCTTTGATGACCCCTGTGGAAGTATTAGAAAGCCCAATTCTCACCAGTTCCATGTTCCTCGGTCCTCTCATCCACAACACCAACTTTGGCTATCGTGATCTTTCAGGTCCAACTTATCCCGAAAAATTTCGATACCTATTCTTCAAACTTTTTTGTTTGGTTCATTTTGATCTCCATGGGCTTTGGTCTTCAGTTTTCTGCCACTTGGTTGCCCTTTTCTGTCGACATCCCATCGCTAGCCAACCCCGTCGCCGGCTTCTGCTGCCCCCAGCGCCTCTGGCTCGCCTTTCGTTCAAAACAATGCTTCAACACCCTTCTCCTTGGTATCATCTCTCTTCACCCCATCGTGGGACTGATCCAACTTCTGCTTCAGCAGCACACTTGAGCCACCGCTGCACCGTCCACCCCGACCCAACACTAACGGAATCAGTCGAGCAGAGCCACGGGGTTATCACTTGGCATCACGGATGCGCTCTTTTGTCCCTTAGGCATACCGCAGTCTCATCATTTTCCATAGCGTCACGACTTTGCGAGTCTTGTAAAAGGATCCCTGGGGCCGACGCAAACTGACCCTTGAACGTTTGAGCAGTCCCTCTGTATCGAATCCATCGACCGAGACCGATCAAGTCCCATGAACCCCATCCCGGAATCACCCTCAGGGGTTTGGTTTGATCGTTCAATGGTAGGTTCCAATGATGACACCTCGACTTTAATGAGCATTGCTATGATTATTAGCGGGCTGAGGGACCTTGGGGCGGCGAAAGCTGACCCCTAAAATAAAATAGGAACGATGGAAGACGGGAACGAAGCAGGATTATATGTCCATGCGCAAGGTTTACCTACTCTCAGAGCGTGCGCTGATTTTCCCGTCCCCCCAGCTGGCACGGAGAGTGCTGAGGTGATTTGGTGGTTGTGCTTTAGTCCCGGTCCGGTGGTCTTTTGGTCTGATGTTTGTGTTGGCCCGGATAGTTTGGCTTTCCACACGTGTACATTATTTATCTTGCGGCTAAGGAAGTTTGGTTTCCAACTTGGAGCTCTCCCAATCGTCCCACCGCAGCTTAATCTACAGTGCTCATACATCAATGGTGTTGTTTCCACTCTAATCCTGCTCAAAATTCCATCTGATGAACTGGACCAAAGAACCCGCTCGTGAGTATCCCGCCCCAGGTTTTGACCCTGGTTGAGATCTATATATTCCGTAGCGCCATGGCGCGAACACCCTCGTGGGGAAAAATGCAGAACCCTTTCAAACTCAACTCCAAATGAAATCATTGGTGCAGCGAGTTGAATTGCTTGATATCATTCCGGGGATTAGGTACCATCCTGCAATATTGTGTTTTCACTTCTGTGCTGCCATCTGCGGTTTGACATGGTACTCCCACCCCCACATGCCCTATGCCTCACATATCCCATGGAAGCCAAATCTGATACCTTGGAGGGCCATACAAACCGTTCAGTTCATTGGAGTATAGCCGCGCAACCGATTGAAATTATCACCCAGCTACAGTGATGGCAGTACCAATTTTCCAGAATTAGGGAATTCCACAGCAAGATCGTGGGGTCTATGGGTCGATGGGGCGATGGGGCGATGGCAGTGGGTGAATGTATGTGCTAAACTGCCCCAACCAAAGTTCTACTTTACTACGACCCGCCAGAGGAGACCTGCAGTACTTACAACACCCGGGAATGGGCTTGGATAGGATGGAGGGAAAACAGGCTTGGGTGCAGTATCAGTGGTATTCACTTATCTCGAGAATGTCGTGGAAATTTCCTCGCACATTGGGCTTTGCTTCGTCCTGTCTACTAAAGATCTGATGTCCTGGGGTGCTCAACATTGGACGCTTACACGGGCTGTGCCTGTTCTAACTGCATAGGTCCCGCTGACCATGTTAGCAGCTGATGCCATACGCACGGGCCCAACCTTAAATCTCCAGATGGAGGATTACAGTGTGCAGTCACAGTGTGTTTGAGGGTCAGGCTAGACATTGCTCGCTCATGCACAGTGCTGGCGTCATAGGTCCCTCTTTCGCATGCGCTGTGAGGCAACCCGTTCTTCTTCCCATTATCTTCATCCGTGTTTCACACCACCACACTGCTCCCCACAACACCAACACCACTTCGCCATGCCCTACGAAACGGCGCAGGACCGCTGTCCTCCAAATCGCTGGCAGCAGGCAGCTCGGCCTTTGGGGCGACCGCTCAACTACCTCACACGCGCTGCCATCGCGGCGTGGTACCCAATCCTGGGCATCTACTACTTCTTGCGTCACCCGAGATACTACCCCTTGTTCCTCAGCCGGTTGCTGCCGTTGTCGCTGATATCGCTCCTCGTCTACCTGATTCTTTTCACCTTTGCGTTTCTGCCCCAGCTCGCCTTTCTCGCCATCTTCCATGGACGCGCGGCCTGGTTCAACGCCATCGTGCTGGTCCTGGGCGAAGGCCTGGTTATCATCCAGGGTCTTTTTGAGGGCTTCTTCGTGGATGAGTGTCGCGTAGATTTATTCGATGTAAGCCGTATCTTCCCAGTCGGTAACCCTCTTTGGGAAAACCAAGACTGACCTATTCAACCTCAGGCGACACTCATTGACAAGGGCCTGGTCGATCTCGT
This sequence comes from Nigrospora oryzae, assembly GCA_016758845.1. Taxonomy (NCBI): domain Eukaryota; kingdom Fungi; phylum Ascomycota; class Sordariomycetes; order Amphisphaeriales; family Apiosporaceae; genus Nigrospora; species Nigrospora oryzae. The sequence goes on along the minus strand of JADKYO010000014.1, from coordinate 3,157,422 downwards.
TGCGCCGCACCGAATCCTTTTCCCCGACGCGCCCAACTCGGTCAAGATGCTCGGCAAACCCAGCACCGAGGCCGTCTACCAGCCATGGAGTCTGATCCAGATCGTCGAACTGACCGTCTTCCTCCCACTCAACCTGATTCCCGTAGTGGGTACGCCGGCCTTCATCATCATTACGGGTGCACGGCTGGGCACCTTCGCACATTACCGCTGGTTCGTCTTGCGAGGCCTGAATAAGAAGGAACAGAAGCGCGAGATCAGAGCTCGTAAGTGGGATTATACCTGGTTCGGTACCATGGCTATGATTCTTGAGCTCATTCCCATCCTATCATTCTTCTTCCTCATGACCTCGACCACGGGCGCGGCGCTGTGGACTGCCGAGCTGGAGGAGAAGACCAGGGCACCCCCAGTGGGCAACTTGGAGCCTAACGAGCCGGCTGAGGAGCCCCATCCCGATTCCCCTCCGCCGCCTTATACCGATGTGTGAGACTGGGCGCTTAATGAGGCAGACGACGGTATATGACCAAAGTGCACCAAATACCTAGATACCCCCATTCTTAACGCTTCAGTCCATCCCTGTAGAGTATGTGATACCCTGGAGGAGTTGTACCGCCTTGGCCTTGCCGTTCCAACTTTCCTTGCTTATTGATCACCTCCCAAGTAGTGGACCAACGAGCCACGTTTTCGTATTCTATAAAGGTACTTGTAGTCTAGGGGGCCTGGCAAGCGCACTAACGCGATGAACATCATCACCCTTACGATACCATGAGATCTTGGCAAGAATTTCCCAAGTTTGAAACACAAGTAGCCTCAAGACGACTGCCGGCTGGGCCTTGGCACCGGAGCCTTCACCGGCGGATAGGAGACAATGGGCTTGAGACGGGGGCTTCTCATTGCAGGTATATATGAGCCAAGCCAACATAGATTAAACAAAGATTCTGACTGGAAGGAAGCCCCCTCATGCTTCGGTCGAAGCCAATGGAAGGAAGTCAGGGACATTCTCTGCTGCTTCCTCCTGCCTCTGGCCCGGACTAACAAGAGCCCAGTGTAGGGGCCTGGGGGCGATAGCCCGTTCCTTCCCTCGACTTCATGGGATGAATATGGCTCAATTACGAACGCAACCATCGTCCAACACCCGCTCCAGCCCGACGCTGCCTGGTTTTATGTAAGTAGGCAACTGCTCACCCGGCGGTTCGGCATTTGTGTAATGGAAGCCACTGAAGCTTCGACACGTTTCTATGAGCCGGTGCGGTTTCGTGTAAGTTGAATGAGGAAGTATCGGCTTTACACACTAGCTACAATGCTGTCAACCAGATGGAGGCCGTGATAGATACAAGCCACCAAGTAGCCCTAAAGGTCTCTGGCCATGATAGCAAGTAGCCAGGTGGTGGTATACAGTATCAATGCAGCCTATTTTATTTACATGCAAGCGTTGCATATCCAGTAAAACACACACCATCAGTGCAATATGGTTGCTGGCGCTGATCAAGACCTGCTCGTCTCGTCCTGCCAACATCTTCCCACTGGCAGCTTCCTCAAGGGCAACTTCCTTCTTAGTTGGGCGCAACCACCCCTTCTGCTTGCAGGTGGAAAGCACAAGTGGAAGCCACGGAACGAGCTGCCGGGTCCAGCTGATTCTCCAAGACCTGGTCAATGGTCGTCCCCCATTCCATCCCTCCCCTCGTTGTCTCTTATCCATCTTCTCTTCTGGTCCCACCTCCCACTTCCTCTCAACACCAAACCCACGTCGTCACTCGTCATTCCCCACTACGGCCATTGTTTCTACCAACTCAAGCCGCCGATAGTATCTGGGCTTTGGCAATGCACCTCCTCGCCCTTGCCGGCGTCCTCGCCGGCTCTCTGGCTGCGGCTCAGGGCCCCGGCGCTGCTTGTCCTCAGCCAGAGACTGTGTTCGTCACCGTCACTCAGGTTGATATCACTCCTGTCACAGTTACTGTCCCTGTTCCTGGTCTTCCCTACTCATCTGGTCCTGACTTTCCCTTCTCATCTATGCCTGGTGTTTCCCCTCCTTTGACCCCAGGTTTCCCTCCTCAATCGGTCACTGTCCCGAATCTGTCTTCTGGCTCAATTTCAATCCCGTGGTACCCGCCCCAGACGATCACTGCTCCATGTCCCAGCTCCTCGGAGACGCCTGATTACCCTTCAGGTACGGATGTCGTGACCGTCACTTACCCTCCTTCACCTGGCTATACAGAAGCCACTGGAACTGCTATTTCTGGCACCAATGTTCCTGGCGAGCCAAGCAATCCCAATGGACCACTCGGTGCCTCTTCGGGCCCATTTGGTCCAGGAGGAATGACTTACAGTACTTGCACCGAGGGAGAGCCAACTGACTCTCCGTCCCTGCCTATCATCACTATGACTGTCCCGCCTAGCAACCTGCCCAACCCCAATGGTCCATTCGGCATTTCATCCAGCCCAAATGGCCCTGGAGATAAGATCACTGTCACTGACGAGCAAGGTGCCTCAACTGAAACTTTGACGGAGCCTGTCGTCACGATTTATCCCCCCCCCGGTCGCAATAGCAATTCCAATGCCTCCCCCGGCAGCCCTGCTTCTCCTACTCTCCCAGGTGAACCAGGTATCAGCAGCTTTGAGCCAGGAACCCCTACAGAGCCACTGACGCTGGCCCCTGTTACTGTCACTATTGCCCCAGGTGGTATCACCAGCCCCACCTTTCTATCTAACGGCCCCGGCGGTCAAGGCATGAGCAACACCCAGGCTGAGATCCCGACAGATTCCTTCACACTACCCGCTATCACAGTCACTGTTCCCCCAAGTGGTCTTCCAAGCCCCGGCTTTCCATCTGATGGTCCCAGCGGTCAAGGCATTAGCAACAATCAGCCTCAGATTCCGACAGAGCCACTGAACCCACCGACTGTCACTGTCACTGTGCCTCCAGGCGGACTTCCTATCCCAGGTACCACGTGCAGCGGTCCTTACGATCCCAACGCCCCTGTTGGTCCGGGAATCAGCAACAATCAACCTGGGGTTCCTACAGAGTCCTTGACCCGGCCTACTATCACCGTCACTGGCCCTCCAGGTGGTCTTCCCAACCCCACTCCTTCTTTCAGCGGTGCCTACCCCAACACCCCTAGTGGTCAGGGAATCAGCAACATTCAGCCTGGAGTTCCAACACTGTCCCTGACTTTACCAGCCGTCACGGTCACCGTGCCCCCAGGAGGGCTTCCAAACCCCACTGCCTCATTCAGCGGCCCTTACAACCCCAACGCTCCTGGTGGCCAAGGTATCAGCAACAGCCAACCTGGGAACCCCATCGATTCTCTGACACTCCCTCCAATCACTGTAACTGTCCCCCCCGGTGGCCTTCCAGGTTTTACAGCCACGCTCAGTGGCCCTTACAACCCGAACGCCCCAGGTAGTCAGATAATCAGCAGCAACAGTCTGGACTTCAGCATCCCGGCAGGTGGCTATGGAGGTCCGCCTCCACTGCCTCCAGCCATTATTCCCGAGACTGGCACAACACTTGGACCAGGCGGCCAGGGCATCAACAGCGATACCTCTGGAATTCCCACAGCGCTACCATCCCTTGTCATCCCTGGCGGCAACCCTATCCCACCCACCGGAATACCCAATGCAATCACCGGCACTGCTGTCACGTTTTCTGGACCCTCTGTCACACCTCCAGGTACTGCATTGTCGCCCCCTGGAACTGGAGTTTTCCCTCCTGGAATAACTGTCACCCCAGGCACTGGTTTGCCTCCTGGAACTGCAGTCTCCCCTTTCGGAACTGCCATTACGTCTGGCGCTGTTGTGTCTTCTCCATGGACCGCGGTTCTTCCTTCTGGTTCTGGGATGCCCCCTCCTGGAATTGGGACTTTGCCGCCAGGCACTGCTCTTACTACGCCTGGAACCTTGATTCTTCCTGGACCAGCTCCTGCACCGTATGGTATTTCACCGCTTGGTTTTGCTTCTCAGCCTTCTGGGACTACTGTCATCCCTTCAGAGCCTGTAATTACCCCGCCTGGAATAGCTATCACTTCCACTGGCACTGAACTTGTGGCTTCTGATACCACTGTTCCACCTTTGGCTTCTGGATTCGCACCTCCTGGAAGTGCCTCCTCACCGCCTGGTATCGGTATCTTTCCTCCTGGATCAGCTACTGGTATCATTCCTCAAGCAACGGCTATCACGCCTAGTACTGGAGTCGTGCCTCCCGGGACCATGTCCCTACCCTCGGCTTCTGGAAATGGCCCCCCTGGAACTGCGGCCTTGCCGTCTCCAGGCACTGCTATCGCGCCTCCAGGCACCGGCGTCGTTCCCTATGGCCCGGCTGCGCCACCTTCCGCTTCTGGCATTGCACCTCCAGGTACTGCCACATCTCCCCCTGGTACAGCTGGTACTATCACAGGTACGCTTTTTGTGCCTTTATCGGCCTTTACACCTTCGGGCACCCCAATTTCTGCTCCTGGTACCGCTGTCACTTCTCCTGGTACTACTACCACCCCCGGCTCCGCCCCCACTACTGGCACTCCCGGCACTCCTGGAACTGCTGCAACAGCCCCCAGAACCTCTATTTTCCCCGGCACGGCTCCCGCAAGTTCGGCGCCCACAGGCTCATCTCTCATACCTTCACGCTCTACAGGTGGTCTTACTGGGCAGTCTTTCAGCACCACCATCCCGGCTCCCAATGGCTACGGCGGTAATACGTTACAGACAGTAACGGTTCCTGGCAGCAATGGGGAAGTTTCAGTTGGCTCCAGCGGAACGAGCACTGGTATTTTTTTGACGACGGCAATCTCGGCCACCATGATCAGCATACCGACGTCGGTCGATACCTGTACCGAATCAACACATTTCCCCGGCGCTTCAACTGTTCCTTCCGGTGCGCTAACTGTGCACTCTGGCGGTCAAACAGTTCTTCCCGGTGGCCAGATAGTATCCTCTCTCTTTCCAACGATGACTGGCGTGCCATCGACGTTCGCCACGAGCTGCACAGAGACAATAGGGGCGGAACCAGCCGTATCGGTATTGTGGCCACCGGCGTCGACCACAGCAATGTTGTCGGGCCGAACGGCCATTCAAGAAGGTGGACCGGCGGCAGTGACTCCCCTGCTTCCTCTTGACTCTGTCGCTGATCTGATGACATCGGGTTCGACGACGCCAAGTGTCTCGACGCTGTTGACATGCAGCAATATTAGCACCACTGTCATTTCAACGCTGACTATTTCATGGTGTGTGTCGAGCGGAACATCACACACAATGAACTGGACGAGACCCCCTACTTCTGTTGGCCTTGCGGCGCAGCCTACTTCAGTTGGTGGTTACAAGTTCACTCGCCGGGCCAAGCACGGATCCCGCGCCTGATTGAAACGAAAAGTGATTTATGGAAGAAACATGGCATTGATGTTGGCGATGAAAGCTGCATGTTTACTGAGGTGCTTTGCTCGATTTTGTGGATTTGCTAGATGGAGGGTATTTTGTCGGCGGGTAATGAGAGTGAGGAGATGATACGACATTATGGGTTACAATTCGGAAGTGCCCTTGTAACTACATGGGCGATCAACAGTTATCTAGGCTTCACACTGACAAAGCTACGATATGGAATTATGCCTTTTGCTTGGTGACAGGGATCAGAGGCGGAGAGTTTGGTGCAAGGGTGGCGAATTGGGTGGTGAAAGGGTGACTAAGAGGGTGAGTCAAAGTTGATTTAAGGAGAGGCGGCGGTGGTTGACGGGGCCGTAGTCGGCAACAGGGACAGGGTACGGGCGGAAATAAGCGATGGGCGTTTTCGGAGCGGCACAGGGAGGCCGAGGAAGAGTAGCTACGCGGCAACGACGGATATGAAGGGGGGATTTGGTTGGGTGGCGTGCTTGGCACCGGGCCGTATCACGGGAGGGATTGTCAAGCAAGGGCGTCGAGTCAAGCGGCAGCGGTGATTGCCGTGGTTGTTATTGGCGACGACGTAGCTGCGAGGGAACAAAGTCGAGCCGCCACGACATGAGACGGCTAAAGCCGATGCATCGATACCTTTGCATCGTCACCACTTCCCCATGTCACGACACCCACTCAGGCACACTCGCCCGTCAACCCCGCTTTGAGCTGCTACATGAAGAGGCGAGTATCCACCATGAATACCCATGCAGCTGGGCACCCCCGTGTCAAAGGCCACCGAGGACTGCTCCGATCTGGGACATAACGGGATTAGGCCCCGGACGTGGATTTCCCTTTTCTCGAGCTCCGGGCTTTGGTCTGCGACTGCCTCTTCGTCGGTTGATTCGGGCAGGTCCTTGCCAACCCACACAACCATACAAATGGTATAGGTCCCGATCAACTAGGCCAGATAGTGAGCACCTTGGCCACTCATCCTATGATTGGGCGCCGTTTCTGTTTGCGTGATTTGCTTTGTTCGACAAGCGCGCATACGAGTTGGCAGCTCTGCATATTCCCACGACTTTCCTCGGGACGGGTTGGCTCACGATTAGACGATGCCCTCTCCGTCGTCCCTCTGCGCGAGGACCGCAAGCGACTTGCCGCCGGATAGCGAGAAGCAAACAGGACCTGGCAAGATGGTCCATTCTGATGACGCGGCGCAAAGCGAGAAAGAAGACAGCGGGGGGGACAGCAGTGACGAGTGTCGTACAGAGCCCGGACCGGACCTTCTTGATACGGAAACGCCGGGCGTGGTCGGGGCCGTCGGTCGTGTGCTCAGTCGCATCTCGACCCAGTCGACTTTGAACCCGGAGCCGCCGCCTGATGGCGGGAAGGCGGCGTGGATCGCGTGTAAGTGGTTCCGGGGAGGCGAGGCACGTGAGGGGCGGGATGCCAGGGGATGAATAGAAACCAAGGGGACGGCTGACACTCGGGCCCTCCCCAGGCGCCTGTGGCCACCTCATCATCGCCAACACGTGGGGCTTCATCAACTCGTTCGGCGTGTTCCAGACGTACTACGGGACGCTGCTGGCGGACCGGTCACCGTCGGACATATCGTGGATCGGGTCGCTGCAGGTGTTCCTGACCTTCTTCGTGGGCGCGCTCGCGGGACGCGCGACGGACGCGGGCTTCTTCCGGCCGCTGCTGTTGCTGGGCACGCTGCTGCTCGTGCTCGGCCTCTTCATGGCCTCGCTCGCGACGCAGTACTGGCACTTCGTCCTCGCCCAGGGCCTCTGCATGGGCCTCGGCTCCGGATGCCTCTTCACCCCGACCATCGCGACCGTCTCGACCTACTTTGACAAGCGCCGCTCCCTCGCCCTGGGTTTCACCGCCTCGGGCTCCGCCACCGGCGGCCTGGTGTTTCCCGCCATGGCCCGGCAGCTTTTGCCTCGGGTTGGCTTTCCCTGTAGGTGCTCGCTTTGTCTCTTTCCCCCTCTCCGTCTCGCCGAGTTTATACGTGTGTGGCGGCTAGAGAGGTGCGGTGAAACCATATCGTGGAGGGTGCCTCTTTACGCCCTCTGCGCTCAGGGATATACGCTGACCGTGCCGATTTCAGGGACCGTCCGCGCTATTGGCTTTGTTCAACTGGCGTCGTGTCTCTTTGCCAATGTCTTCCTGAGGTCCCGCCTGCCACCTCGTCGCTCCGGGAGCATGGTCGAATGGGCCGCGTTCAAGGAGCTAGAGTACACATTTTATGTGACCGGAAGCTTCTTTGTGGGTTGAACCCCTGTCGTCCCTTACCCCCCTTTCCATTTTACCATTTTCTCGCCCCCCCCCCCCCCCCCCCCCCCGGCTCTGTTACATCTTTGGTACGCACTCCCCAGCCCCCCCAGCGCTAACCCCGGAGTCCTTCCTTGCATAGAACTTCTTGGGCATCTATTTCGGCTTCTACTACCTCGCGTCGTTTGCGCGGACGGCCATCACGCCGGCACTCGGGTACGCCGAGGCGCTCAACTTGCTGTTGCTGACCAACGGGGTGTCGCTTGCGGGCCGGCTAGCGCCCAACTACCTGGCAGACCGAGCAGGCCCGCTCAACCTGCTGGCGCCGACGTGCCTGGGCGCGGGCGTGTGCCTGCTGGCGTGGTCGGGCGTGCGCACGCCCGCCGGGCTCTACGCCTGGGCCGCCGCCTACGGTATCGTCGCCGGCGCCCTCCAGAGCCTCTTCCCCGCCGGGCTCGGCGCCCTCACGCCCGACGAGCGCCGTCGCGGCGCCCGCATGGGCATGGCCTTCTCCGTTGTGAGCTTTGCCGCCCTCGCCGGCAACCCCATCGCCGGCCGCCTCGTCGTCGCTGCCCACGGCGCCTACTGGGCCGCCCAGACCTTCACCGGCGCCTGCCTGCTCGTCGGCATGGCCCTTATCCTGGCCGCGCGCCGGGCCCGCCAGCGCCGGACCGGTGGCGGTTGGCTCTTCAAGATTTAGGGATGAGGGGAAGGAGCGGCTTTCACGAGGGGTTCGTTGTCGGGTTGGTGGCAGACATGGAAAGAGGGGGCGGGAAGGCGGCGAAGCGAAAGCTGTAGAGGGGGCCGACGTCTAGTGTGCATCTTATCCCAGGGATATGTGCGCGGGAGAGAAAAGTTGCGTTCCCCACCGATGCGTACTTGTCGAGTTCCCTTTGTCATCAAACAGTGGCGAGCTTCGATATCCAGGAGAACATACATCAATCACACGGTCAATATGGTGTAGGAACGAAGTGGACAGTCGTGAGGAGGGTAAGAAGGAAAAGGCGAAGAGGAAGAGAAGGGAGAGAAGGAGGGCCAATCGGGGGGGGGCTTTGTCCTGGAAATTCATGGCCGGCGGTTTCCACCCGGCCGTAGAACTACATGTTGTATTCTGGGAGATGGGGCTAAATACGGCATGGCCCGTCCGGGCACCCCAGAGGTCTCGGTATGCTCGCTGAGCATGCCTGGGGCGAATCCTCCTTGGTCGCCTCGTCCTCCACGAATAGGCCTCAGGCGGCAGTGCTCTCCAGCACAAACTCGAACTCGTCCTCGCCGACCTTGACCTGCAGGTCGTCGCGCACGCCGGGCCCGCAGGCGGCCGAGCCGACGCCGGCGACGCGGTGGGCGAGCGTGAGCAGGGTGGCGTCCTCGGGCACGAGGTCGCAGGGGTGGCGGGCGCGCTCGAGGGCGCGGGGGCTGTGGCGCGTGGCGGTCCAGCTGAAGGCGGGCAGGCCCGTCTCGGGGCCCGGGCCGGGCGCGGGCGTGGTCGTGGTGATGCGCAGGCCGACGCCGCCGTGGCGGCGGTCGGCGAGGCGCAGCCAGCGCGTCGCCATGCGGTTCCCGTTCTCCTGCGGCACGTCGTAGGCCACGGCCAGCCCGCCGTCCACCGACGCCGCCCACACGCCCATGCGCGCGGCCCCGCGCTTGTCCGGGTACGCCTCGCCGGGGCCGAGCCCGAGCCAGCGCGCCGCCGCCAGCGCCCGCGGCAGCCGCACGTCCAGCCCCAGGCGCGGGATGTGCGTCGGCGCCGGCCCGCGCGGCGCCACGCGCGTCCGGATGCCGAGCGTCGGCGCGCCCGCGCCCGGCGCCATCGTGTACGTCGTGCGCACGTCGTAGCCCCAGCCCAGGATGGGCGGCGCCACGTACGTGTGCGCCTCGACGACGACGGCGCCGTCGCCGGCCTCGCGCACGGCCCAGGCGCGCAGCTGCGACGTCAGCGCGTCCACGCCGAAGTGCTGCCAGTACGGCCAGTCCTCGGGCCGGTCGTTGTCGGTGGGCGCGCGCCAGAAGCACGGCGCCACGGCCGCGCGCGTGCGCGGGTCCGCCGTCAGGAGCGCCCGCCCGCCCGCCGTCGTCCACGACGTGAGCACGCCGCGCACCCGGTCGAAGGCGAAGACGGCGCCGCCCCCGCTGACGGTGCACGCCGCGCGCGTCGGGTAGGCGACGGTGAGCGGCCGGGACCCTGTCGTGGCGAGCGCCCCCCGCGCCGGCGCGGGCGCCGAGGGCGGCGGCGGCGGCGTCGGCCCCCCCGGGGAAATCCTGTGCTGCCACCACGCCACCTCGTGCCCCGTCTCCGCCCAGCTCAACGGCGCGCGCACGCTGAACTGGATCGTCAAGAAAATCTCGTCGCCGCCGTGCTGGAAGGCGCCGAGGTCGAAGGGGAGGGCCAGCTCGTCGCGCGACCACGGCGCCAGTTCGGGGACGTCCAGCACGCCCGACTTGAGGAGGGTGCTCCTGTCGAGCCATGTTAGTAACCCGAAGCCAGGGCCAGAGCGGCGACGCTCGGCGAGGAGGGGGGCGGCTGGCTTACTCTTCGCCCAGCGCCTCGATGCGGTAGGTGGCGACCAGGCCCCCCAGACCGGAATGGTCGTACTCGTTGGTGATGTAGATCTTGCCGTCCTCCCACTCGAAACGCACGGGCTGGATGACTTTCTTGAGCTCGGCGAGGCCCGGCGTCGGCTGGTGCTCACTGTTGCAGAGGCCGTCCATGACAAAGGTGGCGTCGTTGGGCTCGTCGCCAAAGTCGCCGCCGTAGCCGTAGAAGCCGCCGTCGGCCTTCCACAGACCGTGGTTGGCCCACTCCCAGATAAAGCCGCCCTGCAGGCGTGGGTACTTCTACACGTCGTCGGGTTAGCATGCACGCAGAAGCGCGGGGCCGCGGCGAGGGGTGGCGGGCAGCCCCTCTTGGGCCACCAAGGGGGGGAAGGACAGAAAGGGGTTCGTGGACCGCCGGGGTGGCTTACCCGGAACAAGGCCTGGTAATCCTCGAGCCAGCCCGGCCCGTTGCCCATGGCGTGGCCGTACTCGCACAGCACGACGGGCTTGTCGAAGGAGCCGTCGTCGCGCACGCCCGCCGTCTCGACCCAGTCGGTGAGGCGCTCCATGCTCGGGTACATGTACGAGTACATGTCGGCCGTCTGGGCCTGCGTGTCGCCCTCGTAGTGGACGGGGCGACCGGGGTCGACGTCCTTGGCGTAGGCGTACATGGCGGCGTGGTTGGCGCCGTAGAAGGCCTCGTTGCCGAGCGACCAGATGATGATGCTGGCGTGGTTCTTGTCGCGCTGCACCAGCTGCGTCATACGGTCGACGTAGGCCGCCCGCCAGGCCGCGTTGTTCGACGTGTACTCGGCCGCCTGGCCAAACGTCAACTCCTTGCGCGCCTCGTAGTCCATGGCCTCGGGGATGTTGAGCGGCCGCGCCACGGCGTCGTAGAAGCCGTGGCACTCGAGGTCCGCCTCGTCCATGACCCACAGCCCCAGCTCGTCGGCCATGTCGAACAGCCGCGGGTGGCCCGGGTAGTGGCTTGACCGCAGCGCGTTGATGTTGTGCCGCTTCATCAGGAGCAGGTCCTCGCGCATGAAGTCGAGCGGCACCGCCCGGCCAAAGCGCGGGTGGTGGTCGTGCCGGTTCGTGCCGCGGAGCAGAATGCGCCGCCCGTTGACCATCAGGATGCCCTTCTTGATCTCGACTTTGCGGAAGCCGACCTTCTGCGTGATGGTTTGGACGGGGGAAGCGCCGGCGACCAGGGCCATCTCCAGCTCGTACAGGTGGGGTGTCTCTGCCGTCCACTTCCGGGGGTCGCGCACGGGGATGTCGACCTTGACGGTCGAGTCGCCCGAGGCCAGTCGTTTCTGCGCCGTGGCGACCTCGCTGGCGCCGTCCCGGAGGGTGAGGGAGAGCGTCTGGTCCTGGGGCTTAAACACGCTGATTTCCACCTGCAAAGTAGCATCTCGGTAATCGGCGTCCAGGTCGGTTGTGACAAAGAAGTCGTCGATCCTCGTCTCGCCCGGGAAGGCCAGCAGGTGGACATCGCGAAAAATGCCTGGAAGCCGGTTTTAGTACCCAGCCCATGGACTCTCACTCTCTCGCCGCCGCCGCCGCCGCCGCCGCCGCTCGCAACGTACCCGAAAGCCACCATTGGTCCTGGTCCTCGATGTAGGAGCCCTCGCACCACTGGTAGACCTGAACGATTACTTCGTTCTCCCCGTCCCGCTGGGCGGCCTGGCTGATATCGAACTCGGCGCCGTTGCGGCTGCCCTGCGAGTAGCCCACCAGCTGGCCGTTCACCCACACGTGGTAGGCGCTGTCGACGCCGTCGAAGCGCAGGCGGAGCTGCGCGTTGGCCTCCCAGCCGCGCGGCACGACGAAACGCCGCTTGTACGTGCCCGTCGGGTTCTCGGTGGGAATGTCGGGTGGGCACACGGGGAATGGGTAGATGACGTTGGTGTAGTGCGGGTTTCCGTGGCCCTGCAACTGCCAGTGTCCTGTTCTTCGCCGTCAGTCCTCCCCTCGAGCCGTGCGGGACTCGAGTGCTTGTGTCGGGCCGGTACGAACCTGGGACGTTGATGCGCGTCCAGCTATGATCGGCATCGGCTTCGCCCTGGATGCCCTGGCTACCCACCTCGGGGGCCTCGAGCGGACTGGCGGCGTAGTTGAAGTCCCATTCCCCGTTGAGTAGCACCGCTGACTCGGGGATCCAGTAGGCGCGCGTGGGCAGCCGGTGACGCTGTAGCACCTCTAGGTTGGCGTAGTCTGGCTTGGTCTCCGAGGCCGCCATGCTGTGCGGGCTGCTGACGATGGCGGCGAGGCCCGAGTCCGCTAGGAGATGCTTGGATGGGGCTTTCTGAAGGGCCGAGACGTCGTTTCAGATACCAATGGCAGTCTTGCTGAGTCGGAGACGGCGGGGGCAAAGGGGGTGAATTTCGGTCCCAGCGGGGTGCCCTCAGCTCTTTAAGTACGTTTGTTCTATGGCCTGACGTAGTCGCGAGGGGGGGCGGTTCCCCGTGTGGCCGTTTTCTATGCGACCCTTGCGCGACTTCACATGGATACGGCGATGAACGAGTGGACGAGGACGCAGCCGACGAATGGCCAAGAGAGGTCAATGAAAAGCGGCCGGTTGGAACAAGGCCAGCTGTCACCACTCAACCGCTGCCCTTTCTAACCGACGTCTCGTGCGACGGGGCCCTTACGTTGAAGGAGGCGAGGAAGGTCCTGCCGCGGCGGGAAAAGACGTGGCCGGAGCAGCGGCAAGCTGCAGCTGTCGTCGCATGAGGAAGAGAGGGGAAGGGGAGGCTGCAGGGGAGGCCGCAAGCTACACAGCAGTGACAACCTTGCTTGCATCCCATCCTGGCAACTCTCGAGCGTCCGCCCTGCAGCAGCGTGGACCGCCCACGATACCGGCCATGACCGGCCAAAAACGACCGGCCTCGTGACCCCTCTTGTTGTGTCTCGGTGCCGTTCTCGACCTCCCACCCCACATCGTGGCTCCTTCTGGCTTGGTGTCGTCTTGGCGGGCCATGGCGGGGTCCCGCCGTACGGGGATCTCGGAGCCGTTGTTCGCGCTACCGAGCACACCCTCGGTCCGAAATTCTACTTCCCCGTGATCCCCTCCCGAGTCCGCTCAACCTGCGTCACTGCTGTCTCATGCTCATTCGCCCTGCCCCTCCGCACCATCCTTGGCTCGGGACCACCCACCCTCGTCTTGAACCTCACTCCCGCGTCATGGCACACATCGACGCAGCTACGTCGACCTCTTCGTCCGTGGCGTTGCTCGCCCGCCCGACGCTCTGCATCAGTCTCTCCGTCTCGTACATGATGCGCATCCCCTGCTCAACGCTGGGCGACTCGGGGCCGCCTAGCACTTCCTGCCACCGCCGGAACACCTTGCGGAGATGGGGCCCGGTCGACAGGACGTCGTGACGGAGCTGCGTGATCTGCCGCATCGAGTGGCAGGTGGCGAGGAGAACCATCATCGCCGTGGCCATGCTGCAGGTCGTGTTAGACGGCGTCTCCCGCAAACTCGTGGGGGCGGCTGGGCTTACGAGAGAACACATATCCACTTGTCGACGAGGATGGTGTGGGAGAAGCCCGTGAGGCCCAGAATATGCGAAGTACACGCATCCAAGCATACCTTGGCCCGGCTCAGAATCTCGGACCGACCGACTCCGCCCGTCTCGGCAGGTCCGTTGGCAAGGAGCCACGCAAGGTACGGGCGGTATATGACGCTCTTACATGTCAGGTACCGCTGCCGCAGGAACCCACCGCACTCCGTCGGGTGGTCCTTCATGTCCTGAGTGCTGAAGCGGAAGGCCGGAGGCAAAACATCGCGCCAATCATCCAGTTGGTGGTCGAGTTCCGTCACGATGGCCGGGAACCTCGACGCATCCGTCGCTGCCCCCGAATCGCGCGCATACAGTAATTGGTGAACCCGATTGAGCAGCCTCCTCATGGAGATGCAGGCCAGAAAGTATAGTGACGCATGCTCCGTCTCGTGAGGATCCTGATGGGTTGTGTAGGTCCCGGGGAGAGGTATCGACGACTCGATCCTGGCGATGCCGCTCTGGGGCAGGGCGGAAAGTTCAGCCAGGTAATCGCTGCACGTGATTGGGTCAATTCGTCTGGTGCTCAAGCGACGTTGCCGCCTCGCAGGTTTGCATCTTACCTCTCGAGGATATAGCATGCCCAAAATATCCGGCGCAGGCACTCCTGGCTCTCGGCCGGTTCGTTCACGGGCGGGTACGACAAAAGCAAGAGGCATTTGGCGGCGGTGTCGTGGATGTAGTTCCACGCCTGCAGTGGCCTCCGCAGATAGGCAAAATACAGACTATGGCCGTCAGCAGTGCTTGCCGACCGCAGCAGAGCAGAGTTTGACTCACGCAGTGAAGAACAGGGATTGTACGGCCGTGCAGCTCATTTCCGAGTGTACCATGTGCATGGCTCGAAATGCACCGTCGAAATAAACCTCGGCCATGCCTCGACGGGCCGCTTTGAAGTCAATCTCTTCGCGGCTCGAGCTTGTGTCCTCGGCACCCACGAGTCCGCTTACAACCTCACTGGCGCATCCCAAGGCCATGACAAGCTGCGCGCGACAACTCGCTACCAGATCCGTGCTGTCCAAGGATCCCTGTGCCACAATGGTGCGAATACCATTGAGCTGGGCCAGTGACAGTGTCGGGTACCAAAAGTTGACGCCCCTTTGGAACGCACCCAGAACCGAGTCCAGGTCCGAGGCAGAGAGATAGGGGGACATGGAGCTCGGCCGCATGGGCAGTCTTGCCCGCGATTGCTCGAGCTGGAAGATGGAGACATAGTTCTGGCGAATGGACGGGAAGGCGTCAAAGTACGACCACCACAGTATGGACTCGGTCGTCGATGTGTGCAGCGAGTCCAGTATCGCGTTCTCGAGGTTGGTCTGGTGGTTGGGCTGGACGTCGTCCGTCGAGAGACTCCGATGTGAGCGTGCGGGGGCCGATACGGGGCTCTGGACGAGTTGTGCAGGCGTCGGCGTCTCGATACATAATCAGCTTGGGGTCGCTTTGGGGGCACGGGCGCCAGTGGCTGGGCTGTGGTTACCAATGACAGGCTGCTGCTCATCTTCTGCAAAAGCTCCTCAACCCTCAGAACGCCCTCGAGGATCAGATCGCTCTTGCCCCGCCTGGCACGTATAGTCCATAGTCAGCAGGTATAGCGCTAAGACCGGGCGGGTACGGGTCAGGACGGACGTGTTGGCTTCGGAGCCGTACGAGCACTCCTGCTTAGCCGCGGTGCATGCATGGCAGGGCTGGTTGCCGTCGCACCTGGGGGGGGGGGGGGGGGCGGGAAAACCACGAGTCAGTCGCATACACCGGCCATCGGATCCTGGATACACTGGAGGGAGGGCATAAGGGCGCAAAGCGGCCGCGCCCACGAACTGCGACCCACCGGATCTTTCTCGACCTGCATACATCACACTAGCAGGACAGACAGCTGGGTGTAAGCCAGACGCACATCGCCAGCACCGGGCGGGCCAATGAGGGGCCGTGGGCACTCACGGCATGCGACGTCCTCAGACGCTTCTTCGACGGCTCATCCATGGTCGGTCCAGGCGCTCTCACGGCCGCACGGCGGGCGGACAGAGCGGGCAGAGCGGGCAGAGCGGGCAGAGAAGGGGCAGCGCAGGAATCCGGACCGCGACGGACCGTGGGCAGGAGAGAAAAAGACGGGAAACCTTGGGGACTGGAGCGAGAGCACGCGAGGGAGCGGCGGCATCACCTAGGCTTTGTGGAGAAAGCGGGGGAACCCCCGGGAGCTGGAGGACGAGCCGGGGGCGGGGGGACAGGCCGGACGAGCCCATCCAAGCCGCACTCAGGAAAAGCCAGAGCCATATCCATTTCCCCCATTCCCCTGCCCCCCCCCCCCCCCCCCCAAAATCGCGGTGCCACTGGCGAGACGAATGCGATGTTGCAGGAGGCCGCCCATCATTGGCTCGCTTCCAGCCCGGCCGTGCTCCTCTCTCGACGGCCCGTCCAGTCAAAGTGGAGGGTTACCCAAGCACATAGGTTGGAACCTGATGATGGTGGGCCCAGATCATGGCAACGCTCTCGTCCTGTTTTCCCCGCACCCCGTTTTCCTTGCTCGTCTGGGGCCGCTGGAGATCAACTCCAACCTTTTTGTTCCGTCAATGAGCGACCAGCAGCGGAAGCCACCGCTCGCGTAGCATGCCACCCACGTGCCTTTTGCATTCGGGGCGAGTTGGCGATGAATGCAACGAGCACTTACACATGCGACCTGGCCGGCCAGCGCCTGGTCCCATGCATCTGGTCGCCTGCCCGGTTCTACCGCACTAGCAGGACTGCCCCGTATGGGACTACTTCCACCGGCCGTTCCCCTGTCTTTTACCTGCCCCTGGCCACGACCAGGTTCTCCGCCCATGTTGGACTGGGACCCCCCCCCAATGTCCAGCCTGCCATCCTTTCCAACCTCCCCGTCTCGGCTAGGCGCGCGAGACCATGCGGTTCCGACAGGGCAACGGTCTACGGCAGTCTTCTGGTTTGGCGCTAGTCGAGCCCATTCTCGGCTGGTGGCCCCGATCCGTGGACATCTCACGGTAACGTCTTTCCCGGCTGCTTGCCGTCTATTGGTCGGCTGACCCTGCTTCTGCAGGAGGATTGCCCGGTGTTGGCTCGCCTCTCCGGCGCCGTCAAATCACACCAGCAGGTCAGCAGAACCTCGATGTGTCCATGCCAAGATGCATGTGCCCATTCACCCATCCTGTCTACGGTTGGCTGCCCGCCGTGTACCAGCCTGCCGGGCTGGATGCCGTATACACTATACCGGGGGCCATAGAAGTCGGGTCTCTGCCCCCTTGGTATAAAGGCCCCCGTCCTCTACGGTCGCTTCACTGTCGTGACGGTGCTCTCTCATCCCCGGTCCGCTCCTGGGTGTCTCCAAAGCTTCTCCTTCTCCTCTCATCGTCGACGTCCCTCAACAGCCGTACGGTGCCAATGGATAGCGGCGAGAAGGACAGCAGTGCTGTGACGCACACCGGCGGCGATCTTCACCAAGACACCGATGTTGCCGTCCAGCTCGCTCACGATGTCACCAACGCGACATACTCGCCCTGGTCGCCCACCATGTGGCGGCTGTATGCCGTGATCCTCGTGGCCTACCTGTGCGGCTGCCTCAACGGCTACGATGGCTCTCTGATGGGCGGGCTCAACGGCATGACGTCGTATCAGGTGTTTTTCGACATGTAAGTCGTCCATGCCAGCCGCCTGGTGCCGTGGCCGCGCGGGGCCACGATTGCTCGGCGCAATACTGATCCGCCTCTGCCAGGGAGACCGAGGGCTCTAGCACGGGCATCGTCTTCGCCATGTACAACATCGGTTCGCTGGCCGCCATCTTCTTCACGGGCCCGACCAACGACTACTTCGGTCGCCGTGTGGGCATGTTTACCGGTGCCTTAATCATTGTCATTGGAACCTGCGTCCAGGCCCCGTCCACTTCCCACGCCATGTTCCTGGGCGGCCGTTTCATTCTCGGTTTTGGTACGCCCCTCCTCTCTGCTCCGGTGGGGGAGAGACACCGAGGGCCACACTCGACTTCGGTGGCTCTCTAATCCTGCTCGTTCCGATTGTATGCTGCGGCTGACCCTCTTCCTGCAGGTGTCTCCTTTTGCTGTGTGTCGGCCCCTTGCTACGTGAGCGAAATGGCGCATCCCCATTGGCGAGGCACCATTACAGGCCTTTACAACTGCACCTGGTACATCGGCTCCATCATCGCCAGTTGGGTCGTATACGGATGCAGCTACATGACGCGCGCCGACGCCTGGCGCGTTCCCATCTGGATCCAGATGGTCTCGTCAGGCTTCGTCGTGGTGCTTGTCTGGTTCATCCCCGAGTCGCCCCGATGGCTCATGGCGCAAGACAGGCACGAAGAGGCTGCCAAGGTACGATTCTCTGCATCTTGCGTGCCTCTCATTGGATCACATTTCTTACCGCGAGTTCACAGGTCCTGGCTAGGTACCACGGCGAGAACAACGACACGTCGCACCCTATCGTCCTTCTCCAGATGCAGGAGATGTCCCAGCAGATCAAGAGCGATGCCAGTGACAAGAAGTGGTGGGACTACCACGAGCTCTGGAACACGCACTCGGCCCGCCGGCGCCTAATCTGCGTCCTGGGCATGGCCTGCTTTGGCCAGATCTCGGGCAACAGTCTGAGCAGCTACTACATGGCCGCCATGCTCAAGGCAGCCGGCATCACAGAGGAGAAGAAGGTGCTGGCCCTGAACGGCATCAACCCCGTACTCTGTTTCTTTGGAGCCATCCTGGGTGCGCGCATGACGGACGTGCTTGGGCGAAGGTACGAGCCGCCGCCGCCTCCCCCCTTTTTTTTTCTTTTTCTTCCCCCTCCCCAACCGGGTTTCGCTAACCATGGTGCAGGCCGCTCCTGATCTACAGCATCATCTTCTGCTCCTTCTGCTTCGCCGTCATCACGGGCACGTCCAAGATGGCGACTGACGACAAGACGCAGGTGGCGGCGGCCAACACGACGGTGGCTTTCATCTTCCTCTTCGGCATCGTCTTCTCTTTTGGCTGGACGCCGCTGCAGAGCATGTACATTGCCGAGTCGCTGCCGACGGCGACGCGGGCCAAGGGCACGGCCGTCGGCAACTTCGCGTCGAGCGTAGCCAGCACCATCATCCAGTACTCGAGCGGGCCGGCCTTTGCGAAGATAGGCTACTACTTCTACCTCGTCTTCGTCTTCTGGGACCTGTTCGAGGCCGTCGTCATGTACTTCTTCTTTCCCGAGACCAAGGACCGCACGCTCGAGGAGCTCTCCGAGGTCTTCGAGGCCAAGAACCCCGTCAAGAAGAGCCTGGAGAAGAGGAGCGCCGACACGGTGCTCCATACGATGAAGGTGGAGGCGGACGAGAAAATGGTTTGAGAGGGGGCGCGCTCTCCGGCTTGATAGCAACCGAGACAACGCAGCAGAGAGGATGGACGAGGGCCGGTCGAAGGGACGACTTTGTTGACATGTACCGGGTTGAAATTCTTGCCGCCGGCGCGCAACTTGTCAGCAACTCTCCGTAGCTCCGTTCTCGAGACAATCACCACACCTGGGTCCGTGAATGAAAGAGTCCGTGACTAGACTGTTCTGCCCGGAGCGGTTTGCCACGGCCGCCATTGTGTATGTTGCCACACTAAAGGGCAGTCGCTTGTCACTGTCTCCAGACACTGGGCATGAGCTCTCGTGGTCACGCGCTGAAGATGAGGGCGCCCGGGTGTTGGGGACTGGGCTTGGCTCGATAGGGCTGACCCTGGCAACCCCGAACGCGTCATGGATGCAGGACAAGGCCGAGGTACGTAGTAAAGACAGCCGTGGTTCCCTTTCCGAATTGGCTTGGGACGAACTGTCTTGCCCGACCCGGGACCGGGATTACGTACATGGTCCTGTCACTGAGCGATTCCGCTCCGCCGGCGGATGGAATCTTGGCCAGCCCTGTCAGCCTCGGGGGGGCATTGGAGGGACGCCACACTGCGGCTGTCTCGAATGGAACCCTTGGCCACGATGCACCGAGACGAATGGAATTGCTGCTGGCAGTCTCGTTAGAAACGTTGGTTGTTGACACGCTGCAACCGCCGGGCCTTCTGGCGGTAATCGGACACGTTGGCATTGCGTAAGGATTTGTTGTCGCCATCCTGTGTAAGCCCAATAGTTGGTGCCTGGCCAGCGAAGCTTGCGTGACATTTGGTTGATCCCGTCCCACCTAAACCTGGAGCATCTGCACGATAGTACATAACGGGCATATCCATTGGCATGGAACCCTGGGAGGCCGGGCCATTCAGATTTGGCCGACCCCCTCCCCCTCAGCTACAGCAACTGCTATCACTGCTGCCAGCTACATGTGGGGGGGGAGGCAGCCTTGCATGAATTGCAATCGGAACCGGGACCGGGACGCTGGACCTCCTCGCCTTGTGCATAGGAATGATACTGCCATCATTACGGAGTACTACATGGCATGGATCCATAGCGAGCGGGTCCATATGGACGGGCTTTCCACACGACTACCACTCCCCCCCCCCCCCCCCCCCCACCTTCTCTCGGCTGATCGACTGCTGGATGGCTTCGACTATCCACACGCCTCCATATCTGCCCATCCCACCACCCGCGAGAGCAGACGGACGTTACGCGTTGCGCGTCCCTCGGCTTTGCCCTCTTCTGCCCCGACCGCCGACGCGCGCGACCAGCCACCCAGCGTGTTGACCCGCCTTGTCGAACACCGAGAGAGCCGTCCTCACCGCGGTTCGCCCTGAGGCGTTGATCCACCCGGCCCGCTGCTGCTTACAACCGTTTGCCGTCCGCTAGCCCGGGCGCTTTGCCCACGCACAACCTCTCGCCGGCGGGAAGCACCCACACGACCACCCACACCCACACCATGAGTCGCACGCAGGAGGATAGGCTGGTCGACCTATCGCCCCCTTCGTCGGGCCTCTCGACGCCCGTGCCCGCCGCCGCCCACAATACATACAACTACGGCCTGGGCTCCGCCATATCCGGCCTGTGGCGACGCTTCTCCTCGGGGCCCGGCCCCAGCTCCTCCTCCCACTCCTTCCCCAACTACTACTCCTCCCACCACAGCTCGTCGCCCGGCGCCCACGCCATGCCCGGCTCCTCCATCCCTCCGCAGGCTGCCGCCGCCCGGCTTGCTCCCGGCCACGGCGACGGCATCCACGGCGCCTACACGCCGCCCCGTCGCACCGCCTCACCCTTGATCCTGCCCAGCCTTGAGCCCCTGCGCCTCGAGGGCTACCACCCCGACACCCCGCCCGACGAGCGCCTGCTGAGCCACGGCATCGCCGAGGAGGTGCGCACCTTCCTGCCCGAGCGCCTCAAGATTGGCGAGGAGTGGCGCCTCGTGTACAGCCTCTACCAGCACGGGAGCTCGCTGTCGACCTTGTACAAGCTCGTGGACGAGTACCGGGGGCGGCGCGTGGGCTTCGTGCTCGTTGTGCGTGATGGAAAAGAGGGGGTAAGTGTGTCGCGCCGGCTTGCCGGCCCCCTCCCCCCGCTCTGCGTCCGGAGAGCAGGACGCCCGCTAACACCAAGGACCTTTGCGTTCCCTAGACCTTCGGCTCCTATCTCACCGAGGCGCCCCACCCGGCCGCCTCGTACTACGGCACGGGCGAGTGCTTCCTCTGGCGGGCGTCGGTCCACGTGCCGCTGCCGCCGCCGCCGTCGGCCGACACGACGGACCTGCTGACGGGAACGCGGTCGACGACGATTGCCTCGCCGACGACGGACGCGTTCCGGCACGGCGGGGCCACCAACGGCCACGGTGCGCCGCTGCCGCCGCAGCACTCGATCCGCTTCCAGAACTTTGCGTACACGGGCGCCAACGACTACTGCATCTTCTGCGAGTCCAAGTTTCTGTCGGTGGGCGGCGGCCAGGGTGCCAACTACGGCCTCTGGCTCGACGACAGCTTCAGCCGCGGCCACAGCGGGCCCTGTGACACCTTTGGCAACACGCCCCTGAGCGACGAGGGCATCAAGTTCGACGTGCTGGGTGTCGAGCTATGGGTCGTCGGCGCCAGCTAACAACAACGCGCGCGCGCACACACACACACACACACATGCACAGCCCTTTCGAGTCGGGTCGGCAACCAATAGGGATGGGGGCGGCGCCACTTGGAGGAATTGAAAGGGGATGATACGATGCCCGAGGACGGAAGAAGATACACGCAAGATCGAACAGAGTATCGAGGGCATGGGTGAATGCTTTACCGTCTGATGATTGATACCATGATACCACAATATAGGGAAGGCCGGGGCCCAAGGAAGGCACAGAACGGCCGGTGAGACGGCAGGCGATCTGGTTGCCGGGGAGGGAGCCCGACCACGATGGGCCCCAGTGCAAATCTCGCACGAGAGGGGACGCACTCGACTGGCGGCTCGGTATAATATGATACAATTCCTCTCTCCAGTAATAACCAGGGAAATCCCCGGCGCAGCAGTGCACGTGGGCTGCTGCGAAAATGACCCGGACACTAGTAACCCGACCGGCCGACCATGGTGGTTGAGATGACGATGGGGGAAAAAAGAAAAAAGAAGAAGACAGACTGCACGGCAGGCAACAACTAGGGCCTGTACAAAGGCTGGTCCTTTGCTTCGCTTCTTCGTAGCACGCAAGTACGAGGCCGAGCAACCGTGGGCGTAAAAGTGAGTGTGAAAATGCAATGTACGTTGGTAATTGATCGATGTCGCGCTATACAGCCAAATGCAGACGCTCTGCCTCCCAGATTTTCTGACTTGATACACTCTCCGTCCCGACGCTATAGGGCGTATCGGCCGGGCCTCCCCACTCGGCCGGCCACCCGTCCCGGGAACGCGTTCCCGCGCGTGGGGGAAGGGGGGGACTATGTGTTCCCTGCCCCGGGCTCGCTCCTTCTTCTCACCGTGCTGGACGCTGCGGGCCACCACCGTCCCGTCCAACCCCCCCGGCCTTCCCGTGGCGGGAGGCCTTACAGCATGGGCTTCAGGTCGTCGGCCACGGTGAAGGGCGCCTCGGTCTTGGCCTTGATCTCGTCGACGGTTACGCCGTCGGCGATCTCAATCAGGGTCAGGCCGTGTGAGAAGTCGACGTCGAAGACGCCCTGCAGTTGACGTTAGCTTTCTGGTCCCCCCTCTCCGTTTTGGGTTTTCCCTCCCATGCGCATGGAGCCAGGGAGGAGGCATGAGGATTCGTCAAGAGGGGAAAGGTAACGCGGAAGAAAGAAAGAAAGAAAGAAAGAAAGAAAGAAAGAAAGAAAGAAGAAAAACAAACGTACCAGCTCAGTAATGATGCGCGACACGCAGGTGCGGCCAGTCAGGGGAAAGGCGCACTGCTTGACGATCTTGGGGTTGCCCTTCTTGTCGGTGTGCTCCATGGTGACGACGACCTTGGTGGCGGTGGGGTTCGAGACGAGGTCCATGGCGCCGCCGAAGCCCTTGACCTTGCCGGGCAGCATCCAGTTGGCGAGGTCGCCGGTGGCGCTGACCTGCATGGCGCCGAGGATGGTCAGGTTGATGCGGCCGCTGCGGATCATGCCGAAGCTCTCCTCGGAGCCGAAGACGGCGGCGCCGGGGCGCAGCGTCACCGTCTCCTTGCCGGCGTTGATGAGGTCGGCGTCCTCGCTGCCCTTGGCCGGGTACGGGCCCAGCCCCAGGATGCCGTTCTCCGACTGCAGCTGCACCTCGACCTCGGGCCCGACGAAGGAGGGCGCCAGCATGGGCATGCCGATGCCCAGGTTCGCGTACATGCCGTTCTGGAACTCGCGCGCGGCGCGGCGCACGATGCGCTCGCGCTTGGCCGCCGTGTCGCCCGAGCCCAGGGCCTTCTTGGCGTCGGGGTCGGCCGGGTCCTTGGCCCAGGTGTACTTCTCGATGTTCTTCTCGGCCGTGCTCTGGATGACGCGCTTGACGTAGATGCCGGGCAGGTGCACAGCCTCGGGGGGGATCTCGCCGGGCTCGACGATGTGCTCGGCCTCGACGATGGTCATCTTGGCGTTGCGGCCCATGGCGCCGTTGAAGTTGTTGGCGGCCAGGCGGAACTGGGCGTTGCCGAGCTTGTCGGCCTTGTAGGCCTTGACGAAGGCGTAGTCGCCGGCGATGCTGTGCTCGAGCAGGTACGGCTTGCCGGCGAAGACCTTGACGTCCTTGGGCTCGGAGAACTGGGCGGGCGTGCCGTCGGGCTTGTTGCGCAGCGGCAGGTCGCCCGTCTGCACCACGGTGCCGAAGGCGGCGGGCGTGTAGAAGGCCGGCACGCCCTTGCCGCCGGCGGCGCAGCGCTCGGCCAGCGTGCCCTGCGGCGTCAGCTCCAGCTCGACCTCGCCCGTCAGGTACATGGTCTCGAACGTCTTGTTCTCGCCGATGTAGCTGGCGATCATCTTGCGGATCTGCTTGCTCTGCAGCAGCTTGCCCAGCCCGGACTTGTCCGTGCCCGCGTTGTTGGACACGGCCGTCAGCCCCGTGATCTCGGGCTTCTTGAGCACCTCGTCGATCAGCGTGTCGGGCACGCCGCACAGGCCGAACCCGCCGCACAGCAGCGTCGAGTCGCCCTTCATGTCCTTGAGCGCCTCCGCCGCCGACGGGTACACCTTGTTGATCTCGGGCCGGCGCGACGTGGCCGAGAAGGCGCGGGCGAGCACGCGGGCATGCTGCAACGACAAAAGTATGAGTTTTGTGTCAATGGACGGCCACGGGCACGCAAACGGGGAGGGAGGAAGGGGGGGGGGCTGAAGCCAACACGCACATTAGGACCGTGCTTGGAGTACGCTCGCAGCGTCCTCATACACAGCGTGGCCGAGGGCATTCTGGCGGGTCGCCTCGGCTATGCGCGAGGCGAGGGCTGGGTTGTAGGGTACACGACGGGACGCGGGACGGGCGATGGGAGGGAGGCGCAAACAAAGCTCCCGCTGGAATAGAGGCTGTCACGGGCAACAAGTAAGGACGCGGGAACAGAGAAAAAGAGGAGGAAGGCGGACAGGAATGAAGACTGGCGTCAAGAGGGCGGATCGCGACGGGATCTACAAGACACAGCGACCACGGCCTTCACGAACCCCAGACAGACAAATGCATACTAGGCCGACATCCCCAGAATCCGCTAGCTCCGCGCTGGCCGGGTTTGCCAGGGCCAGCGTCTCGGAAATGCAGCTCGGAAGCGCAGCTCGGCATGGCGCAAGGCCCCAGGGTAAAGAATGACCCTCGCGATGCGGGCCCGGCCTTGACCGGATTGGGTCTGGCTGGGCCTCTTTCATTCCGCGGTCTTGAGCCGAAACCACCTTTTCGGTAAGTGGCGGGAGATCCAGCCGGCGCTGCTCGGGTCGGTTCAGACGTGGTTTCCCCTCCCTCGGCCACCCGGCGTCGCGGCCTCTGTCCCGCTTGCTGTCGTGCTGCCGTCCCAGACGATGCTCCTTTGCCCGAGTACCCAGGAAGAGGGGTGTAGTGTGGATGCTCGCGTGATTTCCGCGCGCGGCGACTGTCGAGCATCCACGGGGAAGGGTCTTTTCGCCCTTCACGGGCTGCTTTATGTTCTCCCGTCAAACAGCCGGATGACCGTTTAACCGCCCTCCCTCAGCTTGGTCGCCCAAAAGTCGTACCCCACACGATCCCGTGCGTAACGGCGGGCATGGCGGGGAAAGCACGGGAAGCAGCCAAACCATCCGCGTCGCTCCAGCCACACTGTGGCGTCTGCTGGCATGGTCTTCCGCTATCGATAAGGCCAACGCCCAAAAAAGTTCTGGACCGACTTGGCCGTCCATTCTCGCGAGCCGCCTCGAGTCGCAGCGCAAAAGTCGGCGTCACCAGCGGAACCAGCGAAAACCCCGTCCCCCCCCTAGTGAGGCCATGGATGCGAACACGACAAAGCGCCGCAAGTTGGGCCACGGCGGTTCGTTCTTGCCCACCGGGACTGCCGCCACACCTGCCGCGAGCGCCTTTGCCGATGCGACCGAGGAGCTATTGCTCGATGCGCAGGTCGATTATGCCCAGACTTTCGAGGGCGTCGATGCTATTCTGCGCCAGCTCAAGGAGTCGGTAGAGGCCATAGAGGCTCATGAGCCCACGCCCGTAAGCCGAACCTCCGTGCTACCTCCCTGTCGGACCGGTGTTGACCCTCGCAGATTGCCAGTGTCACTGCCAAATTCGAAAAGACGACAGGCATCCGAGTTCCCTACCCCAGCCCTCGACCGACCAAGGACTCGCCCTACAAACTGGCCCTCGCGAAGCCTGCCCAGGTCAATGTCGTCGGCAGCTATGTGTCGAGAACCATGGCCAAGACGCAGCGCGAGTTCGGCGTCGACATGATTGTCGTCATGCCCGCCGAGCTTTTCCAGGACAAGGACTACCGGGACTTGCGATACTTCTACAAGCGGTCCTACTACCTGGCCCGCCTCTGCGAAAAGGTTCGAAAGCAATTCGCCCCGGACCTGGACCCCGTATTCGAGAACCTGCACGGCAACGAGCTGCTCCCAGTTCTCGCCCTGCGGCCCAAGGACAGCAAATCCAACTACACCATCCGCATAATACCCTGCGCCCCCGAAGGTCTCTTTCCCGCGACGAAACTGCATGCCACGGGCGCCTCGATTCGTTATGGCGATGCCGAGTCCGTCGGCGCCCACAGCCCGACTCCTTTCTACAACACGACCCTGAAAGCCGAGAGCCTATTCCAGCCCTACTTGCGCCTGGTTACCAGTACTGCCAAGCTGTGCCCGGCTTACAAAGACGCTTGTGTCCTGGGCCGCGTATGGCTGCAGCAACGGGGTTTCGGGTCCGATGTAGCCCGCGGGGGGTTTGGACACTTCGAATGGGCTGTTCTCGTGGCTCTGCTCTTGTCCGGTGGAGGACGAAAGGGGGAGCCCATTCTGTCCAAATCACTCAGTAGCTCTCAGATCTTGAAGGCCACGATCCAGTATCTCGCTGCCTCCAATCTTCAGAGGAAGCTGGTCGTTATTGGGCCCGCGCCCTCTGATGTGGACGCCGTCCGCCAAAGCGGCCCTGTGCTGTTTGACTCCGCCAGAGAGCTTAACCTTTTGTGGAAGATGACTCCTTGGTCGGCCAACATGCTTCAGCAACAAGCCAAATGGTCTCTTGCGGCCTTGAAGGACGATTCGGTCGACCAGTTCGATCCGTCGTTCGTAGTCAAGGTGGATCAGCCATTCCAGATGTTTGACCTTGTTGTCAAGGTGGCGGTGCCGCCGGCCTCGGAGCAAGATGCTGCCTCAGACCGACGCGGACGGGTTGCCGATTTCAGCGACAAACTCTACCAAATCATTAAGAAGGCTTTGGGGGACAGAGCCTCGTTATTGCACGTTTCGATACCACAATCGAAACCGTGGTCCGTCACTTCGGCTGCGACAGTGTCCAAGTCTCCCAGTGTCATGATAGAGGTGGCTTTCGACGCCGTGACCGCGTTCAGGCGCATGGATCTCGGGCCGGAAGCCGAACAGAAGAAAGAAGCTGCCAAATACCAGGAGTTCTGGGGCGAAAAGTCCGAGCTGCGGCGCTTCCAGGACGGCAGCATCAAAGAGTGCATCGAGTGGGCGAGAGAAGCGTCAGCTGGCATTCCCGAGGAGATTATCCGCTACATCACCAAGTTCCACCTGAATCTGGACGAGGAGGATCTCGAGTTCTTCGGCGGCGACTTTGCCTCCATCGCCCAGATTTCGCCGTCCGACTCCCAGTACTTCCAGGCGGCCAAGGAGGCGTTTGCGGCCATGGAACAGGAACTGCGCAACCTCGACGACTTACCGCTCCACATCAACCAGGTGGCCCCTGTGTGTCCTGAGCTGAGGTATACCTCGCTGCGGCTACCCACGGGCGGGAAACCAGTGCAGCCCTTCGACGTGGTGGTGAGCTTTGAGGCTTCGGGCAAATGGACCGACAACCTGGCCGCCAACCAAAGGCTAAAGGTGGCTTTCCTGTTGAAGATGGGCGAGTGTCTCGAAGAGTCGAATGAGGAGACCAAGACGCACGTTGGTATGGATCCATCGGCACAGAGCACCCAGAACCTGGCTTTCCTCGACGTCGTGTACGAGTCGGGTTTTGCGTTCCGCTTGCGTGTGCGCAGCGAAGCCGAGGAGCGGGAACTCGAAATGCGCACCCGGAACAAGCAGCTGGAGCGCCATGAGCAAGCCGAAGCCGCCACAACGCTGGCCACTTTCCGACGCCTCTACACAGTCATGCCCCTCCACAACCAGACCATTTCGACGTGGTGCACGAGATTTTCGCCCCTGTCGGGTGCCATCCGACTGACCAAGCACTGGTTCTCGTGCCACAAGCTCGCCTCGCACTTTACCGAGGAGCTCATCGAGCTGCTTGTCCTCCAGGCCTTCCTCAAGCCCTACCCCTGGCACACGCCTTCAAGTGCCATGACGGGATTCCTCCACGCCATGCACTTGATCTCACGCTGGGACTGGCCCGAGGAGCCGCTTATCGTCGACCACGCCGGGTCCATCACGGCCTCGGAGCGATCCGCCATCATGGCCCGTTTCCGCGAAGCCCGCAAGCAGGACCCGCGCTTCAACCGCACCGTGCTCTTCCTGGCCGACTCCAACGACACGACGGGCCTGGCGCACACGCGCGACGGGCCCTCTCGTGTCGTGGCCAACCAGATGGTCAAGCTCGCACGCTCGGCCGGCGACCTGGCCAAGGCCAAGGGCGTGGCGCTCGACGCCCGCGCGCTCTTCCAGCCGGTCCTCAAGCACTACGACGTCGTCATCCGCCTGAATCCCAAGGCCGTCAAGGCCGTGGTCCGCGACGACGGCGCCCCGCACCGTGCGTCGCACTTCAAGAACCTCGAGGTGGCACGCGCGACGGCCCCCGGGGCCTTGCCATTGGCCGAGCACCCCGTTCAGGCCCTGGTGCGCGAGCTGGCGACCGCCTACGCCGCCGCCCTCGTCTTCTTCCACGGCGGGCCCGCCGACCTCGTCCTCGCCGCCGTCTGGAACCCTGAGCTGGGCCCCCGCACCCGCAAGGGCGAAATGCCCTGTGCCTTCCGCCCCCAAGACGCCGCAGCTGGCACGCTCGACGTCGATCGCACCGCCATCGTGGCCGAAATCGCCCGTATAGGCGGCGACCTCATCGAGAAGATTGAGGTCAGGGGCCAGTGAGGGGGTGTTCTCTGATGGGCATTGGGCGGGGAGGTGGCAGTCTTGTCTGCATGAGGCAAAGAGTTGTGAGAGCACATGATGGTTGGTTTGGGAGGTTGAGGGGGGGGGTGCATTCCATCCCGTGCTGTGTTCAGTGTGGGCAGATGGAAAGGAAAGAGCTACAGCAAGAAAAGGGCCTGGGTTATTGGACATTGCGAGATATACCCCGAGGAAAGATGATGTTGGATGGAAAAGAGGTCTTCACGCCGTAGCTAGCCAGCCCACCTCTCTTGGCTTCGGCCAGGGCCGGAAGCCCCTCTCAAACCCCCCCCAAAGGAAAATCCGGAATAGAGCTCCATATCATCCCACTCACCTCCCCCAGCCCGTGGCAACCTATCCCCTCCCCCTGAAAGAAAGCCACCCTCGTCTACTTCCCATCATCTTGCCCTGGTCCCCATCCCATCCCTCGATCGCCGTCGATTCGAATTTCCCCGGTTCCCAGCGGTCGACGGGGAGGCAGACCCAGGGTCCCTCCCGCCTCTGTACCGGTCCGGGGTAGTCGTGGGAGGGAAAGGCGCCCCAGGCAAGGCGTTCCTTTCGCGGGCGCTTCCCCGCCAGGGCTGGGAAATACGGCCGTAAGAAAGTCATCACGACCCCGTGGGCCGTCGCCTATGCATATCGGCACGTGTTTGTTTCGAGAGCCGGGCAAACCCGTAGCCGTGGGCCCTTGGTTCGTTGGATTCCAAAAGGTCCATCGCCAGGCGCCCTGTTGGACCAATATCTAGCCAGCCGTCTCGAGTTCAACCATGACCACGCCGCGCGGGAGCCAAGCCGCTTCCACGCTCTCTATGTGACAGTAGCGGCCCAAGTCAGAACAGGATAGCAAGTTTCTTTGGCCTCTTTTGGGGGGGGCTTTACTACATCATGCTGCCATTGCCGTTACTGCTTACATGCGACCGAATCTGAGAAAGCTGCCGTGACATGACGTGTGATATGTACACTTTCGCCTCTCCGATGCGGCTTCTTGTATCATGTGCTGGCACGACAGCTGGCTCGCTGGAGGCTTCCTTCGCTCGCTATGCCAAATCATACCTAGCATCACTTCTCGTCCAACGCTGTTGACACCAGCAACGCGGCCCTTGTGCTCCCGCTCCCGCCCCCCAGGCAGGACTTGGTCCAAAGCCCGCTCGTGCCAAAAGACGGGGCACCAAAAACCACTAATCTATGCAATTCCCAACCTTGCCATCACCTGATCCAGAGTCCCGACATCCGGCGAGGCTGCACGAGTCTCGGCCCGGTCCGGGTCTCTGGGTTTCTTCAGGTTCTGAAGCTTGTCGCCAACCGACTCAGTACGATCCTACCGCATGATCTCATTGTAGATGAGCTGCTTGAGTTGTTCCTTGCTCAGATTGTCCTTGTGCTTGTCAAAGTCGAAGAACTCCTCGGGGATCGGCGGCGCCGTCGGCTCATCCTCGGGGTCGTGGTACGGCTCGAGGTAGGGGTGCTTAAGCGCCTCCTCGACCGTGATGCGCTTGACGGGGTTGAAGGCCAGGAGCTTCTCGAGGAGGTCGAGGGCCAAGTCCGACGTCTTGGGGAACAGCGTCCGGAAGGGCACCTTCTTCTTGAAGGGCAGCGATCGGATGTACTCGCGAGCGCGTCGGGACTTGATGCCGTAATAGTCCTCCATGGTCGGGGTGCCCAGAACGTCCAGGATCAGCGTCAATTGGTGGTGGTCTGGGCAATCGTCAGCAAATCACCAGGGCCTGAAACAGGGGGGGCCGGGAAGGATGGGGCGGGGGACCCAGTCACTTACAGTCCTTGCCGGGGAACAGGGGCTTGCCGCTCAGCATCTCGGCCAGGATACAGCCCACGGACCAAACGTCAATAGCCTTGGTGTACTCCTTGAAGGTCAACATGATTTCGGGAGCACGGTACCATCGAGTGGCGACGTATTCCGTCATGAAACCCGAGTTATCCTCCTGCGAGGCGGCAGATCGGGCAAGTCCAAAGTCGCAAACCTTGAGATCGCAGTTGGCGTTCAACAGAAGGTTGCTGGGCTTCAAATCTCTGTGCAGGACATTGGCCGAGTGCATAGCCTTGAGAGCGCGGAGCGTTTGGTAGATGAAGTACTGGCAGTGGTCGTCCGAGAGGTCTTGTGTGCGGATCACTCTATGCATATCCGTCTCCATGAGCTCCTGTGGTGGCCACGCGTCAGTCACCCGCCTGAGCTCCAGGGCCATTCGCCTTCAGTCACGTACTTGGATCAGGTAGACCTCCTGGAATGACTCATAGTTACGAGGCTTCTGGATGTCGAGGATGGAGATAATGTTCTCGTGGTTGAAGTAGCGCAGCAGCTTCATCTCTCGCAGCGTGCGCAGGCAGAACATGGAGTGGTCGAAGGGTGTGATCTTCTTGATAGCCACCTTCTGGCCCGAGGGCTTGTGTATCGCCGAGCTGCAATGTTCCGGTCAGCCTCCATGCCTGATGCGCGGCGCGTCGAGGGGTGGTTTTCAACATACCAGACGACGCCGTAAGCGCCCTCACCAACTACATCCTGGATGTCGTACTGCTCGCTGACGTTGAACGAGATCTTACGGGAGCCTGACTGGCTAGGAGCGTTGGATCGCGACATGGTGCACTGTATATGGGGTGAGACAGATGGGACGGTCTGGGAAAGGTCGAATCCGGTCTGGCGTGGGGTGGTAATCCAAATTGAGGGGATCACAAGTGCCTCGTGGTGGCGATCGGCAGAGTATAAGCTCCTTCAGCACCGCGGGAAAGCCCGGTGGAAATTGATTCCCTGGGGTCTCGGAGTGGCAGCAGGTGCTGGAAAAGCCAGGTGCCGAGTCGAGGTAAACTGACAGAAGGTGGAGGAGGGTGAGGGTTCACCGCTCGGGCCTGCCCACTGTCGTAAAGGAAAGTTGGCAGAAGACGGCGCGGAGGCTACTTTGCAGGAATGGAGCGGGTTTGGAGCCCGCAGGGTGGCCTTTGTGTAGACGGTGGTTCTCAAGGAAGCGCAGGGCTCGTTGATGGTATGGACGGACTGGGCAGGAATGTCTGGGTCGGAACAGGTCGAGACGTTAGCGAACGGTGTTCCCAAGGTAATGAAAGAAGCAACGAAAGAAAAGCCGTCGAATATGGGCAATGGAAGTGAGACGCCCCCTAGCGGATGGACCACGGGACAGGCCACAGTTGAGATCAGCTGCAAGCAATTACTCGCTTTGGGGGTCCATGTAACATTGGCAGCGAGACGAAGCGACTCTTTGGAAGCGTACTTCTGGGCCCGCAAGACCTGTCCGTGCCACGGCCGCTTGGTGTCTGGTTGCGGTTCGCATGGGGACAGCGCGCACTTGCAACCCTGATGATCCGCTTTGGTAACGACGGGGACCAGGCGGCGGCGGCGGCGGCAGTGCTCGCTGTATGTGTGTTCGTCTGCTCTCACGACGCCTTTTGGTATATTTGTCTGTCTAGCTGTCCGTCGGGCGGCGGGCGGGGTGGGGGGGCACAGGGTGGCAAGGGATGGGATGTACGGATGTGGACGATGCGTGCCAGGCTACCTGCCCTCCCCCCCCCCCCCCGCCCAAAAAGGGACAATGGTAGGTAACTGGGTCAAGCTGTCGAGTTCGACAGGACGGGGGGTGTTCGGGATGGAGCCGGACGGGCTGGATGGCAAAAGGAGACACGGGACTTGCGACAAGACTTCAGACGCAGTGTCTCTTCGTCCGAAGACTGGCGTTCCTGCGTTTGGGGGGGGGGGGGGGGGGGGGGGGGGGGGGGGGGGTGGGGGGGAGGGAGGGGGGAAAGAGCCCGAAGCGCGTCGGCAGAGCAGCACGACAGTGGTGATACGCACGACAGGGCTCATCAGCAGCAGGAACGACAAGCAGGAGCCCTGGCGTTCCTGTATGATCTGCGCGAGGGGGGGAGGGGGATGCAAGAAAAAAGACTGTGCTCACCCGTTGCTGAAGCGTACCTGGGATCGGACGCTCCAACGGTTGTTGGTATGTGTGCGGTTGTGTTTACGGTTTGCCCCGCAGACGCAGGAAGTGAGAGAGCTCGAGGTGGTTTGGGGGGCTGTTGGGCGGGGACGAGTCCGACCGTGATGCGATGCAATGCGTGAAAAAAAGAGAGGAAAAGGGGGCGGGGGGGGGGGGGGAGGCGGAGGAGCGGGAGGGCGCGCGCGAGAGAGATGGGGAAACAGAGAAGCAGATACGACGATGCCTCGGGTCGGGAAGAACAGCAGATGCCTGTGCAGTTAACCAGACGCGAAGATGTTGGCCGTTTCGATACCAACGGGTCAGGAATGGTGCATGGCAATGGGCGTACGGAACCGTGGTAGGGAAACAGGGGACGTGGGGACGGGGCACTCACTGGAAATCACCTATGGGATCCATTTCCTACCTGAGCGCGGGGCAGAAGGACCCAGCATTGGCAGCCTCTAAAACGAGAGAGCGCTGAGTGGAGGTTACGATGATGTACCCCTCTACAGTAGGTGTATACGGCTCTAGGGCCCTCTCGCCCCTAGAGCGGGACCTACCTACGTAGGTACTTACCTATATATGAAGTACTTAGCTCGCTGCCCACCTCTGGGTATAGTATACCCCATCAGTGTCCAACGTGGCGTGGTCGGTAACAGGCCTCTATGTATGCGTACAGACAACTCCAAGTACCTGAAAAGCAGCCATGGATGGCAGCATGGCGCTCCATGCACGGCATCCTTGCGCGTGCACCATGCGTGACAGGAGCACGGGCTGAAGGGGGGGAGCTCTGGAGTTCCTGAACGGTCTCCCGTCCCTCATCGGCACCGTTGGTCTGTCTACGCGGCTGTCTCGGACTGCTCCCTGCAGCTTGGTCCAGAACGAGTTCCTCCTATAAGGGAAGGGGAAAGAAAGGACCCTGGGGACAACCAGTGCCAGTGGTGTCACCCGTACGAGGGTGATGTGCTCACCTTACCACGACCCCCCCCTGGGCTGTATTTACATCGTACCCAAGTACCTTTCGTGGCCACGACACATCGGGTATTCGGAGGTATCGATGTACGGTACCGACTCGAGGTCGGCATTCCTCAGATATTGGAGGAAGTCAATGGCTTCCACCATCTTCATCTCTTCGCATACCCGGGTGGCCAGCCGTCCTCCTGCAGGCCGCGTCCAATGGAGGTAGAGGTACCTGCCTGGTCCGTCTCACGAGTGGGAGTCTGTCGCTCGCGGGAGCCCCAAAATCAACTTGAGACAAGGGTTGTTCGAGTGATCAAGATTAAGGTTGACCGGGTGGAGAGGGGCCTTTCCAACACCCATGATCCATCGTCACATCCACCACGCAGCGCCGCAGTTATCGCGGGGCTGTCCTGCCCCCTCCCCATCCAGCCTCGTTCCGGGGCGTGCGTGTGGTGCCTGGCCTGGCAAGCCCCATGCCAGGACTCCTTGCTATTTGCATGGAATGGATGTGTAGGTGCTCACGTCATCCATCCAGGCCGGCGACAACAGCCATCAAGTGCAAATGTGGGAGTCTATCTACCGTATGCACATGCGCCTTTACTCGGGCCCCTACGGACTAGGCTGTATTTTCATCTGCATGTCGGTACAACCCGAATACTGGTATACATGCACGACCACCCCCCCTTTTTCCTTTTGACTTCAGCTCGGTCCCCCATAGGTCCCCGGCACATTGGCGCTTGACCGACCCTTCCACGTGGTGGCTATATTTGCAAGATGTGATGGAGGGCGGGCTGGGCGCTTCCTGACGCCGGCAGCGGAACACAACGCCCAAGCGTGCCGTGCGTCCATTCCCCCCAGCAGCAGCAGCAGCAAGCAGCAACCGCAAGATGGCCATGATGGATTCCGCAAAGCATGGTCCGTCCCGCGTCTCTGCACCGGGCGAGCCAGCAATCCGCTCGGTTCCGTTAAATTGGGCCCGTGGCGGGGTCGGCGGGCATCTCGTGGTCCCGGGTCGTCCCCGTCGCGATGCGCTCAGCAAGGCCCTTCTCGGTGGGCGAGGTACGTGTGCGTGTGTGGCCCAAGGTGCCCGAGGTGTCGGGGCTTTCCATGGCAGCTCGCGCTGGAACGGGCATGCTGGGTCGATTCGGCCCAGTCTAACGACAGCTTCCGTTAGTCGCAGACTTGGCCGACGGCCCAGATCGGCAGCGCCCGTCAGCTCAGGCCCCTCCTTCTCGCCGCCACTTGGAACCTCCCTGTCGTGAGATGTTACCGGCCGCGCCCAGCACCCACCCAGGCATCACGAGTCACCCCCGCCACCAACACGACATTCGCCATGCAGGGCGGCCTCGTAGCCGCCGGCTTGCTGCCTGTCTCGCTCGGCCTCACACACGTGCCTTGCATCCCGATCCTACGGGGCGGGCCAGAAACAGACGAGCTGGGAAGACCGAGAGCTGGAGGCAACCAGATGATTAGGCGCGCCCAATGAGAGGCGCTCCCTAGACGCCCAGCGCTTGCCGTACCGGGGGCCGCCCAGAATTCTCCGAGGGGCCAGGGGGCGAGGGGTGAGCTCGCGAGAGAGGGACGAGGACGTACCGGTTGGTTACAGAAAAACGGCCGGCCGGCTTCTGGGCCGGCTTCTCCCTGTGAGCACAGGTGGTGAAACCATGGGGCGGGCGGGCTTGAAACACAGGCATCCACCCGCTGACTGGCCGGTGCGCTGAGCTCCTCTTCTCTTCCCGCCCCCCCCCCCCCCCCCCCCCTCATGGCATGGCGCGAAAGGGAAGTGCATACTCACACGACACGGGATAGACAGCGGACCAGGTCATTCGCACATGCCACCCAGCCATCGTGACCCAGCCGTGACCCTTCGCTCCGCCTCATAGCCTAACCCGGCCGAGCGGAAAGCTGGCGTTCGCACAACGGGAACCGCTACCGAGTGGCGCCGAAGCTTATCGAGACGGCTCGTTCCATCGTCCCTCCCGCCATGACCAACTTTTGGCGTTTGGTGAAGAGAGGGAAACGCATGCTTCTCGCTTTCGCCCGCGCCTCAGCCTCTGTTCAGCAGGCCCATCGTCTCTGCCGCCCCCTCCGCCGGAGCCCCATTCTACCCGTGGCAACCCAGCCCGATGCAAACCCCCTCCTTTACAGTATCTCGCCGTGGCAACTCCACGCGGTCCGCCCGTTTCCACAAGCCTCCTGACTTCCTTGAGCCCTGCTCTTCAGCCTCCAGCGCGCCCCCTCGAGCCGCCCCCCCCCCCTTCTCTCTTTCCGCCCTCTTCCCTCTGTATGCCCATGCACCTACCTCCTGCGTTCATGTTTTGTGGTACCTGGGGGCTGACCCGGCGTTTCGGACGGCCACGAGCTTGCGGGGGCCCCATCGACGCGGCCGATGCGGTCCAGGAGGTTTCTCCCCCTTAGCTTCCACGCTGGCTTGGCCGATCGCCGGCCTCGGCAACACGTTAGTGACAACGCCCCTTTCCCCCAGACGGCAATCGATCTGCCCGCCTAGGCCGCCTTGTCCATCGACTTGGTACAAGAAGCGGTAAAGAGGTGGTGGCTTCGAGCCCAGGTCGGAAGTCCGGTTTCGTTGCCCACCTCATACCGGTTCTCTCGCGCACTGATTGACCACGAGAATGAGATTGCGTCCGGACCCTCCCTATGTATAGCTGCTCCCCCAGCTACACCACTAACGACTCCGCCTTGACAACATGCACAAACACCAGACCAACACCCTAAGTTGAATCTATGTGATCGTTTTAGCCTTGCCGGAGAGAGCCTTGAACTACTCGGAAAGTGACGCTTTCCAGGGCCTCGATGAATCTGGTGTCCAGTCTATTTATATGTGTAAATGCAAAATCACCCACGAGGGAATCGTTCCGAGTTACAATGCAGCCATGCATAATCTTGGACGACCACAGGGAATGGGGGAATGGTCTGTCCCACGGCGCAGTGCAGCAGTGGTACTTTGAGGTAAACCATATCTTCCTAGCAGTACCCCGCGCATCGCCAACCTTGGGGATAGGGCAGCGAAGATTAGGTTGGTTTGCTAAAGGCTCCGGCTCACCCTCAGTGAGCACAGTCTTCCATTCAGGCGACATGTAAAAGGGGATCTACTCTTCTTACATTAAGAGCTTAAAAGTACTGATATTACGCCACATCGCTGGAATAATTTGAATGTTGGCCGGGAAGACGGCTCTCGTAGAATAGCGCTTCTTGAATTATGTCATGACTATGGCCGCCGCTTGGAGACACCATAGAATCACCCATCGTGGATATGCCACTAGCCACTCACTTTTTCTCGGAGCGAACCCATCCACTGGCCCAGGCTCATGCCCTGGTCCGCCCTGTCCTCCACCAGCAGCGTCTGGGCCCAGAGCTTCAAGCTCGGCTCGCCATCCTCCCGCACAATGTACAGATGCGGCACGGTAATGCTGCCAACACCCCGTGACAGGTGGTCTCGGCTCTTCTGGATGACGGCCCGGACTCGCTCATTGAAGTCGTTATCCAACTCCGGGATAGAACCCTTGCCCGACCGGATCTGTGTCCGGTCCTGCACGCCAAACACATCCTCCAGCAGCTGCGGCACGGCGTCCCGGCCGATCCAGAGGAACTGCGTCTGCCCGTCGTCAATGAGGTAGAGGCCGTAGCTAACGAATCGCTCCGACGAGAGGTTCAGCGGCGGCGGCAAGACGATCTGGTTGGTCTCCGGGTCCGGCACGCCCGCGTTGTCGGGCATGTCGTGCAGAGAGTAGAGCCGCGGGTACATGTATTGGATCAACAGCGGCATGGGCAGCGTGGACAAAAGGCAGAGCGCAGCGGACCGCAGGTCCGAGGGGATCTGCGCCGACTTCCGCAAACCAATGTTCTTGATGAGACCCAGGAAGAGGACGGGCAGACCACGCAGGTTGGCCGGGAATTGGAGACCACCGCCGCCCATGCTGCCCCCACCGAGCTCCTTCTTGAACGTCCCTAGCAGCTCGATAAGCTTCGTCTGCAAGGCATCGCGCGCCGCGTCCAAGCCACTGCTCAAAGCACGCTCCACGGCCTTGTGGCTGAAGTAGG
Organism: Nigrospora oryzae; assembly: GCA_016758845.1. Taxonomy (NCBI): domain Eukaryota; kingdom Fungi; phylum Ascomycota; class Sordariomycetes; order Amphisphaeriales; family Apiosporaceae; genus Nigrospora; species Nigrospora oryzae. The sequence continues at coordinate 3,119,688 of JADKYO010000014.1, read as the reverse complement.
TGGTGATGGCACACTGGTCCGCCGAGGCATAGACATCGGCGAGGTTCGTAGTCGTGGGAATCGCCAGCGTCATCACACGAATACGTCGCTCGCCGTTGCAAGTCGTGTAGAGAACGCCGGCCTGCAGGCAGACAAAGTTCTTCTGCAGCGTCTCGTCGATGGCGACTTCGACAACGTAGCACTGGTCGCGGGGGAAGGCCGGGAAGGCGCAGAGGTCGGAGCTGCGGTTGAAGAAGTTGCCGTAGAACGTGCTCATCCGAAGGCCAGTGGTCGCGCGCACTCGCAGGACAGCCTCCAGTCCAATCTCGGACGAGAGGTAGTCACTGAACTCAGAGGCAAACTTGATCGCGTCCTCGGCACGGCCCGCGTTCCAGCCCGGGTAGAACCAGGTCTGGCCACCGGTATACCGCGGGAGGTTGCTCAGCGAGGCCACGTCCTGGTACTGAGAGGAGAAGAGGAACATGTCAATCGAGACCTGGTTCTTGGAACATTCCACCGCAAATGACTTGTAAAAGCTGTTCGCCGTCTGGAGCAAGCCACTCTCCTTGGACGTGCCCAGAAGCTTCTTATCGTCCCGCATCTCGAGTTTGCCCACGCCCATGTTGGGCAGGGACGCGGTGAGAACCGTGATCTTGCCGCCGAGCGGAGAGATGAGCTTGTGGCCCGCCCGCAGGGCCGAGCCCATGGCCGAGCCGTTGTTCTGGTTGTTCTGGAACATCTCAGGCAGCTTGGTGAGGAAGTTCTCGATGCTCACGCGGCTCTCGGACAGGGGGACCAGGAGATCCTGAGGAACGGGCAAGAAGGGCTCGTCTAGGTCACTAATCACCAGCATGTTGGTCTCGGCGTTCTCATCGCCGTCCTTGGGAATCGAAAAGTAGTGCAGACTCGAGTCCACGGCCATGAAACCTAAGCGAGTGCGGCGGTCCGCGTTCGGTATCCGGTTCAGACTGTCCAGGATGGTTCGAGCACTCGTCGCAAGGAGCCCCGACGTCACGGCGGCGTAGCTGACATCGAACAGGAAGAGGTACACGAGCGGCTGGGGTGGGCGGACCATGTACTCCTGGGGCGCGACGAATTCCACCACCGCGTGGTTCAGCTCAGCCCGGTCCCATCTGTTTACGCTCTTCTGCGCCGCGGCATCCCAATCGAAGGCCTGGGGAACATCGTTGGTGAGGTTGCACATGTTGCACCTCCATCGGTGGCCTTGGTCTAGGAAGATGACGTAAGGATTGATGTAGGTCCGGCATCTGCGGCAGCGGGCAATAACCTGGTCCTGCACCACAGGCACGGGGTCGTCGATATCATGGAGCGCGGCGTATGGCTGGATGACGAGGGAGAAAGGGAGCTTCGACTTCTTAAGCAGAGAGTGTGTCGTCGGGACAGCGTTCAACGTGGAGCGGATGTACTTGGGCGGGCAATTGGAGTCGGGCGACTGGGTAACGCTGGCCTAGAAGGGGCATATCAGCAGGCTGCCTCGGGGAGAGACATGGCAGTAGCCGAGGCAGGGGACCTACATTGGGCGGCAGAATGCACGGCGGAGGGGGGAGGTCCAGCTCCGAGACATTGAACGGCTGGGCCACCAGATCGGTGGGATAGAGCTGGTTTAGAGTGAGGCGAGCCTGCTGGGCTCCCGGGGCTCCGGGGGCCGGCATGGGTTGCTGTCCTCCCACGTTCATGTTCTGCATGCCGGCGGTCAGACCGGCCATCCCCGGCGTGCCGGGCTGCGCGGCACCACCCGCATAGTAGGCATCGGGAGCCTGGTAGCCGCCAACTCCGGGCTGGGCGGGCGAGCCCATGGGAGCGCCGTAGCCGGGCGTCGCAGGGGCGGCGCCGTAGGCCGGGGCAGGGACACCTCCGTACCCTGCCTGCTGGAAGTCGGGTTGGCCTGGGTAGCCGGGCACGGGGGCAGCGCCGCCCATGGTGCCTAGAGGCGGCGGGCCGCCGGCGGCAGCATTCCCGCCGGCGCCGAATTCGTAGGCCTGGGTCGCGTAGCCGCGCTTCTTCTTCTTGCCGGCGTCGGGCGGCTGGGCGGTCTGGTCGGGGGGCGGCGAGCCGACGGCGGCCATGTCGGGGCCGGAAGCAGGAGGGTAAGGAGACTGCTGCTCGCCGTACTGTTGCGGCGGGTACTGGCCGTACCCTTCATTGGGAGCAGCCATGTCGACGCAATGGATGGCGACGATTGGGGGGAGGCGGAAAGGATGCAAGGTCCGGGGGCGTCGTCGGTGAGGGAGGACGAGGACGGAGCTGCCAGAAAGTGGGATGGATGGCTGGAGGCTGGCCGAGATTATGATGCGGCTGCGCCTGCACTAGCTGATGGGAAGTGTGGCCTTTCCGTTTGGCCACGGGTTACTACAGGGAGTGGGCATGGGAATAGGCCGGCACACATAGGCACGTCCTCACAGCACAAGCACGGACGGGCGGGCAGCACTTGACGCGTGCAGGCCAGCTTGAGGACAGGAATGGCGACAGAGAGCCAAAGGGTTGTCTATAGGCGGAGAGCCGATACGACCGTCGCTGCGGCCAGGGAGAGATGTAGCGTTTTTAGAGGCAGGTATGAGCTGCATGCGAAGCCGCCCGGCTCTCCTCTTCTCCATGTGTGGCGGCCTCTATGCCAGGCAAGCTGTCCACAACCCGGCTTGCGAGCTTCCCCAGGCCAGGTGACGCCCAGCTGGGCCCCCTCCCCCCCTTCCGGCAGAGCAGAGGCACAACTACTCGTCGCCGCGGGCTGACAGGCTGGCAGGTGGTGGATCATGTGATGCCGCCTGTTCGTCCCGCGCTGGAGCGCAACGCAACTCGCTCGAGGGTGGCATGGGATGTACGCACCTCTTATCTTATCGGCGGCTGCGATGCGATGCCGCCTGCCTGCTGCTACCCATACCCAGAGCTGTGGCGGCTTCGTCACGTATCCTCAGCCCCTCGCAACTCGGACCTTTCTATGCCTCCCCCATCCATGTCGCCGCAGTGGATGGGTCCGTTGCTCGGGTGGTCCCTTACAGGGACGGACGAGTCACAGTTTGGCAGTTGCGAGCCGCTCTCCATATTACGCCAGTGCTTCGCGGGCAAAGCTGGTGCCGGGGCCCGGGGAGCTCGGGCTCAGCCTCAGCGAACTCTCTTCTTGCGAAGCCGAATTTCCGGCAATATGCAGCTGGTAAGGGTACACGCCGAGGGCAGTGCAGTGATTCAGGCGCAATGAACCTGCGCCGGATCGCCTGCATGCAGAGACAAGCACGTCGTCATGCTCCGGGAGGCCGGTCGTAGCGCCTATATTGTAGTAGTAAGACGAGCGGCCTGTTCCTCATCTTTCCTTCCTCCGTCCTTCCCGCTGAACTCCATCTCGCCCCCCCCCCCCCCGGCCCAGCTGGAAAGCAAATCACTAAGACGTCGCGTCGTATCGATCGCACGCCGAGCCTCCCAGCTCCGGCCGGCCCTTCAGCTTCAAGGAAAACGCCCGACTATAAAGAACCAAGACTGCCCTCGCCACCAATTCTCGGGTGCCAAGTTTCTTGGGTGCCCGCCTGTACATTACCGTAGTACAAACATTTGCGCGTCCGCCCGTCTTTTCCGTACAAACCAAACCGCCGCAACCCGTAGACAAGCAACACCCTGGGTCTTCTCTTGATATCGCCATAGCAGCCGATTCTCTTCTTCCAAAAAAACAAAAGCACTTACAGACCGCTGCACTCGCCGTCATGGCTTCGACCGTAGGGTAAGTCCAGCACTCCACCGGTGGAAACGCCTGGATTCCCCACGTTGAGATCGCATCGCATTGGACGCCATCCATCGCCAATCGCATATCGCATCGTATCGCCTCGTCTTGAACCTAGATCCCAGCTCCTCCTCCTTCCCTTCGTCGCGCATCTTCCCGGCTCTGATCCAACCCCCCCCCCCCCCCCCCCCCCCCCAAACCCGTATGTTCTCTCGGACGCTGACCGCCGGGGTGCGTGCCTTGCGCGCGCGCGCGCGCGCGGCCCCCCGAAAACCAGACAGCTCATCCCACTCATCCTCCTCTTCGTCGGCCTCGCCGGCGCGGCCTTTGTCGGCTACCACATCTGGGCGTCGGTGACGGCCATCGGCCAGTCGGCGTCGGACCGCATGGCCAAGAAGAACGTGGTGCTGACACGCGACGGCGTCAAGGTCGGCGTCCGCCACCGCGAGCAGGAAAGCTACGTCGACTCCACCCAGAGTTGGTTTGTCAAGGCCTGGAACCTGAGCGCCCCCGTGCCGGGCGCCGCCGTGAAGAGAAAATGATAAAGACAGGAGGGAGATGAATTCGGGGAAGGGGGGGGGGGGAGCCAGCGACGATTGTGGAAGGGGGAAACTTGGTGTGAAGCTAGGGGCAGGGGGTCGGTGCGATGAATTGCATAACAGGGCGCGCCGCTTGAAAACGAAGGCGAGCTCAACCGGTGCGTTTACACGACACAGACAGCGGAGGAGCCGGATAACCAGGCATGGAGATCATGGGTATTCCTGACAGCGCGTACGCCGGGCCAAGAATGAACGACTCACGATACCCCATCGATGGGATGCTTGGTGCGATGGGTTGTCGGCCAACACGGATGCGGAGATTTGTCTTTCTGTCCCTCTTCCCTTCTATTTCTATTCATCTAGGACCGTGCTTCTCCTTGGGGGAGGACCAAATGCAGATACAGAGGGCGGAGGCCATCTCCGCAACCTCGTCGTTCTCCGTCTGGCATGTATGCGTGCATGTCTGGCCTGTAGTGGTGCGTACGGCCGGCTTCGATCGCCAAACCCCTCAAGTCCCGCCGACCAAGACGTCGTTTGGGACCCCTTCATCTCAGCGGCCAGCGAGGCCAGTATATCTCGCTCTCGGCCGGCGATGGTAACACCCCAACTTCGCAGCCGCAGCCCATGCCGCAAGACGGAGGCAGCCAAGCCACGGGCTTTTTCCCCTATATGTCCCGACTTTCGGGCGGGAAGCGTCAGTCGAGCAAGTCATGGATGCAGCACAGAAAATGGCATCACGGCCAATTCGTATAACAAGGTATTATAGGGCCCCATGGAGTATTATACAGAGAGGGCCATATGGAGTTGGCCCCCTCCAAAAAAGGAGGATCGCGGGCACCCTCCGGCTTTTCCCTTCTCCCGGACGAGGGTGAGGTATCGACGAACACCTTCACTAAGCAACAAGGTGAAAGAAAAAGTACAAACGCCTTGCTGGGCCCCAATGCCGGGGGCCCAGGATTATGAGCTCCCGTCCCGGGTACAGTTGCTAAAAGCAGCGGTCTCCAAGTGAAGATGGAATTCGATACATGACCACCGTGGTCTTGACCCCCTTCTGGGAACTAATGGACGGTCGAACCGTCCCTCATTGGTATTGCCCGCCCATGGCCCCTGGGGGTACTGGACTGAGCGAGCGTTCGGGGAGCTGTGTTTGGATCTCGAATCAGCGCGTGTCCTCAACTTATACGGCGCACGGCGACGGGGGCTAAGCAGCAAAGGAAAACGTGGAGTAGGGGGTGGGGGGCGCAGAAGTGAACATACCGTCAACCAGCTCTGAGCAACCCACTGCGTCTGCGAGCCGGCGTGGCCGGCTGCCTTGGCCAGTAGCTCGGCGCGACGCTGCTCAAATTGCTCCTTGTGCATGGCTTCGCGCTGCTGCAACGGGTTCAGCTGGTAGCCAGGCTGGGGCAGCGCCGTGCGCGCCGAAGTCAGCTTCTCAAAGTTGTGGGCCGCGCCGTAGGGCGAGGCCATGAGCCCGTCACGGCGGATCATCATGGAGGGGATGCGGATTTGGAGCTGAGGGAGAGAAAGGCGTGTCAGTACATGGGGGTCCGGTCTGTCTTGGCCAGGGGTCTCTGGTCGACTTACATCGGCCAGAATGTGGGCGTACTTGACGCCGAGCTGGTCGGCAATGTAGCGCAGGCGGCCGACGCACCAGGCGCGCTGGTTGTCGGTGGTGTAGTCCTGGCCCATGATGCAGCTCAGGGGCCAGGTCAGGAAGTAGCCGGCCAGGCTCTTGGAGGCGTCCTCGTCGCCGCAGGCAAAGTGGCTGAGGTTGGCGCGCTGCAGCAGGTGCGGGCGGGTGAGGTGCCAGCCCAGGTGGTAGGGCACCGAGGCGATGATGTCGGTGATGGTCTCCATGCAGGTGCGCGAGGCGGTGGCGTACTCGGGCGTGGTGCGGAAGTCGACGGGCGAGCAGACCCAGGCGGCACTGCGCACGATGAGCGAGGCCAGGATGAGGCGCGCCGTGCGCGTCATGTTCCACACGCTCGCGATGTAGAAGTCGGTGTAGACGTCGACGCGCCCCGGGTAGACCTCGGCGCGCGCGTAGTTGCCCTGCGGCACCTGATCCTCCCACGCCACCGTCGTGTAGTTCCAGTGCGGCGGCAGCCCGCGCATCCACGCCACCGCCTCCTGGTCCACCATCTGGCACCGCCGGATCACGCTGAGCATGATCTCGATGTTCTCGGGCGTGCGCGCCATGCAGTTCATCAGCCGTGTCACCTCGGCCCGCAGCTCGCCCGTCTTGATCATGATGCGCTGGCATTCTGCCGCCGACTGGTCCTTGACCGCGTCGTTGAGCCACCACTCGACCCCCATGATGGGCGAGCTGCCCGTTGTGAGCGTGTGGATGATCTGCCGTCCTGCCGTCAGCACTACGTTCCCGCCCGGCCGCTCCCGGGGGCGGAGCGGGACGGGTTTGTGTCACCTACCATCTGCGTCCGCACCGCAACAAACAGCATCAGCCCGACCTTGCTCCGCAACTGCTTCCGCCCGCGCTGCTTCACAAGCTGGATCGCGCCCTCAATGTGCGAGCCCCACGCCAGCATGCCAATCTGTTTCGCCGTGATGTTCTCAAAAAGGCCCAGCAGCAGCACCGCGGCCAGCGTCGAGTCCGCACCTTGCTGCTCGGGATCCCGCAGCGCCGCGTTGGTTCCCTTCAGTGCCATTGTGTACTCGTTGAGGGCCTTGTCGGCGAACTTGTCCCTCGACGCGGCGCGGTTGTTAATCAGCGCCATGGCGCAGGCGCTGAAGGCGTGCTGGAGGTGCGGCGTGGCGTTCTCGCCCTGCATCATGGGCAAGAGGAAGTCCATGAAGCCGCGGGTGCCGCCCTGCTTGGGCACGAGGATGAAGTTGGCCACAAAGTGGCAGGTGGCCTGGGTTTCAACGGGAATGTTGAGGGCCGGCAGGATGGGCGCCGCCATGGGTGACTTGGTGGCGGCGCCTGCGGACGACGTCGTCACGAGCGCGGTGCTTCCTGTCGCGCCCGAGTCCGCCCTGCCCTTCGCCATGGCTTTCCGGTTGGCTTTCCGGGCCCTCCGCTCCGTCGCCTGCGTTTCGTTGCGGAAGACGAGGTCGAATTCATCCTTGTACCCAGGGCATTGCCGCCGCGACTTGGCGCACTGGTTGCATGTCGGCTTGGTCTCATCGCACTTGATCCTTCGCGTGCGGCACATCTGACAGCCCCTCGAGGGCTTCCCGCAGTACACCATGGCGGCTCAAGCGTGGTGCTTATTATCCAGGTACCAAATTCTCTCACCGTGGTGTGCGTTTCCAGAACGTCAACCAGACTTGTTTCACGGGCCGGGAGACGATGCGCCGAGTAGCCTTTTCCAGTAGTAGTAGTAGTAGTAATAGTAGTAGTAGTAGTAGTAGTAGTAGTAGTAGTAGTGGTGGTGGTGGTGGTGGTGGTGTGAGGTGCGTGTGTGGTGCGTATTCCGGGTCTCAGCTGGTCAATAAGTGGTGGGTGGAGAGGGGAGGGAATCCCCCGGGGGGCGGGATCAAGAGGTGGGAATAAAGAATCAAAGTCTGGAGAGGCCGGGAACCGGTGGAGCAGGCGTGTTGATGATATGTATGGAAATATGTACCGGGGAGGGGGCATGCAAAACTGGCTAGTCCAGAACCCAGTGAGAAAGCTGGGCACGACGGATGGGAATGGAAAAACAGCCACCTGATGTCCCTCGGGGAAGATGGCGTCGTCCCTGCTTCGCCCGACTCGCAGTGTAAGATGCAAGCAATTGTATAGCCGGGGCGGGTCTGTAGGGTGTGGGTGCAAAGTGCCCATGTAGGTACACACGCTCGAGTGGTATCTTCGCGGACGTATGGAGGCCAATGTAAGTGGGTAGCCATAGTCATAGAGGTCCGCCCATGCAGGAGGAAATTCACGTCATGCTAAGTAGCCCAGTCGGGGAAGCTCATTACGGATCCCGAGTGCCTGGCGGAAAAGAAAACAGGAAAGGGTATAATCATTAAGCGTTTGGCAGTCCCTCGATCAACACAAGCGGCAAGAAAAAATATAGAGGGGGGCAGTCGGTCTAGTGGTAGGTCCCATTCCATGACCCTCTCCCCACTTGAGAGGTGACCCTTTCCGCTGCCTAGGCAGGGCTCCGTGCTTTGCACACAGGCTGTCTCAAGCAATCCACGCCTCCTGGCGTAACAGCTACTGGTCGTCTAACGGTTCTCGACCGAGCTCGTTTTCCCTCGAGAAATACCATTTGTTTGTGTCCGTGTCCATGCGGGCGGGCGGCCTGGTAACGAAAAACCTCCAGCGAGGACGCCAGACGGTCCCATCCAGCTCCCTGTGTGTGTGTGTGTGTGGTATTCGTATTAGTGCAATAGTCGGCGCATGGTTCGATCTCCAGAGATCGGTTTGGGAAGTGTTTGCTATGGGAAGCAGTTGGCTAGAGCCGGCGGCAAGGCGGCTACCCCCCGGGGCCCGCCAGGGATTCGAGGAATGGGAGGGGGCCACCCTATAACAGATTGAGATAAGAAGCACTTGGCGTAGGGAGCTCATCGCCCCCGAATGCGCACCTCAGTGTACCGTTGTAACAGATATGTACGTGGTGGCTTGGGAAAGACGATCCTGAACGGTATCTACATACCTGGTAATTGGTGCGTGTCACCAATCACTAAGCTCCGTTGGTAGCAGACGAGTTACTCCGTTTCGTCCAAGCCATGGATGGGATACGTTTCCACATTGTACCACTGACTCGCCGCTCGGGCATGGCGCACAGTCCGCATTGACGGGCCAAGGATTCCCATGACTACGCAACGCGTTACTTGGTTGGGGCGGTTTGTCCTTCATCCTGTCCCCTGGGTGAATCGTGGCTGGCTATGCGTACATGCGCCTGATGCGTATCAAGGTACGACCTTTGGTAATAGCGAGTCCTACCCAACGTCCGCGCTACTACTGCTGGGTACGTGCCTGCCCACGGTGGAACAGTGGGCCAGCTGAACAGCTTACAGCCGCGCCCTGCCCCAGCATCTGCCCATGTTGGGAGTCCAGCATGTGGCCCGGCCGAGCCTTGGAGGGCCGGAGGAGCCAGGCAGTGGGCGTTGAAAGGGCTTAGCGTCCGCCGCGGATGCTGTTGGACCGCATATGCGTACGACGAGCGGGAGACGGGTCCCTTGTCAGCTGAGCATAGGTATGTAGGTACCCAGGATTCCCAACCCCATGTTACGGGCTGTGCCTGGCCGAGTCTGGGCAGGCGGCGCCGCGCATCACCTACGTCAAGTAGACAGTCACAGGCTCCATGGGCAGGTAGTCAATCCGCACGGCAATCTAGTCATGAAGTGAAAGGGGCGAGGGGGCTCTTTGGAAGCCTGAGCGAGACTGTGGGCCCCGAAATTGACCAGATTGGAGGACCTCGTGTTAGCCACGCTGGCGCCAAGCGGCACATGAAGTGGTGGGCGCGACAACGGTTGCGCTGCGCCGAACGGTTCATGGCGAGGGTGTGGCGGCTAGCTTTTAGTCGCACCCTAATCCTCACGGCTACAGTAACTGTGTGCCTACTTTGCTTACATCCACTCCAGACGGCACACACGTGCAGATGCGTACATGACCTATATGAGGTAGCTCGCTCGATACTCCAGCCTGCCCAGCTGTCCAGGTCCCCGGCGGGGTCGGTGGAAGCGAGGCCGCCATCATCCAACACCCCCCCGATTCACGTCGCCGGTCCCCTCTCGCGCCAGCAGATTCTGGCTGCTGCTCGCAGCAACCGCCGAGGTTGCGTCTGGGCCGTCCGAGGCAGAGCAGCAGAGAGGAGGGGCAAACTTTGCTCGGACGGGGTTGTACGTCAACGCGAAGGTAGCGTCTGCGGTGGGCTTGCTAAGGGTTGCACCGGGAGAGGGGCTGTCCTCTTGACAGCTGTGTCACGTCCACCACTCCTCCGGGCCATGATCGTAACGGAGGCAGGTAACGGCCAGGTAGCGCCCCATTCTCCGTGCTGTAGTTCATCCGGTACCTACTGCGAATATTCGTACGATGGTATACGTAGTAGACCTAGGCAGTTGGGTAGGGGGGGGGGCAACGGGACGCGGCGGGTAACCGGCAAACCAGGGCACCTCCTCCCCTAGGCGGCACTTGCAGGGCAGACTGGCAAAGCGACGTCTCCCAGCCCCAAGTCCGCCGTTCACCGGCAGCGCCCATCGGCTCCAGCTGGCGCCAGCGCGGCCTGAGGACAGGGCGGGGGCTCCGCCCGGCCTGTAAAGCACGGTCGGCATTGCGAAAATAGTCTCGAGGCCACTTCGCCTACTACAGCATAGGCACGATAGTTAGGGACTAGTCGATGGGTTCGCTGAAGGTCCTCGTCATATTCCACGCGGCCCAACTCAAGTCCACATGTCCCACGGCCCGAATCCCGTCTAGTCTCCAGGGCAAGACCGTCCAGAGAGCGCAACCACAGCTTCCTCATCCGTGGTACGGCAGGGCGGGACACACCCACGGGTTCCTGCAAACGCACCCCTTCTCCGACAGAGGGTCGCTGGCGGCATGGGATGCGTACAAGGGCAGTCTCCGGGACTCGCCACTACGTCCCTTCCGGTTTCGCCAGCAGGCAGAGGCCCCGGGCGATAGATCTACGGCTATGCACATCGTATTGACAGGGGTCGCCTCGTTACAATAGGGCAGAAGTGCAGCGACAGGGTCCGAGCCTTCATCGGGTAGCCAACTACAGTAGTTGATTACCTTGCACGGCCCCCGCATCATGAGCCCGGCTGGGCCAGCCTCACTCCGGGCACTCGCTCTCGCAGTGGCGCACCGAGCTGATGGGAAACATATTGCCCCCCAATATACTTCCCTGGGGTGGCAACCACCTGCTTGCCTGGCCATGCCACTAGGCAACCTCTGGCGAGCAGCCGGTCTCCCTGTCTCCCCTCCACTTCAGCTACCTGTTATTCGTAGGATACCGCAAGGCGTCATCCACCCAGACTGCCCGACCAATCGTTGCAAGTCGGTTTCGATGTTCCAGATGCCTCATCCCTCCGCATTGCCCGATTGCTTCTCTGGAGCTCGCCTACCCTGCTGACTGACGTATAGCCAGCACCCGGCACTGACGACAGCCGTTCCGCCCTGTGCGAGATCAGATTGGCGAGCCGGCCACGGGGCCGGGCCGGGATTCTCTCTCTGGCTGGAGTGGCCGTGGGTGCCGCTGGAGGGGGGGGGGGGGGGGGGTACCAGGGCGGCGCCGGGGAGGATGCCGTGGGATGCCCATGGGATCCCATAGCCCTCCCTTTCTCTCTTTGTCTCTCTCTCCACAGAGTGAGGCTGCCATAGCCTGGAGAACCGACCATACCCAAGAGGCCGAGCCAGCCGGGAGCTCGAATAGGTCAAAGCCCCGGGGTCGGAAGTCGTCTGGACCTGTAGCGTTTCAGGTCGTCCTCGGCTGTCTAACCACATGTGTCTGTCGCCGTGCCCCCAGGCCTCCTCCCTGGGATGGATGGATCCGCGGGGATCGACAGCCACGATGCGGGGCTCTTGGGACCTGGGCTTCCACGCTTCTCTACCACGCGGGCGCAGTAGGGCTTCTTTCTCACTGAACCTTCGTCCGCTCTCAGCGGGGTCGCCCCGGCGCGCCAGCCAACAGGAAGAGCAGAGGCCGCATGAAGCTGGAAACGGCGCTCCATCTGTTTGGGACCATTCGGTATGAACCACCGCCCGGCGCCTGTTCCTCCTTGCCCCGGGAGCGGGTTGTTTCGCCCGACATCTTCCGCCGGTCCCTCCAAGCTGCACCTCTGGCGCATCCCTTCCTCGCGATGCGGCCAGCCCGCTCTCCCCCCCCCCGCCGTCCGCTCTCTGCTCCTCGCCCCCGGTCTCCGAGTGCCAGCAGAAGCAAGCAGCGTCGCATCACCCGAGTCGCATCGCAACAAGGTGAAACACGCACGTCGTTGGGTCCCGCATGGCACCTGCTGGTTGTGCCCGTCTTGTTGTGGCGTCCATGGAGACGCCCACGCAAACCGCGAACAGTTGACCAGTCACATTGACTCCACCGTCTTCCAAGATGGAGCGATACAGCGCCGACGGTGCCAGGGGACGATGGAACAGCTTCCGTCCAATCAGTTGCCACCCTACCGGACCAGGCCTGGCCTTCGTAACGGTACATGGCCACGATCCTTCCCCTTCCTCTTCCCTCATCACAGCACGCCTCCAAGTCCTGAGCATGGTTCCTCTGGCGGGATCTTCCTTGTTGCCTCGCAGAGCTGATCCCACATCGTGTTCCCGCCGGCTATCCGTTCTGCTTCTCGCGCCATGTAGCATTGGGGAGCCGTTGCCGTGTCGATCCCCTTGCCTCTGGCCTCGGCCCACTTTGCCCTCGGCCGACAACGACGAGTATGGTGAGGTCGGCCCGCCGGGGCAGGTATCGAGCACCGTGTCTACGACCACTTGCTTGCCGTTTTCGTACGCGTCTTCACACACGGCCAGCCCCCTATGTGTACGGCTCGGCAACACAGCCCGACTACATGCCTCGTGCCCTGCCTTCGCCCCCTTATCCGATCCCCCCTGGACACTCGGCCTTCTCTAACCATGCATGCGCGCTTGACGGCGTCATGCCGGCTTGAACGACCGGCCCGCCCGTTTGCCTGCATACCACAGTGGTCACCGAATCAGGTGAAACGTGGCCCAGGCACCCGTGTTGTCCCTTTTGCATTTGCTTCTATCACGACCGGCGGCTGGCTCGTAGCGCAAGCCCAGCGCCTGACGGGCTTGGGTCCCGTGGCGGGCGGCGTAAAACGGCCACATGGTTTCTACCGAGCCATGTGTAGACAACACAGTAGCCCGCTCATGCCCACTGGAGAGGGGGGCCGCCCTTGTTTGCTTTTCCTTTCCTCCATAGTGTTCACCCCCTTCCCCGTCGCAGCCCGCGGCCACCGCGGCCGCTCCAATCACGGCCTGGCGCGACCCCTCCTGTGGCTACCAGCCCAGGCAAGAGTGTACGAGAAAGGTGCAGAAAGGAAAGCAACCAAGTCGTGGGCTTCGGGGAGGACCCTAGTCAGCCGAGGTGAGATTAACCTTCAGTCCGGCCACGGCGATATGCCATCCGAGAACCGCCTCTCCTGCTGCCATCCGCCTGGCTCCAAGGAAGGACGGGCCTGGACTGGCGCCGGGGGTAGTCGCGTCAGCCCATCCGTTCTGGGGGGAGGGGTAGGAGGGCGGGCTTGTTCGCCATCAAAACGAATATGGTCCCACTGCCTTTATGCCTCAGCACATGGCGGCCATGACGAGTTCGATAAGATGGGACGGGGGCGGGCTTGATTCATACTACAGGGGGAAACGTTGGAGAGGGGCCAGTTGGCGACGCCGGACCACAAGTATTGCGAGAATAGACTATTGTCGTATGGGTCCGATCGCGCCGTCGAAGGAGATAAAAAATGCGCTGGTGAGAAAGCGCTGGACGCCAACAAGGCTATCACGTAACGCATTGCTGCCCAGTGTCTGGAAACACCTCGCTTCGGACGACCAGCCCACCCCGGGGACCAAGATGGAAAGGCAGGCAGGCCCAGCCTCACGGCGCGGCCTCGCCGAGTCCTCCACCGGACGCTTGCTGCCAGGGGGGGGGGCGTCTCGTACAGTGGCGAAGCCCTCTTGTTGAACGCGTTTAGGCGCGGGTGTTCTTTCTAAGGGGATACTGCCGGCTTCATCTGGTTCCACGCGGGGAAGTTGGCCTGCAGTACTACTGGCGAGCAAGTGCCGGATGTGAGGGTGGGAGGGCGATGGTAACCCCTTCGCCCGCCGCGAGAGGGCCCGGTAACCTCGCCGGTTCCAACCAGCCAGTCCTCGATGAGGGAATGCTCATCGTGGGCCATTTTCTGGGGCTGCAAAGCTTGATGGGCAGTGCCATAGTCAAGTGGGACGTAAGCACTTGACCCCTGAGAAGGGGGGGGGGGAGGGGGGGGGGGGGTGGCTGGCATCGTTCATCAGCACCTGGTCTTTAGCCCTTATTATCTGGAAGGTCTCTTCGGGGTTTGATTTCTTGGATGGGATGTCCTTGTGACTACTCACGGTAGTATCCTGCTTGAGCTTGGAATCTCCAAGCAGGGCGTGGCTTGATGGAGTCTGCTTGCAGCATTCACTTGCATCGCCTGTACCCAAAACACATGGTTCATGGGCACTGTTTTTTACCAAGGAGCTTGAACCAAATCGGTGATTTGCAGTGGTGGTTGAAGGTAATATTCGCGTGTTGAACAGCCAAACTCTTCGATGCCTGTACGCAGGACCGCAGACAGCAGGAGAACCTCCACCTTCGCCATTCGTCCGACCCAGTATGTCCAGAGATATAGACGGTTCCCTTACATGCTGGTTGGCTGAAAACTCAGCTCGATCTGCAAACCCCAAAGACCCGTAGTGCCCCATGCAGAGTGTCGAGTCGTGTGTCGAATGCCCTCGCCGCATGCCTCTCACGGCTGCAATTCCCTGGATCCCCTACTTTGGAGTGAAAACCGAGTCTCTTGGAGGCTTCTCGTTCCTTTCGAATGCTGGACACTGGAAGAACATATCTTTGCGTTGCTTCTCTTGTCCTATTGCAGTGCTCACCTCTGATGTCTCGTGTAGGAAGAGCCTTGTTGGTACGATTGGCAGATAGCACCCGGCAGAAGCCCGAAGAGACCTGGGTGGTCTTCTTCTTCGGGAACGCAATCCTTTCGAAACGAAAATCCTCGCTTCTGTTTGGATGATCCAGATTCCTCGTGCGTGTTGTGAAGACGTTGCTGTGCCAGCCTTTCTTCCAAAAGCACTGCCATTGTCGATGGCGACGCTGGTGGAAGAGCACGGGAGTGGGTGGTGATAGTCGGGAACCACGAGGCACTGGAATCGATCCTGTAGTGCCAGGCCTTGCCACATCTTTCAATCATCGCCGTCTCTTCGGAGCACGGCCCATTTCTGTGGTCTCGAGATTCCGTTAATAGCCCGGACAGCCCTCAGCCGCTGACTACGCCCTCCTCGCCATGTCACAAGACGAGGCTCCCTGCTTCACCTGCTTGCCAGCGACTGACCGCCCATCGTTTTACTGCCCGCATTCTTCGGCCTCTTCATCAGCCAGAGTCGGGCGGGCATCCCCCAACCGCCTGATACCATGAGTCCCGGTTCCTCGTTGTCATGGCTGGTCCATTATCTGTTGCCGGTCTCGTATCCCTGGGGACCCGGGGTACCGGCGGCCTCGTGTCCTGTATCGGCGTAATCCACAGCCTCCCGGAGGATCTGGCGTCAGCGAACGACTTCATCAACAGCATACAGGCTGCAATCAGCCACATCGACGTGTCGGGCTCACACGTGCAAACGAGTCCAACTGCCAACGATAGCATCAAGGCTTTGATCGACGCTTGCAAGGCTGGGCTGAAAGCACTTGAAGGAGCCGCCACCCGACTCTCGGCTCCACAACATGGCGACACAGCGCCACAAAAGAAGACCCGAGAGGGCCCGAAGAGGCTTTCCTACGCATTCCATCGTCCAGACATCAAGGAGCTCGAGGATCGGCCCCCAAGAGCTTACACAAGGGTGGAGAAACGGCGGGAGGGTCTTCTTTGCGGTCCTGCTGGCAATGCGCGAGCCCGCCTAGCAAGTCCTTGCAGACCAAGAGCTGTATGGCAAAAGCTAACGAGGCACTTGTAGATAGATCACGACGCTGGTCTAACATACATTCCTGGGGTCAGAGAAGAAGCCGGGCGGGCCATAGTTTGCACTTGCTCCAGCTTGGAGGGGCCCACCCTCTAGATGTCGATGCTCAAAACGCGTAATGGGTGCATTCACGGACACATACGGTGAGTGAACGAATACAGGTTGGGCAATGCTACCTTACTGAAACGAGCGCAAAAGGTCGATGGTATCATGACATGCAAATTGGAATCCTCCATGGCTTCCAATGTTACTGACTTGGCTGGGATGCTACTTGACTCTGGCGTTGCAGGGATCTCTCACAACGGTTTTGGAGTGCAAGACCTTTGTTCTCAGTCTTCGGAACGGTCTATCGAACAGGAACGCAGCTCGCCGGTCGTTAATCTCTTTTGATGACATCCGAACTCATCAGGGGGGGCGACCCGTCATGACAGAACGAATCACCAAGCTTCCCGGTATACTTTGGTCGAGCAAGCCAGGGAGGCTTTCGTTTACAGATGGGGGTTTTCCGCAAACACCCATCACCTATTTCGCAGTTGACTTGCGGGGCTCAGTCATGAGCAATGCTCGTTCTGTAAATAACCAGAGGACCGCTTGCCCACCACATGGGAATCAGAACGCAAGATAGGAAATCAGAATGCACGATTTGAACTTTGAAATTCGCAAATAACCTATCGTACCTCGTAACCATAAACTCCAGGATCGCCAGTTTATCATCTAAGTGTTTTCCCAAGTGTATCGGGGAAAGAAGGCGGGAGCAGGGGTATCCTCCCGGTCCGTCTTTTCCCTTCCCGTTTTCCCCGTCCTCCTTTTGGTTGTGTTGTACTATTTGTTCCGGGCGGCGGCGGCCTCGGCCGTCATCTGGAGACTCTTGGGGGCGTCGTCGCGGGGCATGTAGACCTCGACGAAGCGCATGCCCTTGCGGTCGTTGAAGTCCTGGTCGCGCAGCAGGGCATCGAGCTCGTCGCGCGTGTGCACGGCGTACTGCTTGGCGTGGGGCTCGACGCCGCCGAAGACCTTGACGAGCTCCTTGTAGTCCCACTTGACAATGTCGTTGTACTCGGCCTCCATGCCGTGGATGAAGCGCTCGATGGTGTAGCCGTCGTTGCAGAGCACGAACCTGGCAGGAGGGGGTTAGTCACGAAGACGGGGAAAGGGGGCGGGGAGGAGGAGGAGGAGGAGGAGCAGGAAAACGTACAGGATAATGTCCAGCTTGTGGCGGAGCATGGTGCTCACCTCCTGGGCCGTGAGCTGGAAGCTACCGTCGCCCTCGAACAGGACGGTGCGGCGGTTCATGTCGCCGTCCTTGGCGCCGAGGGCGGCGCCCTGGCAGGCGCCGACGGCCCAGCCGATGCTACCCCAGAGGGTCTGGTTCATGCCGGTGACGCCGGCGGGGAAGCGCGTCTCCCAGATGCCGAAGTTGGCGGTGCCGGTCTCGGTGACGACGATGTCGTTCTCCTTGAGGAAGCCGCCGACGCGGGGCCAGAACCACTTCTGGGTGATGGTGGTCTTCTCGGTCTCGCCCTCCTTGAGCGCGATCTCGCTCAGCTTGTAGGCCTGGGTGATGGTGGCAACGTTGAGCGGGCCAATGCGCTCGGTGGCCTTGCGCAGGACGCCGCGCATGGCGACGCCCGGGTACTCGCTGTAGCGGACGACGCACCAGGTGCTGTGCAGGTCGATGGTGTTGAGCTGGCTCATGCGGTAGCTGAAGCCGGCCGTGTTGAAGTCGCTCTTGAGGGCGCCGACGGTGAGCACGACATCGGCGCTCTCGACGGCCTCCTTCACCTTGGGGTGCGAGGCGTTGCCGGCGTAGACGCCGCCGAAGGTCGGGGCCGTCTCGTCGATAGCGCCCTTGCCCATAGGGGTAACGAAGACGGGAATCCGGGTCTTCTGGACGAAGGCGTGCACCTCGTCGAGGACGCGGTGGCGGACGGCGCAGGCGTCGACCAACATGACGGGGTTCTTGGCCGAGTGCAGGGACTTGAGCACGACGTCGACGACGTAGTCCTCCTTCTCAGGGTCGTTGGGGGGCTCGCTGAGGTCGATGGGCCTATCCAGACGGGCGCCCTCGACCTTGGCGACGACCATGTCGGACGGCAGCATCAGGTAGACGGGCCGGCTCTGCAGCCAGCACTCGCGCAGGGCGTGGTCGATCTGGGAGGCGATGGTGGCCGGGTCGTTGAGCTTGGCCGTGACACACGACACGCCCTCGCTCATCTTGTGGAAGACGTTGAAGTCACCGTTGCCCAGGGTGTGGTGCAGCAGGTGGCCGTCCCGCTCACTGGCGGTACTCGGGGAGCCCACGATATGCACGACGGGCACCATCTCGGAGTAGGCGCCGGCGATGCCGTTGATGGCCGACAGCTCGCCGACACCGAAGGTGGTGATGAGGGCCGAGATGCCCTTGGCACGGGCGTAGCCATCGGCGGCGTAGGCTGAGAGTGGCTTGTCAGTCTTTTGTCTTGCCTACGCGCTCGCGTTTTCATCCCGGCGCCCTGAAGAGGACCGGGGCCATGCATGGGACGTACCGGCGTTGAGCTCGTTCACGCTGCCCACCCACTTGAGGCCGGCGGAGGGGAGGTAGTCGAGGGCCACCAGGTTGTAATCGCCGGGCAGGCCGTGGACGGAGCGGACTCCGACCTGGTGCAGCCTCGCGAAGAGGTACTCGGCCACATTGACCGGCTTCTTGAGGTCCTGGGTGCGGATGTCGGTGGAAGTCATGGCGGGGGATGTATGGGATGGTGGTGGTCTGGATGTGACGAGGCCAGGCTGGGCGGGTGAGATGGAGAGTCGACGGCGTCGATCCTCTTATACGGGAGCACCGGCGGCGACCTGTATGCCGCGTGGGGGTCTTCTCGGAGGCAGGGGCGCGACATGCCAGGCCAGGGCGTGGCAGCAGAGCCATCAGATGGTCGGACAATGTCGGGAAGCCGGTGGCCCAGGGGCCCCGTCATGTTTGGCTGCAGGAGGGACGGGAATGGCTCACCAGGCAGAGCGCATCAGCTTCAATGGAACCCCATCGTATCCGGGCCGCTTCTCCCCTCCCTGCTCGGGAGGCCCGGGGCTGGGCTGGGCCATGGTGGTGCTTTTCTCATGCCACATCGTCGATCACGCTCCCTGCGCCCCGGCGCCGAAGGCCACAGCCGGCCGCAGGTGGTAGAGAGTCGAAGGTGGTGATGCAATGCCCGCCTTTAGCGGCGGCGTAACTTGGCAGCCAAAAGGCCGCCGGCGGGTCCACCCACCGGCGAACCGAACGAGCGCCCGATTTGACCGCGAGACAGGGCACGTCGGGAATCCTTGGGTACTGGGCTCTTGCCCCCAGGGCTGCCTCGCTACACAGGTACTGCGGCCTAAGCCCCCCGGGCGGCGTCCGGACGCGTCGGCGATGGCGCCTGGGATGGAAACCGGCTGCGTGAGGGACGGGCGTTCCTGCGAGGTGACAGGCCGGGCCAAGCCAGCCATGCTGCCAGTGCTCGACCGGGTGGGATGCCATGGCGTTGCCTGCCTCGCCAGCATGCTGTTGATTGCCTGCCGCGGCCGAGGCTGCATTAGCCGCGCGCGTGCGTGCGTGCGTGCGTGCGTGCGCGTTGGGATGTGTGCATGCATGACAGCAGGTTGAGTGCACGTAGGTAGTTAGTGAATAGGCAGTGCCTCCGGGGAGGGCGCCGTTCGTATCCGTACGCAGGGAGGCAGACTGTGCGTAGACAAACGAAGCTGGAAGCCACCACCGGCAATTCCTCGTCCCCGCCCATCCACGCCCTGGGCGCCGTGCGTCCAGGCCTCCTCTGCCCTGAGGAAAACCCGCCGCAGAAGAGGAACGACGGTTCGCCCGAGACGGTCCCTTCGGCCGCTCGCCAGAATCGTTCCATCCTTTGGCAGCTCCACCTCGCTTGTGAGCCCCTGCCACCCAACCGGAGCGAGCGGGCCCTCCAAGACCCCCAATCATCCGATCCATTGCCCACCAGCCCATTCCTCTGCCGCACCGCGTGGTCGCGTCCTTTTCGGCCGCCGTCGTGTCCACCCTCCACGGGCGATCCCGCCCCTGCCAAAGCCCCGGCAGGAGGGGGGATGGGAGACCGCCGACGACGACTTTGAACATGCCAAACTGAGGACCCCTGGACAAGTCTCCTCGATAAGGCCATTCCTGGCCCCCCCGCTCCCAAGGACCTTCCCTCGTCTCCCCTGTTGTCCGGGAGAACGACCGGGTGTCGGCCCGGCATCTGCTCAGATCACAATCCCCCCTTGCCGGTTCCGGCCGACCGGCGGGCGCTCTCGTACGATCCAGCAGCGATGGTATGTATGATTGGAGGACCGCCCAGGTCCCGGCCGGTCTTGGGACCCTGACTCATCACCTACCTGCTGCCCATGCTCGCTCGCGTGCCATGTGGCGCTTTGTCTATCTGCAGCCGCATTCCTGGCCAGCGTCGGCCGTGTGGCGTCGGTCGTCTGAAAAGAACGGGTGCGATGAAGCCTGCTGCAAAAGCCCGAAGAGGCAGGCAGTTGGCATCTCGACTCCGTCAGGCGGGTACAGACTCACCACCCAGCTCGGATGACCCGGTCTGCTCCTCGTTGGCCGCTCCGGAAGCGATACTGCGCATCATGGCTTTGGCGGGCTGTGGCCGTCGGCTGCTGAGGTGAGAAGCGGCGCTTGAGGCTCGGCCGAGGAAAGCTTAGCCCAGCAAGGCGTGGCTTGGCAGACCGCCCCATATCCCGCGGCTGCGAACCGATCCCGGGCAAGGAGACGGCCGGGCGGACAGTCCTACGCAGGGCAGACAGGGGTACGGCTCCCAGTGTGCTGGCCCTTGGCCCGGGACCGCCCATGCCTCCGCATTGACGGGGCGGGAGTGGCCAGAGACACCCCGTCGGGAGGTTCAACGTGATGTAGTATTGCGAGCCACTAGTATTCCCGTGCTGGAATCGGATCGTAAACTGCGTGTCGAGCTGTGCTGGTGAGTGTTGTGAGGCCCCAGGTCAGAATAGACAGGGATAGATCAAGACAAAGCCTCCCAGCAGCCCTCGATGGAAACAAACCGCTGAAATGCGTATAGACAGATCAACAAACCCCTTGGTTCCCTTTCTCACCTGCCTTGACTGTCCCTAACTGGTCTTATTAGCCCGCATGGCCCCTGAGTGGTAGCTAGCGCACCCATGTTAGCAGTACCGTGCTGTTGCCGTCACTGCCTTGTCACCCACGACGACATCGTGTATGCGCATCACTCATCATCGCCCGCGGCGACGACAAACAGCACCCCAGCAGATTCTCGTCTTCCACACCATATATGCTTTATTTAAATACGGTCCTCCGCCTATGGCATGGAAGAAAAAAAAAAGCTTTCTCGACATCTAGGACTTTTCTTTTCCATTCCTGAAGTCCCCAACTCAGCCTCTCCTCTCAGCACACGGACCGAGGCTCGTCACAGCGCCGCGACCCACCCACGGAACGCGTATTGGAATTTCCATCATTTCGATGCCGGACTCTTGGTAAAATGGCGGGTCGCGGCACGAAACGTTCTCCAAGCCCCGAGCCTTCCCGCGGCATCAAGCGTGCTCGCGAGTGCCCGGAGGAGCCGGAAGACGAAAAGATGGAAAACCAGCAGGCCGAGGACGATCAATGCGACCGCCTTTCGCCGCCTACCTCGTACCTCAAGCAACTCGGCGATCTCTTTGGCGAGCTTGGTCGCGAAGCAATCCAAGACGACTTCATCAGCAGCCGCGGCTTCTACGTGGTTCTTTCCCAGGCCCTCGCGAATCTGTGCGAGAGATTCCAGGGGGGCCGACAGCCTCAGCAGGCCGTATGTTATGTGGGAGCTGCTCAAGACGACCGATAAGAACCTCTCCGAGATGGGCGGAATCCCGGTTCTGGCGAGTGAGCTCTATCCGTCCATACTTGGCCATCTGATCGCACAACACCCTGGCCATTGTCCATGTCCGTATATGCGTGCTAACGATCCTTTCACACAGCCATATCCGCACCGACGCCGACATTCTTCGAGGAGCCTGTCTCCAGCCAGGCTTACGATTCGCTGAACACGATCCTGGAATTCTCCGATGAGGATACATTGTTCCGCTACATCCTCGCGTGGTGTAGGAATGGCAGTGTCCCAGGTACGTCACCCCTTCGTCCAAGACAGAGACTCTTTCCGCGAATACGTACTGGGTGTTCACCGCCGCCTTTCGCTTGCGCGTACAGAGCTGGGTATCACAGGCCCGAAGGCACCGGTCCCGCAGCCAGCTGAGCCGGCGAAAGGCCAGGAGAAGGAGGAGGAGGCAAAGCAAACCAAGTCGGCCGGAAGCCCGGAATCGACGGGGCCCATGCTGGCCGCAGTCGAGGCGCCAGCCGGTGACAGCAGCAGTTCTACGGCACGGACTCCCGAGCCTCCCACCGACTATACGCCCGAGCGGGAGCTCCCCCTCGCCCCTGGCTCCCTGGCAACACCGCCAACTCGGTGCTCATGACCCCCGGCGACGAGGATACCCGCATGAGCGATTACGACGATGACGACGCGTCTAGCGACGACGACGAGCACGGTGACTACAAACCCATCCCCGGAGACGACGGCGACGACGGGCCCAGCGACGGCGAAGATGATGACGATGACTACGACCCCGCCGTCCAAGACAAGGCGAAGACACGTCGGCTTCGACCACTTTTTTCATCCGACACGCAGGCGTTCTGGGGGGAACATGTGCTAGCCGGCGGGGAAGGACCTTCATCATGGCTACCTACACACGGTGTTGCTTTCCAGGGAAGAGGGATGCGATAAGGCGGTTCCGTTGCACTCGGCACGTTCTGTCGCGGCGCCACCAGCTGTGGCGGGGGCGGCATGCATGGCGAGCTATAGACACGTGCGTTTTGTTTACCAACCGAGACACCACTCCGCCTTCTGCTCTTGTTTTGGTCTGCCCCGTTGTGCTCTTCGGACCTCCTCGCCTTGCTTTATGCGTCCCCGTGTAGCCGGCCTAGGCGGCCTAGGCGGCCTTGGACGAGGCCATGAAGCGCGTGATGCCCTCCCACACGCCCTCGGGGCTGGGCGTCTCGGCGCACACGTCGGGCTCGTAGCCGAAGGAGCGCCGCAGGTAATCGCGGGTCGTGGGGCCGATGGTGGCGATATAGGTTGGGGCGGCGGCGGCGGCGGCGGCATCGGCGGCGTCGTGCCGGGGGGGGCCCAGGCGGCCCAGGCCCCGGAGCATGCTATCGCAGCCGGTGGGGGAGAAGACGACGACCCAGCGGGGGACGCCCGGCGGGGCGGGGCGGCGCAGGGCGGCGGCAAAGTCGTGCGGGAACGCGGCCATGACGCCGGTGCCGTAGACGACGACCTCGGCGACGGGGAGGCGGCGGGCGGCGGGCAGGGCGGGGTCCGTCAGCGTGCGGGGGATGACGTCGCGGCGCTGCTCGCCCACGAGGAACAGCAGCGGCGGCTTCGCGGGGGCGCCGGCGTACCAGGCGCCGTAGTGGTCGAGGATGAAGCGCGCCAGCGCGTCGCCGTTGCCCGTGTGCTCGCCGAAGACCTGCAGCGGCGGCGTCTGCGGCACCGCCCGCAGCGCCCGCGTCGTCGCCGGGCCCACGCTGTACACGGGCACCTCCTGCAGGTGCGGCCAGGCGGCGGCGGCGGCGGCGGCGTCGGCGTGGGCGTGCCCGGCCTCGCCTTCGCCTTCGCCTTGGCCTCCCCCGGGTCCCTCGGCGACCAGCTTCGCAAAGGCCTCGACGGCGCGTTGCGAGGTGAAGATAAGGCCGCCGAAAGCCGCACCGGGGCCCGGGCCGATGCGGCGGTTCCGCAGCGCGTCGCGCACGCGGGCCATGCCCTCGTCCTCGAACCGGTGCTGCAGGACGGGCACAAAGGTCGGCTCGAAGGCGAAGCCGTCACGCGGCGCCGCGAACAGCTCCTCGTAGGCGTCGGTGGGGCCCGACTTGGTCTTGAGCAGCAGGACCGGCATGGCCTGCCCGTCGGCCGCCATGGCGATGGTGGTTGCGGGTGGAGGGGGTGACGGTGACGATGCCACGGACGTCGTCCTTGGGTAGTGGGCGGGGGGTACCAGTCTCGATAGTGGTTTCTCTCTCTTTCTCTTTCTCTTTCTCTTTCGCTCTCTCTTTCTCTTTCTCTCTCTCTCTCTTTTCTCTCTCTCTGTCTCTGCGTGTCTCTCTCTCTGTGTGTGTGTGTGTTTCTCTCTCTCTCTCTCCCTAGCAACCCCCCCATGTACAGGGCAGGGCAAGCCGTGGCCGGATACCAAGCAAAGTTCGCCGCCGGGCGTCGTGCCACGGCATCATCCGCGACCCATGCGGGATCGGCAAATGATGCCGGAGGGGCAGGCACGGGCAATTGTGCACTGCCCCGCCATGGCCGTCAAGTGACGGGGCTGCTGTCCATTCCAGCAGGCCAGGGACCTATCTCTAGCTTTATCGATAAACCTTTTTCCACGCCGAGCCGGCGTCGCACCCGACGATGCTCTTTCTCGAAGCCTCGAAAGGCCCGCCGGAGGGAACCCGAGGCCGACGAGGCTGATTACCAATCGAGCGGGCAGGTCGCGCGTGCCGTGCGTTCCCCCCCCCCCCTTTGTCCACGTACATCGCCGCCGTCGCCTTGCGCCCGTCTTCTTCCCTCTTGCGTGCCGCGCCTTCTTCGTTCGCGCGGATTGATTGCCCCACCCGCGCCTCTCGGTCCGGCTTCGTGCGCCAGCTTCCCGTATATGGCCGTGGACGGAATGGAACCCGCCGACAAGAAGCCCTTGCCCCCGGGCGTCGTGCTCGACAAGGACGGCAAGCCGTGAGTCGCCCTTGTCTCTCTCTCCCCCCCCCCCCGCATGTCTCGCGTCCTCGGGCCCGGATCGTCACGCTGACTCGGTCGACGGCGTGTGCGTCTCTCTCTTTAGGTGCCGCACCTGTTCCTCCGGCGCCGCCTTCGCCGCCTTTGCCTCCAAGGCCAGGGCCTCGTCCACACCCAAGACCTCCGCCGCGGGCGCCGTGCCGGGCGCGTTTACCACCACCGCCGCCGCCGCCGCCGCGGCGTCGTCCCTGGCGCCGCCCAAGGACTGCCCGCCCGACGTGGAAGAGCTGGGCCGGTCGACGTGGACGCTGCTGCACTCGATCGCCGCCACGTACCCGGCACAGCCGTCGGCGCGCGAGCAGTCCGACCTGCGCGCCTTCCTCGGCCTCTTCTCCCGCCTCTACCCCTGCTGGGTCTGCGCCGAGGACTTCCAGCGCTACCTGCAGACGGAGCAGGTGCGCGTCGGCGGCCGCGCCGAGTTCGGCCAGTGGCTCTGCGAGGCCCACAACGCCGTCAACCTCAAGCTCGGCAAGAAGGCCTTCGACTGCGCCCGCTGGGAGGAGCGCTGGCGCGACGGCTGGAAGGACGGCCGTTGCGATTAGACCCCCGGCTCTTCTCGGCCCTCGCGGGCCGGCGCGGCGCCGAAAAGAAAGGTCGCAACTTGGGTTGGGGAGAAGGAGGGGCGACGGAAGAAGGACGGCATCGTCGCGTTTTGCAGCTTCCCGTCCCCCGTGTAGGATAGGATTGGGATTGGACGGCATACAACGGACGCTAGGCTGGGCGTCGGTAGTGCTTTGGAGGTTCCAACACATCGCCGCTCATACCATGTACGACTAGCGAGAGCGGATGCGTGCCTTTGTTTTCAAACTAGAATACGACTAGCCGGATCCGTATGCGGTCCACCCGAGGGAATCGGAGAAACAACTCCCTGTTCCTGGTTCCCACGTCCACCACTGACTGGCCTGGAACGGGGTATGAAGCACCAGCATGTTCCCCTTGGCATATCCCCTTGCACATTCACGTGGGCGAATCGGCTCACGGCCGTGGCTTCTGCCTCCCCTGGGCCTCTCTACGCCCCAAAGCTCTGGAACACGTCCTCGAGGCCCTTCAGACGCTTGCCCCGCGACGGTTGGGACGGCCCGGGTTGGGCATCGGGGGCATCTCTGCCCTTCTTTTCCTCATCCTCCCGCGCCTTGCGTTTCCGCTTGTGGACATGGAAGCCTAGGCGCCGCTGCGGCGTCTTGGGGTCGTCGCCCGGGCGGACACGGTGGAAGGCGTACTGCGTCTCGTAGCGGTCGCGGTAGGGCGAGCCGCTGCCGAGCTCGAGGTTGGCGAAGGGCCTGGGCAGGAGCGGCACCACCTCGGCCGCCCCGGCGACCATGTCGACCTGCCAGGGCTGCCGGTGCCAGCAGTCGGCCGCCGGGTGCGGGTCGACGGCCCAGTCGGCCCGCCGCCCACCCACGGCGTACATCTCGATCGCGGGGAACTGCGCCACCGACACGAGCGACTGCGCCGTCGTCTGGCCCTGGTTGGTGATGACGAGGGAGCGCAGCGCCGGGAACGGGTCCCTGGAGAGAGAGGCTTGAGTTTCAGTTACCGCGCCTGGAGCGTGGCCCGGGCAAGGACACGCCTACCCCCCCCCCCCCCCCCTAACGCAACACGAGCACTCACGACAGAAGCGCCCACTCGCGGATCAGACGGTCCGTGACGCGCGGGAAATGCCCTCCGGAGAACAGCATGGGCTGCACGAGGGCGAGGAACGCCAGGTTGCGCAGACGCGGCAGCGCCAGCAGCTCGGACTCGTCGAAATGAGCGCCCGAGGCAATGACGACCCCCGTGAGAAACTCAAAGGGCGACGCGGCCAGCGGGTCAAGATAGACCTGCAGCGGTGCCCCGGGACGCGGCAGGACCTGGTGGTAGTTGCTACAACCCTCGAAGTCAGGACGCTGTCCAGACCGCCCAAGGGAAGAGGGCCCCGGTGGCTCTCCCCGGTGTCCTCACGGGGGGGGGGGCCATGGAGGCCCGGAGGTGCTTACAGCAGACGCGGCGGCGCGACGCCGGTGCGCGGATGGCCGCGGTCCGGCAGCGCGAGCAGGATGGTCTTCCAGGCGTGGAAGCTGACGCCCCTGGGGCCAAGCAGCAGCACGGTCAGCGCGGCGCGGCGCGCGAGGGAGGAGGCCGACCCACCTTCGGCGATGGTCCAGGTAGTCCCAGACGCGCCAGACGAGGCCGGCGGGACAGCGGCGCAGGGCGTCGACGCCAACGCCGCCGATGTTGTCGGCGACGAGCTTGACGGCCATGTCGAGGAGCGAGGCGGGCCCCCGCCGGCCCGGCCGCCGCCGCCTCGTCGCCGTGTACGCCGGCTCCTGGTGCCACGCGGGCGCCCGCCGCCGCCGCATCGACCCGGGCGCCACCAGCCGCTCGCGGTACACCTGGCCCGTGTCGCGATCGAAGCGCGTCGACCCGCCGCCTTCCGTCATCGTGTCCCACCAGGCTCGTGGCGATGCAACAAGAACATCCACCTGCGGGGAGGGCTGGGGTCCTGGGCGCGAGATGGACGACGCGGCCCTGCTCTGGGGACGGCGGTGCTGTCAGCGGCGTGGCTGGGCCGTGTGGGGGCGCATCGTGGAGACGGCGCGAGGGCAGGCGCGTGCCGTGCGGAAGAGGCTGCCGGGCCGAGCGCTTGGGTACGTACCGCACATACATGCTCACATCGGCACCGGCATAGGTAGTCAGGGCAAACCGCCCACGCCGGCATGCCGGCTTGGAAGCCACACGGGCCCTGCTTCCGGAGAGGCGTGCACGTCCTGGCCGACGGGATGAAGCCTCACCGCCCATGGCCTGCCTGGGATGCCGAGTTCACCGGCCGGCCCCACGGTGGGAAGACGTCCCCCCGGCACTGTGCGCCACCTGCGACCGTCGGAAGGGTGCACCCAAAACATAACGAAATTTCCATTGATCATTGACCGAGGCGCGACTGACGCTCTTCGAATCCATCATCATACCAATAACGCCGTTGCTTAATGCCTCTACATGCGTGCGCCTCCCCGATTCACCCCGCCCCCTTCGCCGTCCTCGCGCCGGGCACTTCGTCTAGTACTTCAGCCGCTTCTGCTGGTCGCCCGGCTTGACCGCCATGGTGCTGAAGGCGCAGAAACGGTCCTTGATGGCCACCACCTCGTACGTACCCTCCAGGTTGGCCATGATGGTCTTGCTGTAGTCGTTGCTGATGTCGTGCCGCGTCTCGAGCACCTCGCTCTTCTGGCCCTTGCGCGCGTTGGTGCTGCGCGTGTACGTGAACTCGAACGGCGGCGTGCCCCAAAACTCGAAGAGCATCTCCACCTCGCCGCCCTCGTGGATAGACACTCGGTTGATCTTACCGCGCGAGATGCGGACCGACGGCAGCGGGTGGATCGTCTTGGACAGGTCAACGGCCGCCCGGCACTCGGACGCCTTGTCGCTGATCGACTTGATGGCAAACTCGCCCGCCGACTCGGCGATACGCCGGAAGTTGGTCGTCTGGGATTTGGCGTGACGCTCCTTGTTGTCGAACGTGTACACAATATCAAAGGGCGCCGAGCCCGTGAGCGTGTACGAGATGCGCTCGCCGACGCAGTAATCGGTGCGTGCCTCCAGGGGGTAGATGGACGGCGCGTCGAAGACCTGCACCTGCACCGACGGGCCGCCGCTCTCAATCTTCTGCTGGCAACCGCGGGCGTCCCGCACTTTGCGGATCCGGATCGACTGCGACCCGAGCTTGAGGAACTGCCGGGGAACCTGGATGCTGTAGCTGTTGGACGGAATGTTGGGGATGCGGTGCGTCTCGGGGGGGCCACCCGACTGGTGCCGAACGTCGATCTCCACGTAGAAAGGCGCAACGCCCTCCAGCTTGATGGGAATCCTGTCTTCGTAGTCCTGTTCCGACAGGCAAAGCTTAAACGTCTGTCCGGGCTTGACGAAGGTGGCAGACGGCTTGGCGTTGACCGTCTGCTCCAGCACGAGCGGCTTGAACTTCCTGTCGTCGTTGTAGAGGTTATCTGCAAGGGCCGAGAACTTGTAGGTGAAGAGGCCGGCCCGGCTCGTGTCCATGGGAATCGAGGCCTTGGCGAGGGCCGCGTCGAAGTTCTTCTGTGCCACCGAGCCGGCGCCCGATTTCGGCTTGTGCTTGACCTCGTACGAGACGTGGTAAGGCGGCGAACCTAGGGTGAGATTGTTAGCCAGGGTCATGCCATGGGGCATGCATGCATGGACCGACGTACCTCGGAGAGCCACTTCGACGCCGTCGATATCGCCCTCGCAGACTTCATGCTTGACGAAGACATCGCCTCTCTGCGTAATGGTCTCGCCGCCAAGCAGCGCCAGGTCGGGTCGCGGGAACCAGTTCACATCGAACCTCATGGCCTTGGTATCGACCTGTCCGTGGCACTGGCTATCCGTCACGGCGAGGATCTCGTACGTGCCACGTTCGGTAATCTCAATGTGGTCATTGCTCGCGCTGGCAACGCGGATCTGCTCGCCCTTGTTGTCTTCAATGTTCCGGTACGTGATTCTCCAAGGGCCATCGCCCGAGAGGCGCAGAGGAAGGTTGACCTTGGCGTCTTCGACGACGGTGATCGACCGCTTGCTTTCCAGGAGACCGAAGCCGGCGCGCGGGCGTTGCCGGCGGACCGAGATCTTGGTCTCCTCCTTCAAGAAGATGCGGCAGCCGGTGACGTCTTGGATGCTCTTCAGAGCCAGAGTGTACTCGCCACCCTGAGAGAGCGGGGCCGTCTGGATGGTGTAGGTGTCGCTGTCGATGCCTGCCACCTTCTCCGACTTCTTCCGGCCTTCGTGCACCAACTCCCACTCGAGGGTGAACGGCCCGTCGCCCAGCAGCTTGATGTCCACCTTGATCGGTTCGTCCAGGCAGGCCGTGATGACCTCGGACGGGTTGGCAATGAAGGCGCTCGCCGGCGGCTTGACGTTCTGCTCGAGCGTGTACTCGTCCGTCAGGGGCAGCGGGACCGTGTAGATGCTGTCCTCGAGGCTTCGGAACTTGTACTGGTACCTTCCGGCGTTGCGCGGCAAGAGCTCGATCTGCTGGCGCAGACCCCGGACCTCGACCTTCTCCCTCCTCCTGCGGTCCACATCGCTGATAACATCGTAGTAGATGTTGAACGGCGGGGTACCCACAAGGTCCAGGTCGACGCGGAGACCGATCGAGTTGCCAGCGCACTTGTCCGGGATCTCCTCGGCATGGATCGAAAGCTTGGGCTCCAAGGGGTTAAGCAGGAGACAGGAAGAAGGCTCCTCGATCTCGCCCTCACAGGACTCGCAGGTGACGGATTTGAGTGTGTACAAGCCAGGAGCGGAGATGGTCGGGAGATCGTTCGCATTTTTGGCCGTGTGGCGGCCAATCTCGACGACATCGCCGTGGTCGCCGCTCTTGGTCAAAGTATCAATCGGCGAGAACTGCCACGCGATGGTGTACGTCGCACTTTCTGGAGTGGCACTCGCGATGTCGAATCGGACGGGCAGCTTCTTGTCCTTGCCCTTGGCCACCTTGAGGGGGTTCCGCTGGTCACACCCAACCAGGTTCGCACGCGGCCGCTCCCGGACATTGAAGTCTTGATACAGGTGTTTGGGCCGGGGCTTGAAGTCGGCTTCGTCACCCGACGGGGCGTACTTGACGACATTGTCGAACACATCGTGGACCTCGTCAATCGAGTACTGCCATTCGCCAGCCTGGTTCATCGACTCGTTAAGCGACACCTTGACCGTTTGGGCGCGGGCCCAAGAAAAGTCCTCGTCACCAGGCTGAATGAGGCTCGACCGGGAGGAGGCACCCAGCAGTGGCGACGTGTATCCCTCGGGCTGGAGGCTCTGGAAGTGAAAGCTGCGGTCCTGGCCGTTCACCGCACGGCTGTAGACAATCTTGAGAGGCGGAGTACCGTAGACCTCTAAAGAGAGGTCCGAGAGGTCGTTGATACACCTGTTTGCCGATACGGCGCGTTGGACCTGGGCCTTGGGGCATGGCACCACGTAGACGGGGTCACTGGCCCGCTGGACGTCCAGCTTGTACTCGTCGAGAACTTTGTTCAGCCGATACGCACCCGGCTTTTTCACGGGGACATCGTAGATGTACGACGACACGCTGTCCTCCTCGCTGAGGCGCTTGGCCTGCTTCTCAATCTCCTTGAGTTGTGATTTGCTCAGCCGAATGATCTCCTCGTTGTTCGTCTCCAGGTCGACGCGCGAAATCTCGACCTCGACGGGGATGGTGGCGTTGAAGTAGAGCGGTACGAGAGCCGTGCTCCGGCCCTGGCCAACGCAGAAGGGTGTCTTGCCGGGGTTGAGCATGGCAGAGCCTTCGGGGAGAATGTTGATAATCTGCTTTCCCATGATCAAAGAGTGGTTGTGCAGGATGCTCGAGACCTTGACATTGTGCTCCGAGATGGCCAATTCGCGATCGTAGAAGACCTTGACGATACCAAAGAGCCAGGTGGTCCAGGGAAGCTCAACGTTGAACATCAGGACCCAGTTCAGGAAGAACTGGCCGATGAAGAGGGAGAGCACCACGGGCTGCGACCAGTCGAGCCAGGGTATCCTGAGGCCGGGCATGGCGACGAACAGCCAGACGAAGTCGATGGTGACCCATTTCGTGAACAGGGCGAAGGAGCCGGTGCCCTCGTCGGCCACGCAGACCCAGTCGTAGAAGCGCCATGCCAGGATGATGCCGTACAGGGAGAGGGCCCAGAAGCGCTGGCTCGGCGCGTCGAGAGTGGTCAGCGGGATCAGAGGTTGGCTCTCGGGCGGCGTGGCCGAAGCGAGAATGTTTTCGGGCGCGGGTGGTAACGACGGCTTCGCGGGTCTCTGTTGCCGGGGAGGCTCTCGGCGAGGAGCAACGGTAGCTGGGGTCTGTGGAAACCCACCAGACCGCATACGGGGTGTCGCATTCATGGCATGCCGCGGCGGTGAAAAAGCATGAGATGGAGGAGAGTGGCGGGAACCCAGGCGCGGATGGCGAGATGGGATCTCGGTCTGGGGGAGGGCGACGTGGGTTTTCAAGTCACAGCAACGCGGGCCGTCCAGTTGCGCGCTTGAGGGCGAATGGAAGGGCTTGGGGGGTGACAATGAGCCGCTCGTGGCTTCGCTGAGGCTGCTGAGGGCTGTAGAAAGCTCCGGTAAACAGGATGGAGACGGAAATATTTTGGTCTTTGAAGCTTTGCCGCACGCTGGAGCACCACCGCGATCAGGTCGCAACGGCGCGTCACTGGTCGCCCGCTCATCTTGCTGGGTTAGGTAGATGCGCCTAACATTGGTAGGTGTACTGTACTGGGGCATTGGGGGGGGGCCTTGGCGCGCTACGTAGGGGCCCATTGGAGGGGGATGGAGGGTTGTGTTGTACAAGTATGGGACCTACTAACTCCATTTGTACAAGAGACATCAACGAAGTAACTTGCCATACCATCTAGGTACATAAACTCTGCATGCTCAGACCCGGATAAGCGCATAGGTCTGAACTGGGCGAGGAAGATGATTTCCCACTCCTCTTCCCCTCGTCCAACCCAAGTGCAGGTGATGGTGGACTACACGCACAGGCGGTATCGGCATGGACGCAGGACGCAGCGGGCACACGAACCGCCACTTGCAACCTACTGGCTCTAACCATAGGGCTATCCCTATGTACATATGGACATGTGTACATACATATACAAGTAGTATGCGCCAACAGCATCCGGCCTCAGACAGCCCTGGAGGGTGTTGAAGGTTGCTGCGCTTGTACATCCCCCCGGTCACCCCCACGGTGGAAGGCCCATCATGTGCTCGAAGCAATCGCCTGCTCGAGCATGCCCTTTTCTGCCAGCTTCGCCAAGAACGCGTGGCTCGCGGGGATGTAGTTGCCCCTCTTCATGGCCGCCCTCTCGTAAACGGACGGCACCACCGCGAGGAGATTGAAGGAGCCGCCCGACGCCATCCGCGCCGACAAGGCCGTCGCCGCGACGGGGAGCCAATCGCCCGCAAACGGCCCTAGGCACACCGGCTTCGTCCGCAAGCCGTCCAGCTCCCAGACCTTGCCGGCGACGGGAACATAGGCAATGTAGTGGTTGGCCGTTTCGGCGTCCTTCTTCGCCCTCCTCCTCCTTGACGCCTTCGTGTTCGCCGCCGCGGATTTGCGGTTGCTGAGGGCCCGGCCCGTCTTCCGCTTCTGCTGCTTCGCATACGTCTCGAACTTGTTATCCAGCAGAAGATCCTCGCTCCAGAGATCCAGGCGTCTCGCCACGCTGTTGTGGATGGCGCGGATGAAGTCATTCTCGTCGAGCTTGTGCCCGCGGTGGGGTGGTGACAGCGGCGTCGTGGCCGCCTTGAACTCCGCGAGCTGGGTTCCGAAAGAGGGGTCGGGCACGTTCATGAGAATGTTGAACATGGCTACAGTCGCGCAGGCGTTGGCCGTGGTCTGGTTGCTGAACCACAATTCGTCCGGGCAATCCTGGCGCTTGTCGGCCGCCTCTTCTTCCTCCTCCTCGCCATCGTATTCGTACAAAAACACCAGGCCGTAGACGGGGGTCGGCAGAAGGGCAAGGGAGGCGGGGTCCACGCCGAACACCTCGGATACCTGGAGGCCGGGGGCGCCCAGGGAGATAAGGACCTCGTTGAAGACGGCCGGGTCCGACTCGAGCTCCACCCAGCCAGCGAAATCCCTGTGCTCATCAGGCTTCATCGCGGCCAGAGCATTCTCAAGAAGCTCGCGATGGGCACTGGGCGTCTCGGGTGCTATCCTACTGACGGCTTCCTGGGCAGCCTTCCGTTTGGGCCGGTTGGACGGGCCTGGCATGGGGGAGGTGCCGGTAGTGGATGACTTGGGTGCCGTAAACTCTTCATCCTCGAAGCGCGGTGCCGACCGTCTGGATCGGGTCGACCGGCGGATAGGCATGGGCACCGGCGACGGCGTGCGGTCGGGCGTGGGGGACGACGCCATAGCAACCGCCTTCTATGCGTGCTCTGTAGCGTGTCTTCAGTCTCCCCATGCCCTGCCCGTAGGACGTCAGTGTGGATGCTACGAGGTGTCAGCTGGCTCGGCGAAAGGGTGGAACAAGACGTACAGGAAAATTCCGGGTGGGACTTTCTCTCCAACGGACTGCTGGTCCGGTTATGCGGTCGGATCTCACAGGGGCTGGGGGGGCGTCACTGTAAGTGGCATGCAGCACATTGTGACTGGGCCATGAAAGGAAACCAGAAGCGGTGGGAATTCGGCCAACCGGGTGGGGGAAGGACACTTGAGGTTGCCCTGGCGAGATATGAACACTTCGGGTCAGGGTCCTTATCACCAAGTTGATTGGCGATGGACTGCTTCACCTGGGTGAAAGTGCTTGCAGATGGCGATGAGTGCGTGCGTGCTTGACGCCGGGGCTGTAGGCATGTAGGATGTATGTAGGTTGGCAATGCAAGGTTCCGATGCTACAGTGACTGGACAGAAGTTTCCGTTAGTGGAGCCTCCAGACCCCATACCCTTCATCAACACCACCATCTTCTAAGTTCTTTATCTCAGCCAGTTTAATAGCAATAAAGAAGCCGAGATATGCATTGAAATTAGAATTTATCCTATTTTAATAATGAGAGTACCATCCACGAGCTTTTCGGACGGAGGAGAGGCGACGAGGTATTGAAAGCAAGAGCTTCCGAATAGCCTCATGATCTAGCTCACTCCATGCTAACTGGATTAACTCCCTTACAGCAGCCTGTTCGGCGATGTTATCTTTGTAGGCGGCAAAGCGAGGCTCTAATTCGTATATCTTTGCTTTTAGCATACGCCACATATGCTCGATTGGGTTGAGATCTGGGCTGTGAGGCGGCCATGGTATCGTCCATATACCGTGAGACTCTAAGAAGAACCTCACCGCCTTTGATCGATGGATACGGACGTTATCTTGCATAAAGGGGTCCCCTGCCTCATAAAACGGAAGCAGCGTTTCCTCTAGGACCTGGATATAGGCCTTGGAATTAAATCCTCCGCGAGGGGAGTCCGGATCTCCGTCGCAGAACGCTAAGGGCGTCTTTCCGGCCTCTCCGAAGCGTTCCCAAATAGAGGCCCAGACCATGATGGAGATCTTAGGCTTCACATGGGTCTTAGTGTTGACGAGGTCCGGTCGGAAGCGTTCCCCTGCTAATCGGAAGACCCATTCGCCTTGGCTGCCCGGTTCGTTCTGGATAGTGCATTCGTCGGAGAAGAGGCTCCTCATTAATACCAGCTGCTTGCTTCGTGACGAGTATTCACGGCAAAAAGTGAGCCTCTGTTTGGCGTCTTCTTTCGTTAAGAGGATCCTCTTCGCCGCACGTCACTTCTTAAGGTGCATCCGCTGTATGGCGCGTTTCAAGGTCTTCTCGGAGACAGCCCTCGAGATACCGTCCGATGGCCGAGGACAGGCTAAACAGAGGTCTCTCCAGGTGGCGTGAGGGCGTTTTCGAGCAATTCGAAAGAGATAGCGGGCTTGCCGGTCACTCACACGCCTTGGAGCACCTTTTTTAGGGGCAGGTTTTGGTGTTTTGCGATAACTGACGCGCCTCACGATGTCAGCCACGGTCTGGGGCCTCTTCAATCCGAACGCGTTTGCAATTGCCTCATGTTTGACCCCTGCAGAAGCGTACGAACAGATAGAGGCAATCATCGCTTCCGTACACCGTTGGTTAGGTCTCCTTCCGGCGGTCAGGATGGATGCGACCGCGTTTAAATCCATTACGAATTGATGAAGTTATCGCGTCTTGAAGAGTAGGTGGCGTTGTTGTTGACATTGAAGTGGAGGGCGAAAGAGGCTCCACTAACGGAAACTTCTGTCCAGTGATTGTAGCCATCAATCTGGGGCGGCGGGGCCGGATCACAACAGTCGGACTGGATTCTGGGCAGTTCGCAAGCGGCGGCGTTACTCTGGTCTTACCTCAACCGCCAGCAGGCACGCTCCTAGCTGGAGATTCCTTGATCCTCGGGACTGCAGCTCTTTGCTCGTTCCAAGTCCTGCATAAAATCAGTACATAAGTATTGGAGGAGTAGACCTGGAAATAATATTCCTAGATCGATGTGTCGCTTAGGTGAATATAGAAACGGGATAACTGGGTACTCAGTGCCTGCATCAAGAGAGCAGCTCACTTATACCAGAATCAAGCAAGGGGGGCATCAGTCGGCCAAACCAGACCCGCATACAGCCAAAGCCCGCAGTCCGGCAAATGTCCCTAGGCAATCAATCAATAGCCATATCTGATTTACAGTATGCCCTTCCCCTGTCTCCCGTCTCCCAAGGCACTTCCGCCCGACTCGCGTCAACGAGCAAAAGCGAGGGTTCAAAAAGAAAGAAGAAAATGACCCCCGATGGGTATGCCCAGCCCAGCAAGGACCAGAAGCACTACCTCCCAATCCTTTTATTACCCTAACCCAACCCCACTGCATGTGTTTACACCTGTCCATGATAGTGCCTCGTTCATGTCTTTTCCGTCATTCGCCATAAGCCCGGCGCGGGCCAAAGGGTATAATTACATCACAAAAAGGAGATTCGTGTCTAGATCATCTGTTGCGTTAGTAAAACACGTCTTTCCCTTATCAAACCTGCAGGCTGAGCAGGCGACCGGGCCCTAAATGCTGCTGCTGTTGGTGGTAAGACTGACCAAGAGGATGGCTGCAAGAGAGTTGAGGTTTCTGACTGTAGCGTGTTGCCAATTCGTCGCGGATGCTGTTGAGGAGCTGGACGTAGCTCTGCTGAGGGTTCTTCTTGAGGGCCGTGATGAAGGCCCATGACATGGCGCCCGTAGCCTGAGCAGCAATAGTTGCATCCGCCCTGGTTCTCGGGTTAGCAAAGCTTCTGAGAGCGGATGGTGCTTGGGATGGGAAAGCGCTCCTCCGCCGCCGAATCGATCCAACGTGACCCGTCGCCCTAGACGCAAAGTCACAACTGAGTAGTTGTACTTTGGTCTAGAGCGTGCCGAAAAAAAAAGGTGAGTCCAACTTCTGATATTTACATGGCCGCGGGCTCCCCAACAGACAACTTTTGGACACCCATGAAACGAATACCACAGCGCTAACCCAGCGCAAAACGCCGTAACCATCCCCGGGCAGCGGGCCCTGGATAGGCCTATCCAACCATATATGCACCAACGCCTTACCAAAACGCCCACAAACAGCCTTGCCACAATCTGTGTGGCGTACGCGGCAGAAAGAAAAAAGGGGCAAACATAGTCGGCCTAGTAGGGGGGTACAAGAAAGAAAGGGTATACGAACGAGGTTTGGTCATCCTTGCTGCCGGAAAACATGACAACATCTGCCGGCGAGGTCTTGGTGGCCATGGTGCGGTTGTAGGCGTCTTCGCCGCCAGTGGCCTTTTTGAAGAAGCTCATGACGTTCTTGGCCACCCCCCCAAGGTCCCCTTGGCTGTAGGATTGAATGACCTCTAACAGGCCCTGACCCGCTTCCTTGGCCAGGTTGGGTTCCTTGAGCATGCCCTGGGTGGAGTAGATGTAAGGCAAGTCAAGCGCAGTACCCGAATGACAAGAGTCGAAGATGGCTGTTAACCGCACACCCGCTGGTAGTGGCTTAACCATGATTCTGTGCATCTCGTCGTCGACGATGTGGCCCACTGACCGGAAGTCAACAGGGTAGATGACCTCATCGTAGCCATCCGCCTCGTCGCCGTCCAGGTCTTTGGTCTGGCCTCCGTGGCCTGCGCGCCGGATTTGGTCAGTAAGCCCCCCCCTCGCTAGGAACCTTGTCCGTCACATCAACATACCTGAGTAATGGAAGAAAAGCGAGTCGTTCGGCCTGGCGTCCTTGACCAGCCAATGCATTGCGCGGAGAATGTTCTGCTTCGTAGGCTGGCTCATGGGGTTCTGCTGGTCGTCGGTCAACAGCACCATGTCCTCCCGCTTGTAGCCAAAATTGTTGACCAGATAGGCCGACATGTTCTTGACGTCATTGATGCATCCTCGCAGCTGGCCACGCTGGCCGAAGTAGTTGATGCCCACTAGCAAAGCTTTCCTCCTGCCCGTACAGCTGCTGTACTGGAAGGCATAGTTGTTGGGGGCGCCGTGGCCGAAGTGCTGGGGAGTGGTCGGAGGCGGCGCGGGATGGGAGCCAAAGGCCGCGTTCGAGTTAGAATCTGGTGTGCTCATGTCAGCACAGGGGTCCCTTTTGCTCTTCATCCAAGCACGTGTACTCCAGAGACGTACGGGGCCGGCCGTAGTGGCCCTGTGGTTGTTGGTAGCCGGCGTATTGCGGCGGCGGAGGGCCCTGGTCACTCATCCGTCAGTCTTGGGTGGGACGGCACGGTCGACTGCTGTGCGCACCTGGTTGTAACCGTAGGGTTGGGGCGGGGGAGGACCCTGGTTGTAACCGTAGGGCTGGCCTTGCGGGGGGTATCCGTTGTAGCCTTGGGGGGGAGGGCTATGGACGGTTAGGATCGTCGAGCGAGGCGGGACAACTGAAACACAACGCCGCCGGTTCAACGCACCCAGTGTAATAGCCGCCCTGGTACTGCGGCGGCGGCGGTGCGCCATAGCTCTGGCCGGGGAAGCCGTAATGGGACATGGCAGAAGTGATGGCCGGAAAGGGGGGGGTGAGGGGAGGGAAAGAGGAATGTCGAGGCGTGCGGCGGGACGGAGGGTGGTGGCTGTCTATCGGCGACCCGCCGAGGAAGCGACGGAGCGAGATGACCAACAAGCTTCGAGGTAGGGGTAGAGACAGTCGTGGACAGAACGCCGGGTCTTTATAGAAACTACCTGGGTCAGTAAGAAATACGCGGGCGCCACGGAAGAGCAGGAGGCGGAGCGCGTGGTGGTTTGTTTTCGGGTGGACGAGCGTCGATAGAGACTAGCGGGCGGGCCGGAGTCAGCCTCTCTCCCTCTGCTTCCTCGGTCACGCCACACCCAAGTAGCTGGGTACATGGCCCTG
This sequence comes from Nigrospora oryzae, assembly GCA_016758845.1. NCBI lineage: Eukaryota > Fungi > Ascomycota > Sordariomycetes > Amphisphaeriales > Apiosporaceae > Nigrospora > Nigrospora oryzae. The sequence goes on along the minus strand of JADKYO010000014.1, from coordinate 3,081,170 downwards.
TCCACCAACGGCGCCGCCAATACTCCCGGTATCGCTCGACCGGGTCCATCGCTCCAGGACGTCCCAGCGGCTCCGCGCGGGCGGGAAGGAAGGGGATGTAGCGCGGGCGGTGCTCATGGCATTGGACATGGGTAGGGTGGCCGAGGGAAACACAACACTCACAGCTAGGAGGGAGGAGCTTACGACTAAGGGGGGACGTCTTGCGATGCCGAGATTGCTATCTTGCGTCTAATCAGTCAGTCGACTGGGCCATGACTGTTGGTTTCCGGGCACTGGGAGCAGGAGAGCAGCGCGGTGGGCGTAACCACGGGCGCGAGGCGCGGGCAGCAGACAAGAGATGTTCGCCAGGTCGGATGCAGCCGGCCACCTCTTTCTCCCATTCCCTGTGTGTGGGCTGGGCTGGGCTGGGCTGGGCAAGGCGAGGCGAGGCAAGGGGGCAGAAGGCATGTACCGACACAAGCGGAACAAGTACCGACTCACCTGGGGAGGGTTTGCGCCGCGGCGGCCGCCAACAGAGACAATAATGGAAGAGGACTAAGGTCGGCTATACACAGACAATCCCGGGGGGGGTGGAGGAGCAAGAGGGAGAGAAAGAGAGAGAAAGAGGCAAGTCAGGCCGTGCCGGCGCAGGGCTGCTCTGGCTGGTTTGGCTGGCGGGGAAAAGATTAGGCTCTCTGCAAGTAAAAGGTTGGCTAGGTACCTGTAGGTCATCCAGTCCTTGGCGAATGACATAGGTACCGCTTTAGAAGCCTTCCTACCCCAAAGACACAAGCGACAAGACCCAATGCCCACACCAACCGTGGATGCAAGCGGGGTTTTTTTCTTTTCACCCCCCCAGGGCTCTGGCACAGGCTTCCACCATGTGGTGTCAATTACAGCTGACCGCCCGTCATTGGTCTTCATTGGCTGCCGGTGTCCTCCAATTCCCAGGCGGCCAAGTACCGGTAGGAGAGCTTATCGCGGGCTAAGCTTGAAGCAGCCCCCAGCGCGAAGCCGAACCCACTCGATCTCCCCTCGCTCCCACTCCCTCGGTGCGACCAGCCATTGCCCTGGACGGCCTGGGCAACATGGGGCTCAGGCACACTGGCCAGGAAGACCCTGATGACAAAGGGCCCTTCCTTGGCTTTACGGATCCCGCTGTATTTGTCGGCAGCCCCCTGGAGCTCTACGGCCTCCGTACTTCCGTCGTGAGGCGTGGCGGTGTGGTGCAATCGGGAATCCATGTTCCTTTGCCCGCATCCATGAGCCTCGATCCGGCGTCTTGGTGTTTGTCGTGTTTCCGTGCGCTGGTACGGTACCGCGTAGCCGGTACTGTTTCGCATGCACCAGCCCGTCCTCTCCCTCTCCTCCCTTCTCCTTTTCCTGGGGCCGCCAATGCAGCCCAGCATATGCCCTGCGACGGGAAAGCCGCCGGCAGACAAGCCGGTCTCATTTTCGAGTCATCTCTGCTGGCCCAGACCGTGGCCCCATCACGCTGCCTGCCGCGTTATTGGCTGCGTCTAGGCTGCCTGGGGAAATCTTCCCCTCAGCCCCGGAGCCGGCCTGCTGTGTCCAATATATGCACAATAACAATACCCGGTACCTCCCTCGGGCGGGACTGCTTGGGTACCAAGAAACGTGGCCGGGGAGACTCTTTTGCTGGGTCCCGTCTGTCTGGGTCAGCATCACGCAACAGCTTCAGAGACCCTGCATCCCTGCACCCGACGAGACCATCGTTCCACCCGCGTGGATTTCCTGCCCTGCAGGCGGGTGTTAGGTATGGATTGTAGAGCACGGCCAGCTCTCGTGGAGACACGCCTCGTGGCTCACGCGTTGGGTTTTCCGGTTTCGGCTGTGATGCCCATGTGCCTTTCAATACTGGCAACGCCGGGGGGCGTGATTTCTATCCCGTGGCTGCGGGCGTGGCCCAATCCTGAGGGAGCCCGTGAACGCTGCTGCTGTACATGAGTTCCAATGCCTCCATTCGGAATAACGCTGCCCACCGCGCCTACCCTCACAGCCTTCCGGTGGGGGAGATAGGCCATGACTTGCCGTTGCGCGCCATCCGCTCCCCACCCCTTCAGCCGCACCTCGATCGTATCAGACAGCCGGGCGCGTGGCCTCGTCCGCGCGCTATCGTTGCTCAGAACAAACCGGTTCCACCGTCCGTTGGCGCATCGCCAGAGTGAAACGCCGCCACGTGTGTAGACGGCCCAGCCAGCCCTAGCCCCCGAGACCATCGACAGCACATCAGCAGATAGCCCACTTCCCCGGTGTCGACAGCGAGTCGTTGGGGGTCTAGACTCCCTCCTCCTCCAACGTCGTTTTTCTCTCGATCGAGGGCGCTGCTCCCGTCCCAACGCATGCTGGCCGGAAGCGGAAAGGCCACGGCGATCCCGAGGTTTGGTGGCTGGCCCAGGTCGGAGATGGACCAATGGCCTCTCTTCGCCTGTTAGCTCAGGACGGCATGGGGCGGCCACGCAGTCGCGTCTCAGTGAACGGCGTCGCGGAATGTCTGCTCCCCCATCGGGGCAGAAGTGCGAGGTTATGCGCGGAATGCCCCCCGGTGTCTGCCGCCAAAGCAGCACCGTGTCTCGCGTCGCCGTGGGCGGCCGCTCGTCTCAGATCAAACACGTTGTCCCTCGGCTCCAACTTCCCGCTGGAGGCGACGGGTGTTGCAGAGAGCATTGCATGCGTCCGCCGTGCCGCCGGAATATACCATGCCCACTGTGTGTTCGGGAAGCAGGCCGCACCGCAGAGCCGTGCCGTGGGTATGGTCCCCACGAGCTTATTCGCCAACCTAGTCGTAAAAGCAGGCAGGGCTCGTCCAGTCCAGCTGTCAGGCCGCGGGCTTTAACCCGACGGGGTACTGATCGCCAGGAACCAGTTAAGAAGGGCCCTTGTTAGTCCGGACTCTTCGCGGCATTCGTGCCAGCGCCACGACAACGAACCACCCTCCCGGGTCGGCCAGCTGGTCCAATAAAGGGGCCGCCGAGCGGCACCGCCTCGAGGCGCCTGTACAAAGAATCCCTACACGCAATGGCACTCCCAGCCGCCATGATGCGATTCTTCCTGAATAGCCCTTAATTGCCCCGCGTTATGGGGTCTAGCCTCAGTTTGACCATGTCGCTGCTTCCAGCTGCCAGGATGGATGCCGCTGCTACGTGCTGAAATTGGTATCGTCCCGTCTTTCTCCATTGCCTTGGCTAACGCACCGCCTGGCGATGGACCTCGTTGCCGTTCGCCTGTGCTTACCTTGGTTTTCGTTTTGTTTCGTAAGAGCTTCTTTGCTTTCCTCGGAGAGGGGGGTTTCCCCCCCCCCCCCCCCCCCCCCCCCCTTCACCACGTGTAAGCCGTAGACTGTTGGTTTACAGAGTTCGCACCTGATGTGGATTTTCTCAAGCCAGCCAGTGGCTGAGGTGCGCGTTCTCTGTTCCACCCAAGGTTCAAGGAGAGGTCCGTCTTCTGGTGTTTGGCTGCCTCCTGGTAATAACACCCTTCTCGAGGCTTAACTGGCTCTGTGAGGTTGTTTGCACACAGACAGCCCCCGGCTGGGCCTCGTCAAGCTGCCCCAAGCCGCCATCCACACCAGGGTCGGCCTCGCATAAGGCCCCGCGTCAGCCCCCGAGGTCAGCTAGCATGGGTACGGCATCATCGGGTCCTTGCGGATGTGTTCCGGACGGCTGGTTATCACCTCTCCGATTGGATGGGTCACTTCGGAGCCTGTCCCCTGCGGGTCCCGTGTCATCGAATCAATCCCAGCCTGGCCTTCGCCATACCTATTTACCTACATGCCCTTCTCTTCCCGGCACCCCGACGTTACTCACATGTGTCGTATGGATCCTTGCAAGCCTCATTATTCGCCGCAGGGCCGATATGCACTGTAACATGCGATTCCCAACCAGGACGCCGGCTTTGTCGTCGACCAATAATAGGTTGGCTGGATACGAGATTGCTAAATGGTCAACCCATGGCGTTTATCTCATGCCACCATAACGGTGATGCCCGTGAGAGGTGTGCTTGAGAACAGCGACGGACTCCGTGTACTTACACCACCAACATAGAGCCGCCGTTGGAGGGCGATTGCCGTGCTTGGCTGCCGTCCAGAGACCGGCGCATGCGTCGCCGTATGGAGTGGCACCAGATGCGCCGGTCTGAGTCGAGCAGAAGCTCCAATATGTGTAGGGCAAGCTTGAAGCGCTGGAACGAGACATCGATACCATCGAGAACGACCTGGACAGGACACGCCATCGTGCCAAATCCATCGCCTCAGGCCGCTTGGACCAGGTCGATAGAACCACGACCAAGCATGGCAAACTCGCCAAGGCAATTGACACGGTGGTCGCGGACTGCAAACGACTCTCGGTTCCACACGACCATCTTGACGCCAGGGCTGAGCAAGTGGAACCGACGTCCAAGGAGAAACGCTCGTTACCGACAGAAGACGAGACCTCTACAGGGTTCAGAAACCGGCGAAAGCCTAACCTCTGAACGGTTGCGATATCTACGCCTCCTCCTGAGATATTGGAACTAAGCAGCTCTACGGGCAAGAAGTCCGGTGGCCTGAGACCGACGGCGAGGCGAACAGGAGGAGAATCGCCGCCTCCAACCCAGCAACCAGCAAAGAGGCACGATCCAGGCCCGCAACCATTACCAATCAATTTAAACGACTGTATTCACCCAAGTAACCCATGCGGTTGTTTTGGTTCATGTTCTCCACCGTGTCCTGTTTCGGCCGCACCGTGAGACGAGGGTTCTGTTCGCCGCGAGGCCAACTCTCCTTGTCGATATGCCCAATGCGGAGGGTATTGCGTGTTTCTCTCACTCTGCAGATTGGCGATGTGCTTCTACGCTTGGGATTAACAGAGGGAAAATAGAATTCACATCGCAAGGCATCCGATCCGGACGTCGGGAATTCAAAAGTCACGCTTCTTACTCAGAAGATAGGAAAGCAGCCGGGCGTACTAACAGTCCACAACGACTATGGGCACTGACAGCGGTCGGATGAGCATATAGTTAGGCGGTCACCAAGTTCTCCAGCATACTTTATATTACAACATGGAGGCGCCCCGGGGTTTCGTCCCCGCGTGCAGTATCCCATCGTTGGGCGGTTCGGCCGTCCCGGTTCAAGGCTCACTATGTCCACAATTATATATCGAAGAAAAGTAACATGGGCACACATCAGGCCTTTTTGGTGGTGGCATCAGTGCCAGCTGTTGCGGATGATTCGGCGGTATCAGCCCTCATCAGCCATGCATTCAGACCCCATAAGAGCCGCAGTGCCTCCAGTCGCTCCTCGGGTTTGAATAGGTCGAACCACGGGCTTCTCCAGACCTCCAGCTTGCCCCAGCTTCGTCCCGCCGCCCCCTCGTCCTCGGGCGCTCCGTCGAAGACTTCGAGCAGCCGGTCCGGTACGCGGGCCCGGATGATGCAGATATGATGGAACACGCTGCTGACGAGGAAGACATCGTCAAACGGGACATCCTTTTGCCGTCCGATGGGCATGTACTTGGTCTTTTTGTCCCAGTTCGACGACGGCGGTTTTACCCGGCGGTAGCTGTCGTACATGCTCATGTTCTTGCGCGCTTTCCTGCTTCCCTGCGTGCCGCGCATTGGCAGCCCGGACGAAAGCGAAACGGGATGCGGCGGGGACTGGGGGCGTTTGCTGCCACCCTGTTCGTGGCCGTTGTTCTTCTCGCGGGCGCATGTCGGCGAAACGCCGTCAGCCTTGGGCATGGAAGCGTGGGGGTTCTCGGCGACTCTATGTGCCAGCGAGCCGTCCGTTTCGCCCTCCAGCGGACCGACACTTTCAACCTCGCGTCCGATGGGGCCACCTTCTCCTCCGCCCCATCTTTTCCTGGTGGTCCACCACTGGCCGTCGCCAAATCTCTTCTCTTGCTTGCCTTGGCGGGCTCTCAGCTGCGCAGTGGCCAGAGCGGCGACAAGCTCACGGCCAAAGTCGACGTTGTGGTCTGTTGTGCCCTTGAAGTTGGTGAGGTTGCGGGCTGACACGGCCACCAGAGGCCCTTCCATGTGGCCATACCTCGCCTCGTCACGGGACGTGGGGGACCGGAAGATGAAGTTGCAGCCCGAGGGGAAATACGATACACGTGGCGGCTTGGATGCCGTCTTTCCCCGGGTACCGGGAGGATGGGCCGGTTCACGCAGGTGCAGTCGGGGCTCCACCCGCGGTGGCGACACGTTACATCCGAAGTCGTACGAGACGAGCTTCACGAAGGCGGTGATGAGACCATGCCGGATCTCGGCCGGCATCGCGGAGCCGGGAGACGTCCGGTACGTGGTCCGTTGGACGTTGCCACCCTGGGTCTGGGACGACGTGTTATTGGAGTCATGTGCCACCGAGGCACCAGCAATGGCCAGCTGTGCCTGTTCCAGGCCTGGCTCGAGGGGTGGGGGCCCGGGATTCGGCGGCGCAGGAGACGAAGAGCAGGCCGTCGGCTCCTCTTCGTCTTCGTACCTAATGGGTGGCTGCGATGTGTCGTCCCAATATCCTGCCATCAGTTCTAGCTGCCGGAAAAACTCGTAGCAATTCCCGAGGCGCACAGGCTTCTGGCCAGGCTGGGGGCGGATGCGCTTCACCGTCCTGAAGGCAGCCTGGTTGTCTATGGAGAGTTCGGTGCGCCTCTCGAGATAGGCCCGCGCCTCGGGGGACATGTTGCCGTTGGAGAGTGGCCTCCGAAAGGTCGGGTCCCTGGCCCTCGCGTCGTCGACAGTCATGGCGTCCCACCCTGATGGCTCCGGGAGGTAGGACGGGTCCGGCAGCAAGTGCTCGGCCGGGGCGTTCGCATGTACATGGAGACCCAGGGCAGCATAGTGGGGCTCGTTGAGCTGGGAAGGCTTCCGGAGGGATTGCAGGAGCCGTACTACGGACGTCTGCCCCGTGGCATGAGGGGCAGCCGAGGGTTGCGGAGTGCAGGACGGCAGCTCAACCGGCGTGGGCGGCGGTACATCCTTGGGCGGCGGACCAAGCGTCGCCGGCTGGACTAGAAAGAGGAGTGTCAGAGACCATGGCAGAAGACGGGCACGGAAGGCCAGGTGATGCCGGCCGGCCCAGGGCGCGGGGAGCTTGGGCAGCCGAAGCGCCGCGCGCGGGAGAGGCCAGGTAACCTCGGTCTCGGCTTCGCCAAACGAGGGGCAGGCTTGCCGCGAGCATGTAGACACGGTCTCACGGAAGCCAAACCGGGGGCAGGGATGTGGAGGGTAATGGCGGGCATTGATTGCAAAGCCAGCCTTCGAACCAACCAACCCCCTTCCACGGCAAGGCGCAGAGGGGCAAGCAAGGGAAGCAAGGGAAGCAGAGGAGGGAGACGACTTACTCAGATCTACAAGCCCGTTGAACATGATGGGCATGCAAAAAAATGGATGCCGGGCCTGGACTGCGCGGGTGGTTGCTGACAAGCACGAATGGGCCAAAGGGGGCTTTGCTGGTGGTGACGGAACTGTCTCTAGCCGGCAAGCCAAAGGCTGGACCTAGACGACTGCGGGGCGGGATGGACGGCGCGTCGCGGGAGGTCAGATCCTGGGGCGGGCAGAAGCGGGAATCGGAATCGGACGGGCGCAAGAATGATCAGGCGCGGATAGTGGCCCGTCGGGGTTGGTCAATTGGGAACGGGAGCCTAACGAGGCGAGGTTGCAAAACGATGCTGAAGCCGGTCGCGTGCCACTGTCCCTCCCACTGTCCCTCCCAACGAGGGTTCTGCTTGGCGCTGCTGTTTGGGGGGGGGGGGGCCGATCCAGCAGCCCCGTCCGACAGCCCACTGCAGTTCCATGTTCGAGAACAGTTTAGGTAGGGACCGACCTACGGGCGCCCTGGACATGGATGTATGCCATATTTAGATGGGACAGCAGCCGTGCTGGCGCTGCACTCAGGCACAGTTGAAGCCCCTCGTGGGCCGGCTCCGAACGCGATGCCGCTGCGGCTCTTGATGCCAGCCCCAGGCAAGAGGTGCGCGGCCAAAGGAATGTGGGCGGGAACCAGCATCGGCAGCACTTGGTCGGCCACGCCCGGAGCTGCGGGCAGCGGGCGCTCTGGACCTAAATCGCGCGATGCGGTCGCGGGCGGCAAGCAACACCGTGAAGGGTACGGAGTACAGCCAAAGTCGGGCGGCGCGCACGATCCCTCGCGCTCGCCTCGTTGGCATCAAGCGGCCGCCTTCGATTTGGCACGGACTGGAAGAGAAGGCCGCACGCACTCTATGCATATCGTACAGGAACACCTGCCTCGCACACCCCACACGTGGGTCCACACCCGCCTGCATGGCTGGGCACAACGAACCCCTCGAGGCGAGGGCGAGAAACGCCGGCTGCGGAATGTTTCAGTCTGTCCCTGGACCGTTGGTGACGCACGGCATGTGCTTCCTTCTTTCCGGGCTTCCTCGCCGAAAGGAGCCGCTGAAGACTGCTTCGACAACTGCCCCGCCGGGCGCGCCGTACCAAAAGCATGGAAATAGCCAGGTTCCAGTACCCGGGGGCGGGTGACTGGCCCTGCTTTCGACGATCCGGATCGGGAGACGCTCCTTAGCCGGTTCCCCTGGGTGGACTCGCGGCCGCGGCCGACCCGCTCCGCGAGGATCAATACTGGATGCCGTGGTCTTGCCCGCGTGCCGCCCTCAGCACCCTGCACTCTGCTGCGCAGTTCGAGACGTGTGGCCTTCATCCGAACCCCATGTTTGGACTGTCGCCCGCCCGCTGTCTGAGCAGCCAGCTGAGCCTCACGCGTCCCAGACAGCAGGCAAGCTCCTTGGGAGCGGCCGCGCCCCGTTGGACTTCAGCCGCTTCCCATTGGGCTTGCAGCGGCCGTGAGCCCACCTGTTCTTCCTTGCCCCATGCACAGCAGACACGCATAAGACTCATCCGCCCCGGCGCTGCCTGTTCCTCGCCGCCGCGCTCTCGCTACGATGATGACCACGACCAGGCCGGCGTGATCGGCTTCGGAAGGCAACGCGAGGCAAGCTTTGAGACGGGCCGTGCACCCTTTGCATGAAAGAACGGGCAGGCATGCCGCAGACCGCTCCGAGGCAGGCGGGTGACTAGACAAGCAGGGGCATGCTGTCCAGGGTCCGGATGTTGCCACGGCACATGGGGGTGGGAGTGTACTGGCCCTGCCCGTTCTCCTCACGTGCGCCGTCAAGAGTCATCTATCTGGGAGCCGTCGGTCGAGCCGACCCCGCTCATCTGTCTCCAGCATCCACGGCCCAGCGCCGCCGTGGTCCTGGAGGCTTGAAGAGCCATGTCGCCAGCAGTGTAGGGGGCTGGTCGCAGTTGTCGAGTGTGCAGCCAAGACTGGTGCGACAGTCATCGGCGGAGCCTCCCCCAGGGCGTTGGCTCAGCGGCCGGTCGCGATGCGCTGCCAAGCCGCCTATTTCGGGCACCAGGCTGATTATAGCGACACGTCAAACAGCAGAGCCTCTTGCCGGCTCTCACACCCAACAGAGGGCCCCCGTCTCGGCGCCCGCCCGCATGGGTTTCGAGGCCGGCCGGCTCAGCCAGAGAGGACAGAGGTTGGGTTCTATTGCTCGACCAGGGAAACGGGCAGCCCACGATCTTCGCCACGGAAAGTGAATAGGTCCAGAGCGGGCCCGGATCATCCAGCGCTATACCGTAACCGGCTCTTCCCCCACTGTCGACGTGAGGTCTGCCAAGCAGAGAGAATGCGGCTTTGAGGGAGAAGCTGCCTCAAGTCTGTCGCAGGACAGGGGTTGAGTCCGGTGCGGCCCCTCACCCCCCCCGGACAGTCGGGGATTGCATACCCAAGCCGCATCGTGAGCTTCCGACTGTGTGCCCGCGAGCCGACCAATCCAATGGAAATGTTTGTAGCTGCCAAACAAACCAGCCGGGGAGCGCCAGGGATGCGGCAACGCTCGTGTGGCCGTGCCATCCCTCCATGGAATGGCGCCCCCGGCGTAGGTTGCATCTGTGGGATGCCATCTGGCAAGGGACATGATGACTAGGGCCCCAAGGGAACCCAAAGGAAGGCGAGCGGCTCATCACGGATGCTCCGGGGGGGGGGGGGGGGGGGGGGGCAGCCTGCCCTGGTCGACCCGGCAGACTCATCCTGCCTCACAACTCCAGGTTTTCCCACTCTTCCCGTTTCTTCCCCTAACCTCGTGTCTTCGATCGTTCATCCACTTTTCCTTCACCTCCCGTGTCGTACGCCCTTTACCAGTGGTGGCGCGACTGTTTCGACTTGCCAGTGGGACGACAACACCGCCGGCGGGCCTTCTTTCTCGTTTGATTCTCCCTTGAGAGCTTGCTCCATGATCTAACCATTTCCTGCCACCGGCCTGAAGGCCTCTTTTGTTTCCTCTTTTTCCTTTGCTCCCTTTCCGTTTTCCGGCTCTGCCACGCCGGCTCTGGGGGTCGTGCCTGCTGCAAACAACAGGCCTTTGCTTCACCACTTGCGACTGGAATCGCTTTTCTCTTCTTCAGCATGGCGACAAACGCGAACCTCCCGGCGGGGGCTTTCATCACTTCGTTAGGGGGAAAGAGGTGTACGGCCATTCCGAAAAGAAACGGGGGAGGAAGCGGGGGAGGCCAGCAACAGACGACATCGACAACGACCCAGCCGCAGGCCTCATCGGCACCGCCGCCGCCGCCGCCGGCAGAGAAGACGACGACAGCGGCCCAGCAGACAACTACGACCCAGCCGCAAGAGACGACGACCCAGCCGCAGGAGACGACGACCCAGCCGCAGGAGACGACGACCCAGCCGCAGCAGACGACGACCCAGCCGCAGCAGACGACGACCCAGCCGCAGGAGACGACGACAACAGCTCGGGCCGAGCAACCGCCGCCTGCGGCAGCACCGATACGTACGACCACTGCCGCTCCTCCACCCCCGCCCCCGGAAACCACTACCCAGGAGACTTCTACTCCCACCAGTACGACAAATTCTACTACTATTGCTATTACCACGCAAGCACCTCCCCCTCCCCCTCCCCCCCCTCCTGTAGAGACGCCGACATCAGGGACACCGACGCCCGAGGTGCCGGCGGCCCCGGCGCCGACGTCGCCTACTACTTCACCTCTCGCCCCAACCAACACGGAACAGCCCCCTCCCCCCTCCCCCACAACCCAAGCCCCAACCCCCACCCAGCCAGCGCCTCAAGACCCCCCGCGGTCCACGGCGCAGACTGCCCCTCCCCCTGAATCGTCCACAGTCCGGAGCATTGCCCCTCCAATAATAGCACCGGCTCCGTCGTCGCAAGTGGAATCACAAGTACGGACGCCGCAGACAGAGCAACCAGATACGGCAACCCAGGATCCACAGACGCAAACCGCTGACAGCTCGGTTCCGGCGATAACAGGTCCCCCCCCATCGAGTCTGGTGACGTCGAATCTCGACTCGGCAACAGGAGGAACCGGGCTGGCCAACGGAGTGATTGTGACAACGGATGGAACGCGCGTCCTGACGCTCAACCCGGCTGCTGCGAGCTCCGGCTCTGGCTCGCTGGGCAAGGGTGCTCTCAACGGTGGCGGTAGCAGCGATGTGGACAGCAGCGGCGCTAGCGCATCCCAAACCAACATTGCCATCGTGGCGGGCGTCCTGGGCGGACTGGCCTTCGTTCTGCTCGTGGCCTTCATTTTTTGGTTTGTGCGCAGACGGGTGCGGCGGGACCGGAGAAGCACTCTTTTGACGCCGTTGGGGCCGGAGCAGGGCTTTGGAAACATGGAGAAGAGGCCGTACTTTATCAGCCGGGACTCGATTGGGCCGACGCCGTTGTCCGAGAAGTTTCGGGCCACGGTCGGGGTGAACTTCAGGAAGATCCGAAGCCGGGTCACCAGCATTGTGGCCCGGAGCAACAGCCCGTCTCCGAGCGTCAACCTGGACAGGGGCAACTCGCAGTTCCTGGACGGGCCCATAGGCAGCAATGCCGGCTCTCGGGGCAGTGGCGGGTCGGCCAAAGACCGCTTCCTCGGGTTCTTCAGCCGGGGAGGCGGGCGCCCGCAAGACCGGGACAGTCGGAATGACCCCTTTGTCAACACACGCGGAATGAAAGACACCAAGAAAAGGCCAGGGTCGCAGCCCGATTTCCTCACCTTGCTCAACATGAACGACCAGCAGCTGGCGGCGCAAACGCGGCGCAAGAGCCTGGCGGGCAAGCGCCGGTCAACCAGCGCCGGTTCCAGCGACCACTTCTTGGGGGGGCTGGGCCTGGGCCTCGACAACCGAGATCCTTTCTCCGACGCCAACGAGATGACACGCGCGTCGGCCAAGGTCGCCCCGCTGGGCGTGGCCAAACCGAACCCCTTCTCGGACGCCAACGCGATACAGCCGCCCTCGCAGTCGCGGCCGGCGGGGCCGTCGACCTACGTGGAGACGATGCGGCGCTCGCGGGGCCAGTCGGTGGGCGGCAGCCGCCCGCCGAGCTCGGGGGCGACGCACACGCGCAACGCGAGCCTGTACCGGGAGTCGCTGGTGTCGGTCGAGTCGTTCGAGACGCGGCGGAACAAGTTCCGGTCGGACCCCTTCGACCTGGACCGGCCCGAACTCCTGTCGGCGTCGGTGACGTCGTCGGCCCTCGGCAACTTCCCGGGCTGGGACCGCCGCGACAGCCGCGGGGCGCCGCTGCCGCCGCCCCCCGGACGCGCCCACGTCCGTGACGACAGCTACGGCAGCAGCAACTACTCGAGCGGCCTCAGCGACGCCGGTGACTACCTAGGCGACCCGGGCCCTGACGTCGGCCCCGCCGTCACGCGCAACGCCGCCCCCGCGCCGCCCAAGCGCAAGTCCCAGAGCAGCGTGGGCAAAGCCCTATGATGACGGCAGGAGGCGGAACAGCCCACGAGCTCTCCTGTCGAGCCCGCCAAAACATTCTACCTTGTCATTCCATATTCCCGAGGGGGGGAGATGAGCCTTGAGAGAGGACGAGGAGGGGGCATCCTGGCTTCGCTTCGCGAACCCCAGGGACAACGACTGCAGACGAATTTGCCATTTTTCTGTTTTTTTTATTTTTTTTTTATTTTTATTGCGTTTTCCCTACCCCTCAGTCTATCCTTGATACCTAGCGAGAAGCGCGGCGGCTCGGTTGTTCTTTTCCTACCCCAATCTACTGTCTAATGGATGGAAGGGTACATAGGAGTAAGCCGGACAGCGCACCGGGGGAGGGGGGGAAGAGATTCTTAACGACGAACGACGGACAAAAGCGGCGGCGACGGCAGTTGGCCCAGAAAGAGAGAGAGAGAGAGAGAGAGAGAGCCAGAACACTGTGTACGATGTGTTGATCCAACTTCAACCTACCCCAGCGATGATACCAAAAAAACGGTTGATTTCCCGTGGTTGATACCAGCGAGTTGCTACATTGGGTAGCTGGGCCATGTTCTCAGCTTACCATCCCCAAACTATACCTATAGCCTGTACCTACTTACTTGCCTACGCGCACCGTTATATATACATTCGGAGAGGATGCACGCTTCGCTCGCCCTCTGCCCTTCTTTCCGCAAGAGTGAGTGCTGGTCAGACCGAGCGGAAGGGGGGAAAACAAAAACATGTATAGGATCTACGAATCAAGGCGTATATGTCCTTCTATGTATAGTCTCCTCTAGAGGCTCGGATACATAGCCCCACGGTTCAAACTACCTGCCACACCTTCCCCCCCCTCTTCCCACCGGGGCCGGAACCCGGTGACGCAGCGATGCCGCGGCCCGGGTACAGCTGCTACACCGCCCGCCGCTGTCCCTGGCGCACCCTGGGCGAGGGACGGACTATAGATCCCAAGGAACCCCAAGCCATCTCGACGTCGCGGGCGGCATTGGAGGGAGGGGAGCGCAACCGGGCTATTCAGAGGAAGGGGGGTTGGGGGCGTGGCGCCACTCGGCAATTGGCACCCCAGCCGCAGCCGCTACGGCTACAGGGGGCGTACGTACATGTTTCCTCATCTCCCCGGGTATGCAGGCGAGACGGAGGGATCATGGCCGGGGAGGACAGCTGGGCCGCAGATGGTAAAGAGCGAGGTTGGCGGTGGTGGGACAGTCCCGATCCCTATGTGAGCACGTACCATTACGTGCATCAGCTGAACCGGGGAAACGGCATGGGGTCCTGCCCCTCCCCAAGGTTCAGTGTGTCCAGTGTGCCCCATCGGAGCCGACCTCGCAACCAAACAAGCACCTCGACTGGGAGCTCTTCCGTTGGCCATAGCGTGCGTGGTGCCTGCCCGTCACCGCGCCGCACGACCCAAGGCGCGAAAAAAAAAAGACCCAGTCAGATCTCGGTTTCCCGGTCGACGGCCTCTTCTCATGTTGGGATTTGTTTGTAGGGGTTAAGGGGGGGGAGACCCGTGGCGGCGTCTGCCATTGTTCCGCCAACGGGTTGCCCGCAACTCGACCTCGCACCCGCGTCCCGCCCTTCTGGCCCCCCTCCAGCACGCCTTTCCATATCCCGCAAAGAAACCTGGCAACGGGAGAGGTGACATCACCGGGCAACATGGCTGCCAGCGCAGGCGCAGGCCGTATGTGGTACGCAGCCCTCCCTGCCCTTCAGGTCCGTGCAGAGCGCACGGGCCCACGCCCCACGTGTAGAGCTGCCGCACGGGCCCGCGCGCCCACGAGCACCCGCGACCGTCACGTTCATTGGCTGGATGCCAGCGGGGTCACTTAAAACGCGCGACACGAAACGGCGCGTCCAGGGGTCCAGCATGGCCCAGGGTCCAGGCCCTCAAGCCGCACCTTACCATAGCAGGCTAGCGTCGACACGTCGCGGCGCGTACGAGGGCCCCAGTGGCGCGTGTCCCCGACGACCTTTAAGAAACCCTCGCTCGCCCAAACCCAGGGCCATGCATGTGTACTGGCACCCTAAGCGTACATTCTCATCGTGATTGCCTTTCTGCTGCTGCCTTGCTACGTACACTACCGTCTGGGCCGGGTTGTGGCCAGCCAACACGCTGTGGGCAGCTCTTCAGTCTTGTTTGCCCAGAAAATCCCCGATTGGCCTCTGCCTGGAACCCTTCCCTGCCTCCGTTTTCCATCAGACCTACCAAAATAAAAAAAAAAAGCAGAACTTAAAAAAAAAAAAAAACAGGCAAAACGGCTGGCTAATGCAAGTGCGTGGTGGTGGTGGTGGTGGTGGTGGTGGTGGTGGTGCTGCTGCTGCTGCGGGAGACATACAAGAAACACCGAAAACAACAACAGAAGCCGCCAATCACACCCTCCATACTCGGTCCCGTGTGCCGGCTTGCCAGCACGGTACGTGGTTCCCCGTTGTTGATGCTGCACGGCATCCAGGCCGTGGCGGGCGCCGGGACGATGGAGGGCATGGGCAAACGGGGCCTCAAATGGGCCCTGTGTGGTGTGAACAGGGTGGGCGTAAACAAACGGGGGTTGGGCAAAGGGGGGAATCGGCCGAGGGCCACGAGGAGCTCGCAGCATGGCTCGTGCCATGGTATCATATCCACATTAGAAAAAGTCGCAGGGAAATGTGCAGGAAAAGTCGTACAGCGCGGGCATCACACATGTGCATGGAGGATGGGCTCGTCAAACGTCAGTCTCCGCCGGGCCACGCTGAGAGGAGTCTTGGCCGACGAGAGAGATTTGGGGGTTTTCCACGGCTTCTGGGCCGGGCTGGGCGTAATGTTGACAAAGTCGGAGAAGTCAAAGGGCTGCCCGGGCGTGGCCGGGAAGATGTTGCCACCGCCCGGCGTCGTCATCATCGACGACGGCAAGGCCATATCCTTTTTGGGCGGTGGTGTCGAGGGGGGTTCCATCCGCGTCCGGGTCGAGGGCATTGCCGGGGACGGCGAGGCCGCGAGGTAGAGGAGTAGGTCCGCCCCTTCCTCGCCCGTCCTGGCCACGTCTTCAGTGGGGTTCCTCTCCCGCTGGCGTCCGGGAAGGCCCCGGTTACGCATTGGGGGCGTCCGGGGCGGCGAGGACCGGGTAGGGTCAATGTGGAACGAGTGTGCCGGTAAGTTGAAATCATCCTCGTCGTCCGAGTGCGGCGCCGCCAGGTTGGGCGACGTCAGGTCCACCGAGACCCGGCGGGTGCCCGGGTAGAAGGAGACGTCGGGACCCGTAGACGTCGTGAAGTGCTGCTGCCGTCGTGGCTTGATCGGCGACGATTGGATCAGCTGCCGATGTGACTTCCACGCCGTATTCGGCTGTCCGGTGTTGGTCTGCCCGTGCTGCAAGGATTTGTGTAGGGTGGGGGACGATCGGAAGCGTTTGGTCGGACTCGACATGGCGGCCACGTCCATGTCGAACGAGGCCATGTAGGTGCGTTTCCGGTGGCCGGTGCTGCCGGTGCTGGAGTTGATGGCGTCCGAGAACAGTGGTGCCTTGAGCGGCGAGCTCATGAGGCCCCTCGTCGGGTAGGGTAGCTCCGAGGTGCTCGAGGACGAGTCCGACAGGACATCGTTGTCGTATTGGTTGCGTCGCTGCTGTTCTTCGTGTAGCCGAGGTTCGATGTGGTCGAGCGTCAGATCCTCCCAGCCGTGCTTGGTCTTGAAGTGGGCGAGGGCGAGCCGTCCTTGGAGTCTGCGAGCAATCTGTGAAGGAGAGAATGTTAAGCTTTGCATCTCGAGTGGGGGGGGGGGGGGGGGGGGCAGGCAGGCAGGCCGGCAAGCAGATCAATGTTCGTGTGTGCAGATGGGCAGGATGGGCGTGGTGTGTCTTCTTACCTTGCTGACCTCGACTCGCTTGAGCACCTTGTCTGCCACTGCCTCGGGCTGTTTCTTGAAGGGCGAGGACATGATGATGCTGGCCGTCTTTGTCTCTGCCGTCCGCCGGACTGCCCGTCTGGTTGATTTCAGTGGGCAGGCAAGCCAGGGTCGGGTCCCGGCTGTGAGAGATGG